>BSBM01000053.1:7577500-8200995 GCA_027924585.1 Larix kaempferi
TCCATCATCATGATCTTCTTCATCATCATCATCTTCACCATCATCATCATCATCATCATCATCATCTCCATCATCATCATCTTCTTCTTCATCATCATCATCATCATCTTCATCACAATCACCATCATCATCATCATCATCATCATCATCATCATCAACATCTTCATCATCATTGTCATCTCTAGGTTCCTCATCAACATCTCCATCATCATCATCTTCATCATCATCATCATCTTCATCACCATCATCATCATCATCAACATCTTCATCATCACCACCATCATCATCACCATCTTCATCATCATCACCATCATCATCATCATCATCTTCATCATCATCATCATCTCCATCATCATCATCATCATCATCATCATCTTATATCCTCCTTATATCCAAAATTAGAGAAGCTCCATATGATGATGAAGACGATTTAGATGATGCTGATGAAAATGAATATGACGATGATGATGATCATCCTCATCATCCTCATCTTCCTCCTTTTCATCATCATTGTCATCTCCCCCTTCCCCATCAACATCTCCATCATCATCATCTTCTTTGTCACCATCATCATCATCCTCATCACCCTCATCATCATATTCAACATCTTCATCATCATCACCATCATCTTCATCAACATCATCATCTTTATCATCTTCATCTGCATCATGATCATCTTCATTGTCATCCTCCTCCTCCTCCTCCTCATCTTGTGCAATTATGCACTTAGGGATTAATGTTTAGAAGAGGGTCTGAAGGCCT
The DNA here is from genome assembly GCA_027924585.1 of Larix kaempferi. Taxonomy (NCBI): domain Eukaryota; kingdom Viridiplantae; phylum Streptophyta; class Pinopsida; order Pinales; family Pinaceae; genus Larix; species Larix kaempferi. The sequence continues at coordinate 7,578,263 of BSBM01000053.1, forward strand.
TTATGGGGGAGGGGCTCTAGGAACAATGTAAGAGAGATGGGGCAGGGGGGATGGATAAAGGCATAAAGGGTTAATGATTAAGGGAAAAGAAGGGAGAGAGTGTTATAGGGAGGGATAATGGCGAAGATAAATAGAAGGTGGAGAGATGGAGAGTGGGGTGGTAGGGACATGGATGGAGTAAGGGAGAGAAATAAACATATAGGGAGGGATGTAGAGAGAATGAGGGACAAATATTTAGAAAGAGATAGGGGGTATCTAGGGATTATGGGGAGAGAGTTAGGGGTGGTATAGAGAGAAACATTTATATATATGCATGAAAAGAAGGGAACACTAAAAACATTTGTTTTCTTTTGATTTTATTCATTGCCTTAGCCGTGTAAATTGATTTTAGATTTACAAAACGCGTACGCGTTCTATAACTGCATAACACGTACGCGTTTTGTAGTTATATAATGCATGCGCATTATGTTTACCTATCCTACATGTCTAATGACATGTTAGGCTCGGGTTTTACCATACCAAGTGCTATGTAGCAGAAACACGTTATATTTTTATGTAACATGATTGTGTTTTAAAAAACTAGGATTGCATCTAAAAGGTCCCTCATCTTCTTGCACACACCCTTAAGATAGTTCTTGCATAAGGGTTCTAACTTCATAGATGTTAGGGTTGATAATGTACTTATACATGTTATTGTCTATGGATTTTGGTTTAGAAGATATAATTTTTTGTGTGTTAAAGTCGTTAGGACTTATAAGGGTCAGCAGATTGGGGATTTATAAAGTGTTAATGAGTTAAATATCAAGTCATGTATATTATGCATGTTATGAAGTAAAGGCTATTCAAGCTGGATGTAAAGAGTTAAGGATTATAAAGGTTAGAGTTTAATCTTTAGTGCTGAGGCTAGGTAATAAATTTGATAAGTTGAGTTTGTACATGGTTTATATTTTATAAGGTTTAGATGGTTTAGATGTGATAAAGGTTAGTATAATATTATGGGTACAATATGTGTTAGTAGTGTCAAGTACTAAAACCTATATAGGTTATGTGCTAGTGTTTATATTGGTTGAGTGCTAGTTATTACAAATGATAGGGGTTAGAACTAAATTTTATTAATGTCAAGTGTTAGGAGCTACAAGGGTTAGAAAGTATAAGGATTTTAGTGATTATGAGCTATAAGGATAATTGAAATGGAAATTATTATAGGTGTTATATATAGAGGTAATTAAGGAGAAAAATTGGGTAATTGGGGTTAGGGTTATTGTAAGGATTATTAATGGCACTTGTTAGAATCTATAAAAGATGTATATGTTAAATATATGTTAAGGGATCAAGATTTAGGGTTAAAATGACAAAGGGTTATAGAGGTTAAGAGTCTCAATGATTAGGGGACATTGGTGATAAGGGTTATAATGGTTTGAGATAATAAGGGTGACAGTTATATTTGTTAGATATTATCATTAATAAGGGTTAATAGCTATATGTGTTATGAATTTAATGGTTAATGGTAATAGTGGTTATAATATTCTCGAATGTGGGGGTTGAGCATGATATTAATATAGGTTACAACTTGTAGGATGGAGATAATGGTTATATTATAGTATATATAGAGAAAGGGTTAGGATAGATATAGGTGGTAGAGATTAGATATTATAAGGGTAAATATGCTAGTGTTAAATGATACATGTATTAGCATTAAAGTTGGTTTTTCTCCATTAAAATACACCTATGCTATATTAGTCAACTATGAAATCAAATCAATAAATCAATGTCTTTATAAAGTTTATATTAATCATTAACCATAAAAGAGAAGGTCAACCATACATATAACAAGATTATTCCTTTGTTGAATTATAAATTTAGATAAATACTTAACACAAGAAGATGGTATGTTGGAAGTATAGAATAACCATAATTGTGTTTAAGAAAACACATTTAACATCTCTTAAGTGACATCCAAGCTCCACTTGGCTTCAAAGTATACCAAAATAGCAATGTGTTGACTTTACATCTCTTAAGAAACATTAGGGATATTGTTTAAGTGATGTTAGTTTCCTAGCATAACTTAAGCAACATTTCTGAGGGACAAAAACTGAAAAATGCATTGGAATTCCTCTTTTTTAATTGTTTTTTTGATCTTAAAAGAAATTTTTGATGTCATGGAAATGGAAATTGAAGGCCATTGAAAGATACAATGCATAAATATTAAAATTTGGCGTGCCTATCCCTATCCCTCGCTTTCACAAACTCTTCAATTCAATAGTCAAGTGGGGTTTTCCTAAACCTTCAACACAAAGCCTCATTATTCATATTTTTAAGATTGGAGATAAAACTAATCCCTCTAATTATATGCCCATTATGGTTAGCCATCTTTTATCTAAGTTATATGGAATTATTTTGGAATATAAGTTCATGATATAAATTGAAAGTCACAAAAAAAGAGCTAAAGGTTAAGACAAATTTTGAGTGTTTCAATAATGAAACCAATGTTTTGTGTTTTTCGTTGACATTGTAAAAGCATATGATATAATGCCTAGAACTATCCCCTTGAATAATTTAGTAGAGATAAAAGTTTCTTTTGAGTTGAGAGCTATTGCCATAAGGCTGTATGAGAATGTTATTTTCAATTTTAGGAACTCTAAGGGTTGGTTGAAAGAAAAAAATTGTAATAAAAGAGTCAAGCAAGGTTGTACATGCCCCATATGGTTGTGAAGATTGTCCCCTATGGTTTATCTTATATGAATATGAAGTTTTTTGCTATAACATTTTTGGGGAATCATGCAGAAGCATAGAGAAAATCCAAAATCATTTTAACATATAATCTCAAAATTAAAGACAATACACCCTATATGATTACAACTAAACATATAGAACAAGAGATGATTTGTTCATAGCATTTAACTTGTGACCTATCAGTGTTTACTAAGCAAAAGTTAAGTGGTTGTGCTAGTAATAATGATTAAGAAAAAACAATCTGTTAATACAACTAAAATACGACTAATGATAAAGAGAATTGATATTTTCAGAAACAACTCTCAGTCTTTATGTTTCCATGATATTGATAACCTACAGACTTGGGTCACTTGAACGTAATTGCAGCACTATGTCTGCTCAGATACATTGGCAGTCTGCAAAATGTTTTGCAGCAATAACCTAACATGTGAATCATACTCATCCAAGATCTCGCTTCCAAGAAAATCGCTAAAAACTCGAACAACATCGTTTCTTCTCTCAAAACCTTCTTCCTTAACAAGTGCCCCCACAATATTTAAACCAAATTGCAAATGAGGCGATCCCAACCATTTCGACCCGGCAAGGAAAAGTTCCACCATTCGGACGATTTCTATTACTAGATCCGACTGTTGCACCCTCTTCTTGGCCTCAAAGAAAAACCCATTATCTCGTTGCTCGTCAGACGTGACAGTGACTATGGAGTTAATTAACCAGAGCCCTCCTTCAAGAGCTACACTAAATAGTTCAACATTCTTCGCTTCATCATCATTCTTGCCTGCTTCGCCATCGCCATTTTTCTCCATCTTCAGTCTTGCTTCATGCAGGCAATGCATACGGTAAATGCAAAGATTTACTGAGTCAACTAGAACGCCAACGTAATCAAAATCTGACTCGATGCAACTATTTTGGTTTTTCAGCCAGACAGCTTTCAAGATTGCCAATCCGTTGTAGATTTCTTCATTAGATATATCCCTGAGATTCTCACGCGCTAAAGTATAGAGAGTTGTGTGGACTGTACAAAAGAAGAAATCCTCGATCCTAGACCTAAAAAGTGTTTCAATGTTCAAGTCGTAAAACATGCGACCATAAATTCTTAAAACCATAGCCTGTATTTTCATATAGTCGCATTCTGTTACAAGGCAACACAGCGTGTTAACAATCCTGAACAAAGAATCTGGAGTCAAACTGTCATTCTTAAAACCGATGACATCGACAATCTTGCCCATTTCTTTGAAAACTTCCTTGGCATCATCACATGAAGCGAAGCAGTAATGGCATAGAAGGTAAAACTTCTCATCTACTACCTTGGAAAAGTAATCATATCCTCTGATTGACTCAAACACCTCCCTATTTTCTGGGCGGTATTGGCAATAAAGACGAAGCAGATTCAGTTTCTGCCACAAAGCCTTCCAATAATGGGCTGCCTGTGGGTCTCTATTTTCCTTGGCATTAACCAGACGTTGATAATCCAAAATCAATTCATTCAAGAAAATTATCGTCTCTCCCTCGCTCAACACTTGTGTGTAGTCGGGAATGACCTTTAAACTTAGGGCTGGGCTTGAGCCATTGACTATGTATCGCTGCATTTCTTGCCTCAGCTCAGCCTGGGGAATAACATTGCTAATGTCCAAAGGCTGACGGGTGTATGGATTAATAGCTTCGTGTTTGGCATCCCAAATATTCTCCAATGTCCTGCGATTGTAAAGCACCTGTGCCGGGTCTTCTGTAAGGGGCAGTCGAATCGGGTCATACGCAAACTCTTGCAACAACGTATCTATGTACTCCTCTGGAATGTTAGTATTTTCAGAATCCATCATGGCTGTTGCCCAATCAAGACAATTTGCTTTATTTTAGTAGATATGTTTTATATATACAAGGTACGGTGGCTTGGTTAGCCACGTCGGTTAAGTCGCCTTACCCAATCTCATATGGATATTGACATTAGACAAATTTGTGACCAATAAAACAATTAAGTAAATATAGGGAGGTACTTTTTATTTAGTGTTAAAGTAATTTGAATTTTATTTCAGTGATTGTTTCAATTGGTATAACTAATGTCATATGGATATTGACATTAGACAAATTTGTGACCAATAAAACAATTAAGTAAATATAGGGAGGCACTTTTTATTTAGTGGTATAACTAATGTCTATCTGATATGAGATACCATTGGTATAACTAGTGAGATAGTATGAGATAGTAATAGTGTTGATATCTAAACTTTAGCGATACAATTAAAAAAATAACTTTGATCTTAACAAATATCAGTACTATTATTATCTCACTAGTTACATTGATAGGTGTTTAGATATTATTTGAGATTTTGAACTTCCTTGAGTGGATCAACAAGATTAGTCTGAGTGTAACAAGTGTACAGTGGGGATTCATTTTATGGTCGTCATATCTTGTTATGCTCAAATGCATCTTGATTAAGATTTAAATAAGCTTAAGCGATGGTTAAGAAAATGGGTATGCTTATTAAATAGTATTTTTGTTTATGTTTATATTAATTAGTTTAATGTTTATGCTAGTTTAATGTTTTTATTAATTAGTTTAATGTTTAGCTTTTGTTTAACAACCAACGATCTCCAGAAAACTAAGTGGTGGGATACACTTATCTAAGTGGTTGGCTACACTTATCGATGTTCACCGACCACTTTACTTGTGGTTGTGCTAGTTATTTATTGAAATGTGATGGGTTATGTCAATTTGGGGGTGTTTGGGATTTGGTGTGAAAGGGGTGGGTAATGGGTTGACATAGCTTCCATATATAAATCTCACTTCTGATATCTCCAGGTGATGTCCCTTCCCCAATTGACAGAATGTCTCGCTACTGACACTTAGTTGGCGCTTTAAAACTCGCTTAACGCTTCCAAGGTCACGTCGCTTCGGTGAATCACTTGAGCCCCAATACATTTTCAGTGCCATGGAGCTAGACCAGTGAGCTATTATGCTTTCTTCAAATGATGGTTGCTTCCAAGCCCACGTCCTGGTTTTTTGAGCTTGATCACTTCCTTCTCCACTAAGCGATTGCTTAGGGACCTTAGCGTACAATCTGGGCTGTTTTCCTCTTGACTCTAGAGCTTAGCACCCAAAGTCTGTCTGTACGATTGATTAAGCGTGTATTCGGAGTTTAAGCAAAATTTTAGAACTATGCATTTTTAAAATTTAATTATTTTTTTAAAAATATGTAATCTTGTATTTTTAAATTTTAAATTTATTAAAATATGTGTTATTTAAAAATTTAAACATTCATTCTTCTTTTTAAAAACTTAAAACATATTTTAAATTTAAAATATAATACACATATATAGAAAACAAGATAATCTTTTACACTTTTTAAGATATATTTATATGAAAATCTGGAGACAAATTATAAGTTGTCAAGTTAAAGAAAACAATATAATTCCCTTAAGGAATTGGAATTCCTATCTTAGATTGCTTTACTAATCCCTTAAGGTAGGAATTCAAGTCCTTCTAGAATTCCTACAAAGGAAGAAGTTTTGTTTTTAGAAGACATATAGTTTGGGGTTAAGCGACTCGTACAAGGGAACACTAAGGACATTGAAGGATACCAAGCAAAAATATTAAAAGTGGGTGAGTCTATACTCACCCCTCACATCCACAAGCCCTTCAATTTAGCAGCCAGGTAGGGTTTCCCTGAACACTAGACAAAAAGCCTCATTGTATTCCTAGTTTTAAAAGTAGAGATAAAAACAATCCATCTAATTATAGGACTATTATAAATAGCCATTTTTTTAGCTCAATTATATGAATTATTTTGGAAAAGAAGATCAACATATGGCTAAAAAGTCATGGAAAAAAAATATAAATTTCAAGTAAGATTCAGGAGATATCATTCAACTATGGACCACCTTGTTTCTTTTAGGACCATTGCTAACGAGTGTCTCAACAATAAAACCAATCTTTTATGTTTATTTGCTGAATTTAGAAGAGCATTTGATACAATGCCTAGAACTAACCTTTGGAATAGATTAGAAGATAATTTGATACAATGTCTAGAACTAACCTTTGGAAGGGCTTAGAAGAGATAAAAATCCCTTTTGAGCTGAGACTTGTTGCGATAAGGTTGTATAAGAAGGTTGTTGCCAATTTTAGGAACTTTAAGGGCTGGTCATAAAAGTTAATTGTCATATGGGACTTAAGAAAGATTGTCCCCTATCCCCTACATTTTTTCTATATGACAAGCTAGAGTGTTGATTTGAAGGGGCAAGTTATGTTGGAATGACTTTGGTGGGTGTTTAATCATTATCTTTCTTCTCTATGTTGATGATATTGTTTTTATGGTGACGAGTCCCTATAATATCGACACGAAAATAAACATTCACAAGGATTTTTTTCTCTAGTATGGGTATGACTATTTAACATTGACAAAACACAGGTTATAATAATCAAATATCAAAAGATCATTTATGATAATTCATATATATTGACAACAACAACTTGGACGAAGTGACTTTTATTTATTGAAATGAGATTGGTTGTGTCAATTTGGGGTGTTTGGGATTTGGTGTGAAAGGGGTGGGTAATGGATTGGCATAACTTCCATGCATTGTATATTTGAAGCAACATCTTATAAATATAGAAAAATGCATTTTTAATTTTTTTTAAAATATGTGATCTTACAAATATAGAAATATGTATTTTAAAATTTTAAAATATTTTAAAATGTGTTGTTTAAAAAATTAAACATTCATTCTTCTCTTTAACTTAAAACATATCTCAAATTTAAAATATAATACACACATATATACAAAACAAGATAATCTTTTGCATTTTTTAAGGTAGATTCTATGTAAATCTTGAGACAAATTGTAAGTTATAGAACTAAAGAAAACAATATAATTCTTTTAAGGGACTTAAATTCCTACCTTAGATTGCTTTATGAATTTCCCCTAAGGTAGGAAGTCAAGCCCCTTTGAAATTCCTACAAAGGAAGAAGTTTTGTTTTTAAAAGACATAGGGTTTGGGGTTAAGCCACTCGCATAAAAGAACATTAAGGACATTGAAGGATACCTAGTAGAAATATTAAAAAATGGTGGGTCTATACTCATCCCTCACACCCAAAGGCTCTTCAATTTAGCAGTCATGTAGGGTTTCCCTAAACCTTGGACAAAAAGCCTCATCATTTCTACTTTTAAAAGTGGTTATAAAAAAAATCCATTTAATTATAGGACTATTATAATTAGCCCTATTTTAGCTCAATTATATGGAATTATTCTAGAAAATAAGATCAACATATGGTTAAAAAGTGATGGAAAAAGAGATAAAGTCCAAGTAAAATTCCAATGCTATCATTCAACTATGTACAACCTTGTTACGTTTAGGACCATTGATGAGGAGTGTCGTAGTAATAAAACCAATATTATATGTCTCTTTGCTGATTTTGGAAGGGAATGTGATACAATGCACATAACTAACATTTCGAATAGATTAGAAAAGAATTTGATACAATGTCCATAACTGACCTTTAGAATATATTAGAAGAGATAAACGTCCCTTTCGAGTTGAGAGTTATTGAGATAAGGTTGTATGGAAGGTTGTTTCCAATTTTAGAAACTTGAAGGGTTGATAATAACAAATTAATTGTAATATAGAAGTCAAGAAAGGTTGTCCCCTATCCCCTACAGTTTTTGATATTTATATTGACAAGCTAGAGGTTTGTTTCAAAGAGGCAATTTGTGTTGGCATGAGTTTAGAGGGTATATAGTCATCATCTTTCTTCTCTATGCTAATGATATTGCTCTTATGGTGAGGAATCCCTATGATCTCAACAAGCAACTAAAATATCACAAGGATTTTTTCTCTGGTATGGGTATGATTATTTAACACCGACAAAAAAATGTTATGATGATCAAATATCAAAATATCACTTATGATAATTTCATGTATGAAAATAATGACTTGGAGGAAGTGAATCCATACAAATATCTAGGATTTGATCTTCATCATAAGCTTAATTGGAAATATAATATTGAGAAAAGGATTAATGGAGAGTGGAAAGATTATTATAGACTTGAAAACAATTGTAAATAAGAAAAACCTTTAGCTTTAAGATAGGGAGAAACTCCTATTCGAGACTCTTGTCACAACTTCTTATATGGATGTGAAGTTTGGGGCTGAAACATCTCTAGAGAATCATGGAGAAGGATAGAGTAAATTCAAAATCACTTTTAACATATAACCCCAAAATTAGAGGTAATACACCCTATTCTATCCTCCACATATAAGCATCTCTCTCCCGGATTGAGAGCATGATTATGACTATGTACCTAATGTACGAGAACAAGATAAACAACAAGGGAGACAAGAGATTGCCTATTATTTGTTCATACTCTAGTCAAAACCACCTACAACTTTAGAAAGATTGTTATCACAGAAAATTTTAGGGGTGAAATTTAGCCCATGGGAAAAATTAAAGAGGTTCCAAAAAATGGTAGGTGAATTTTTAATATAGAAAGTTTTTTTTTAAAATTTAACACATTAACTTCCAATATTTATTGAAGGAATAATATTGAGAAAGAAAATCACCAAGCCCCATAGAGGGAAAAAATTATTTATCCCTCCCAAATATACCTTATTTCCTAAGTTTTCCATTGGAATGATAGTGAAAATCATGTTCAATCCTTCCTTTGCCCCCAATTTTCAATAATGGAGGATTCCCAATAGTTATTTCACCATTCAAATCAAGGATATGGTTGCATTCACCCTAAAATTCACTTGAAACCTTCCTTCGCCAAATCACCCCTCGACTTTCATAAATGGAGTTTTCCTTCGCCACGCGCACCCCCCCCCTATTTGGGGAAAATGGGGAACAATTTAGTAAAATGGGGTTCCTATATAATGATTCAATAGTCAGTGATTCACCCAATAAAATCCCATATGAAGAATCATTAAGATCATTTAACCCGTTTCCATATTCTAACCTTTTTTCATCGTTTTCTTCCAACCTGGCTTGGACTCCTTCTATTGTTCAATTTACTTTAGTCATATAATGTATGTGAGGAACCTCCAACAATTAAATGATGAAAATGCACGATATATCAGAAATAGCAGAACACAAAAGATATTTATTGATCGCAGGTCACTTCGAGGGATTCGAATGCCACTAAGGTCATACTGAATACAATCAAATGGATTCGAATGCCACTAAGGTCATTCGAATTCTCCTCAATGTGTGGCTTGGATAGCATTGGAGACATCACCCAAACTAGTGGCAGTAGTCACAATAGTCAAATAGTCAGTCAAATGAGTCTAACTGAGTCTAACTAAGTGCATGGGCACTAATCTAGGGAAGGAGACTCCAATGAGGGCGCATGAGGAGCTTCCAATAGTCAGTATAGTTGATCTAGCCTCTATGGAGGTCTATCTAAGTGGTTCAGTAAGTTAAACTAGTAATCAGTCCTTAGATCAAGGAACAGATCCACTAATCATGGAACTAACTGAAGAATCTCCTAAATAGGTGGAAGAAGGTGCACTTGTAATCTAGTGATGAAAACAAGGGCGCATCAGTGGCTAGGAGGGAGAAAACTGAGCAGAAACAGGATCCTGGGGGCTACAAAATAAGGACTAGGTGCTGGGAGACTACCATACTGATGACTGAATGCATGCAATTCCATGTAGATGCATGCATGATGACTGGATGCATGCATGCATGCAAATATAAAAAATTATGGTGAGGATATTCCAACACCCCCCGCAAGCTATCTAATGAGGAATAACTGAAAGAACTAATTGTAGGGCCCTGGTGATTGAGACCAAAGGTCACCCCGTACAACAATCTAAATAAATAAAATGAGGAAAGAGGGAAAACCCAGTGGGAAGAAAGCCCCTCCCCATATAGACTGTGGTAGGATAATCAATCATGTACATCTTCACTCACCCGAAATGGTAAGTGAACTTCTCCATCGAAGAAGGATCTGTCGACAGAAAATGGATCAGTAATGTGAGAAGGATGAAACCTTCCATTCTGGTAATCAAATTTGGTCCTCCTTTGATAAAGTGGATCTCCCACAAGATCTCCAACAGATTTAAGAGTAGTTGTTGCCCATCTAGGAAGAGGAGGATCATCAGGTGTAAGATCTAGATCTTGGTCTTCCATTTGCTCATCTTCACTAAAAGGTTCTAGATCTTCAGGTTCTTGTGGATCTGGATCTAGCATTCGCTCTTCATCATCTTCACTCTCATACTCTAAATCAGAACTGTCATGTGATGAAGGTTCTTTCTCTTGGAGATCATCAAGAAGTGGAGGTGTGGTAGGAAAGATCTCGTGCTCAACAGGATGAGCATCATGTAGAGGCCATTCCTCAAATTCTACACTCCTATCAAGGAATGTTTTCATAGTAGAAGGATCAAGGAGCTTGTAGGCCTTTGCATTCAATGCATAACCCACCATAATACACTCTCTGCTTTGTGGATCTAGGGCTCTCCTTTTCTCTGTTGGAATCCTTGCCCATGCTTTGGATCCAAACACTCTAAGATGAGACACATCGGGTTTGTATCCCATCCATGCTTCGAAAGGAGTCATATCTTTGTGTCCTTTGTGAGGAACTCTGTTATGAAGATAGGTGGCACAGTTGATGGCTTTTGCCTAAAGACTAGGGTGCAACCCTTTCGACTTTAGCATGCAGGTGGCCATCTCTTTCAATGTTCTATTCTTCCTTTTAGCAACACCATTCTGCTGTGGTGTATAGGGAACAATATGTTGCATCTCAATTCCTTCTTCAGCACAAAAGGTTTGGAAGTCACCCTTGATGTACTCACCTCCATTATCAATGCGAAGGGGCTTGATCTTTCTATCTGAAAATTTTTCTGCAGAAGACTTGAAAAAATTAAAGAGTCCAAATACTTCTGACTTTAATCTGAGAAAGTACACCCATGTAAATCTTGAATAATCATCAATAAAAGTAATATTATACCTTTCCTTTTTCAAAGATAGATCTGGAAATGGCCCTGCAACATCACTATGAATCAGGTCTAGAGGTTGAGAGGCTCTCCTTGCCTTCCCTTTCTCAAATTTATTTTTAGGCTGCTTGCCAATCAAACAACCATGACAGTTTCCCTTAGCAAACTTGATCTTGGGAAGCCCTTCAACCATCTCTTTAGTATGCATGTATTGCAAGTATTGATAGTTGAGATGCTCAAATCTTTCATGCCATAGTCTACTCTCTTCATTTGCATGAGTGTGAAGAGCAGACTATTTAGAGAGAGGTAGGAAATGGGAGAACTCATAGAGTTTCAACTTATGATTTTCAACACCTTTTGCAATGGTAGAACCTGATACCATGTCTTGAATTTTGACATCATTTGGAGAGAAGATCACCCTCTTAGGCTCTCGTGTATGGGTCATTTGATATACTGAAAGTAGATTAGTAGTGAGATCGGGGACATAGAGCACATTTGAGAAGTACCCATGATCAAGTTTGATTCTTCCAATCCCCTCAGAGAAGACCTCACAATCATTCCCCAACATTATGGATGGTCCAATAGTAGCTTCGAAACCAGTGAAAAGATCCTTGGAGGAAGACATGTGTCTTGATGCTCCAGAATCTATGAAGGAGGATTGAGTTGATGCACCTTCCATGAGGGCATGGCATCTCTCTTTGTTCTCAGATCCAGATGGTTCAATCTCTTTCTTTCTAGCACATGCAGGTACTGGAAGATTATTTTTTTCAAGAAGTGAAGCCATGAGATCTATGGTCTTCTTCATACATGAGCTCTTAGGGTGATATCCTCGGTTACAGTATGTGCACTTGGATTTTCCCTTATGAGATGTCTTGTCCTTCTTTGGATTCGAAACTCCATTTGATGAGTTTGGAGCCTCCTTTTGCTTTTGGTCATTCGAACTTCTTTCATAAACTTTTTGTTTCCCTTTACCATTTGCTCTTCTCATCTCAGTGGCTGCAAGAGCTGAATCCAATTTGGATTTTATCACTCCCATGTGTACTAGCTTATCCTCCTCAAGTGTGAGGGATTGGATGAAGTCTTCAAGTAAAGGGAACTTCCATTTTGGAATGGACAACTTTGTTGACTGGAAGGTCGAAAAAAACACTGAATAATCAAGGCCTAGCTTTGACATAATGGAAAGGATGAGTTTTTTTTCTTCCTTTTCAATACCACACCTCTTCAATTGTGAAATCAAGTTCTTGAATTTGTTGAGAAACTCAGTGATAGTTTCGAAACTGCTTGGGATCAAGGAGATGAGCTCATTTTCCAATTTATGACCCTTCAAGTCATCCTTCTGACCAAGAAGAAATTCGATCTTGTCCCAAACCTCATTTGGAGTCTTCATATCAATAACATGAAAGTGTAGGTCTTCAGAAATGCTAAGTAGTAGCAGTCCTATTGCTTCATCAAGCTTGTTTAAGTACTTGGATTTCTTTACTGCACTAGTGGGCTCAACTGCAGATCCATTCAGCACTCTAGAAAGGCTCTTCGACTTCAAGAAGATGTCCATTTTTTCCTTCCATTCGAAGTAGTTGAATGAATTCAATTTGATATCCATGATATTGAAGAATTCAAAGTTGAAGAGGAATTCAAATGATAGAGATAACCTACAAAACAAATGAGAATTATGAAATGGAGATCTGCTGCAATTCGAATTGAACACTGCCTTAGTACACTAAGCACATGTGATTGGGTCCTTCACACCTAGCTAGACCTCACTGGATTGCTCCAGTGAATTCAAGGAAATAGCACCAGGATTTGCTGTGGAAACCTAGAGGCTTCTGGTGCTCAATGAAAGACAACTACTCAAGGAATTGCTGCAACTGTTGCTGCTGCAATTTGAATAGCTGCTGTCAGCTCTGATACCATGTGATATTTAGAAGTATGATCACTCAACAATAGCAAACCTCACTAAAACTCACTCAAGAAGTGCAGAAAGAAGAAGAAGAAATGGAGATTCAATAATCACCCATACATAAGAAATGACAAAAACTATTGTATCATACATTAGCTGTGAGCTGGCACTCTGAATAGTGAATAATAAATGAATACAATAAAATGGATTTGAATGTCACTAAGGTCCTTCTAATTATCCTCAATGTGTGGCTTGGATAACATTGGAGACATCACCCAAACCAGTGGCAGTAGTCACAATAGTCAAGTAGTCAGTCAAATGAATCTAATTGAGTCTAACTGAGTGCATGAGAACTAATCTAGGGAAGGAGACTCCAATGAGGGCGCATGAGGAGTTGTCAGTAGTCAGTATAGCTGATCTAGTCTCTCCGGAGGTCTATCTAAGTGGTTTAGTCAGTTAAACTAGTAATCAGTCCTTAGATCAAGGAAAAAATCCACTAATCATGGAACTAACTGAAGAATCTCCTAAATAGGTGGAAGAGGGCGCACTTGTACTCTAGTGATGAAAACAAGGACGCATCAGTGGCTAGAAGGGATAAAACTAAGCATAAACAGGCTCCTGGGGGCTGCAAAATAAGGACTAGGTGCTGGAAGACTAACATACTGATGACTAGATGCATGCAGATGCATGCGTGATGACTGGATGCATGGATGCATGCAAATATAAAAAATTATGGTGAGAATATTCCAACAGTCCTCAAAGCTTTAAATGTGGAAATTGTTGTTGAATCTAGGAGTGGTTCCCATGTAGCATCCTCCATTTGTAGTCCGTGCGACTGAATTAATACCTCTGTGATGGATCGAGAAAGAAGCTAACGAGTGCGCCTAATGAGGTTGGCCTCCGGATCGAAAATGATGGATCCTTCATTATCCAGTTCTGGTAAAATAGTTTGTGCATTGATGTTGGAGCCAATAACTTTCTGTATACAAGAGATATGAAATATTGGATGAATGCAGGAAGAAGGAGGAAGTTCCAATTTATAAGAAACATACCCAATCTTTTGAGGAACCTTATATGGCCAATAGAACTTCGGAGCCATCTTATAATCCCCTTTGAGTTTCAGGGAGGATTGCTTGTAAGGCCGTAGACGAAGAAAAACCATATCACCTACTTGAAAAGTGTGCTCATAACGGTGTTGATCGGCTTGTCGTTTCATTCGATTTCTTGCCATGTGAATATTGTCCTGCAAAATGCTTAGAATCTGATCTCGTCTTCGAAGAACCGTGTCAACTGCCTGAGCTGGTGAATTGCTAGGGCTGTATGGAAGAAGCACTGGCAGTGCTTAACCATATACTGTTTCATATGGAGTCATTTTAGATGCAGTGTGGTAGGAGGTATTGTACCACCATTCAATGAGAGGGAGCCACGTTTCCCACTGATGCTGTTGTTCGGAGGTGAAGAAACGAAGAGAAGTGTCCAAACATTTGTTGATAACTTTAGTCTGACCATTTGTTTATGGGTGATACCCTGAACTCATCTTCAGTTTGGTGAAAGTTGCATCGCGATTTGAGACAATGGAAGAAGGGATTCCATGAATACGGAAGATCTAGTCCAGGAAAATTTGTGCGACCGAGGAGGCAGTATAGGGATGGCCGAGGGAACAAAAATGACTATATTTGGAGAGGCAATCAACCACAACTAAAATCATTGTCTTCACTCCATATTTAGGGAGCCCTTCAATGAAATCCATAGAAATATCTCTCCAAATCTGTCTAGGGATGGGAAAGGGTTCGAGCAATCCTGGAAGGAGTGTCGTTTCACCCTTGCTGCGTTGGCAGGTATCACATTCAGCCACCATCTGTTGAATTGTCCTTTTCATTCCCTTACAAAAGAAGTTACATTGTGCCCGGTCATACAGTTTGAGGAACCCAGAGTGCCCTACTAATGGCGAAGCATGGAGTTCATAGAAGATAGCATGTTGAAGATTTGTGTTATGGGGGAGCACCAGACGACCCTTGTATCTCGGGGAAACACCATCCCAAGAGTAATGCGGTACAACAGAAGGGTTGTTGGAAAACCATTGGATGATTTGAGATAATAAGGAGTCATTGACATGGCCCCGCTGAACAGATTGCAACCAATTTGCAACATGCATAGAAATAGCTGAAAGAGAAACTTGGTCATCAAATGTGTGAGAAAGAGCATCCGCCACAAGATTGTCCTTACCCTTCTTGTAGGTGATCTCATAGTCATAACTCATGAGTTTGATAATCCATTTCTATTGTGCTAAGGAGGAGACCCACCATGTTAGGAAATATTTCAGACTTTGGTGATCAGTCTTGATACATAAATGATTCCCTAATAGGTATGGCTGCCACTTCTGTACTGCATGAAAAATAGCCATCATTTCCTTCTCATATGTAGAGGCGACTAAATTCTTACTAGAAAGGGCCTTGCTAGTGAATGCAAGGGAATGTTCATCTTGAAGGAGAACAACACCAAGTCCATTGTCGCAAGAATCACTCTCAATAGTGAAGGGATTGGAAAAATCGGGCATAGCTAGAACATATGTAGTACACATAGCTTGTTTCAGTTTGTCAAATGCACACTCAGTAGCATGTGTCCATGTAAAAGCATCCCTTTTAAAGAGAGCAGTTAATGGAACTGCAATATTCATGTAATCCTTGACAAACTTGCTGTCATGTCCCAAATTTGGAATTGGGTCACAATGGCCTAATCACATTGGCCATATTCATTAGAGTTTGAAAATTGATGTTAAAGGTCAAATAATTGCCAAGGAGGAAAATTACTAGTTTCCTAGGTTTGGGGTAGAAGCTTTGGGATTTGGAATAATGAGGATAATAAATGATGTTTGAACATTAGAGTGGAATAAATATTTAATAAAGGAGCTAAATAAATATATACAAGTGAAAATCAAAGTGGCATTTGATCATGAAGACACATGGAGGAAGTGGGACCCACATATGGCTAGATTTTCCCACTACACTTGGCATCATTCTCTCACCAATTCGAATTCAAGGTGAATGGTAACATACTTGGGGAGTCCAAAAGATATTATTCATGGAATGACTCATCCAAGGTCGAAATACAGAGGAAGAGTAACTCCCATGGAAGAGGAAGAGGCAATTTGGAGCTAGTGAGACACTTGGGGTTGATTCCCTAGCTCTATGACAACAATGATTAAGATGCTATGATACCTATGACACAAATCAGACCTGAAGGTTGACATATAACATATATGACATGTCAGGGCTAAAAATGGACTCCAAGAGGGCACTCAAGGGTGTTAGGGTAGCTAAGATGCTTCCACATGTGATTTGGTGGAAGTGGGAGACTAGAAATTGTTGTACAAGTGGCGTTCTTTGGAATCTCTTCCCAACTTGAGTTGGCATGAGTCTCTTGGAAGGAATTTGACCCATGGAGGACATTATAAATTTATAAATGTCAATAAAAAAGAATGAAACCAACTTTTGATCATTTGTAGAATTTGCAATTGCATTTGTGAAGAGGGAGAGCCAGTGGATGACTAGTTGCTTGCTTTAGCCAATTTCGAGGGTGAAAGATTCCCATCCAAGTTGGCAATTGGAAAGTCCATTCAGACCTTTCATTTGGAGTTTTAATGGTGTCTTTATTTGCAGGTGTAATCTACAGAGCAGCTCATGGTTTCTTCTATTGCATCTCACTCCTTCAACCATTTCCAGTTTTGATGGCATATTCTTGATCCTTGAGGGAGGGAATTTTTGGTGAGCTATTGTACTCTTTGGGGGAGCTTCTAATGCCCCATTTATTTTGTAATATGAATTAAATATTATGTTCTTCATCTCCAGAAAGTTTCAGGTCGAAATTCCAAGTAGAAATGTATAAATCTCAATTTTAATGAAAGGACAGTGCCATTTCCCCACTACCTTGTTGTGAATCAATGTAATGCTAATGATTTCGAATGAATGGATGATTCTCTGATGAATTTTTGATTAATGGACTGCCATGGATGTATTTTACAAGTTTCATGTACTGTACTTGAACATTTGAAGTATTTTTACTCAGTTTAATTGCATTGGGAGAAGAAATAGTGCCATTTCCCCAAGGGTCGAATTGGTGATTTTTGCAGTTGAATGGGAGAGGGTTGGAACAGATATAATAATCAATTAATGGTGCACATGAGACCTTAATAAAATCCTTAATACATTCCCTACCTCTTTTCAGAAATTTGAGTGGGTTTGGAGGCATTTGGGAAGCCATTTTCAATACTTACCCCACGGGGATTTGAACCCCAAATTACTAGTAAAATTGCATACTTGGTCCAGAATCTTAAGAGAGTTTGCAGAGGTATTTTGGTGGCCATATGTCATCCCTAAACATCATATTCAAGTAATAATATCATTCATACACCTTCATTGAATATTTGAAGGCATTTGGAGTCAATTTGGGACCTAGAGACCAATACTAGTCAAAAGGAAATCATTAGTAAAGTTACCTACATTGACCAGAATTGAAAGAGGATTTGCAGAAATATTTTAAAGGTCCAAAGGAATCCCTGAAACACATATTTATGTTCTAATATCATTCATATACCTTCTCATGATATTTGGGATCATTTGGGGCAAATTTGGGACCTAGAGATCAAAACTAGTCAAAGGTCTAACTAGGAAAAAAAGTGAAAAATTGCTATTTTAATAAAATTCCTAACAAGGGACATTACAGTGGTATCAGAGCATGGTCTTTGCACCTGTGGATTAGGTACATACATTCAAGAATAATTGGCAGCCATGTATTACTATTATGATGAATCCTATGAGTACAATTCTTATGAGGAATATGCAGATGCTTATGACCAATATGAAGCAGAATGTGAATGGTACGAGGAAGAGGTGCCATCATGCAACACTTTTTACAATTTCAAGAGAAATGAAGATTATTCTTATGACTTTAAATCTGATGAATATGAGTGTGTCACACCAACCAAGGATAATTCTATGAGTGAGTTCCAAAGATGGAGAGCAACATATAAAACCTTGCCCCAACAATATAAAAATATCAAGAATATCTTGCTTGGAGCAAAAATACACAAAATGCCATGTCTTTTGAGTACTATGTTGAACATGTTTTTGAAAATAGGCCCAAAAATGAAGATGTGGAGTTAGTAAAGAAAGGTTTATGCCCTTCTTGTAAAGAACCTTGGAGTGAGTATCATATATGTGTGCATGAAATTATGTCCCACTTGAGGAGAGCTTTTGAGAATTCTTCAAAAAGAGATTCCAAAGATATTGATCATAAGGAAAACAAGGGGCAAAATGCATCAGCTTGCTTGAAGGAGAAAAATGAAGAGACATCAAAAGAGCATGAAGAAGATTCTATTGAAAATATGGAAGATCATTTTGAGACACCTTCTAGCTTAGACATGAACCAAAGAGCATCTACTGATGGATGCTTAAACTATGAAGGAGTACCTACTGATGGGTGCCCACACCTCTATGTTGGTGACATAGAGATCACTTTTGAAAGTGTTGCTGCAAGCCCAAGTTCCACTAAGCATGATAATGAAGACCTTGTAGCATTTTAAGAAGAACCAAGATCAACTTCCCCATCACCACTTGAGTTTCATGAAGTTGGTCCAAGCAAAAATGAAGAAGATGAGGAGGTTCATTTGCAAGAGCCTCATTTTCTTGAAAGGTCCTTAAAGATGAATGAAAAGAAGATCCAAGAGTCCCTCAGCATTCTCCATGACACTCAAGCATTGGTGTCAAATTCTTGTTGGAGAGCTACTTCATTGGAGGAAACATCCTTCATTGAAGACATGGAGAAGATTCAAAGAGCAATGTGCCACATCAAAGGTAATTTCATGTCTTTGTTTTTTGATAGAAACCATTTGTTTGAGCTTAATGAATTGTTACATGATGCATACTTGAAGAATAATGAGGATATTCATAAGCTCACAATTCAAAATGAACAACTTCTTGAAAAGTTGCAAGATACTTGTTTTTCCTCCTATGTTTCAGATTGTCAAATGGTAGATTGTTTGGAGGATTCTCATGACATGGTGGATCATGAGAAATGTGGAAATTTGAATGTGCTCAATGTGTTTGAAGATCAACTTGAAGAAATCCAAACACTTGATGTGGTGGAAGAGGAACTTGAATTGTCTCTTGATGAAGGTTATGCATTTTTTAAAGAAAAGCATGATTCCTCTACATTGGAACCAATCTATGACAAAGGTTTCACACTTTTGAAGGAGATGCAGGATACTACCCATATGGATCTTTCCCATGATGAAACTTCTGCACTTTTTGATCATTTGGGTGAGTTAGTTCATTCTCCTACATCCTACAATTCCATGTTTTGCAGCATTAGTCTCAATGAAGAATGGGTGAAAGAGTTCTTTTTGATGGTGCCACATGAGGAGTATGGAACTCTTAGATTTACTTTTTATAATGATATGGTTGGAGAAAATTCTTATTCACATTTGCAGCAGCATCCTTTGTTACTTTATGATGATGCACATCTACATGGATGCACCTATGATATGCATTTGAGTCACTTGAAGATTCATGGTTTTTCTTGCTCAACACTTGATTCATTAGATGTTGGAGGAACTTCATCCAACACTTGGGTGAATAGATTTATGATTGGAGAACATTTTTGTTGGCAGCCACATACTTTGTTATCTCTTTATGATTCTCACATTCAGGGATGTATGGGTGAGACTTCTTTGAGAAGTCTCCTTGTTTTTTCTGCTCATTATTTGGTTCAGATTTTAGTGGAGATTCTTCATTCACTTCTTGGATGAAAGAATACATGGCTGAATATTTTGATGCATATCACATCTTTTTGGAGCAGCATTATAGGACATGGGATCCTCACCTATGTCATTGGAGCAGATTTGATTGGTCACTTGAAGCTTGTATGCACTTGGAAAATGGTGGTCTACTTGCTTGGAGGTATAAGCACTTTCATGACTCTTTGATGAAACATATCATTGATGTACATTTTCATTATGTTGTTATGTACTCTGATGATATATATTTAGTACTCATGATGTTTGGAAGGATGCATACAAGAAAATGGGATTCAGGAATCCTCTTATCTAATGGTGTGGGTTGGAGAGCACTCTTAATTGTTGGGGTGCAATACAAGCAATGGGACCCTGGAATAATTTTTATATCAATGGTTTCAAATTTTTTGGGGAAACAAGTAGTATGGGAGATGGATTTCCCACTTAATAAAGTGATTTTTATCAGAGTAGTGCAGTAGCAAGCATGGTGGTTCCTCTCTAAAATCTTCATGTAAACTCAAAGACTCAAGGTTGGGCAATTCAATGGCAACTTCAAAGAATTATATAGAAAACAGGTTCTTCAACACCCATGTTTAAAATTGGTTGAGGACAAGCAATATTGGGAAGGGAGGATTTGTCATGTCCCAAATTTGGAATTGGGTCACAATGGCCTAATCACATTGGCCATATTCATTAGAGTTTGTAAAATTGATGTTAAAGGTCAAATAATTGCCAAGGAAGAAAATTACTAGTTTCCTAGGTTTGGGGTGGAAGCTTTGGGATTTGGAATAATGGGGATAATAAATGATGTTTGAACATTAGAGTGGCATAAATATTTAATAAAGGAGCTAAATAAATATATACAAGTGAAAATCAAAGTGGCATTTGATCATGAAGACACATGGAGGAAGTGGGACCCACATATGGCTAGATTTTTCCACTACACTAGGCATCATTCTCTCACCAATTCAAATTCAAGGTGAATGGTAACATACTTGGGGGAGTCCAAAAGGTATTATTCATGGCATGACTCATCCAAGGTCGAAATATAGAGGAAGAGTAACTCCCATGGAAGAGGAAGAGGCAATTTGGAGTTAGTGAGACACTTGGGCTAGATTCCCTAGCTCTATGACAACAATGATGAAGATGCTATGACACCTATGACACAAATCAGACCTGAAGGATGACATATGCCATATATGACATGTCAGGGCTAAAAATAGACTCCAATAGGGCTCTCAAGGGTTTTAGGGCAGCTAAGATGCTTCCACATGTGATTTGGTGGAAGTGGGAGACTAGGAATTGTTGTACAAGTGGCGTTCTTTGGAATATCTTCCCAACTTGAGTTGGCATGAGTCTCTTGGAAGGAATTTGACCCATGGAGGACATTAGAAATTTATAAATGTCAATAACAAAGAATGAAACTAGCTTTTGATCATTTGTAGAATTTGCAATTGCATTTGTGAAGAGGGAGAGCTAGTGGATGACTAGTTGCTTGCTTTAGCCAATTTCGAGGGTGAAAGATTCCCATCCAAGTTGGCAATTGGAAAGGCCATTCAGACCTTTCATTTGGAGCTTTAATGGAGTCTTTATTTGCAGGTGTAAGCTACAGGGCAGCTCATGGTTTCTTCTATTGCAGCTCACTCCTTCAACCATTTCCAGTTTTGATGGCATATTCTTGATCCTTGAGGGAGGGCATTTTTGGTGAGCTATTGTACTCTTTGGGGGAGCTTCTAATGCCCCATTTATTTTGTAATATGAATTAAATACTTTTTTCTTCATCTCCAGAAAGTTTCAGGTCTAAATTCCAAGTAGAAATGTATAAATCTCAATTTTAATGAAAGGATAGTGCCATTTCCCCACTACCTTGTTGTGAATCAATGTAATGCTAATGATTTCGAATGAATGGATGATTCTATGATGAATTTGTGATTAATGGACTACCATGGATGTATTTTACAAGTTTCATGTACTGTACTTGAGCATTTGAAGTATTTTTACTCAGTTTAATTGCATTGGGAGAAGAAATAGTGTCATTTCCCCAAGGGTTGAATTGGTGATTTTTGCAGTTGAATGGGAGAGGGTTGGAACATATATAATAATCAATTAATGGTGCACATGAGACCTTAATAACGTCTTCAATACATTCCCTACCTCTGTTCATAAATTTGAGTGGGTTTGGAGGTATTTGGGAAGCCATTTTCAGTACTTACCCCAGGGGGATTTGAACCCCAAATTACTAGTAAAATTGCATACTTGGTCCAGAATCTTAAGAGAGTTTGTAGAGGTCTTTTGGTGGCCATATTTCATCCCTAAACATCATATTCAAGTACTAATGTCATTCATACACCTTCCTTGAATATTTGAAGGCATTTGGATTCAATTTGGGACCTAGAGACCAATACTAGTCAAAAGGAAATCACTAGTAAAGTTACCTACATTGACCAGAATTGAAAGATGATTTGCAGAAGTATTTTAAAGGTCCAAAGGCATCCCTAAAATACATATTTATGTTCTAATATCATTCATATACCTTCTCATAAGATTTGGGATCATTTGGGGCAAATTTGGGACCTAGAGATCAAAATTAGTCAAAGATCTAACCAGGGAAAAAAGTGAAAAATTGTCATTTTAATAAAATTCCTAACAAGGGACATTACACTTGCGGTAGCAACAAGTCAATTCCACATGTTCAATAAAGACACATGCATATCTATCCAAAATTTTTTGTAGATAAGGAATAGTGGAGATCTCTGAAAGTTGCATCCGAATGGAATGGAGCTGAGCGATGACACCATGTGAATTCTTCTTAAGGAGATTTTCAATGCGATGTGAACTGAGCACAGGTTATAATATCCCATAGAGATACACACATTGAAACACTTCCCCTTGCAAGGTAAGGTGCCCCCATTGGAAATCATGACTTCAAAGTTGGAGCAGCGATGGACAAAACAATAAGCTTGTTTGGTGATCCTAGGGTCAATGAAGTTATGAGTGCTACCGGAATCAATGAGTATTGTAAGAGGGAGCTTCTTGAAGTAACCCCTGACCCGCATTGTTTGTGGGGTGGTGACTCCAGCTAAAGCATGGAGAGAGATATCGGGGTGGTCATCCTGAGACGGAGGGTTAACAGGTGGCTGCTGAATGTCGACCTGATCATCTATTGTATCTAGAGCTTCTTCACCAACTTTAGAGGCAGGCGGAGAATCCACACCCAAGAGATAGAGATTTTTCTCAACACATCTATGTCCACGAGTGAATTTCTCATCACCATTATAAAAAATCCCTTTTTCTCTACGTGCCTGCATCTCTGCTCCAAACAATTGCTTGATAGGAGTTGGTCAAGGAGCTGGCGTGATGGGAGGTCGTTGGGAAACCATATTTTGAATGGAAGAAAAGTGGATTTGGAGCATTGCTGAGCTGCGATTTTTTTCTTTGCCAACTTATCCAACCCTAGGACTTCCATCATTGTGTTGGGACAAAACATTTTAACCTCAGATCGGATTGCATATTTCAGACCACTGAAAAAACAACTCCTGTAGAATTCATCATACAATCCTTTTATGTGATTGGCTAGTTTCTCAAATTCTGTCTGATACTCTCATAGTGCCAATTTGACGAAGTTTAGTGAGTGCTCCCGTGAAGTTATCAAACGAACTAAGACCAAATAGTTGCAAAAGGAGTTGGAAAAAATATGTCCATTTTGGCTCTTCATGAGCCTTGATGTATCAACGGTACCATTGAAGGGATTCATGTTCCAAATGAAAGGATGCAAGTGGAACTTTGTTGACATCAAAAGTATGATGCAGACTGAAATATTGTTCTTCCCGGTATATCCATCCAGTCAGATCATCACCATTGAATCAAGGAAAATCAATCTTCGTCCCACGAAAAATTGCAGGAAGAAGAGAACTCAGTGTCTGTAGAAGAATTTGGCTGTCGTTTATTGTTCATGGATGAATGCTGAAGATGGAGGCTGAGAAAATTTTTATCAAGATCTTGGAGCTTGGTTTTGAGGGCTACAAGTTCTTCCTCTGTGTTTTTTGCTCCTGTGCAGGTGACAACCATAAGCATGAGTTTTTTTTTTGAATGGGTAGAAAAACAAAAACAAAAACTCTTTTAGTAAAGGAAAATTTGGATTTGGGAAAAACTCTGATGGGTAATTAGGGTTTGACTAGGTTTTGGACACTTTCTAATGGACAAGGAAGTAAAAAATGGGGATTTCAGAAGTGAGATGAAATAATGGGAAAATTTTTCAAATAGGGACAAAGAAGCAGAAATAGGAAATGAACAATGTGGAAAAATTTGAAGGTGATTGGGTGAAAATCGAAGATGTTATGGAAAACCCTAAAAATAGACAGATGTGGGATTTCAGGCTTTGGTAAGTGGAATTTGGGATAGGGTCCTCAGGAATGAAATATACAGAATGGGATTGCAGGGGTTTCGGTGAATTTTCAAGGGAAACAGAGTTAAATCAAAGAAGATATGGCGAAAAAACAAAAAAAATTGGAATGGATCTGAAACGACTCGGAATTGATCTGCAACAGCTCTGGATAGATGTAATATGCTATTTATCAGTTGTAAATAGATATGGACCCCAGGTATGCTCGGATTCCTAACGCTTCAGGGGATTCACTCAACCACCAATGTTGTCTGATGGCTTGCGTATTGGGACAGTACCCCTCACTCCATGGCTCAGGTAAAACTGATGATCGCTTTTCCACAAATGACAACTCTTGGTTTACCTTACGGGTGGGAACTATTCAATCAGGTAGGGGTCGTTTTCCTTTTCGCTAGCAGGTCCTCTCAATGGGCCAGCTACTTCGGGGTTCCTGTGGTACTCCTCACAATGAGTTTTAGGGCTATGCCCAAGTACTTGCCACAGTTAAGCGGATAGGGATTATTCCCAGATCCGAACCTGTAATTGAAAGGAACGATACAGATGTAATTTTTTTTTGGCAAAAATTCCACCCAATGAGCCCGAGAAAGTGCTCTGATACCAGATGTGAGGAACCTCCAACATTTAAATGATGAAAATGCACGATATATCTGAAATAGCAGAACACATAAGATATTTATTGATCGCAGACCACTTCAAGGGGGCAACCTCCTTTGAGCAAGATCAATACAAATAACTCATGGATGCCTTCATTGGCCTTAACACGTACTTATATACTAAGTCTATGCGTCCAATACTATGGATCAATACCATGGAACATATAATACTACGGGTCAACTTACAAAGCATATGTGTCAAATACTATGGATCAATACCATGGAACATATAATACTACGGGTCAACTTACAAAGCATGTGCGTCAAATACTATGGATCAATACCACGGAACATATAATACTATGGGATAATACAAACTATGAATCAATACCATGGAACATATAATACTATGGGATAATACAATATACTAACAAAGTAAAGAGAAGGGTTTACACAGGTTCCTAACAATGTACTAGTAGTTTTTTGGCTTTTGGGAAATCTTGTTATAAATAGTTGGAAGGCCCTTATGCACCGAGGAATAACTAGGTTATGTTCCAACCAAGCTAACTCCTGGAATTTTTGTAATCCCATATCTTTGGGCTTATAAGGCTTTGCACGAAGTTTGATTTCGATTGCAATCTAACAGTGGCTAAGTGGAAAATAAAGATTCATTTTTAATCTGCATTTGTTCAACGTTCCTTGGGCCTATAGTCTATACATAGGTTAGTTTCTCCTTCTATGTTATTTCTCCTTTAGTTGAAACTTATTGTGTGAGTTATGATCAGAGAATTTGAATGTATGCACAATGAATATGTTTAAACAATTGTTTTATGCACTTAAAATTTTGTGCAATGGGAATCATAATTATTTCATTCATTTTCTTTCTTGTATTTAGCATTGATAACGTAGTAGTTAACCTTGAGTATAGATGTGGTTTTCAATCCCAAGCACCAAATGATGCCATTCGATTAGATGCCCCATTCTTTGAAATAAACAACAATAGTAATGTTGGTGGTGATTTCTCTGGTGTTGAGGGTGAATTGAAATTTTGGGTTAGTTTCACATACTCAAAGACATAAACTGTCTCTTGGGAACATTTGAAATATAGTTTCTAAATACATGTTCATCAATATCCTCAATATACTCATCTATGTTCCTATCATTGTAGTTATGGTAATAGTCATATTTTAAAAAATATGGTTTGTTTTCCTAGATAAGGGGATTAATGTGTTCTTTTGTAATGGTATGTTTCCATTTGTACTCTTATGAAGCTGGAATGCACATTCTCTCTCCTATAATATCCCTTTCTCACTCATGTTTCCATTTCTTATGGGATTCATGAGGACCCTTAGGGCACACCATACCCCTACACTCTTGCAACAAGCAATATAGTCTTCCTATATTCCTCATTAGTTCCAAGATACATCTCTTCATAATATTTGTATGGGAAACACACATTCTATCTACCCCATATAACCACATGAAACAATTTTACCATGGCATTATCCAAATCTTTGTTTAGCACAAGTTGATCATGGTTTTGTATCATTTGTCAAGCACTTAATGATTTCATCCTTTGCACCATGGATCATTTACATATTGATGATGTAGAATTTATCTTTTAAGTTGATGCTTGGCACTCTTTCATTCACCTACTAATACAACCACTTAGTTTCTATTTTTGTTTTAAACTTCAAAGGTGAGCCTATGTAAGGGATCAAGGGGATGTGTGCCATTTTTTGTATATCTCCCCCTATGAGGGAAAATTTTAAGGATCCATAATTTCTTAAAGTGTAGAGACCTTAGTGAATTGTACTAATTATCAAATTTCCAACCATAAAGTGTTTAGCGATATTTAAAAAAAGTATTCAAATTTTTAAGAGTTTTATATAGTTTTTGGACATTTTTAGCGATTTTTTGAGTAAAAAATTTTAATCCTATGGAATTTTGGTGAATCATATTAGAAAAAATGGAAAATGTCGAATATTTTTTTCGATAAAAAAACTTGAAAATTAGTCCATGGAATAAGTTTTTCCCCTAAAATTTTCCCTGCCCTATACTACTACGACATATATTTCCGTTGATGTTACATATAGAGATTTGTTTGTAGGTGTTTATTTCTCTTATCTTAGAAAAATTCCTACCATAATACAACCATTTCCGAAGTTGAAACCATTAACCTTCCTTATATCTATGTGAGGTATACCTCTCCCTACTATGCTTGCATAGGATTACCACCAATTCTTGGCATAATTGCCACCAAACCTATGATTGAAAAACAAGCTCACGTACTACAAAATTTTGCTAAGAACTCCAACCTCATTTATTGGTGATCCTATCACACTAAACTGATGAAACCTTACAACTCTCTTCTTCAACTTATCTCATATCTTTTGTAAGACACACTCAATATCTTTGCCTCCAACACAACCCCTCCTTTCAACATTTACATAAGATAATCAATGGGAAATGATTCACAATACATACTACTCAACACAATGTCATGCATACATATAAAAATGAAGCACACGAGATTTAGAAATTAGTAGGAAAATATATTTGTTATCTGGATTTTAACAAACTATGCTTCAATTCAATCATTTTATGAAGCATTGAACATGACAATTGAAATGACGACAAAACATGTGTTCCTTCTACTCTTCATCCAAACCATTAATCACTCATGTATTCGGCACACACTTTTCAAACATCAACTCCATAGACAAACTCTTAAAAACTTTGCATAATTTTTTGTTTGTTTGCATATGCAATCTATCTCCATATTATGACTGTATGGATTTGTTTATTGATTCTGATCTAACTACATCTAGGTATATTTTTAAAACGCATGTCCTATATAATTTTCTAGACCTTATTCATCCTTGAAATGATGGTAACCAACAAGATCCTTCGTTTTGAACTCAATGGAATATTGGAAATTCCTCCATACTCAAAGGATCTTGCTAACCTAAATATTTCCTAGACACCTTCTCACAATGGAAGACAAGAATTAGTTCTTGTATTCTTCCTCCATATCACTAAGCATAATTATATCAAGTACATACAATGTAGACCTCATCTCTATAGGAAAATTGTCATGTCCCTAACCCCAAATCCAATTCTAAGGTCAACCAGAACCGAAGGGATGGATTAATCAAGGTAAATGCACAGTGGGATAAGGTTATCTAAGGCTGGGCCATCATGCCAACAAGCCAAATAAATAAAATAGTCAGCCTTCTTAAGACAAGTATGACACCATTCCTCTTCCATATGCACATGCTAAGCAAGGCAAACGCAAACATGAATGTAAACGGATCTGAACGAGATTTTAACATGTAATATGATATCAATTAATCATATCTTCTACAACCACATAAATATGAACAAAAAATAGATTTGCAAACTAACTCTAGCAATATTAATAAAATATTTGCAGGCTACTATATTCAACCATATTGACAAAGTTAGAAACTAGATCTATTGACTGCCACCTACAAGCATATTAACTTAAGTAAAACTAGATGTGAGGGAATCCATATAAATCCATAAAGATGATACTAACATAAGATCTCATGGATGTCACATACAACTATACAACCATAAGCAAAAAAAACTGGATCCAATGAGCACATGTACATCATAATACTGTAAATAACCACATAATAAAATATTCATCTCTGACTACCAAACATATCCATATCAACATGATCAACTTCAGACATTAAAAGAATCATCTAAAACAATATAAAATCATATCTCAAGGTTGTCACTTACATCCATATATTCCATGAGAAATCAAATCAATAAGCACTTGTATTATGAAAATGTAGTAAACAAACATAATAAGTAATACTCATCTCAATAATGGGAAACTATCTTCAATAGGACAATGTTCCACCCTACCATAGACATTCCATGCTCATGCATATTTCAATAGGATATTCACCCCCGACATGAGACCATAGATCCACAGGAGAGGTACTCTCAAACCAACTGGTATGGCGTGCTCATCTCAATACCAGAAACACTGCCACACAAAAATAACCATATCTCATTCATACATAAAGATTTTTCAATGAAACAAAATGTGTTACTTACTGGAAACGTCACTCCGGATGCAATGTAATAGATTTCAAAACCCATAAATGATCATAAATAGGTAAACCATAACATATGTTTGCGCCCTTTCCACACTGTCAGAAACCACAACTACACCTTTCTCCATCTAAAATTTTCCTTCCATCTACACTACCTGGTGCAATGGGATTCCCTCCACCACATAGGTCCCTCAGGACATCACCATCCACCACCGGGCTTCATGTGTAGATATTTGGATAGGGACAATCAATGGGACAAGGACTCATGTTGTGTTTTGCACAATCAATCTTCAACCCCCATTACAGGGTCTTCATACCTCATTACAAGGCATTCAATATTATACAAAACCATGCATATCATCATCAAGAGCATGTATTCCCGTCTCAATAAATAATTCCACTACACTAGAGAGCTCATGAGAAAAGAACTAGAAAAAAAAGAGAGTAATTTCATTCCATTGCACAAATAGCCATTCAAATCCCCAAATGAGTGAGCAATGAGCATAGTACTATCTCCTTGCTTGGTGTAGCTCCTGATCTTTAGATCTATAGCTGCAAAAAATTATACAACAAGTAGAAACAAACAAGTACTAGTAACATATAAACATAGATCAATCTAAACTAGGAGTCAAAGAAGCCAATTCTAAAGATCTCACAACAATAAGATTTTTATGGAAAGAATCTCCATTAATCTAAATATAAGAAGTACATAGGGAGGGATTACAACTGAGCTTTGACGTCATAACTCCTTCCAAATGATCCTAGTCTCAAATATCCAAACTTTTTGCCTCCTAATGGATGAAAGGGAATAAACTCTAACATAATTTCACCAACATTTAAGTGCTCTATCTTTATCCCCCTTAACCATGGAGAGGGGGTTTGTATTTATAGGCCTAAAGAGATAGGAGAGGTTGAGGATTTGTGTGAAAATCTCAAAGGATCATCCCAAAAGGTAAGGGTATCGAATGCCACCTTTCCTAGTTCATATGGATAAGTTACCATGCAACCAAGGGTTCTAGAAGCCACTCGAAGCTTCTCTTTTTCCTTTTAAACCAACAACATCGCACTTTGTACACAAGAAAATCACGTCTTTGAAGGGTGATGCACCTTGTCCAAATGCAGAAGGTGTCACCGACGCGCTCTGTCAATGTGTAGAGCATGTCACCAAGGGTCTGACGCACCTTGTCAATGCGCAGGGCGCATCGGGGTGACAACAAAGAGAAAATGGAGCAACAACAACTCTTTTTTCAATCATTTGACCTAGGTGCTTTAGGAATCAGGGCAAATAGAGGACACATAACTCATGATGACGAGATTTTGGTGTAACAGAATGCTCCCCAAAGCATGAAGCTAGCAAAATAGGGTAGGTGAGATGCTTTTAAATATGGAAGTTTGAGGCAAGGACCATCGGTTTGAGTGTCGAACAAAAACTCCTGTAGTACAACAGACTCTGATATATATGTATCGAATGACTCATAACATGGTTGTCGACCAATACATTGTAGATCCATGGTAGTATTGATTGACTGGACACAATCATGGCTACTAGACACAAGCGTAGATCCATGATGAGATAATTACACAACCACGACCAATACAAGAGTGGATCCGTGTGATCATTAGAGGAAATTTGGGTAAAAAATTGGCCTTCTAAGGAAAATAATAAGAAAATAATAAAATAATAGTAGAGAGAGTAAAAAAACTACTTTTTTGGATTGTATTTTCAAATTATCTCCTTGTAGATTTACTCAAATTTCAAGCAGGAGGACTCGTTGGATGCATAATTAAAATATGAATCCAACAGGTACCCATGTTGCATACTTTTAACAACATCCACACCATGAAAAATTGAAAATACATTAAAAAATGTGTTTCTAGTGAGAGAAAACATGTGTTTTTAATGTATTTTTCATTTTTCATGGTGTGTATGTTGTTAAAAGTATGCAACATGGGTACTCGTTGGATGCATAATTTAATTATGCATTCAATGTGTCCTCCCGCTTGAAATTTGAGTAAACCTATAAGGAAATAAGTTGAAAATACAATCCAAAAAACTAGTTTTTATTTTTTCCCTCCAATTTTTTTAGGTGCTCCCTTTTTGAATTTTAAAGAATTTTGATTGGCTAATACATGATGACATGGAATTTGTATTATTTTTGGAAGGCCTATTTTGAATTGAAATTTCCTCTAATATAACTCAAAAAATATCCATCAAAGCCTGGGTAAGATACATAAGTTAACCCACGGTATTCAAACCGAACCCGCAATGATACGAATCTAACCATGTGATTACAATGTGTTGAAGTTGAACATGGCATAAACCACTTGATTACCAGTCGTTGATGTATACCGTTAACAAGTGCGAGGGAAATCACCATTGATGTCAATGATTCCCAGGGTATCATAGTACATACCGCCGAATGTGAATCAATGAGTTGAGGTCGAACACTCAGTGGAATCTTTCAATTAGAAGTCAATGATGTGAACTTATTGTTGAAAGCGAGGTAACCTGCCATTAAGGCATGCGAGCCCACGATACTTGACTGGTTTCTAGGTTCAATCATTAGATGATGTGTTGAAGTCGACAAGGATAAACCCATCGAAGGAGGGCCATAATATTTCCCCCATCAACAACAGAAAACAAGATCAATGATATTTTGGAGTAAATCGGACTGTAGAGTAATGTTTGAGACTGACTCAGAGGTGGCCGACACAAAGGAGGGTATAATGAATACAAATATTGACTCGATCAATAGACTTCACTTGAACACAGAATGGAATGACTTGGAAGCATTGACATGACAAGATTGACACTGAGACCTAATGCAACTAATGATCGATGCTTTCTTCGGATGACCCAAATAAGTAAAATGACACATGGAATTGGAAAGACTTGAAGACAAGAAGATTATCCAAACGGTTTGAATGAAATGCAAATGAGTGCCATGTTCAAGAAAGACTATGTACTTCCATTAATACAAGTGAATATAAACTCTTTCCTTATTCCCCATCATGATTGATGAGTACCTCTTTGTTTATTAATGAACTTGAGGAGGGTAACAGATGCTCGATATAGCTCATCCTTAGGATGATTCCAATCTCATATGTTTTACGAACCTAAGATAGGAAGGATTCGTCCTTAAAAGGGCCCTTCAATGTTAGATTTTAACGAGTCCAAAGAAGGTAAACTTGGTGTCATTTCATGTTTAGAGACTTTGAAAGGACTAAAAAAGACTCCAATGAGTACTTTTTCGTAAATTTTAGTCTCCTCACCCAAAAAAGGATAAAACAACGTGAGAGAGAACTCTTCTGGTCATGATTAACTATAGTGCTAATTTTTCGTAAATAGTCTCGCTGGTCTGAAAAAAGGGGTAAATTATCACCAGAAATATGACCTTTCTAATACTTTTACAAGCGTGAAAGAATCAAGTTTGTTTGACAATCTTTTCCTATTTAGGGAGTCTGAAAAGAGCTTAAAGGAGAACTCCATGGGGGTTCCTTTTTCGTAAGATTTTTACGAGCCTGGAAAAGAGATAAAAGATAACTCGGTGACTTAATCTCATGTATTTACGAGCACGAGAAGGAGAAAAGACTCATCTCAATACCTTTAATACTTAGTTTTAACGAGCGTGATAACGATATAAAAAACGCTCTAAGGCCTTTTCACACTTGATGAGGAGTATGAAAAAGTCAACGATGGTAAACTCTCGGCCCTAAATTCTCGCTTTCCTAAAATTTCGGGCATGAAATCCTCGACCCATATTTTTTAACCCTAAATAGACTTGCAAAACTGCCAAAAATACTATACAAGCACCATCCTAACTCTCTCTATTACTCTGTGCTTGAATCCATTAGAGGCACTGATCTATGCTTTAATGTGTTTCGAAGGAATTTGGCATTTACTTAATAGGTACATTAAAGGGCTCTCCCCTTGGGACAACATTGGATCCCGAAGAAGTTAGGAGATTGAAAAAAGGTGACAATGGTCCAAGTTTCTTGTATGATTGCCTTTCACTTGCAAGCCTAGCCTGCTAGTTTGAACGATAACAAGGCTCTTGGAAAAGGAAAAAAAAAAGCATGCATTTTAACTTGAGCTTTGTATTAGTGATCTTATCCCACGTTTCTTCTACAAATGATAGCTTACTACTACAAATTTCTCTGAATTCTCTTTTTCTAATGAGGTTAGCAAGGAGAATGCCAGTTTCACTTCCTTTAATGAATTATGTCAAGAATAATATATAGAAATTCTGAGATCAAAATATTCACAGATGCAAACATTGAATATAAATGGTTTAGCCAAAGAGATAAGAACTTAATAGAGCTTTTTCACTAATTATTTGAGTTAGTAGTCTAAAGCACAAGACATATATGTTTCTTATAAACCACTTCGCTAACAAACCTACCTTTCATGCGTTACATTTTGATAGCATTATCTTTGGACAATATCTCTCTTTATTTCCATACACCCCCACTTATATGAATCCATGTTCATTTTTCCCTATTAGTTCTGGCTTTCCATTGCCTTCTAAATCTCGGTTTTGAATATATATGTGTGTGCATCAGCAATTAATGATCAATTAGATAATGAATACCATTGAATTTTAAAGAAAAAATACCTAAATGCCACAACTTAATGAAAATGCACAAATCTGAATTTTTTGAATAATTTTTACCATGGCATCTAGATGTTTCCTTTAGGATTCACAAACTTTTTAATTAATATATCATTAATATGTAAAACTCTTATCCTTGAATACAACATAATATAACTGGAAAACGGAATGGTTTCATCAGCACAAAATAGTCCTTGGCATCTTAGACAACAAAACTCATTTGAAGTTAAAGATCACTACACAATCTCAACAAAAACCAAGAAGCCCAAGTAAGGATCTAAATTGATTAACAAGTTTGTTAATTTGTCACTCAATTTGAAATCCAAAGCAATTTTATTGATAATACATAAGATTGAGAAACCCAGTCTTTGATCAAAACTCCAAAGTCAGAAGACTCATGTGAAAATTCAAATATATAAGCTTTCTAATGTCATTCTACTGGGTAACAAAGTTATGAGACAAAGATAATAGCAATGTTTTATATAAGGAAGCGTATAGTCTTATTTGTTTGCTAGGGAAGGGTATTATTAAAGTTGTGTTTCATGTAAGCAGTAAGGATTCAGTATAAATTTCTAATCGGAGTACAATGCCACCCTTCAATTTCAAACCCCAATGGACAAAATACTATAGTTAAGTTTAACTTATACCCCAAGTAGAATACATCTTATTGTTCGCCGAGATGCACACTAGCAACATAAATCTTTCAGAATGCTATTTCCCAAGTGGAAAAGGTGTGGCCTTGGGGGCAAGCAAAGAGCCAGGTGCTGTCACCTGATCCCAGCTCCTCCGTTTAGGCTAACTCCTAATGAAGCCAAGGGGGGTAGACCTTACAAAGAGTTTCTAAGGCTCTTGTGTTTTAAATGTTTTTGGATGGTATGATGCGGATGGGTGTTGTTTAGGAGTTTTTTGATTCACAATAATAATTTATATAATCCTAGCCTTTGGGCTCTTAGCTTATTGTTTGTCCTCTTGTTCACCTGTGGATAAGAGTTCTTAACAGAGGCTAATCAGAGTGTTAGAAAAACCAAAACTTGACTTATGATTTGGAAATTGAAGAAGCAAATGAGAAGAGTAAAATCAAAGAGAAAGCAAGAAAAATAAAAAATGGTCAACCAAAGTCAAAAACTAAAAAAAAAAGTCAAAGATGGAAATATGAATGGATTGAGAAGAAGAATGCCAAAGAAGTGGAAAACGACCAAAAACAC
Organism: Larix kaempferi; assembly: GCA_027924585.1. NCBI lineage: Eukaryota > Viridiplantae > Streptophyta > Pinopsida > Pinales > Pinaceae > Larix > Larix kaempferi. The sequence goes on from BSBM01000053.1 coordinate 7,613,519, forward strand.
TAAATTAAAGCAAAAAATCAGCACTTTAAAAGAAGGCTGGAAATGCACACTTTTCAAGACAAACTAGGCACGTTTTTCAAGGAGAGGACTTGGAAAAAATTAGGAAAAGTTTTTTGGACGAATTTTTACTGTTTTTAGGCTAATTTCTAGAACTGTAAATTAGCTAAAATCAACAAAAATCAGCAAACTAAACAGGCTGCAAATGGCACACAAAACGAGAAAAAATTGAAAACTTTTAGAAAAAAAAATTGGAAAAAAAATTTTGGAATTTTTTTTACTGTTTTGGTCTAATTTCCAGAACTATAAATTAAGGGAAAATAGAAGAAAAACAATGGGTAAAAATGATGAAAATGGACATGCTTTTCGAGACTAAAATTGTGCACGTTTTCCAAGGCAAAACTAGGGCAAAAACTGGACTTTTTTCTGAGATTTTTGGGACTGGGGGAAAAACCAGAATGCTGGACAAACAGTAAAAACAGTGGGCAGCGAAATGAGGCAAAGTTTGGGCACGATTTCCAATGCAATTTTTAAGGTAGAATTTTTGGTAAAAATCTAAGGGTTTTGGGCACCTTTTTGAAGTAATTTTGGCACTCTTCTTAATGAAAAAAGATAAACAAAAAAAATGAAAATGGATCTACAAATCAAGCAAAGATCTTGAAAAATTTAGACTTAGAACAAATAGATCTAGAAGATTGAAAAATTTAGCTAAAAGCAAATGATGGATCTACAATTTGAAAAGATCCTAGATCTATGAATTTTAAGCTTTATGAAAAGTAGATCTAGACCCATGAAGTAGATCAAAGCTAAGAAACTTTGATCTGCTTAGCCAAAGAGATGCAAATAATGAATATGAGCTTTGAGAACAAAAGCACTCTTATATAATGGAAAGCGAAAAATCAAGATAGATGAGAGCCTCTAGATTTGTGATCCGCCTAAGGTAACCAAGAGAAAAAAAGAGATTTTGACTTGATAGGGAAGATAAGAAGTTTGAAACTTAGCTCTTTGGACCTTTGATAGAGCTTAGATTCCACCTTTGAAAGTTGCTTGTTGGATCTCCTTGCTTGGCCTTCAAGAGGAAGGGATGCAAACTAGCTCCACAATCCTACTTGGTTGAAGGAGATGATCTACAACACAAAACTCACAAACACTTGCAAAATAGAGAGTTAGACATGTATTTTCATCAATTGAAAGCAAGAGGCATGAATTACAAACTAGTAATATCCTACACTCTTGGATCTCTAAAGACAAATAAATAATCAATTAAATTGAAACTACAAATAATTGATCTTATGTGCTTGTATAAGCCCTCTAAAGTATGAATATTAAACCACCATTAAGCAAGCAATGAACGTTATGGAAGAATATCACCTCATTCACCAACAATATTGATCCACAAGACAAGACAAGATGAGCCTCCAAAGCGTTATTCTTTATGCCAACATATGCATGAAAGCATTACAAATATGAGCAAAGCTTCTTTACAATGATTATCCACCCTTAAGAGAGCCAAGAGGCCTCTTGTTTATACAAAAACCAAGGACCAAAACCCTAAGTCGAGTTTGGCATGAGAGAGAGCCAAGCATGCGCCCGAGCCAATGAGGAGAGAACACAATCTCTTGATTGATGAGTTAATAGGGAGTTAGAAGGTGGGAGGTGGCCTCCACCTAGGCAAGGCGCCCACCCCTAAGCCTTGTGATCATCACCCAACCAACAAATAAGTGCCACTTCATCAAAGTCGCCCTCCTTGGAGAGAGGGCGCAAATCCCAATGCAATCATGTCTATTGTGCTCTAATTTTGATCTGAATCAGTTTGGAGTTGATTGGAATCCCCTTTAATGACTCTTGCCATGTCATTTAGCCTGTTTGTTTATTCAATTTGGATTATTTTGGAGAGATTTGGATTTTCTCCAAAATAATATTTTCTAATTATTTTAATTAATATTTCTCATTTATTGATTTTTTGAGAAAATATTAATTATGAGGCCAAATAAAAGTTTGAAACTTAGGATAAGTGGGTTTGGGGTTTAACTGGGATTTTTGGCTTGGCAATTAAGCCTCCAATCATTTAAATCCACCCCCAAACCACTTAATTATTACAAATTGAAAATTTTCAATTATAATAATTGAAAAATTTAATAATAAAATAATAAAAATAAAATTATCCAACGTGTCCGGTAAATTTTTTTTGCGGTATGGTCATTTCAACACAAAAATAAAAATGGTTAGTCAAAATTGGCTAAGTCTGAAAACTGAACCTCTGATACTCTGGAAATGAACATGGATCATGTTCAAACACAGGCGGCTCAATGGAAGTTCAACTATTGTACAAAATAGTTGGTAACACATCCATGGATATATTCCAAGCTGGAACAAAATTAATCTACTGTTGAATATACAATTCAGAAAAACATGGCAAACATATTGAGATTGAGAGAGAATCTGCTCACTGTAGTACACCCTGATAGATCTGTCCTATGTCTACAGAATCTTCAGATTCATTAAAGATTAAAACTCACTAAACTCTAAATGCATTCTGATAGTGGTAGGGGTCAATAACTTTTAATGCAACTTTCATATTACAAAACGCTGGCTAGTTGGAACTTTCCACAAGCATTCTCATCTTCCATGTTGATTTCACAATACAGAGTGTTTCTGTAACTTCTTACTTATAACAGTAAAGGGCTTTGCTTATGGTAAACTATCATGTTTACAAATAATATATGCTTCACATTCAAATTTTCTCGATGGTATTTATGGTATATCATGTAAATTGTTCAAAAGCATGTAAATTCAAATCAAATCAGTTTGAGTAATCAAGTTCCGATAGTGGTAGGGGTCAATAACTTCTGATGCACCTTAAATATTACAAAATGCTGGCTAGTTGGAACTTTCCACAAACATTATCATCTTCCATGTTGATTTCACAATGCAGAGCGTTTCTGTAACTTCTGATTTATAACAATAAAGGGCATTGGCTGATGGTAAACCATCAGGTTTACAAAACATATATGCTTCACATTCAAATTTTCTTGATGGTATTTATGGTATATCATGTAAATTGTTCAAAAGCATGTAAATTCAAATCAAATCAGTTTGAGTAATCAAGTTCCGATAGTGGTAGGGGTCAATAACTTCTGATGCACCTTAAATATTACAAAATGCTGGCTAGTTGGAACTTTATGTTATATCATGTAGTCTGTAGAGTGTTCAAAGAATCAAAGGCAGGTAAATTTAAATCAAATCAGTTTGAGTCACCAAGTTCCGATGGTGGTAGGGGTCAATAACTTTTGATGCACCTTAAATATTACAAAACGATGGCTAGTTGGAACTTTCCACAAACATTCTCATCGTCCATGTTGATTTCATAATATAAAGTGTTTCTGTAACTTCTGATTTATAACAATAAAGGGCGTTGGCTGATGGTTAACTATCATGTTTACAAAACAGATATGCTTCACATTCAAATTTTCTCCATGGTATTTATGGTATGCCATGTAAATTGTTCAACAGCATGTAAATTTAAATCAAATCAATTTGAGTAATCAAGTTTTTACAACTGATATTGTAAAGACAATATACAGTATACCTATTAAAGATAATGACCTATTCATTCAACAATTAGTAGAATCTGAAATATATGATCATGAAAGAACCACTGACCGGGACTCATATGAAACCTTAATAAACACATCTTCTAGGGTTGTATCTGCAACACCCCAGGCCTGGATGGTCAGGTAGTTTTTGGCACGCTCTATCATTTGAAAGATAGCTGCAATTTTTAAGTCCAGTTTTGGTAGTTCAAATTTCTGTGTCCCAGAGAGACTGTAAACTTTCTTCGAATTTCTGGACAAATCACGTACCAACTTCATCACCTCTTCCTCTTCAGTCGGTGATGTGGTTATGGTCAAAAAATATAATCCTCCATACCGTGCCTTAAGCTGCATTCCAAAGTCTTATTAGCAATTAATGATTCATGGATTAAAAAGACCAAACACCCATTTCAAGAACCATTCTGTACTGTGCATTCACAATGCTGACTTTCTAAGATATTCAAGCCTACACTTCGCAGCTTTAGTAGCTAACCTCTTCAGAATTTCCAATGCACTGCATTTGGCCATCCACAAAAATGCCCATCCTATCACAGAGAACCTCTGCCTCTTCCATAGAATGTGCTGGAATCACAAAAAAGATCAAGTCAAGATTCACAAACAAAATTATTTGCTGAAAGAACAATTAACAAGAACCAGCACATTTCTTAAAGTTATTTGGAGAGAAATAGAGATCTCTTCTATAGATATTTCATATTTGCACTGGACTTCACAGTAATCTCTTTAGAGTTAAAACAGAGACCAAATGTCATGCTCAAGCCTGCAAATAAAGGCAATTCATCATATAGAGTAGCAATATCTACAAAGAAATATTCAAGGTCAATACTTGTCAAGATGATTGCTCGGGTTTTCTTTGCTTGCTTCACAGTATTCCAGAGTTTTCTTCTCGAATCTGGATCCAACCCTGTACTGGGCTCATCCATATACACAACCTAGTTGAAACAAGCAGTAATAAATTAATAATAACCTTATTCATAAGTTGCGGATTTCTCCTGATCCCCAACAAAAAAGGATTTAGTAAATAGCTTTCACTCAGTGAAAAAGCAATATTAATGGCATCAATGATGTTTAAAATTTTCACCTACCTGAGGATCTCCTATTAGAGAAATGGCAACACTGAGTCTTCTCTTCATGCCACCACTATATTGTCCTGATGGCTTATCACCTACACCTCCATTGAAAAGATCCACACTTTGTAGGGATTCTTCTACTGCCTACAAGATCAAGGCCATAGTACACAACCATTTACTTGAAATTCAAACGCAAACTGTAAAATAATGCACTTATTTGGAACAACCAAAGTGAATGTTAAACTGTTAATCTTACATTTTGAAGAGATGCACCTTTCAGGTTCTTCAGCCTACCATAAAACAATAGGTGTTCCCTTCCTGTTAGAGTTTCCCAGATTAAGCTGTGAAAATAATAAATTTTCCATCAGAGAAATCTTCACCAGAAGAGAAGCAGAAAATATTGACTCAGTAAAGAACATTAGTTTTCATCAAAATCTAGCAGCATATTTTCACTTTCAAAATAATGCTTTATAATGTACATAATGTAGAGTTCCCAGGGCATCAGTAATTACTTATGCTGTGGACAGACCCCCATGCTTGTGTATATTTTATCCATATCTTTCTGTATATCCAGACCACCTATGTATGCTGTCCCTGACGTGGGAGCCATAAGTCCAGTCATCTGCAAGAAATGACACTTTCTATCCTTATTTTTGCATGGAATACAGTCAATTGTCTTGTTGCTATATCTCTAGGTTTAAAACAATACGAAGAAGGAATAATGACCTCTGGCATAGAATATGCATAAATGAAATTACTGGAGGATTTTAACTGTCAGTTTTCTGAGTCTAGTTTACCAAGTCTATTGTTGGCGTTTAGATTCTGCACCTAAATATAAATAGTATTTTTCTTCCTTTCTTGCCCAATGCATGACTGTTGATGTTTCATGCATCAAAACTCTGCATGTCCTCCTGATGTGTCCATGACACTTTCTTCAGGTGAAACTTACTTTCATAATTACAAATAAGACTTTAAATGGGGGTGTAGACTTAACCAGTTCCCATTGAAAAATGTGAGAAATTAAGGAATTAATATTACCAAGGTAACTAGACTTAGCATTGGGAAAAACTCGTTGATGCAGACAAGCCAGGAGTTTGAATGGAATCAGGAAATAAATCGGGAAAAACTCAGGGAAAGCTAGGCAACAAAAGCATAAAGATATACACCTAGTTTGACATAAAAACACATTTTTCATGGATATTCAATAAAACCATCATGTCCATATAATGCACAATGTCAATAGATTTCCAAATTTTCATGTATATCTAGGTATTTCATAGATTAAATGAGTGCAGAAGAGATCAAAACTCAGAACTGGAAACATCTATTTATAACTATAATATCTATACAGTTAACTAAACTGTAAAAAAGACTAAGATGCTTCTCCTATGCCTCGGGCTACTTGAACCTCAAGATTATCCAAGTCCTCAAGATGAATTAAAAAGGAGCCTCCTCCAATACAAGCTAACCCGATGTAGGATCTACATAGTCCAATCCAATTCCTACATGATCCAATCATGTCATCATCTTGAAACATTGAAATGTGGACCTTGTTGCCGCCTAATACACACCTCGGGTCACATGGCATATATCTTCAAGCCACTGGGTGTATCCTCGGGGGCAAGCCAGAGTCAAGTGCTGTCACATGAAACTCGACTCCTCCGTCTAGGCTTACACCTAGCAAAGCCAAGGGGGGTGGTCCCTAAAAAAAGAATCTAAGGCTTTTACTCTAATAAAATAAAAGCTAAAAAGATCTAGGAGTTAGACTTTTAATCACAAGAACAATGCAACATTAATCTTCATAGCATTCATTATCCAACATCATCATCGAAGCATAAACATTCAACATCATGAAATAATCAATAAGAAGACCAATGCCGAAATGAAATGCTTAAACAAACAAAGAATGTTGTGCAAATGTTATTGGTAAATTTTATTATTAGGGGTTATGGTGATTAGTGGGTTTTTTCTTGGTCTGGCCCACTAAAACTCACCTTCTTGAACTGAGCGCATAAGCAGCTTTACCAAGTGTTCAACGAGGAGAGGACGAACCTCATTAATGAGTATCCCACTGACTCTATGGTAGTCACTCTTTGCAACCTCCCGAATTCTTGAAGGTTAGCTCATGTGGATTTTCCTCTTAAGCTAGTCACTCCAATCCCTTTCTGGTATGACCAACTGATCGGACAAGCGGTAGATTCCTAGAGCATACGGGGAGTGGAGTCTTGGTTCTTTTTATTAATTTTAAGTGAGTTGCTTAACTAAACTAAACCACGAATATATTTTCCACGCACCACTTACTCGGGCAAGCCCTTTCAAATGGTACAATACTTCGGGAAAGCGTGGGGTTCCTTTTATTTGCAAACAAAAATAAAATGCAAGAAATGAAACTAAGTGATGTGTGTGTGAAACGAGTGATTTAATTTATCATTGATTAAGAAAATAAAAACTAAAGCAAAAAATTGAAAAAGCATGCCATGATAGGAGACCACTCAAATTCCCCTTGGGGGGATGGGATGCAGGCGTTGGGTATCCCTCTTGCTCTTTTTATTATGAGTTTATTACAATCTTTTTCTCTTTTTAGGAATGGCTTTGGTCCTTTATAATGAGGGTCCAAGAGGCTTACAATTTTTTTTGGATTGTCTTTTTAGTTAGGAGGAAGGTCAGGTGATCTTGGGGTTCTAGATGATCCAAATCCGTTGAATTTCGCCAGCACTTCCACTTACCTGGCAAGAAAAATAAAAAAAATCAGCTAGTAAACAATTGCAAAAGATGCCCAAAGACACTTTAGAGGTATCTTTGGATAGTACTACAAAAGTCTAAAAAAATCTAAGTTAAACTATGTTAAAACTTGCAAACTTTAACCAAAGGAAACAAGGTAAAAAGCAAGTCCTTTGGGATCTTTGCTTTCCCTTTTGGGGTAGCAAATGAATGGCACTAGATCTACTGAATCTAACTTCTGAGACCTGTTATCACATCCATAGTAGCTGGGCTACCATGATTGCAAAGTAGTTCCTTGTATATTTTTGAGCTAGTTCTTTACACAGTTTTTATGAGATCAGTTGATGATGAGCAGTATTTTTTTGATGATCAATCACATATCAAAGCAGCCCCAGATCAGACACGATGAACCTTATGCCAATACTGAGCCTCACGACCTTAGATTTGATGACCGAGGTGACCACTTTTGTTCCATACAGAGCAGTGTAATGCCCAGAGTTTTCATAGCAACAGTGTTTCCAGTGACTATTGATGATCTAGATGGTAGATACAAGTATATGGCCCAACAGGTATTGTTATTGCTCAATTTTTAGTTTCCCCAAATGATGATCCTATACAAGATGGTGGAGGGGATAGGAAAAAGAGGTGAACCAAGAGGACCTCGATTCCCAAGATGGATTGGTTGTCACGCCAATCAAGGAACTCTTCACTTTATGTTATCCAAGCCCTAGATAACAATGGGGGAGACCTAGATCAACTCCCGATATGAGAGATCTAACAAGAACACCAAATCAAATCAGATAAATGAAGTACGTAAGGTGTGAGGTATAGTGAAACCCTAGATCTAAGGATGAAGTCACAAGATGAGTTAAGGTTGGATCAAGAGGCTTATGAAATATAAATATTGACCCAATATGGTAGTACAAGTGACTTATGAGTATTACAGAAGGATCCAGGATCAAGGCACTAGCAAATGACCGAAATTTCTCCTGCCTTGGGAAATGTGTCCAAGGTAGAAGTGTTAAAATTGAGATGAGGCTATCTAGTACCTTTAGATTAGACTTGATAAAGGGTATAACAGTATCTTAGCACACAAGTAAAAAACCGACATCAAAGAACCCAAAAAAGAGGCAAAAATAGGAAGTGCACATGGGAAAGAGATCAATGCCTAGGGAATTGGGCCACAAGGAGTCCCTCAAGGGTTACGCCCTTGAGAACCCACTTTGGGTTAGGCTTAAAGTGAAATACGCAGAAATCGTTCGCCACGATTTTAAGTTGTTTGAGCTAGAGAATTTTAGATTTTTCCGTAGTTAGGGTTTTGACAGTAAAATGAAATGGCCAATGGTTTGGAATCCAAAATAAATGAATTAAGAGTAGATCTTACCCGAAAAATATTGAAGATGCCTTGATGGTGATGATTTATCCCTTCCCGATCAATTTGAGGTAATTTGAGTGAGTGTCCAAGTGAAATCGATTTTCCCAGAGAACCAAGTGCGCCCTCCTCTCCTGCACAAGCAAACTACTGAAGCTAGATTTGATGCATCAAGAGAAAATGTTTGTAAAAGAAAAATACATACCAAATGGAAATCAAAGATCAAATTAGCAGCTTCAAGAGAAACGAGTTGAGGAGCCCCCTACAAAAACGTCCCAAGTGAAATATGTTGATGTATATGTAACTTCGGAATGTATTTCATATATGTATATTGTATCCCTACAGAGAGGTTATTATTCCTCTGTACGGAAGTGTCATCATTTGTATTTACAAGTGTCGCAAGTGTCATAACTTATACTTGATGGGTTATTAAACAACCTTGATGGGGTCGGCCCTGTATGAGTCTTGTGGGTTAAAGGGTTATTAGACCACCCTAGTGGGGTCGGCCCAGTTAGTATTATGTTAAGTGGTTAAGTTGGGGCCGACCTAGTTAGAGTTAAAAGGCAAGTCAAGTTGTGTATAAATAGAGTGAGGGTGTCACTCTATTTGATCATTCACTTACTCATCTATCTCTCTCATTGAGTGATGCGCACTAATGGAGGAGGAGAAGCTGCTAAGGAGACTATCTCTTGTACTTGGGTTTTGTATCATTGCTCTATCTATCTTTGAGGAAGTTATTGGGGTTTTTCACCTTCTTGGTTTTCCCCAAGGAAACTCTGTGTCTATTGTCTCTTGTGATTGTCTCTTATGATTGATATGTTGTGCTTGTTATTCTCTCAGATCAGATCCTAGATCATTTTGAATTAATGCTTAAAATCTAACATGGTATCAGAGCTAACTTGAGAAGAAGACATTGTGCAGTTGTGGAAGCTAGGGCTTCTTGTTTTTTGGGTTTCTCTCCACAGATATTGAAAGGTAGGAGGCTAGATTGACTCTCCTCAGCAAGGTGCATCTTTGTGTCGAGACAGAATTCAATTCTGAGCATTTTCAGTTTTTGACCTAAAAATTAGGGTTTCAGAGAAAATTGGAATTTTTGGAATCTGAGTCCATGGCTAGATGCTCCTCAGAAAAATTGAAGTTTAGAGACCAAGATCGAATTTTTTAGTTGGGTGAAGCTCCGGGAAAATCAAACCCTAGTTTGGGGTCCTGTCTAGTGAATTTGGAAATTAGGGTTTCTGCAAAAGTTGGAATTTCTGAAATCTAAGACCATGGCTGGAAGCTCCTCAGAAAAATCGAATTTTAGAGACCAAGATCGAATTTTTTGGTTGGGTGAAGCTCCGGGAAAATCAAACCCTAGTTTGGGGTCCTGTCCAGTGAATCCGGAAATTAGTGTTTCTGCAAAAGTTGGAATTTCTACAATCTAAGACCATGGCTGGAAGCTCCTTGGAAAAATCGAAGTTTAGAGCTTTGGATCAAACTTTTTGGCTGGGTGAAGCTTTGGGAAACTCAAACCCTAATTCAGGGTCCTCCCTAGTGAATCCAAAAGTTTCAAAAGCAATTTTGAGTGGTGAAACTTTGCAGTTTTCAAATTATGAGTATACCAACTTGATCAACTCATCAAGGCGCATTTTTCTATACTTTCAGAAGTTTGAAATTCAAAGTTTGAATTTTTAGGGTTTCTCTGACAAACCCTAATCCAACATTGATCCAGTTTTCAACAAATCAAGTGGTAAAACCTAAATCTTTTTTATTTCCATTTGAAGTACTCTTTAAAGATGTCTCACCACACCAAGTTTGAGGATAAGCTTGAAGGGGTTGATAACTTCTGAGCATGGAAGTATAGGATTGGGTCAATCTTAGAAGAGAATGAGTTGGACACTTACATAAGTGAAGAGGTTCCAGTCCCAGAGGGAGAAGAGGCTAAGGCCTTACACAAGAAGAACTTGGTCAAGGCTAAGACAATCATTGCTGATTCTATAAAGGACCATCTCATACCCCATGTGTCTTCTCTAAAGACACCTAAGGAGATGTTTGACTCATTGACCTAGTCGTTTGAAGGAAAGAACATAAATCAGAAGGTGACTCTGCGAAACCAGTTGAAAGGGGTAAAAGCTTCAGAATGGAGAGACCATTCAATCCTACTTTTCTAAGGTCTCTCAAATCAAGGAACAACTTGAAGTTGTGGATGAAGTAGTGGAGAAATTGTAATGACCACATTGAATGGCCTACCTAGGTCATGGGACTCCTTCATCCAAGGAATCTGTGCAAGAAGGAAACCGATCTCCTTCGGTAGACTATGGGAGGAATGTTTTCAAGAAGAAGCTAGGCTTGTGCTCCGAGAAGAAAAGATGGGGAATGAAGATCAAGCTCCCACGGCACATACCAAGAAGAGTAAGAGAGAGCCATCTCATAACAAGAGATCTTCACACCACCATCATCATAGATATAAGAAAGATCTGAGATGCTTCACATGTAATGAGAAGGGACACTTTTCCTCAGATTGTCCTAAGAACAAAAGAACAACAACAACAACAATCTGACAGATATGACTTATAGGTATGTTTTGAAATCTGTTAAGTTCATTGAGGTTAGTACAATTATGATTGTTTGATAATGAATGCATGTGAACAATAGAATACATTCATTGATTAGGTTTACGACACTTATGATAGTACTAATTCACTTGTGGTGTTGTATGAGGATGATGTTGTCTGCTAACAAGATACAGGTACATCAAGAAAAGGCAAATCAAGTTCTATGACCATGATGACATGAAGACAGACTCATCCATAGTCTTTGACCACATAGAAGATCTGCTTACGAGGTATGTATATTTTTGGTTCTACAATAGTTAACTTATGAGTTATGCAGGTCATTAAAGAGAACAAGAAAACATTGCTAGACATAATAACCAGGTATGTTTTTCCTATGCCAAGTTAGAATCCTACCTTGTGTTAGGATCTTATACCTTTGCATGATTGATAATGATTACTCATGAAGTTAGAATCAAGGGTTTATGCATATTATGTCTCTTACCTTGATTGATGATATGACTAATCAGAAGAGTCCTATGGTCAAATAAGAATATGCATGAGTAAAAGAAGTCTTCCCTGAAACCTTGAATACTAATGCTTATTATCTGTATTTGAAATGATCATGACTATACATGTTTAAGATTATTTTGTTTTTATTATACTAATGGATGTATGATTATGTATGAGATCTTGAGGATGGCACAATCATGACACTATTGCACACTTAAGCATGCATAGTGGTCCAGGATGAATATAAGTTCAAGGATAGGTAATCCAGGAAGCAAAGATCAAGAGGAAGCACACTCCAATAGCTCCTGCAAGGAAGCAAAGATTGAGAGGGAGCCCACTCAACAAAGATAAGTATTTGAATTGCCATTTCTTGTATATCTGATTGTTTAATATTGATCAATGATGTATATACTTAAGTTCCTAGACTTAGATTGTGTATTATGCATATTAGAAAAGTTGCATTAATGAACAAGATACTACTAATATGCAAGTAATGGGTAAGTGGCCTATGGTACTGTACAACATTCCATTGCTACTTATCTAGAATGAAACCTCTTTGCTGACATGTTGGGAGTTGTGCACACTCTTAACAATGTTTTGGTAGAGATGGAAGGCATCTAGAAAGTTATGGGATATGGATAAATGTTGTATTGAAGCATTGGCTAAGATAATTGCATGACTGTATGACATATGTCTTTATGCATAAGAATTTGTTTTTGAAAACAATGAGAAGTTTCTAATCATGCAATTGAATTTGACTTGTAGGAAAGATCGTGTACAATCACCTACAAAAGAAGGACTACAACATTTGTTCCAGCAACGAAGTTCAAGAAAACTATCTATTGAAGATATTGAAGAATCTGAAGTTCCCAGGATCCGGGATGTAGTAATGGAAGGATGCCATGGTCGAGGAATACCAGTCGATCATGAAGAATGATGTTTGGGATGTTGTCCCAAGACCTGAAGGGAAGTCTGTTGTGACTTCCAAGTGGATCTATAAGATCAAGCATGCTATAGATGGCAACATAGAGAAATACAAGGCCAGGTTGTGGCTCGTGATTTTTGCTCTTGTAGCCAGGTACACTTCCATCATAACAATATTTGCTCTAGCTGCAGTGATGAAGTGGAAGATACACTAGATGGATGTCAAGACATCTTTCTTGAATGGTGTAGTCGAAGAGGAAAGTGTATGTGGAGAAGCCACTCGGGTTTGAGACACATGACAGAGGGACTCATGTGTGCAAACTGAAGAAATCCCTGTATGGTTTGAAACAGGCACCCAGGACCTGTTGCCAACTAAGTTGTACTTGGTTGGATTATCAAGTGAGCGGGCAGAGTTGAACATTTCAGTGTTCGTTTTTCGATGATTTGATGACCAGCAGGCCTTTTAAAGGGCCACCTTTTTTTTAATTTTTCCACATGTCCATGGCCCTGCGGGGTTTGTAATAAAATGTACTAGCGTGGTGTTTTGTAAAGGACTTGTTTCCCTAGGACTTTTTAGCTAAGTCAGGTATTCCAAGGAGTTTTTTCACCTATTAATTATGTCTTGCGTCATTGCATAACATAATTCTTGGGTTTTTCTCCTGCTCCTCCAAAGCTGGAATGCCTGGGCAGGTTAACGGGCCCTAGGGGATTGTTAAAGTCCATGGGTCAATGTATATGAACATGCTAGACATTGTTTTTGAGTCATATGGACATGTGCTAAGTCCCCCTAGGTAGTTTTTTAATTTTCGGCAAAGTTTTTTTTTTTTTTTTCTAATTCCGTAAATTTGGCCATTTTTTAATGGTTCAATTAAAAATATTGTAATTGGCCTAGAAGTGGCATCTGGGAGTTTTTTTTTGCCTTAGGGGTGCTCGTTTTCCAACTCAAAGCACCCCCTTAACCCCTAAACCCACCTTTTCTAATGTTAGGGTGCTTAATTTTTTTCCTATGGTCAAAAAACCAAAAAAACCCAAAACAGTCATGAAAAATTAAAAAATTGGGAAAAATGACTTAAAAAAATTTTAATTTTTGGAGAGTTTTAATGACTGAGTTACTTCAGCATGATTCGAGGAGTGTATTGGGATGATGTTTATGATAATGGGGCAGCCCAAATGGTGGGAATAATTCCCCACCTTCACCTTGGGCGCATTTCCTTCACCATGGGCGCATTTAGTAAGTGGGCAGCCCATGCATTGGGGAGAGAGCAGCATGTTTGGCGCTGCTGTATGGGCACCATTTGTGCTGCGTTTTGGGCAGCTATATAGGGGGATGTGGGCAGCACTCTTCACTCCATCATTTGTGTCACTCTCTCCACCACTCACTCCTCATAGCATGGGCGTCCCTCTCCTTGGGTTTTCTATTTAAGCATGTTCTTTCCTCATTGTTGAGCATGAGAAGGTGGAACCTTTGCTCCTATTATTGTAATACTTTTGCATTTGTTTATGAATAGAGGCTTTGGAGGCAAATCTATGTGTGGATTCTAGTTGTGTGGATGATCATGTTCTATTTTAACATATGAGGTAATCTGTGTCTTTACATGTTTATTCATGCTTGTTTATTGATCAATCACTAGCTTTTGAAGGAGATGTTTATCTTAGTAAGGTAAAGATAGTGTAATCTAATTCATTATTTTTACTGTTGGTTATCATAGAGAGGTTAGATTTTAATGTTATTTTTGTTTAAATGCTTGAATCTAATTCTCTATTTTAGTCTACACTAGTTGCATTTGATCTTGCTTGTGTGAGTTGTCTTTTGTGTCTACAGGTTGCTGATTTGAAGAGTTGGTGGAGCTTGTTTGCATCCATTGGTCTTCGAAATTGATTCAAGGAGAACTAGTCCCATTGATCCCCACGGTGGAGGACACCATAGCCCAAATTCAAGATGTTTCTTCTTCTTCTCATCAACATAAAAAATCTTCAAATTTCTCTTGGTTACTTTGGTTTGCATATTTCAGACCTCCTTTTTATTTAAACAAGTAGGTATGATATTTGTATTGGATCTTAAGTTCATCTTGAAGTAAAAACTTTATCTAAATCTAATTGATGCATGCTTCTTGTTAAAGTGTGATTTTTTCGAATATTTTAAGGGCTTAAACAAGTAGTTTGTTTTACTGAACTTCAAGTTTTATTTAGCTGTCCTAGAAATTGTAATTTGCAGCCCTTAAAAGCTTGCAAAGATCCCAAGTGACCAAGCCCCATTGCTTGTTTTACTTGGTTAAATTTCGTCATTTTTTACTAGTTTTAACACTTAGTTTTTTTCTGGGTTTTTTAGGAGGTGTTCCAAAGACACTCTTAAAGTGTTTTTGGGCATCTTATACTAATAATTGTTTGCTGGTGTGAAGCAAAAGACGAACAGGTAGGAGGAGGTGCTGCCGAAATTTCAAGGATCCAGGCAATCCAGAGGACCAGTATTGATTTTTTGTTAAACTGGTTAATTTTTCCCTGCAAAATTGTAAGCCACCAAGTCACTTTAAGTAGACTGGGGCACTTCTCTGATTATTGTAAAAGATTATTAAACGAGAGCAAGTGGGCTAGCCAGCGCCCACACCCCATCCCCCCAGGGGTGGCCCGTGTCGTCTCTTTTCATGGTGTGATTTTTAGAGTAGTTTACTTCTTTTATTTTCGGCATTTAATAAAACTTACTAGGGTTAAAATTTACCTTGTTGGTCCGTTCCATTGGCAGGCCACAAGTTTACTCAGGACATAGATTTTATCATTTTTTTTACAAACTCAAATGCCCCCTTGCTTTCCCGAAGTAGGGTTTCAAAACAAGGGCTTGCCTGAGTACTGGCCTGAAAAGAGACTCTTGGTGTTTTAAAAAATAAAATTTTGGTTCATAAATTTTTTTAAAAATTTCCAAGGTCTTCTCCCATATGCTCTGTGGCCAACTTGCAGCTTAGTCTGATCATGTTGGTACGCATCAAAAAGGGGGAGATGACTAGTAATAGGATCTAACACCACCTCAATAAAAAAACCTTTTTGTGAAAATCCAACACAACGCGAGCATTTTGTTGTCGTGGGCAAATTTTTCAGAGGACTTGGGACAAAACTAGGTAGTGACCTCTTGGAAACCGTTAGGCTTGCCCTCGTTGGTACAGCATCTGAACACCTCCTTGAGACTCCGATCCAGCCCAAGTCTGAGTGAGAAGCCGCACTTCAGAATTCTGGACATGTTCCCCGTACCTTTGCATATATTGGGAACCCACCAGCCCTAATAAAAGGATCACTACCACATTAAATTTAAAATAAACCAAGAACACTTGCACAACATTTACTTTTTCAGTTCATGCATCTTTTTCGACTCCATTCAGGCACTGGTTTACATTGTTATATTTCATGTTATTGATGAATGTTGTTTATGATGATAATGTTGAATATTTGCAAATGAAATATTGATGAAGGATGCTTTCCTTTATATGAATAAATGTATGCTACATTAGCTTGGTTTCAAAAAATATTTCTAACTCCTAGATTAGACACCATAGCTTCTTTTCATTTTTAGGGTCCACCCCCCTTGGCTTCGCTAGGAAAGCCTAGACAGGGGAGTCGAGTCCTAAGTGACAGCACTTGACTCTGACTTGCCCCCAAGGCCACACTAGCAGCTTGAAGACTTCTGCTGCGTTTTCCCAGGTGTGGAACCAGGCAGCAACAGGACTTGGTATGGTAGGATAGATGGCTTCCTATCCAGTTTGGGCTTTACTAAGAGTAAAGCGGATTCCAACCTTTACTACAAGGTTGAGGAAGGCAATCCAGTGATACTACTTCTGTATGTGGATGACTTGTTTGTTATAGGTGAGGATAGATTGATTGCCGATACGAAGAGGAAGCTTGCTGCCGAGTTCGAGATGAAGGACTTGGGTATGATGCACTACTTTCTAGGTATGGAGCTGTGGCAGAGCATAGATGGAATCTTCCTTGGACAAGGGAAGTATGCAGTAGAGATCCTGAAGAGGTTCGGGATGATGGACTGCAAGGCCATGGCCACACCTATGGCATCGAACTTGAAGCTTCTGTGTGATGCTTCATCTGAGCCTGTTGATGCCACGATGTATCGTCAAATGATTGGGTCCTTGATGTACCTGACGAATACGAGACTAGATATCTGTTTTGCTGTGAATAGCTTGAGCCAGTACTTGAAAGATCCGAGACATGTTCACCTGATAGCTGCAAAGCATATTCTGAGGTACTTGAAGGGTACAGTTGACTATGGGCTCAAGTATGAGGCGAATCAAAAGTTTAACCTAGAGGTTTATGTTGATTCGGATTGGGCAGGAAGTGCCATTGATCGGAAGAGCACTTCGGGGTGCTACTTCAGTATGGGATCCGGTATGATCTCTTGGTTTAGCAGGAAGCAGTCCTGTGTGGCACTGAGTACAGCCGAAGCAGAGTATGTGGCAGCTTGTTCGGCTAGTTGTGAGGCAGTATGGCTTAGGAAGCTACTGTCTGATTTGTTTGATCTCCAGCTGAGTGCTACTTGTATATATTGTGACAACTAGAGTTGTGTGAAGTTGTCGGAGAACCCAGTGTTCCATGACAAGTCGAAGCACATTGAGATCAAGTTCCACTATATCAGGGATATGGTGCAGAGTGGAACAGTAAAGCACTTGTATGTTGCGACGGACGAGCAGATAGCCGATGTGTTGACCAAGCCACTGGCCAGAGTGAAGTTTGAGTACTTCAGAGAGAGGCTTGGTGTACTTCAGATCGAGATTAATTCCAAGGGGAAGTGATGAGTCCGGAGACACAGATGCACATGAGCCATTCTCACATGGTGGTAGGTGTGTCCTCCCATGGTGCAGATATAAGGGCTGGGGCCATTTCGACATGGTTGAAGTGTGTCTTCCCGTGGTCGTTGATGTAAGAGCTGTGCCATTTGAGCATGGTTGAAGTCTATCTTCCCATGGCTGCGATATAAGTGTTGTGCCATTTGAGCATGGTTGAAGTGTGTCTTCCCATGGCTGCGATATAAGTGCTGTGCCATTCCTAGCATGGTTGAAGTGTGTCTTCCCATGGCTATGGATATAAGTGCGATACCATTCTCGCATGGTTGAAGTGTGTCTTCCCATGGCGTAGATATAAGTGCTGAGCCTTTCACGGATGGTTGAGGTGTGTCTTCCCATGCCGGTGAATGTAAGTGTTGTGTGATGTGCATCTGGGTTGTGCTCTGTGGACTATGAGGTGATCTGAAGACGATGAGATGACAGTATGGTACACAGGTTTTGCAGAGGCATATAATCAGTCCTGAGATGCTCTTGCAGGTTTTGCAGAGGCAGTGTAATCAGTCCTGAGAGATCTTGTAGGTTTTGCAGAGGTAGTGTAATCAGTCCAAAGGTGTACTTACTTGATGGCTTGCTCACAGAGATGATGAAGACCTGTTATCACATATATAGTAGCCGGGCTACCATACATTATTTTTTTGATTCCAGTACACTATTCAGCCAGTTCCCTTACATTTGAGATGCTGAGATGAGCATCTATATTGGATCACTATCAGATTGTGGACAGCAGTTGTATTCCCCATGCCATGACTGAGTCTTGGGACACTCAGAGATGACCGATATAGCCATTATACCATTGGTACAGAGCAGTCAGTAGTGCCCAGAGTTGCAGCAACAGTTTCAGAGGACAGATGATGGTACAGGTTGATGAGCTTTCAGGTATATGACTCAGCAGGTATATCATGGTGTTATGGTTTGATTGCTTTTATACTTATTCTTATAGCATTTCTTAGCACTTAGTGTCATGATCTGGCGATCATATAGATATTTGGACCTGGTTGATCTATTATATATATTATATTGTCCCTACTCAGACTTAGAAGTTCACTATTCATACTCATTGGTTTTACCCTCCTTAGGGAGAATAGAGGTGATCATTCCACCATACCTTGGCTTGCTAGTGTTGGCTTCATTATTCATTGTCTTCATCCGTCCATGGCCAACCTTTTAGATTATCACCCTGACTTACTACTTGACTAGTGGCATGGAGGACTTCTCCCCACTGTAGCCTTTGTATTGGATGAGCTTCCCTGTTTATTGTGTCTCGGCTCTGAGTTGGTGACAAAACTTACCTATGGTGAGTTGGAGTTCCTTGGAATTCCCCCTAGTCACTAAAGTTGTGTTGGCTAAACCTGAAACTTTTGGTGCTGCCATGAATACAAAATCTGGAAAAAATGAAATGCTATATCTTGTGTGAAAAGCCCATTCATGCAATGTGTTTCTAAACACACATGAATGAAAGGCATACCAAATGAAAATGGCTATGAAAATAAAGTGTTATATCTTTTGGAAAATAAATACCTAGGTAAACAAGTTGTCCATGACACACCTAGAAGTGCTCAGGTAAACAAGTGCCTTAAAAACACACCTGCAGCAGAAAGCCTAAAATAAATGTAAATCTATGCAATGTGTTTATAAACACACATAGATCAAGGCTATGGAAACTTCAGGCCCAAAAAGCAATGGAACTTAAATGCTATATCTAAACAATTGCTGGCCTTATTTGTATTATGGATTGTGCGCATCTGTGAAGGTGAATAAACCCTCTTTAAACAACTCATCCATTTGTGAGACACCGCCATTCCCTGTGTTATTGCTCATTCAGTATATACTATGGTGTGTATTCCCTTTCCCTTGCCAAAGTGTCACAAAGTTAAGTCAGTCAAGTCATCCCTTAGCCTAGCCAATTATTTCAGCCTTCACCCTTCACTAGCAAATTGATCACAGCTATGAAGTGAGTATGATCCTGAAAGTCTAGTCTGAGTAATAATAATAATTAACGACACTATATATTTGGATTTAGATCGCCAGTTATGATTACTCTGTGTTATAATTGTTATTTGAATAAGTTGTAGAGCATGTATTAACCTTGACACTTTGCAACAGCTTTGGATGATGGTCTGAGTTATATTTGGTCTTGGTTAGACCCAGTTTGACCATGGAGGACCATGGGACATGAGATGTTAGACCTTATGATGATATGGATAGATGATATATGGTCTATGTATACATACATGATGATTCTATGCAGCAGCTACAGGGTTATGATGATGATTCTTGGGTTACAGCAGTGTTTGGTCATTTACAGATCATTATTATTGGCCTTGTTCCGGTATATTGGATATTTATTTTGATCATGCAGAGACTCATATGGTGTATGAGTACACATATTGGATGGATTTGGACCTTCTGAGTCCAATGGGACAGTTTGTTTTCAGTTCCGGGCACTTACAGTGATGATTGAGCCTCAGTAGGCTGTCCCAGTGCAGTTTTGGTCTGTCGGAGGCCTTGTCAGAGCAGATGTGATTTTTATCCGGTTGACCTAGGGCGCTGATGATGGAGGGGGTGGTCCAGCCACTTGTTTTTACCATATTACCCCCCTCCCGGACACACTGGTGCCCTTAACTTGACAACGCAGGCACTCCAGGAGGCTGTTTTGGGCAGTTTCACGCTTCCCGAGGCATTTCAGGATTGGTAGAAATGGCTATTGAGGAAATCGATTTGGGATACTAAGGCAAAGTTATGGCATGGGATGATCAGTGATGATAGATCGGGGTCTTTCACACCTTCTCCAGCAGTTTCAGCTTCATCGGGGCCCGCATCCATCACTTATGGCACTTTCTGTGGATTTCTGAGGTCTTTTTGAGGACCACGACTTGACCATGGAGGCACGATTTGGTACATTGATGATTATTTTATATTTATTGTGCTATGGGGATTGGCCAAGGAGGGATAAAATTACCCTTTGGACCCACCATAAGCCTCTTATGATATTTTGTCATCATGATTTGGTGGGATTCCCCTCTTCTAGGGCGATTTTGTCCACTTACATAATATTTTATTAGTGATCCATGTATTTTATTGTTGAGCTCATCTCAACCATTGATTAGACATTTGTATCTTTTAATCTTAGCCACTCATTCAAAAAGTGGTTAGGGTTTTGGTGCCTCTCCTTCCTATTTAAAGGAGAGAGCCTCTCATTGTAAAGGGACTTTTGGCTCTGGATTATTGGAATAGAAAATTATTATTGCATCTATCTCCAGTGTTGTGGTGAATGTTTTTGGTGTTCGTTCGTTGGTTCTTCCTTTGCACTGAGTTATTGGAGATCTTGTTTGCCATATCTTTTGTACCACGATTTTACATCTACAGGTGGAGGCCGATTTGTTTTGAGGAGGAGGTATTGGTAGGGGAAGACTCTCCCTACTTCTTCTTTGGAGCTCTTCGTTGGTAACAGGGAGTATTACTGTCCTAGGACCTTCTATTTCATGTTACTATTGCATTTCTCTTGTATTTCTTCCATACTTGATCTTACTGATTGAATCGCTATTCCTTGGTTTGACAGGTAGAGGAAGGCACACTTGTGGGCTAGGGCATCAATTTGGCAAGCAAATCAACAATCTCTCATTTGATCTCTGCGGGAATCTTCCTCAACATCAAGGCATCTCATTCACATCACTCAGGTATGATCTCAAGGTAAGTTCTATCTCCATGATCTATCCAATTGTCTAAAATATTTAAAAACCCTAAATATTTCAAAACCCCATTTTACATTTTCTCAGATCTACTTAAATCTAGTGGGTTGTTGGGCATAATATTGAAAACCCACCTCTATAGCATCCACGGCATCCCGGATCTATAGTTTGGTGAGGATTGGCTTCCGTTTGACCCCCCTCCCAAGCCAACTTATCTTCTCCCAAGCAAGGCGCACTTCCTAGTTTGAGCAAGTTGACCTAGATCTAGTACGTGGGTGGTTGAGATTCCACTTGATTCGTCATCTACACATCCAATAACCTACCCCTAGATCATCACTTTTCTGATTTTCACCTTGTGGGCCCTATTCCACAATTTAAGGGATTTAATCCCCTTTTTGGACCACTTGGTGTACTCAAACTCAGATCTAGTAAGATCTAGCCATCGGATTGCCGTAAAATTATAGATCCACACTCCTAATTGACTGACCTACCCGGATCTAGAGTTTGGATGCCATCCGACTTGTCTTGACCTACCTAACCCATATTTTTAGCCTCCTTGGGTAAAGTCGCACCACCTTGGAGAAGTGAGTTAACTCACTTCTAGGACGTGGGTACTTGAGATTCTTGCGGATTTGGAACGGGAATAATTCAAAACCTAGGTCTAGTGTGTCACTTTGTCAGATCTTGCCTTGGGGATAGCATTCCTTGTTTTAAGGGATTGTGGTCCACTTGGGTCAAACCTAGATCTAGACATATTCATCCATCAAGACCTCTATTGCCCACTTGTCCCATGTACTAGGAGTCCTTAACCACAAGTCAACCCTACTTTGACTCCATTTCCCAATTCCCAAGGCACTGGTTTCTCTCCAAGTCAATTCGACTTTCCTAGATTGTTGATTTAACTTGTGGTTTGACCTTTGCATGGTGAACTAAACCCTTGAAGCCATCATGTATCATGGTCAAACTTGTCACATGTACTAGCTAGCCCCAATTCACCCCTAAACTACCCTGCATTGGACACGGTTCCCAAGGCAGTGGATCTTCCAACATTGAACTAATACTCTAACCCTAGATCTCACTTCAAACATTATAAGTCACTCTCACATCAACTATGAACCAAAGCTATACCTATTGAACCCCTCACTTGGCTTGTGACTTCATCCTAAGGTCTAGGATAAACCATACACCTAACTTCACTTAGAAATACCCTGATTTGGTGTCTTGGTTTTGATCTTTCCTGTCGGGAGTAGATCGGGTCTCCCCCTTTGTTATCTAGGGTAGATAACATAAAGTGAAGGTTGCCTCGACTGGCGTGACAACCATATATTGGTGGTCGAGGTGATCGTGGTTGCACCTTTTTCAGTTGCCCTTCCCTATTGCCATACATGATTGGATATATCCATAGGGGTAACTACAGCCTAGGTGATAACAAGACCTACATGGAGGCTAGGCCTACAACCAACATGAAAAAGGGCTAGCTCTGTAGAACTTCCTATGACGAGTAGATTGGAGATTGATTGAGATAGCAGCAGTGACGATGACGATGATATGATGATCCGGTGACGATGATCTGATGATCCAGAGAAGAAGACTTGTGCTAGAAGACCTGTGTCGAGAAATACCTTCCTAGTTAAGAGGGAGTGTTGATGTATATGTAACTTCAGAATGTATTTCATATATGTATATTGTATCCCTACAGAGAGGTTATTATTCCTCTGTACGGAAGTGTTGTCATTTGTATTTACAAGTGTCGCAAGTGTCGTAACTTATATTTGATGGGTTATTAGACAACCTTGATGGGGTCGGCCTTGTATGAGTCTTGTGGGTTAAAGGGTTGTTAGACCACCCTAGTGGGGTCGGCCCAGTTAGTATTATGTTAAGTGGTTAAGTTGGGGCCGACCTAGTTAGAGTTAAAAGGAAAGTCAAGTTGTGTATAAATAGAGTGAGGGTGTCACTCTATTTGATCATTCACTTACTCATCTTTCTCTCTCATTGAGTGATGCGCACTAGTGGAGGAGGAGAAGCTGCTAAGGAGACTATCTCTTGTATTTGGGTTTTGTATCATTGCTCTATCTATCTCTGAGGAAGTTATTGAGGTTTTTCACCTTCTTGGTTTTCCCCAAGGAAACTCTGTGTCTATTGTCTCTTGTGATTGTCTCTTATGATTGATATGTTGTGCTTGTTATTCTCTCAGATCAGATCCTAGATCATTTTGAATTAATGCTTAAAATCTAACAAAATTGCCCTCCTGCAGTTAAACATTGTTTCTACAAAATATTTTGGATTCACCACAAAATCTCAAATGCTAGGAGAAATAGACTTTCCAATCAACATCTAAGAACACCCAACAAAGAATATCCAAGAGTCTCTGCAAATATTTCTTCTATTTTCAAATTCCAAGAGCCAAAGTCCCTTTACAATGAGGGGGGTCACTCCTTTAAATAGGAATGGGAGAGACCAAAACCCTAACCACCTTTTTAATGAGTGGTTGAGATCAAAAGATACATAAGTGATAATCAATGGCTATGATGAGCCTAAAAGTAAAGTACATGGATCAAATAAAAAATAGAAGAGGGCGCACTAGCTAAGTCACCCTAGGGGGGACGCACCACATAAAAGTGACTAAAGTCATAACATAAGCACATGGTGGGGCTAGGAGGTGTACTCATCCTTCTCTACCATGTCCCCATGGCAGAATAACATATAATAACATCATCAAGATATAATACTGTGACCACATGGCCAAATCGTGCCCCCTCAATGACACAATAAAATCATAATATAAAAGCCCAAATAGTGTGTGGGGCCCACTAAATGCTGTAACTTGCTCTGGAAAGTGTGGGAAGCATCACACAAATCATCTAAACCCACCTCATGCCATTTCCTTACCTCAGTAGCCCAAATCGAATTCCTCTGTAACCATTTTTACCATTAGAAAAATCACCTGTGAGAGAATAAAATGCCTGTAGCTCACTGCCTGGTACCCTGGGGCCAAAACGGACTGCAACAAAATGTCTGGGAGCATGGTAACATGGTCATAACAAATGTTTGGACCCCATGCTCCCTCTGTAGCACCCTAGGTGAACCAAATAAAAAGTCAAACTGTGCTGCCAGGCCATTTTAGATGGCAATTCTGCAATAAAGTGATAATATGAGTAAAATCTCATTTGGAAGTGCCTGAAACTAAAAATATGAGTATCCCAATGGACTCAGAAGGTCGAAATGTACTAGAGATGAGTACCCATACACCTTGTGGCTATTTGTATAATCATTTGTAACCATGACCATGCTCGGACAAATAAAAATAAATGGTCTGTAATAATAATAATAACCATAAAAATCATCAAGCCATCATCTGAAAGCTGCGTCTGCTGCATGGATCCATCAAATGGGTATAAGGACCATAAATCATCAATCTCACACATCACTAGTCCAACTCAACTCAGGTCCTCCGGTTGACTTGGTCAAACTAAGTTTGACCAGGTCAAAACTGAAAAAATGTGACCCAGGCTTAAACTACCTACTGCTGCAAATGAAAATGGTTAAAGCATGCTCTTTTTAATCATTCTAATAGCAAAACTCAAAGTATAGAGTAGCATATCACTAGCGGTTTAATCAATAATAACATCCAATATATAAAAATAATCAACTACTCTAAATAGAACTTCAAGAAAATACTCACTTCATGGCTGTGATCATTTTGCTAGGATTGGTTGAGGGTGAAAAATGCAAGGCTAGGCTAAGGGGATGACTGTACTGACTCAACACTGTGATACTTTGGATAAGGGAAAATGGAATCTGAATACACACTTGAGCATATGTTGGATAAGTATAACACAGGGAATGGCAGTGTCTCACAAATGGGATAAGTTTTCTTAAGAAATGTTTATTCAACCGTGGCAAATGTCTATTGCTCACATCCACGCTGAAATAACTTCGTGAGGATCTTTTCTAGAACCGCCAAGACTGGGTGCCTGACTAACCGTAATTTGAGGTTCTAGGGGACACTTAGAATTAGTTGTCCCTTACTCCATCTCACATCACAACCTGTAGGCTCCACAAGGAATTTGATCATTACATTTAATTTCATGGCCAGGAGTCTTTGGATTTCGCATATATTTAACCACTGCTTTCTTTAGGCCTTTATGACCCTTTTGGGGATTTTGCATGTGCTTAGAAGCACAACTACTCAAGCTTTCATCCAAGATATTTTCATTTCATCCATTTCATAGTCCTTTTTCATTGTGCTTAGAAGCACAGTTTTAGTTTTATTTCAATGGGCTTGCACATAAGATATAATAAAGTTTCCACATGCATGTAAATGATGGTAGTACTATTTGCTTCAGGTTTTAGCCAACACAACTTATGCAACTAGGGGGATTATCTACAATCAAGACCAAACATCCGGGTCACCGACTAGAGAGATCAAGGTATCAAATCCAACTCACCGAAGGGCAAGTTTTGTTGCCAACTCAGAGCCGAGACACAAACTAACAGGGATGTTATACAACAAAGAGGCAAAAGTGGGGAAGTCCTCCATATCACAAGCTGTGGTGTAAGTCAGGGTAAAAACAAGAAGTGGAAGAGAACGGATGGATAGAGAAAGTGAAAGGTGATGCCAAAAATAGCAAGCCATGAAAGGTGGAATGATCACGTCCATTCTCCTAAGGAGGGTGAAACCAATGAGTATAAACAAGAATTTGATATTCGGAGTAAATTAGATCATTTTAGATAATCATTGAAATACACATATCTATGTAACATATATATACCGCTAGATCATAACTACAAGATACCAAGTTAAGGTATCATAATGAGCAAAGGAGCAAGACATCATAACCAATGCATATCAATATACCTACTGGGTCATATACCTGTACCAACCATCTAAACCATCAATTGTCAACTGGAATACTGTTGCTACTCATTTGGGCACTGCATTGTTGGTTAAAATTATTGATATTTAATTCACCTCAATTTAATTTGTCAACCGAAGAAATCGTAGACTTTGAGCTGCTACACTATATGTGCGGATAAACTAACCTTAATGCTCATTCCTCGAGAAACTCTAATCTACTTACAACAACAATGAGGCTAACCCTAAAGGACCAATGCTAGAGATCACTAGATCTGTACTATAAAGAGAAAAAGAAACTAATCTACTAACCCCTATCTCACTATTGAACTCAAAAATGGCTAACAAGGAGTTTACAAGTTGCAATTCTATGATTTTAAAAGCAAAAACAATCTGCTAGAAGAATAAACACAATCTTAGGCTACAGCAACTAGCAAACTAAGTTATTATAACTACAATCCATATAAAAATAATCAACCTGTTATCAACCAAATGCATATACTTAATTGACTTTGTTTCCTAACTGAATTGCAAATCTAATGCTTCAAATTCACACAAATATAACCTGTGGCCTTTTAGCTTAAAGTAGTCAACACACAGTCTATCAAAGGATTGCTTGATTGTTTAGTGGAATTCCAATGTACTCTGTTTAAGATTTATGCATACAAATGTACATAACAGAACACTAAAACTCTTCAAACTCTGCTCATCGATATATGTTAAAACTGTGTAGTGGACATTTACTGAGGTTGGTTTCTACTGTGAAACTAATTATCAATCCAAGGAAACAATGTTATAAATAAGAGCTCCTTTCCAAACTCATTCACATGCAACTCCAGTTTCTGTTCAATCTTTCATCCAAAAATAGATAAACCTTAAAGGCTTTATGACTACAGTTTTCAAACCCTTGACTCTGTTGCGAATGATGTTCAAATATTGCAAGCTTGACAGTAAAAGAATAGGTTATTTATAAGCCATTTTCATGCTGCAACACAACGGTCTTAATATCCAGAGTCAAACTCATAATTCATACACCAATATTACACACTAGAGATTAAAAGAAAAGGTTTAAATACAAGCCATTCTTAATTCATTTTTCAGTCCCGTAATCAAGACAATTTCAAAACCATTCCTGTAGCTATTGTTATAAAATGGAAATAAAATACTCAATCCATTCGTAATCACTCATAAAATTAAATCTACTGGAAATAAAACACTCAATCTATTCGTGATCCTTCATAGAACTGAATCTACCATCACCTACATCAAATCGATCATGCGATTATATATACCCTAGGCTTTAAATAACAACTCACCCTAAACAAAACAGAGGAAATCTTAAATTCAAACCGTTAACAAGCTTCATTCATGACCATCAACTGTAAATGCTCTTAACTAGTAATCACAGTCACACCTTCTATTGAAATCCAGTGATGAGCAAACCATTTATATTCTGAAAAGGAATGTGAATTGATAAAAACGCCAATCTATCACTGCAAACCACACACACTACTGAAGCATCACTGTTTGGTGCTGAAGGTGGGCCCTGCCCTCAACGCCTCACACATTTAAATCACAAATCTGATGAAAACACGCACTGTATCATATTCATAAAATGGAGTTTGTACAAATCCCCCTACCTAGGGTTTCCATAGTCACTTTTATACTAAATTATGCAGATTGAAATCGCCCTGGAGACAAGGGTCGATATGAAATAACAATACTCAAAATATCTTAACCATTCTGAGCCAAAAATGGAATCTCAGATCCCAGAATATACACATATCGTTGAGGAGAAAATAATAACAACCCTTGATCAAAGATCGTGCCTGAAATAGCAGTGGAGCAATCTTCAAAAGCATCTTAAAGATGATATGGATCCAATAAAAACGCCCTGATGGTAGATCAAATCCCCGATCTCCTTCTTTGAACGCTGGCCAGGTAACAAAACGAACCCTGTATAGAAGAGAAACCCATATCATTATTAGCATATGGTTTAATGAAACCTAAAACCCAAAACATATGCATAAAAATAAGAAAATACAACAATCAAATAATTAAAATTACTTACCATGGCTTTTAGCAGTGTTGATCTTCAAAAGACACATAAAACTGATTATTATTGGATCCATTAAGACTTTAAATACTAGAAAATAGTACATCGAATGGACAAAATAGAGGACCAACATCTCCCCCAGACTGAAGGTCTTGCATGTCCCAATGCAAGGAAATTTCTGATAGGCAAAATTTTAAATCTTCAAAGTGAATTGTCAATCCTTGGACCCAACTCCAGAGACTGAAGCTGAGGTATTAAACAGGACTTGCACCTGAGGAGGAGAGGGGGCAGAATGTTGCTGTATGCTAGCTAATTGTTCAAACTGTTTGTCCTTTTTCTTTAACTGTTTTCGAAGGCTATGATTTGTCCCTTTAACTTCATCAACCAGGGTTTGCAAGGACACTATTCTAGCCTTTAAAATGGCATTTTCTTGTTTGACAACCCGATCCAACCTCACATATTCTTGCAGCTTCTTTTTCAATTGGATATTCTTTTGTCTAAAATATTCAATCCCCTGTGCTGAAGCCTCTGAACCAGATCTGGAAAATGATGCCCTGACAGATTTTAAACTTGATTTGGAAGAGGATACCTTGACAGACTTCAAACTTGACTTTGAAGGAGATCCTTTGGTAGATTTCAGACTCGATTTGGAAGGGGATACTGGCAGCAAGGGTTCACTGACAGGATTCAATGATGCAGAACAATGAGGGGAATCAGGAGAATCGGAATTAGCATGGGTAGAGGAAGCATCGGATGATGACAACTCAACTTGGACAGGTTCTTTACCCTTAGACCCCTTTCTCCCCTCTTTAGCGGCCATGCTGCGAGTAAAACGTCTATTTGGCAAAACAACCAAATTTTCCTGCTCCTTATCTCCCCCAGACTGAGAGTTAACACACTGCCTTTTAGGGATTGGGGACTTCTTAGCATATAATGGAGCAGTTTTCTTGGAGCTATTAACAGCGGGTTCCTGAGGGCAATCATCTTGAGGAACTGAATTGTTGGTGGAGGAAGCTTTTTCCATTAGATCAGGGATACCAGGCTCTCCTGATTCATTCCTCAAGGGTGACTGAAGATGAGGGTTAGAGAGTTCATACACAAACTGTTCCCAACCCCGACCCTGCTTCTTTAACTCAGCTAAAACGATCATTTTAATAAGCCCATGATGATAAAGACTATGGGTTGGATGCTCTAAATTCTTCCTCACCTGCGAAGCCATCTTACTCAAACTTTTCCAAAAATAAAATGGGAAGTTCAGAAGCTTACCAAACTCGAAATGAGCTAGAAGGCGAAAATGACAGGCTTTGTAGGTGGAGAATCGACCTTCACAGGTAATTAGCTTGGTGATGATCATCAAGGAATTATGGAATTCTTCTCTGACCCACAGCTTGGAGAAACCCTTCTCACCCTTCACAGCCAAATATTCTGGTTTGAAAACGCAGTCATAATCTTTTCGTGGCAGCCGAAAATTCTTAAACCATCTATCACCGGTGCGTGGAAGTCCCGTGGCAACTGAAATGGACTCCTCTGTCACTGCAAACTCTAGAGCCCCCACTCTAGCGGTATGCCCGTCGAAACTCAGGGCGAATTGTAGAGAGACAGCGTCATCGTGGCCCTGTAAATTAGTTAAAAATGCATGCCATCCCGCCCGAGTAAACATATCCTTGCATGCAACGAACTCAGGGATGGCTAATAGCTTCTCATACGCAGAGGGTTCATGCCGGTTGAGCATGGTGGAGCCACGAAGGTAGCGAATTAACAGGGAATTAGCAGAGGATTCGGACAGGCAATTCGCAGGTAATGACAATGGTAAGGATAGAGACTGTAGAAACCCGAATGAACATGGTAAAAATGGTAGGAAGTGAGGGTAATGAAGACAGCATCGTGACAAGAAAAAAATCATTGCAAGTGGTGGCACATACTGCCCACTTCGCAGGGAATGATAATCATGATGTAACACGTTTTTTTAAACTAAACTTAATCTCTTAACACGTCAGAACCCCAATTATAATAGAACAAGGTTATAATTCGTTTTATCAAAGGTTGCCAATAATAGAGGATGAAATATTATCAAAAGTTTTTAAAGTAATTCATAACTCATCGGATTTCATATAATGGCAAAAAAATATTTAATTATAACCCTTATTACTAATTAAGGTTTAGCTAATCGTACACCTTTCCTTACCTCTATCAACGTCCATTACCATATACATGCCAATTTCCCGAATATAACTTCCAGCACTCCTTACGGCACTCAATCCGGCACTTTGACAAACACAGCAGTGCTTTTAGGCTGATAACGATGTACAGCAATTTACCAATATAAAGGTAAGTACCAGCATCTGGAGCAGCTGTTAGGCTATGAATAGTGATGTAAAACCATGAATCTCCCAAATAGACATCACTTGGATGAGTTCATAAGCAAATAGCCTGGATTAATAGATTCGTTGGACCCTCAACAGTTTTATGGCCCGATTTCCTTATTGCAAAGTTGCTGCTCTATCTAACCACACAGGAAACTCAATTGTGCTATGAAGCCATCTTTTATTGAAAATACAAATAACAATCAAAAATTCAAACTCCAATCAATCACTCATAACTCAATAATCAGAAATGCAAGCTTCATCAATCACTCATAATTTAAACAATCAAAAATTCAGACTCAAACAATCAACAATTCAGACTTCATCAATCAAAAATTCAGTCTTCACCCTTGTTATCCATACAGAACTTTTTCCACCAGGACATATGCCACAGGATAAGGAAAATAACAACAGAAGCTAATGGGGTACTGGTCCATTTTGACTCAGCTTCACACAGGATAATTTGAGTAGTGGAACAAATAGTACTACATTTCTCAGATATGTTTTAGGCATCAAAATAAACCTTTTTTTTTTTGAATCAGGTAACCCAAAATACCAAAACAGTTGGCGATGATTATCAACTGGCTATCATTTTATTTTTAATGAATTTAATAATTTTTAATTAACCATCCTCATGGCTTCTCTTTTACCTTCACATAGGTACGTTGTTCATATAGACAAGTATAGATGAGGCTGTTAATGAAGATATTAAAGTCAGAACCCACTGCCAGCAAGCCTGGTCAGTACTCCGGTGGGGTAACTATAACATCTTAAGAAGCTTCTTCCCCAGACAGATGCCCCATTGCCAACAGGCCTGTTCAGAACCCTGATGGGTTTGCCTGTTCATACCACAGGTCGGTACCCGCTGCCAGCAGACCTGTTCAGTATCCCGGCGGGTTAACCTCTTACACCCTTTTTCTATCAGAGGCTCTTGTCCCAACTTCATCTTAAAGATAAAATTTATGATTTGCTTCAGCATAGATGAGTGGGGGAGCTGCTCTGAAAACCATCTAGGAGTGGGATGGTACCAGAATTGGAAGAGTATTCTTTGTATATGCCTGTAAAGATTTGCCCATATGAACAACTAACCTTCGTAACTGTAGAAAGTGAAAGTCATAAAGTGGCTAAAGATAGTATATATATATGTGTTTTAATCTTATAACAGCCAAGAGATAATAACCCCCAAACTGCCCGATCTTGAACACCTTTTTAATCATGATGCCTATCTTAAGAATAACTTCATGCCCATAGCTGTAACTAACATCAATTCCCACTCTTTATCTAGTGTGAAACCAACTCAAATGGTCCTCGCAGCCCATAGGTTCATAAGCAGAAACATTTGGGAAGCTTAAAGCATTAATGTAGGCAATGCCTGGTGGGCAAGTACTCTTATGAATAGCCAAAACAATTCCAAAAAAAAAAAATCTGACACACAAATGCAGACATTCCAATAATTCATTGAAACTCAGAAATTGACCCAAATTTACACAGTCCTTAAAAATGTCTTGCAAAAATAATCAGTATGCTGAAATAGGATAGTGATAAAACACCTCCCTTAGGTTTCAAAAACATTCTGAGTCTTATTGAAAAGAATATCTGCACCTTTTCAAAAAGAGAAAAAAACAAATCCCTGTACATATGTACAAAAAAACAATTCCACTGAAGATTACTGAGAGAGAGTAGGAGATGAAGAAGTCTTTTCCTCACCTACCAGTTCTAGTTCCGACTGCTGATTCATGTTATGGATGAACTCTTGCTTAGAGAGAGGTTTATGATATACTTTTAACCGATGTCCATTCACTACAAAGGCAGTTTGTTCTTCATCTATTGTTTTTATTTTGACAGAACCATTATCAAAAACAGTCACAATTTCATATGGCCCCATCCATCTAGTGGTAAGCTTACCTTTGAAGTGTTTGAATCGTGAGTCAAATAACAGAGCCCAATCACCTTCTACAAAATTCTTCTTCTTCAAAAATTTATCATGCCACTTAGTCCGCTGATTCTGTATCAACACAGTTTGCTGGACAGCATCTTGTCTAATTTCATCAAGTTCATTTAATTGCATCAGCCTCTGCTCCTGGGCTTCATCTAAATTCAGGCTCAGTTGTGCAGCAGTACGAAAAGTTTTCACCTGAAATTCTATAGGCAGCAGGACCTGTTTACCATAAACAAGTTGATATGGGGTATACCCTGTGGTATTTCTCCACGTAGTTCTGTAAGCCCACAATGCCTCGGGTAGCCTGTCTGCCCAGTCCTTATGATGTAGCTGCACAGTCTTAGTTAAAATGGATTCTAGCACTTTATTGGTTGATTCCACCTGACCATTTGCTTGGGGGTGGTAAGGAGAAGATTTATAGTGCTTAATTCCATATTGTTCTGTAAGTGCTTTCATTGATTTAGAGACAAACTGTGCTCCATTGTCAGTCACAATTTCACGAGGAATACCAAAACGAGTAAAAATCTCTTCGTAAATAAATTCTATGACTGATTTCTCAGTGGCCCTCAATAGAGCTTTTGCCTCAACCCATTTAGTTACATAATCAGTGCAAACTAAAATATACCTCTTTTTCCTTGACATTGGTGAAATTGGTCCAACAAAGTCCAATCCCCATTTTTCAAAAGGTTCAATTTGTACCTGGGCTTGTAAAGGCATTTGATCAGCAGCAGTGGGTCTCCCCATTCTTTGACAGCTGTCACAGCCCTGTACATACTTCTCAGCATCTTTAAAAAGGGTAGGCCAGTAATACCCTTGATGTAACACCTTATATGCTGTCCGCTTGTCTGAAAAATGGCCTCCACAGGGTCCATCATGACAGGCTTGGAGGATGTCACACATCTCATCCTCCCTCACACACCTTCTGATAATCAGATCTGGACCGGTTCGAAAGAGATCATTACCTACCCATGAATAATTAGCACTTTGCTGTATGATTCTTCGTTTTTCATAAGATGACAAATGAGCAGGTAGTTTCCCTGTAACCAAATAGTTGGCTACATCTGCAAACCAGGGTGTTTTAATAGAAACAGCAAACAAGTGTTCGTCAGGAAATGTATCATCGACAGGAACATTATTATCAGCATGAGTCAATCTGGAGAGGAAATCTGCAACCAGATTTTCCTTCCCTGGTTTGTCAACTATGGTAATGTTAAATTCCTGTAGCAAAAGTAACCATCTAGTAATTCTGCCACTAGTGATTGGCTTATTCATTAAAAATTTAATAGCAGAATGATCGGTATGAACAAATACCTCGTAACCTGTAATATAATGCCGGAATTTATTGATGGCATGAACTACTGCTAGAAACTCTTTCTCAGTCACTGTATAGTTCAGTTCTGCAGGTGTTAAATTTTTACTGATGAAATAAATAGCATAGGAGGACTGATTCTCTTTCTGTCCGAGCACTCCCCCCAAGGCAGTGTCTGAAGCATCAGTTTGTATATGGAAGGGCAAATACCAATTTGGCCCCCGCAGAATTGGTGTTGAAGACAATTCTGACTTTAATGTGTCAAAGGCTGTCTGACAGTGTTGATCCCAATCAAAACCACTGTCTTTGGCCAACAATTTGAACAGTGGGGCTGCTATCTTTGTAAAATTAGCAATAAACCTACGATAGTACCCTGCGTGTCCCAGAAAACTTCTGACTTCTTTTTGTGTAGTTGGTGAAGACAGACTAGTAATGATTTCAATTTTTGCTGGGTCAACTTTAATTCCTTCTGATGAAACATGGTGCCCTAAAACAATACCCTCAGTTAACATCATCTTACACTTTTCATGGCTTAAAGCAAGATTTGTTTCTTGGCACCTAATTAGAACTTTCTCCAAATTATCCAAGGCTTCCTTGAAATCATTACCGTAGACTGTAAAATCATCCATATATATTTCCACACAGTCATGGACCAAATCAGCCAAAATACCTAACACTGCCCTCTGGAAAGTGGCAGGAGCGTTACACAGTCCAAATGGAAGCACCTTGTAAGCATAAGTTCCCCATGGGCAAGTAAAAGTGGTTTTTTCTTGATCCTCTGGGGCTATTCTTATCTGGTTATATCCACTGTATCCATCCAAAAAAGAAAAATATTTCTTTCCAGACAATGTATCTAAAACCTGGTCTATGAAAGGAAGAGGGAAGTAATCTCTGAGAGTTGCTTTATTTAATTCACGAAAATCAACACATATTCTCCACTTACCTCCCTTCTTTGGAACAATCACCAACGGAGATACCCATTTGCTATCAGAAATGGGATAGATGAAATCTGCATCCAACAATTTTTGTAATTCTTCCTTCACAATGTCTTTAAGCGCAGGATTCATTCTTCTCTGTGGCTGCCTTACTGGTCTTATATTTTCCTGCGTATAAATGTGATGCATGCATGTGTCAGGGTGAATGCCTTTCATGTCTGTATAAACCCAAGCAAATGCCCCAGACTGTGCTTTGAGTAAATCAACTACCTGATTTTGCTGGCTTTGAGACAGATTCCCATTGATAAACAAAGATCTTCCTGGACTAATCTCCATTGGTATAGTTGCAGCTTCAACCTTCTCATCTATAAATAAAACTACTGATGATGAGGTGGCTGAAGGGTAATAGTGTTCCTGAAAATCTTCTGTGAAAACATTGTCTAAGTCAGAGAAGGACTGAGGGTACTCAATACTAGTGGTGGCTGAAATAAATTGATCTAGGATATCATCCTCAGTCTGGTGTTCCAGCCCCCTAGTTTGACTGATGGACAGTAAGGGTTGTCCCACATCCTCATCCCCATAAGGATTCTCTAACCATAACATGTTTTCCGATACAGGCTGTGCTGGAGGATAAATAATTAGGTTTTGTAGAGAAGTGCCATTTGATATAGTTAAAATACCTTCTCTGCATCCTATAAAGGCATTAGCAGTGGCTAACCAAGGCCTGCCTAATATAACAGGATGTTCCCCCCATTGGGTGTTTGGTTTGGAGTACCAGAAAATCCACTGGATACTCCCAAGAAGCTACTGTGACAGTAATGTCATCTAAGGCCCCCCACAGGTTTGACTGTGCTCCTATCAGCCAACTCCAAAATAGTAGGAGTAGATCTGAGGAGATTATGCAACTGAAGTCTCTGCATGGTGGTCATAGACATGACATTAATGGCAGCCCCCAGGTCAACTAGAGTGTTTCCTATTGGAACCTCATTGATGTAAATGGTCACCACTGGATTCCCAGGATTTGAAAATTTTGGGGGTAAGGGACAGTCCGAAATATAATTAGACAGCTGGCCTAAAACATTTATCTTGGGTGGGTCTTTCTGTTTCCGACCAGGTTTCTTTAAACACAGTTCCCTTACCAATTTTGCATAAATAGGGACATCTCTAATAGCCTGAATTAATGGAATTTTGATGCAAACATTTCTCAACTCACTTTCCAAATCAAACTGTGGACGCATCACAGGCTTCTCTATTAATAACCTCTCTGGGTAAGGGGGGTTGTTATTTACCTGTGGATGGGCTGGTGGTTGGAAATGAGTTCCTAGTGCTTGAGTATTTTCTGAGGCAATCTGCACTTCTTCTTCCTCTGTAATCTCTTTTTCATCACTTTCCTCTCCAGTCTCTTCATGAATAATCACTGCTGGAGGATTTTTATTCAATGTTTTCCCAGACCTTAATTGTATTTCCTGTAAAGGAGCTGAATGAATTACATAAGTTGGAGCCATTTGAATTTCAGCATTATTAAGAGGCTGGGGAGGTCGATTATTAGGGTTTGGAATAGGTTGGGCTGGCAACAACGTGGGTCGAGGTGGATTTGGATTTTGATATTGTTGTGGAACTGGGGGTATAGGAGGAAGGGCAGGTGGTGTAAAGCCTGGTAGTAACTGCTGAATATTTGGTGGCATTGGACAGTAACTAGGAGGGGTGGTTGATTGTGTTCCTCCATAGGGTTGTCCTTGTGGTCCTCCATATGACTGTCCCCGCCAGCTTTGCTGCCAAGGCTGGGTCTGAGTAGGTTGAGAGGGGCCAATTCTGCCACATTTGTGGACTCCATGGCTGCTGAGATTGCTGCATGGGATAATAATATGCAGGGTTCTGGAAAACAGGCTCTGGGTACATGTTTTGAGGTCTAGGCTGCCAAGGCCTTCTTGATGCATCGGTAGGTTCCGCATTAAGCTTGTAAAAAGCTTGCAGCTCTGGTAAAGAAGGGCAATTGTCAGTTGGGTGTTGAGCAGAGCAAAGAGCACAGACTGAAATGGTATTTAGAGGGCATTCTTTCAAAGGGTGTCTTTTTCTGCATTTGGGGCAGAATATGTGTAATGCTGCTATGTCCTCCTCCTCTTGCCGTTTCTTTGTTTTCAAAGCATCAAATTGGGAGCTTAAGGTGCCTAGAATGTCAGTTTTGAAATTTTCTAACAAGTTTCCCAACTCAACTCTTGTGACCCCACTAGTTCCTGCTGTTCTAGAAATACAGGAAGGACCTTCCCTTGTGCTTTTTCCTGCCTTGGCTCTACTCCTCGAATACTTTCTGCATAGTTCAGTAATCTCCTCAAAGGATTTATGAGATACATCACCTGATGCCATCAAGTTGAGGATTTCCACATATTCATCCAGGATCTCTTTTAGAAAAAGGGTTCTGACGGCATCCTCCTGTAAGGTATTATACTTAGACTTCTGTAATACAAAGCAGAATCGTTCTAAGAAGTCCTCCAGACTCTCTTCTTCATGCTGTTGCATTTTAAAGATATCATTTTGGGAGTCTCGAGGCCCACAGTAGTCTCGGTATTTTCTGAGGAAAGCACTCTTCATTTGTTCCCAAGTTCGGATGGTGGATTCCCCCAAGCTCATAAACCATCTAAGTGCAGAATCCTTAAGGGTTGCTGGAAATAGTTTTAACTTTTGAGCATCCTGTAGATAATTATAACTCCTACATAAGATGTCAAACTCAAATAGAAAGGTATCCGGATCTTCAGTACTTTTCCCATAGAAGGTAGGTAATGAAGATGCTGGGATATTTTTCATACTGACATCCCGTGTAAGATCCAGAATGGGGAAGCCAAAAGTTGTTTCAGTTCGTCCCTCATGTTCTACTTCTCCTTCCATCTGGTGTTCAGTTTCCTGATCACTCATGACAAGAGGGTTCCTAAACCAGTTGACACCTAACCTGTCTCTTCTTGGGGATAGAATAGAATCCCAATGGTCTGGCCTAGGCCAAGTTTGAAAATTGAAAGGTAAATCTGTAGTGGATTCTAATTGAGAAACCACCGGATTCTGGTTATGTTCCAGAAGGAAGTTCACTTTTTCTATGTTCACTGTGTCAACCAAATTAGGATCTTCCTTTAAAGGTGAAGTTTGTTGGATCTGTGGGATTTCTTCTGAATGTAACTGTTCACTGAGTATAACCTCAGTTCCTACTGGTTGGGTCCCAAATTCCGCTGAATTCTGAATGTTGTTGTTTTCAGTTTCGTTGCCAGTATCCCTATCCCTAGGGTTAGTGAAGGGGGGGGTTTTGTTGTTTACAAAAAGATCAGAATGAACCTTAATGAATCTACCCTTACTATCTCTAGGTCTCATCAAAAAAATTCTGAAAATCACAAAACCAAATTGAAATACCTGTGCCACAGTTGGGTTTGAAGGAACCTGTTATGAAATGCGCAATTTTGCCTTACCAATCCTCCTTCTCCAATCTGCCACAACTAGTCACACCTAACAATTGCTGTAAAATTAGATTTCTGGAATTAAACACACTTAACCTACAAAAGGATAACCACACTTGTAACTGAAAATAAACACTTTTTACAGGAAATATAAATACACTTCTAATAACTCAAGCTTGTGAAGAAAAACAACCATATTTACCAAAAAGGATACAACAACAATTTGGGGTAACCCACTAAAGTGGCTGCGGCAGGCTGTTACACCTTGGGAATCCCAAAGTGAATTCGTCTTTGCGTCTTAATGTTTCCCCTCCACCTTGTTGTATATTGTAAAAAGATTCTATCTACCTGAACTTCTCAATCAATCAATTCAAAAAAAATGAGCAAAATACCAGCTTACCTTGGAGAAACTCCCCGGCAACGGCGCCAAAATGTTGGTTAAAATTATTGATATTTAATTCACCTCAATTTAATTTGTCAACCGGAGAAATCGTAGACTTTGAGCTGCTACACTATATGTGCGGATAAACTAACCTTAATGCTCATTCCTCGAGAAACTCTAATCTACTTACAACAACAATGAGGCTAACCCTAAAGGACCAATGCTAGAGATCACTAGATCTGTACTATAAAGAGAAAAAGAAACTAATCTACTAACCCCTATCTCACTATTGAACTCAAAAATGGCTAACAAGGAGTTTACAAGTTGCAATTCTATGATTTTAAAAGCAAAAACAATCTGCTAGAAGAATAAACACAATCTTAGGCTACAGCAACTAGCAAACTAAGTTATTATAACTACAATCCATATAAAAATAATCAACCTGTTATCAACCAAATGCATATACTTAATTGACTTTGTTTCCTAACTGAATTGCAAATCTAATGCTTCAAATTCACACAAATATAACCTGTGGCCTTTTAGCTTAAAGTAGTCAACACACAGTCTATCAAAGGATTGCTTGATTGTTTAGTGGAATTCCAATGTACTCTGTTTAAGATTTATGCATACAAATGTACATAACAGAACACTAAAACTCTTCAAACTCTGCTCATCGATATATGTTAAAACTGTGTAGTGGACATTTACTAAGGTTGGTTTCTACTGTGAAACTAATTATCAACCCAAGGAAACAATGTTATAAATAAGAGCTCCTTTCCAAACTCATTCACATGCAACTCCAGTTTCTGTTCAATCTTTCATCCAAAAATAGATAAACCTTAAAGGCTTTATGACTACAGTTTTCAAACCCTTGACTCTGTTGCGAATGATGTTCAAATATTGCAAGCTTGACAGTAAAAGAATAGGTTATTTATAAGCCATTTTCATGCTGCAACACAACGGTCTTAATATCCAGAGTCAAACTCATAATTCATACACCAATATTAGACACTAGAGATTAAAAGAAAAGGTTTAAATACAAGCCATTCTTAATTCATTTTTCAGTCCCGTAATCAAGACAATTTCAAAACCATTCCTGTAGCTATTGTTATAAAATGGAAATAAAATACTCAATCCATTCGTAATCACTCATAAAATTAAATCTACTGGAAATAAAACACTCAATCTATTCGTGATCCTTCATAGAACTGAATCTACCATCACCTACATCAAATCGATCATGCGATTATATATACCCTAGGCTTTAAATAACAACTCACCCTAAACAAAACAGAGGAAATCTTAAATTCAAACCGTTAACAAGCTTCATTCATGACCATCAACTGTAAATGCTCTTAACTAGTAATCACAGTCACACCTTCTATTGAAATCCAGTGATGAGCAAACCATTTATATTCTGAAAAGGAATGTGAATTGATAAAAACGCCAATCTATCACTGCAAACCACACACACTACTGAAGCATCACTGTTTGGTGCTGAAGGTGGGCCCTGCCCTCAACGCCTCACACATTTAAATCACAAATCTGATGAAAACACGCACTGTATCATATTCATAAAATGGAGTTTGTACAAATCCCCCTACCTAGGGTTTCCATAGTCACTTTTATACTAAATTATGCAGATTGAAATCGCCCTGGAGACAAGGGTCGATATGAAATAACAATACTCAAAATATCTTAACCATTCTGAGCCAAAAATGGAATCTCAGATCCCAGAATATACACATATCGTTGAGGAGAAAATAATAACAACCCTTGATCA
Source organism: Larix kaempferi (assembly GCA_027924585.1). Lineage (NCBI taxonomy): Eukaryota > Viridiplantae > Streptophyta > Pinopsida > Pinales > Pinaceae > Larix > Larix kaempferi. The sequence continues at coordinate 7,653,844 of BSBM01000053.1, forward strand.
AAGATCGTGCCTGAAATAGCAGTGGAGCAATCTTCAAAAGCATCTTAAAGATGATATGGATCCAATAAAAACGCCCTGATGGTAGATCAAATCCCCGATCTCCTTCTTTTAACGCTGGCCAGGTAACAAAACGAACCCTGTATAGAAGAGAAACCCATATCATTATTAGCATATGGTTTAATGAAACCTAAAACCCAAAACATATGCATAAAAATAAGAAAATACAACAATCAAATAATTAAAATTACTTACCATGGCTTTTAGCAGTGTTGATCTTCAAAAGACACATAAAACTGATTATTATTGGATCCATTAAGACTTTAAATACTAGAAAATAGTACATCGAATGGACAAAATAGAGGACCAACATGCATACTGCTCTGTATGGAAAAATGGCTACATCGGTCATCAAATCTGAGGTCATGAGGCTCAGTCATGGCATAAGGTTGTACTGTTTCCTTAGGGGCTGCTCTGAAAATATGAGTGATCCTGGAATGAAAGCTCATCTGATGTTGATTTCAAGCATCTCAATGTAAAGGACTGGCTGAAAAAAGGACTGGAGTCTGATCTGAAGATATGGTAGCCCCAGCTACTATAAATGTGATAACATTTGGCTCCAGCTGGGACAAGTGCTCTGTTGAATAGAGCGCTTGAGAACCTCATAATCTCTGGTCCTCATCACTCTCCTACTCATATCCTCGATCATGCACTCTAGCTCTGCATCATCTTCAAAATGTACCTATTATCTGCAAAATGCCAAGAGCTATACCAAACTCGCAGACCAGTCTTCAAAAACATGCATGTATATACAAAAATATCAAAAATAACAATACTGAAATGAAATGCTGAAAGTAAAGAAACTAATCTACTAACAAAAATTCAATTTTTTATTATTTTGCAGGAATAAATAAAAAAAACTCAAGACTAGCTACTAGCTTCAAAAGCGAGCTTAAAGAAGAAAAAGGTGCCAGACTCAATGGCGAAAAATACTGAACTACTGCTCAAGTGAGCTTATTTAGTTCCTACTTACTCTAACCTACCATGCAAAAAGGGCTCATGCAATGGGTGGGAAATAATGCTTTAATAGAAGCCCATTTACAGGAAGCTCAAATTCATCTCCATCCAAAGTCTCCAGATAAACTGATCCTTTTCCAACGGTTCTGGATATTCGGTAAGGACCCATCCATATTTTCTCGAATTTTCCATGATTTCCTGGCTTTTCCTTTAGATTATCCCAAAGTAATACTATATCACCAACTTCGAATTTTACATCTCTTGTTCTTTGATCAAAAGTTCCCTTGACTCTTTCTTGTTCAATAACAGTCCTATTGAATGTTGCCCTCCTCTCTTCAGCTAATTCCACCAACTTGTCAATTCTAGCTTGCATTGCTTCTTTATCAGTGCTACATTGTTGTAGTAACTCATATATTGGAATTTGCATGTTAATCGGGAGTCTACAATCTTGTCCATATATTAGTTCAAAAGGTGATTTCCTAGTAATTCTCTTAACCGTCATTCTGTCATCCCATAATGCGTATTAATCTTATGTCCCAACTTCGTTTATTTTCGCTCACCATTCTCTTCAAAAGCCTAATTAAGTTTTTATTGCTCGACTCAGCTAAACCATTACCTTGAGGATAATAGTTCGAAGAATGGGACAATAAAATTCCATGGTTCATGCAAAAAGTTGACATTTCTATTTTGCTAAAAGCTTTAGCATTATCAGTAGTTATTTTTAAAGGACAATTGTATCGTGACACAACATTTTCTTCTAGAAACTTCATCACCACCTCAGCTGTGGCTTTTTTAGTAGGTATAGCTTCAATCCATTGGGTAAAATAATTTGTGCAGGATAAAATATATTTATACCCATTACTTAAATTTTGATCAAAAGGTCCTATGAAATCCATACCCAATTGTTGAAAAGGGGCTTCAACAATGACTGGGGATAAAGGTAAAGCAGGTAATCGTGGCTTTCCAGAAAAGAACTGACACTCTTGACATGTCCTGACATAATTGTGCACATCTTTAAACAATGTAGGCCAATGATATCCTACCCTCATGATCTTTGCAGCGGTTGTTCTTGGAACATAATGTCCACCACACAACCCCGAATGCATTTCCTTTATAATGGTTTTCGATTCTTCAAGATTCACACATTTTAATATAATCCCGTCAGGGTTCCTCCAACCAAGACCATCTTGAGTCAAGGCATACTTTTCAGCCTTCAACCTTAGAGCCCTTCTTTGATGATAAACAAGGTAATCAAGACAAGACAAATTTTTCAGAAAGTAGATAATGTCCTTGTTACCACCTAAAGTTGCACTTTAGTTGGACTTCAGTGAGCCGCCGGTATTGCACAATTATTTGTGCTTATCAGAATTTAGATGTTCCAGCCTTGGCCAATTTTGGCCATCTTTTTCATTTTTGTAATAAATGACCGTGCCCTACGGGATTTGTAATAAAGCGTACTAGCATGGTGGTCTTTGAGTGACTCGGTTCCTTAAGACTTGACAACCAAAGAAGGTATTCTAAGGAGTTTTTTCCCTTGTCGATTATGCTTTGCTTTTAGCTGAGTATAATCGATGAGGTTTTCTTCCGCTCCTCCAAAGCTGGAATGCCCAAAGTGATGGTTAGGCCTTATGGGATTATTAGAGTCCATTTTATAATGTTTATAAACATGCTAGACGCTAGGATTTTTATCGTTTTGTCATGTATTGCACAATTATTTGTGCTTATCAGAATTTAGATGTTCCAGCCTTGGCCAATTTTGGCCATCTTTTTCATTTTTGTAATAAATGACCGTGCCCTACGGGATTTGTAATAAAGCGTACTAGCATGGTGGTCTTTGAGTGATTCGGTTCCCTAGGACTTGACAACCAAAGAAGGTATTCCAAGGAGTTTTTTCCCTTGTCGATTATGCTTTGCCTTTAGCCGAGTATAATCGATGAGGTTTTCTCCTGCTCCTCCAAAGCTGGAATGCCCAAAGTGATGGTTAGGCCTTAGGGGATTATTAGAGTCCATTTTATAATGTTTATAAACATGCTAGATGCTAGGATTTTATCGTTTTGTCATGTACTAGGTCCCCTTAAAGTTTCAGTCAATTGCGAGAAAAATAATTTTTTCGCATTTTTAAGCCATTTTTTTAATGGTTTAAATGAAAAAAATTCAAAAGATGATAAAAGTGTGATCTAGAGTAGGAATTTGGCGCAAGGATGCTCGTTTTCAAGCTCAGAGCATCCTCTTTATCCTGGTACTTGGTTTTCCTATGTTTCAGGCGACCAAAACGCTCCGTGGAGCAGCTTTGCCTATCAGAACTACATAGTGGCACTTTAATGCTAAAAGAGCATCAAAATGCACCAAGCTAAGTTATTAAAAATATAAAAAATTAGTATATGGCACATGCCAAATGACATGGCACAAGTCAAAATAAGGAAAAGCGACTATGCTAAGGGGTTAAGCATATGATATGATGGGCTGATTTAAAGTTTGAAGCTTTTAAAAACCGTACAGATCTCTTCTTCACGTGGGGCCAACTTTCTCCACTTGGCCGTAAGCTAGTTGGTTGAAGGATATATCAATCATGGTGGACGTTTAAATTAATGTCAAAGCATATAAATTACATGTTGGGTGTTTAAAGTGAAAACTTGAAACCATGTATTATAAATTATGTGGTGGGAATTGTGATCACGCGAGTAAGTCCAAGGTTTGATTTTTAAAAATGGAAACTCGGCTCCATCCTCATGTGGACCTCATCCATGCAGCAGCTCAAGATTGGATTCGATTTCTTCAATATGGAGTGTGCCAACCTCATGGGAGGTGGCACTAGTCTTGGGCTTGGCTTCCAATCGTGGGCCAATCAACGTTTGGAGCTTCACGTCAACCACCTCATCATTCTCCCTCACGTTGACATTTCCTCCACACGGCAGCCATCTTTTGGGTATGATAATTCCAATGTGGGATGCGCCTACCTCATGGAGAGGTGGCGCAGTCCCTTTGGTTTGGCAATAAAATCAAGTGCCAATCACAACAACAAACTCAAGTTGAACTCCTTCAATCACTCATTCGATTTCCTTGGGGTTTTGGCTCCTCTTTGCATGTGTTGAGCTATTTAAACAGAGCTAGAGGCCCATTGTTAGGGATTTGGAAGGTGGAACCTCTGCTCTCATTCTCTGTAATATTTTCTAAGTTTTGAATAATAAAAGAAGGCTTTGGAGGCTACCCTAGTGTGACTGTTGTGTTGGATCTCAGTTATTCTGCATCTTATGAGGTAAATCTGTATCGTACATAATGCTAGCATATGTTGGATTCATCTGTCTTTAAAGAGAAATTATTTTCATTAAGAATAGTAAGTAGTGCTTTATAGTCTATCTTATCTATTGTAAACTTCATTAGAATGCTAGAGGTAGAAAACATTCTTGTTTGAATCTATCATCTCTACTTTTCTTTTGGTTATTTGCACAGGTTCTTTTAATCCCTTTGCTAGTCTCTTTTGTGATTTTACAGGTTGCTTCAAGTTGGATGAACGGATGAACATGTTAGATCTATTGTTCTTTCAACAAACTTAGGCAGATTGATGGATCCCACCGGCACACCAAGAAGTCGACTCCAAGGCCCATTCTTCATTTGCTCAAACCCCCCAGGGTTCAATCTTCAAGATCCAAAACTCTTCATCTAAATCGGTTATTCTTTCCTTATTTCTTTTTTAGATCTTGCATTATATAGGTTTCATTGATAAATAGATCTAAAATCAAATTGCAACCTCATAATTTCAATACATTTGATAATCTAGATCTAGGTTGTTAGTTTCTATTTTTTGCATTTTTTCAAGAAGATCTAAAGCAAAAAAGAATTTCTTGTCTTCCAAGGTTTTATCAAGTAAATAGTACTTTGATTTGCTTGTCATCTCTTAAAGAGACAAGCAAAGATCCTAAGAAGGCAAGCTTTCTAGCTTGCCTTACTTCGTTCTTGTTCTCATTTTTTTCATGCTTTTAACTTGGAAATTTTTCCATTTTTTGGCATATAAACAAACACACTCTTAAAGTGTGTTTTGATAGATTTCAAGCATTTGATAGCTCGCTGGTTTTTTGCATTTAAATATCAGTTCCAACATTTAAAAATACTTTAAAAGTTAGTTTAAATCCAAAACAATGTCCCAAAACCTTGTTTTTACATACTAGTTGTTTTCTAGTTCAATTTGGCAATTTGTTGTATTGTCAGAACACTTCTAAAGTGTTCTAATTTGTCATTATTGTTTAACTTTGTTTGCTGGTCTGATTTTTCTTTTAGCAGGTTGAATCAAGAAATTTAGCATATCAAAGCTCCCTGAACACTTCCAAGAACCAGCAGTACAAGTGTTTGTTACCCCCCTCTTTGGCAGGGGTGTCCACAAGTGAAAATGCTCTCACATCCTTCAGCAGCTTTGTCCCTAATATCAACAGTGAAAGGGGTCCATTATGTTCCTTAAATGACCGTGTATCAGCATACTCAGCAGTGAAGACATTCAGACTTTGGAAAGCATACAATTTCAGGAAGTAAAACAGTTCTGCATGCAACAAAGTTTTTGATATTGAACATGCTTTTAAGCAACAGAAGGATTTATGCAAACAAAATTTTTCGCAAATGGAACTCTCCAAAATGGAGCACATGGATTGTGGTAAAGCTGTTGAAGCTGATGAGGGCATCATACCTCATCTTATCCAAATGAATTCAGAGAAATCTGCTTTCTGTTGAGTGGCGTGTATGGTTAACAGATTTCTTCCTTAATGACTATTTTTGCTGTTGACATTATATCAATGACTTCAAGCAAAGTTTTCCATAGTTTTGCATTTACAGGTGTATTGTGGTCCATTGCACCAGAACTGGTTTATTTTCTTCTGCAGTATTCAGTGGTTGGAACTTTCGTGACAATCCATATCTTCGGAAAGAAGATAATGCATTTGAAGCTACAGGGCTTGCAAAAGGAGGCAGACTTCCGGTATTCCTTGGTCAGAATTCGTGATAATGCAGAGTCCATTGTTTTCTATAGGGCTGAGAAGCACGAGTTACACTCCATCAAGGGTTTTTTTCTCAGCCTTGGTGAAAAATGCAAGAGAGCTCATAATCTAGAGCAGGCACCTGGCTCTGTTTAGCAATGTCTATGACTTTTTAGTGTTTATTGTTCCAAGCTTAATATTTGCCCCAAAGATTCTTCAAAGGCGAGGTTCAGTTTGGCGTTGTGACTAAATCGGCACATGCATTTCGAAAAGTCTTGTCGGCTTTATCTATCATTATACTAAAGTTTGATCATTTCAGGGGTTTCATCTGCTGTTCAAAGATCTAAAAATCTAAATGTATGACGTGGTCTGGCCATAAGAGCTGAGAAAGACATCAAGAGCAGGTTTTGAACCTTGATAACTAAAGCTACCGATGGGTGCTTGAAGGAAGACAAATTCTCCGTATGATCTCAAACAGCTTCTGTTCTCTTTACTTTCTTTCTCGGGACTCCATGCTCAGGATAATGATTTTAATGGTGAAAAATTTAGAACGAAGACCACGAGTACTCTAGTGCAATCTTACAAGGAGACAGCGTTAGACCTATATCATCTACCTGCAAAAAATCAATGAAATTATAAGAGATCCTGTAGCAGCTTGAGCTGGGAAGTGTCAACATTCACATTGCTGATCGACAAAATCAATGGAAAGGTCTTTTTTGCCAAAACCGTATCATTCCTTTTCGAAAATGTGCATACTCCCAAGGTTTTCCAGACACATACAAGTTACGGTGATATACAAAGCATGTATCATCAAATCGGGAGTGCAAAGTTCAACATTCAGAACGCATCAGGATTGTTTTGCCGCTGTATTACTTTGAAACGCGCCAAGTTCAGCAGGCTAGGAGCAGACGCCACTCTACACTCCATGTGATTTTGGATCAAAATTTAAGCCCAGGTTCGAGCCCGTCGATCGTGCATAGTAGCAGAGCTCGGATTAAAGCAGCAAAAAAGTGAGCACGGGTTAATTTTCAACAGATCAAGCAGCCGTATGGGTCATCTCCATGACCAATAGAGTTTTCTATACATACAGTCCGTGAAAGTGCCTTAATGATGGTCGTGTTGTCAGTAATTTTGTTGCTCGGGCTTTCTTTTGACAGTTTACAGAGTATTTGAAGGAGACACTCCCGTTTTGTTGAAGCTTGGCGCTCTTGACAGTAGAGTATTAAATGGGGTCCACGATTGGATGAGAAGTCGATATATGGAGTTTCACTTGACATCCGATTTTTATGAACTCGGGCTTCAACAAGTAAATCACGCCACTTTCCATCAAGGCGTATTGATATCACCGTGGATTTTCTTGAGAACTAGGGAGGAAATCATTTCAGTGCGAATTTGGTCGTTTTACTGAAGACTGCTATCACCTACCTTAACTCGTTTCAACACACAGCTGATTTTAAATGTGAGCAGAGGATCCAGTGACACCGGTGGTCAATGATATCCACTTAGGGCAAATCGCAGTCATAAATCATGTGGAAATTCCGAACAAAGTCTTAAAGGTCTTCTCGTCTCCTATCGGCTGCCAATACATAAAAGATTAACATTGGATGAAGCGACTTCATGGCTTGGATTTCCAGTTGGTTATGCGAACTGCCTCATATTTACGGGAGAACCGGTGAAAAATTTGGGGTATGTTTTCATACGTAGAGTGCATCTTTTATACCATTTGCACAGGACCAAAACTTTGGTAAAGTCGACTTTGTTAGCAGACAGTCTTTTGGTGATGTGGCAGCAGAAAGCAGCGGGTCAGTTCATGCAGCCACAGGTGGCAGTCCAGCAGGAAAAATTAGTGGGAGTTAGAAACTTTTAGTGTATTCGTAGGAGAGAAAAGTGGATCTGACCCACTTTTTCTCTATTATTATTTTATTTCTTTTTATGAGAGGTTGTTTTCCTATAAAAGCCAGCCTCCCTCATTGTAACCGGATGGAAAATTTTTGGGGTTTTCTCTTCTTGTTGAGCTTTAATGAAAATATCAGCTGGGTTTGTGGACAGATTGAGCATCTTTCATGTGGTTGTGTGATGTATTTCAAGTTGTAGAAATCTAGCTTGTGAGGGTTTTTTCAAGCACAATAGATTAGCGATTTAGGATTAAGTTGGTTAATTATGCTTAAACAATTAGCATTTTGATGGACATCAGTATTCGGTTGTACAAAATGTTGATTAAGATCTGATTGTTTATGCATTCTAGATTCATCTCACTTTTATGAAGCATAAGGCCTCCATGAGTCCTCTTTTGATTCCATTTCCCCTTCTGATACTGGCACTGGTCTTTCCCTGAGGATTGATCTTCCCTTCTTTTCCATCACCCATTTAAAACTATCTTTTGTTACTTTCGTTTCTCCAAGGCAGCCTCTTCCATTCACCTTGCCCGTTACTGTACCTGCCGTAGCGATCCTATTTTAGGGATACCCCCCTAGTGTTCGAGAAGAGCCAACCTGAAGCGAAGAGGAGAGGAGTGTGGTGACATTGGCCTCACTCCTGAGAGAGTTGTCATTTCGGCTGGTGTGTTGCATTTTGGGCTTTTAAAACGACACGCATGCCATTTCGGAGGACAACAGTGTTGATCATTTTGCTTCAAATATACTGTAAACTGACTTGTTCCCTAATGATAAAGGGAAAACAGTATTTCTCTTAAGTTTCCAAGTTGTAAACCAAAGAATAAAAAGAGCAGGCAGGCAATTCCAGCGCCTGGACCCCAATCCCCCCAGGGGGGATTTGCATTTTTAACTTTTTTTTTTCCAGTTTTTACATTTTTCTTCTTTATTTTGCTTTAGATTAGTTTACTTGTTGTTATTAGTAATTACAAAACATCCACGAAGCACACAAGGCGTCCCAGGGGGACTTGCAAGCTTTTACAATTTTTCACCTAAGTGCTACAAAATGAACCACAACTTGTTCTAAAAAACTTCAAGTAAAATTAACCCCCCTTGCTTTACTGAAGTATTCCACCTTAAGTGGAAGAAAAGATACTCTTGGGGTTTGCATAGATTAACCATCAACTGAAATTATTATAAAAGCTTTCAAGATAAAATCAACCCCCTTGATCTACCGAAGTACTCCACCACATTGCGATGTGAAGAACAGATACCCTTGGGAATTAGATTAGATTAATCATCCAATTACACTTCATAATAAAATATACCAACTCCCCAAACCCAGAGTATGCTCTTGGCCGCTGCAGCTTAGTCACACCAGCTGGTCAATCAGAAATGGGTGTAAGGTACTTAGTTTAATAGGACAATCCATTAGAACCAAATTTTGAGAACTCGGGAGGTTGCATGGGCGGAAACTATAGAGTCACCAGGCTACTTTAAGCAGGTTCATCCTCGCCTGGTTGGACACTTGGTAAAGCTGCTAAAGCAATCAGTTCGAAGGGTTAGGTCTCTTGTGGGCCAAACCAAGAATTAACCCACTCCTTAACTACTCATTTAATAATCATAAAATAAACCAACTGAGACACTGCAATACTTTCACTTGAGACTACAGAAGCAACCCCACATAGCAACATTCGCAAGCATTTTACATTCTCGACACTAGTCTTTATTTTCTCATATTTTAAGTTCAAATCATATATGTCGTGAATGCTTTCTATCTCATGTGGTGTTGATCTTTTGATTTAATTCAGAAAGCAGTACTCAATTATTATCTTTCTCATTTCATCACTTAATAAACTCCTAGATTAGACTTTTATTTTCTGTTATAGATTAAAAGCCTTAGTTTTACTTTTGTAGGGACCACGCCCCTTGGCTTCGCTAGGAGTAAGCCTAGACGGAGGAGTCAAGTAATTATGTGACAGCATTTGACTCTCACTTGCCCCCAAGGACACACCGAGTGGCTTGAAGGTTTCCTGCTGTGTCCCCCCTAGGTGTGTATTAGGCGACAACAGTCCTTATACCATTCATGCTCTTCATCAATATGTAAAATACAAGGTTTTTGTTCCCTAACAAGATTAACCGCACTCTCACTACCCCCTTGAGTTAATAACTGAGCAAGACCTTGCCCTTTCACAATTTCAATTGGTTTGATCTCTAAATCATACTCTTGGATACGTGAAATCCTATTTCCTCATATACCTATGCCATCAGCTTGTGACAATACATCTTTAACTGCTTGATATGGAACGCACACTTTAATCTTAGAATATCCAATATAAGTTCTAAAATGCTTAAGGGATTTAACTAAGGCATAAGCTTTTGTTTTCCAGTAGTGGTATATTTTAACTCAACATCTCGCAAGTTTTTACTCATGAAGGCTATTGTTTGCTCGTGATTCTCATCGTTCTTTTTCAAAAGTACACCAACAATGGTATCCTCAGAGGCATATGAATAGATAAAAAATTCCTTCTTGTAATTGGGGTATGATAACACTGGTGTAGTTGAGATAGCTTTCTTTAATTTGGCAAAAGATAATTCACAGGGTTTGTCCCAAACAAATTTCACGTCTTTCTTTAAAAGAGCATTTAGAGGCTTAGCTAACTCTACTAGGTTTGAAATAAACCTTCGGACATGATGTTAAGCATGACACTTGGTTCTTTGTGACATTGATTCCATCTTGTAGGTTGCAACAAAGAACACTCGAGGTCGAGTTGATACATAACTGGATCATCATCATCTTGACAAGGAGGTATATCGATATAATCATTTTTAAAACCCCCATCATCTTCACACATTTGACTTTCAAGCACATGATGATCGTTGGATCCACTCTCGACAAAAGTCTGATTATTTTCGATATTTTCTTTTTCCTCTTCTTCTTCAAAGGTATGATTGGAAAGTGAAACAAGGTCAGGATCACTTGGGCATTGACTTGAACAATCGCCAACGAAGCAATGACTATGGGGCTGCCCCTCAAGAGGACCTCTAGTGGATTCACTGATCGATAGCTCAGCCACAGAATTTTGTCTTTGATGATCAATGAGATACCCTTCTTCATTTGTGCCTTCTCTGGGTAAAGATGACAAAGTGCTTCGTATGATTCTAGTAAGTTCCCCTTCTAAGTCAATATCAAGATCAAAATCTCGAGGGGTTGAGATTTGCTTTCTATCATACATAACTTCATCATGAGATTTATTTCCTATATTCTTCAAGTACTCTACTACATTCTTATAGACTGAAGGCTCATTCAAAAGCTAAATCAAAGGCACATTCACCATAGGCTCGGGAGAGGAGAAATCACACTGATAAGGACAATCACTGCTCATTTCAAAATTGCTATCCTGATCGTCTTCATGACATTGATCCTCCACCACATAATCCTCATTTGATTGTTCTCCCATGGATTCATCAATGCTTTCACCCCGTTCGTCTTCACAAAGTTCATTTTCAATTACATGATGATCACTAGACTGTTTCTCACATGAAATCTGACTACCCTCACCTTTCTCTTCCTCTTCCAAGAGATGATTAAGATCTGAGTCAAAATTTGGATTGTTTGAACATTGCATAGGACAATTGTCAACCATGTGATGATTGTGAAGTTGCTCTTCTGGTGATCCTTTACTGGAGTCACCAATGGAAAGGTGAATTAAATCTAGAATTCGGCCTGCAACTGCCTCAGGCAATGATAACAAAGTATCTCGTCTGATTAGATAGATGCCTCTTTTAATTTGCACAAGAGGTTTTGAAGCATTATTCTCAAGATACTTTGTAACATTCCTATGGATTGTAGGCACACTCATAATTTGGAACATCTCAGGAGAGGAATGATCCAATCGAGAAAGCAAATTATCAATGTAATCATCATCCATGAAACAATCAGTGCTAGATTGACATTCAAAAAGTTTATTTTCAGTAAGACACTCGTTGTTTGATTGTTCTTCCATAGATTCATTAATGTTTTCTCCCCACTCACTTATTAACAAATCCACGAACATGTCATAACCAGTGATGGATCCTAGGGCCAAATTATCAAACCATAAACATGCATCCCCTACTAGGGACGCACCAAGGGCTTGCATATAGACATCCTCACCATCAGCACCCAGAGATTCCATATGGTCCCAGAGGGCATCCAAATGACTTTCAATAGATGTTCCATCATTTCCATAAAAGCGAGGCAACCTCCTGATGTATCCATTTGGCATAAGATGAGGTGCCCCATGTATTTCTGAAAAATCAAAAGGGGATGGCTTGGGTTTCCTAAAGGATCTCGTTGCTTGAATTGGGCGAGAATGATTTACCGAAAGCCCTGGTTGGGTTTGATATTGGCTAGTTGGTTGATTTTGGAAAACATTATTAGATGGATAAGGTAAATGATGGGTGTTACCAACTGAGTTGCACTATAGTTGGACTTCAGTGAGTCGCCAGTATTGCACATTTACTTGTGCCTTTTTTAGAGTTCAGAAGTTCCAAGTTTGGCCTTTTCAGGGCCCATTTGTCAATTTTTGTAGTACATGATTGTGCCCCACGGGGTTTGTAATAAGCGTACTAGCATGGTGGTCTTTGAGTGACTCGGTTCCCTAGGACTTGACAACCAAAGAAGGTATTCCAAGGAGTTTTTTCCCTTGTCGATTATGCTTTGCCTTTAGCCGAGTATAATCAGTGAGGTTTTCTCCTGCTCCTCCAAAGCTGGAATGCCCAAAGTGGTGGTTAGGCCTTAAGGGAATATTAGAGCCCATTTTGCAACATGTATACACATGCTAGACGCTAGAATTTTATCGTTTTGTCATGTACTAGGTTCCTTTGAAGTTTCAATCGATTCCGAGAAAAAATATTTTTTAGCATTTTTAAGCCATTTTTTTAATGGTTTAATTAAAAAATTTCAAAAGGTGATAAAAGTCTTATCCGGAGTCGGAATTTGACGCAAGGATGCTCGTTTTCAAGCTCAGAGCATCCTCTTTACCTCGGTACCCGGTTTTAGTAGATTTATTTTCCGCGTTTAGATTTCATGCATTTGAATTTCTGTCATAGAATAGATTTTATTTCAGTTTGATTTTATATTTTTCCCATACATTCTGCATGAGGTATTTTGATGTTTGTGAATGCAGTTACAACTGCATAATAAAAAAAAAAGAGAGCTGAAAGCAAAATGGTAAGAGTGCTGGATCCAGGATTCGAGTAGCAGAGTTCGAGGACCAGAGATTCTGAGGTTCTCAAGCGCTCTTTTTAGCAGAGCACTTGTCCCAGCCAGAGCTAGATGTTATCACATATATAGTAGCCAGGCTACCATACATTATTTTTCTGATTCCAGTACACTATTCAGCCAGTTCCCTTGCATTCGAGATGCTGAGATGAGCATCTACTATGGATCACTATCAGTTTGGACAGCAGTTTTATTCCCCATGCCATGACCGAGTCTCAGAACACTCAGAGAGATGACCGATGTAGCTATCTAGCCATTTATACAGAGCAGTCAGTAGTGCCCGGAGTTACAGCAGCAGTTTCAGAGGATAGATGATGATTCAGATTGATGAGCATTTAGGTATATGACTCAGCAGGTATATTTTGGTGTTATGGTTATATTGCTTTTATTTCCATTCTCTTAACATGTCTTAGCATTTAGTATCATGATTTGGCGATCATATAGATATGTGGACATGGTTGTATTATATATATATATCATATTTGTCCCTACTCAGACTTAGAAGTTCTTGGCCTATACTCATTGGTTTTACCCTCCCTAGGGAGAATAGAGGTGATCATTCCCGCCATACTTTGGCTTGCTAGTGTTGGTTTCATTATTCATTGTCCTCATCGATCCATGACTTGCACAATTTGTTCATTACCTTGACTTACTACTTGACTAGTGCCATGGAGGACCTTCCCCTACTGTAGCCTCTATATTGGATAAGCTTCCCTGTTTATTGTGTCTCGGCTCTAAGTTGGTGACAAAACTTACCTATGGTGAGTTGGATTTCCTTGTGAATTTCCCCTAGTCACTAAAGATGTTGTTGGCTAAACCTGAAGCTTTTAGTGTTGCCATGAATACAAAATATGGAAATGAAATGTTATATCTTGTATAAAAAGCCCATTCGTGCAATGTGTTTCTAAACACACATGAATGAAAGGCAAGCCAAATGAAAGTGGCTATGAAATATCAAATGTTATATCTTTTGTGAAATGTAAAATACCTAGGTAAACAAGCTGTCTGTGACACACCTAGAAGCACTCAGGTAAACAAGTCCCTTAAAAACACACTTGCAGCAAAAAGCCTAAATAAATGTAAATCTATGCAATGTGTTTATAAACACACATAGATAAGAGGCTATGGAAACTCTAGGCCCAAAAAGCAATGGAACTTAAATGCTATATCAAAAAGATTGCTGGCCTCATTTGTATTATGGATTGTGCGAATCTGTGTAAGGTGAATAAACACTCTTTAAACAACTTATCCATTTGTGAGACACCGCCATCCCCTGTGTTGTTGCTTGTCCACTATATGCTACGGTGTGTATTCCCTTATCCACTTCCAAAGTGTCACAGTGTTAAGTCAGTAAGTCATCCCTTGACCTAGCCATGTCATTCTTAGCCTTCACCCTTCACTAGCAAATTGATCACAGCTATGAAGTGAGTATGACCTTGAAAGTATTGTCTGAGTAATTAATAATAATTAATGACATTATATTTGGTTTTAGATCGCCAGTAATGATTGCTACTTGTTATAATTGCTATATGAATGGATTGTAAAGCATGTTTTGACCTTTGACACCTTGCAACAGCTTGATGACAATTTGAGTCATATTTTGGTCATGTTGACTTGGTCAAACCTTAGTTTGACCATAAGTCAACCACAGGACATGAGGTGGCAGACCTCAGATGTTACAGATAGATGTTATATGGTCTGGTACAGGTCACCATGGTGGGCTTATGTAGTGGTTTCAGACTTATGATGATGATTTGTGCTTTTCAGCATTTTTACAGATTATTATTATTTGGTCTGCCGGATATGATTAGCATTTAATTTGGACCATGCAGAGGTTTATATGGTGTATGATTATACATCTTAGATGGATTTGGACCTTCTGAGTCCAATGAGATAGTCTGTTTTCAGTTCCAGGCAGTTACAGTGATCATGAAGCCTCAGTAGGCTATGCTAGTACAGTTTTGGTCTGTCGGAGACCTTGTCAGAGCAGTGATGGGATTCACTTGGTTCACCTAGGGCGCTGTGCATGGAGGGGGTGGTCCAGCCACTTGTTATTACCATATTACCCCCCTCCCAGACTCATTGATGAGCTCACCTTGACAACGCAGGCACTCCAGGAGGCAGTTTGGGCAGTTTAACGTTTCCCGAGGCAGTCCAGAAATGGTAGAAATGGCTACAAAGGAATTCGATTTGGGCTACTGAGGCAAATTTTGGCATGAGATGATCAGTGATGATGAGTGGGATGTCTTCCACACCTTCTCCAGTAGTTTCAGCTTCATCGGGACCCACATCCATCACTTATGGCATTTTCTGATGAGTTTTTGGAGCCTTCTAAGGCTCACGATTTGTCCATAGAGGCACCATTTGGTACTTTGATGATTATTTTATTGATATTGTGCTATGGGGATTGACCAAGAGTGTCTAAAATTACCCCTTGGACCCACCATAAGTTAGATCTATTATTTTATCATCATGATTTGGTGGGATCCCCTCTTCTAGGGTGAGTTTGTCCACTTATTGTATTACTTTATTAGTGATCCATGTATTGTATTGTTGAGCTCATCTCAACCATTGATTAGATCTTTTGATCTTTTAATATTAGCCATTCATTCAAAAAGCAGTTAGATTGTGGACTCTCTCCCTCCTATTTAAAGGAGAGAGCTTCTCATTGTAAAGGGGACTTTTGGCTATGGATTATTGGAATAAAAAAATACTATTGCATCTATTTGTTGTGTTGTGGTGGAATGCTTTTGGAGTTTGTTCATTGATTCTTCCTTTGCACTGGGTTCTTGGAGATTTTGTCTTGCTATACTTTTGTACCATGTTTTTGCATCTACAGGTGGAGGTTGATTTGGTTTGAGGAGGACGTATTGGTAGGGGAGGACCCTCCCCACTTCTTCTTTGGATCTCTTCGTTGGTAACAGGGAGTATTACTGTTCCAGGACCTTCTATTTCATGTTATCATTGCTTTTCATTTGTATTTCCTCCATTGTTGCTCAACTGATTGAAATTGCTTTCCTTGGTTGACAGGAAGAGGAGGTCGCACTTGTGGGCTAGGGCATCATTTCGGCAAGCAAATTCAACAATTTCTCATTTGATCTCTGCGGGAGTCTTCTTCAACAACAAGGCATCTCATTCCAACACTCAGGTATGATCTCAAGGTAATTTCTTTCTCCATGATCTATTCATTTGTCTAAATGCTTCAAACCCTTACTATTTCAAAACCCTCATTTTACAATTTTTTAGATCTAGCTTGATCCACTTGGCTTTTGGGTATAATATTTTAAACCCACCTCTACAGTATCCACGGAAATTCGGATTTGTAGTTTGGTGAGGATTGGCCATCATTTGACCCGCTTTCCAAGGCAAAGAAGCCTCTCCAAGGGAGGTCGCACTCCTTGGGAGAGGTGAGTTTGCAGGGATCTAGCACCTGGGTAGGTGAGATTCCACTTGATCTGTAATCTACACATCCAATAACCTACCCCCAGTGTGTCACTTCAGTGATTTCTGCCTTGTGGGACCCTTTCCTCATTTTGAGGGTTGTGCCCCACTTGGGTCACTTTGTGGCATACTTCAATCTCAGATCTACTGAGATCCAGCCATTGGATTGCCCTAATCTTTTAGATCCGCCTACCTCTATACCTCAACATTCCAGATTTGTAATTTGGTGGACATCTGACTGCATTTGGCCCATTTCCCAAGGCACTGATCTTTCTCTAGGCCCATTCAACTTTCCTAGATTGTTGGGTTAGCTTGTGGTTTGACCTTTGTTTTGGTTGCTTGAACCCCTTGACATTGTCATATCACTTCATCAAGCTCACTTTTGGTACTGGTTAGCCCCAATTTGGACCTTAACTACCCTGCATTGGACACGGTTCCCAAGGCAGTAGGTTTTCTCACAATTGACTGGTACCCTAATCCTTGATTTCATTATAAACTTCATAAGTCACTCACATAAACATGTTGGACCAAATCTACACTATTTAAACCCCTTGATCCAACTTATCATTTACCTTGTGACTTTATCCATAGATCTAGGGTTTAACATACACCTTACGTACTTCATCATTATCTAATTTGATTTGGTGTTTTGGTTTGATCTCTCCTGTCGGGAGTAGATCTGGGTCTCCCCCTTTGTCGTCTTGGGCTAGATAACATAAAGTGAAGATTGCCTCGATTGACATGACAACCATCCATTGGGAGTCGAGGCTATCGTGGTTGCACCTCTTTGGTTGCCCATCCCTTCTGCCATCCGTCTCGGACTCATCTCTAGGGGAAACTACAAGTTTGGTGATAACAGTTCCTTCTGATTGATTCGTGTTAGCCCTACTTCTGAGATCATAAGGATGTCTATGAGGTCGTTCCTTAGCGGAGTCACGATTAGGAGTCGCCAGGTAAACTTTAACTCTTGTCTGTCAAAAGATATGTCATTAAATAGGGAGGAGAGATGAGTGAAAATGAGATGGTTATGTATGATTTAAGAATGAAAATGATAACCATCCAAGTTACAAGACCGGATACGATAAGATATGAGATACGCATGGACATTCATAGATACCTGAGGTAAGCCTCTACCTCCCCGACAACAACGCCAAAAATGTTATCACACAACTTGTAGTTGTCCCATAAGGTGATCCTATCTAGGATGGTAGAGGCGTTGGACAACTAAAGAGGTGACCCAAGAGAGCCACGATTCCCAAGGATTGTTGGTTGTCACGTTAATCGAGGCGCTCTTCACTTTACATCAAGACAAAGCATGACCAAGGGGGAGACCCTAGCTAACCAATGAAGGCTAGCGAACCTACTCAAGACCTCCTAGGGAAATGTGAAAGTGAAAGGAGAGAGATCAAGAGTGAATGGATCTAGATCTAGGGAGTATAAGTGGACAAATGGAGTTAGGGCTTGGTTGAGGAGGCTTATAGAAGGGAGAAATGCTCAACCATACACAAAATATCTCACTTATGAGTTTAATTGAGCAAATCTAGATAGATCTAATGCCAATCAAGAAAAGCCAAGTGGGGCCCACCCTTAAAATATGGAAAATGAGTAAAATGGGGCCCACAAGGTAAAGTTAAAGAGGAATGGCACTAGAAGGGTTGCTAAACTACAGATCTGATGATTTGAGGAAAAAGTAGCAACACCCGAATGATAGATCTGGAAAAATCCCACTCACCCACAAGTGCGACCTCCCTTGGAGAGGCCCAGTGCCTTAGATCTAGGGGTAAATGGAATCGGATTCCCACCAAATTTGGTCTCCAAGGTTTATTAATTATTTATGAGGTGGGTTTTAATTATTAATCCCAGATATTCACTAGATCTATCAGACCTAAAAAATAGGGTTTTAAAATATAGGGGTTTGAACTTGCAATGTTGCATATATCGTCTCGAGGAAAGTATCGGCGAGGGTCTAGAATATAACTTCTCAGCGGTATCGGTGGAAAATATCGAAAAATAATGGAAGGCCACAAAAAATACAAAAATACTCATTTTTTTCAATTTTTAAAACTTTTAAAGCAACAACATCAACTAGACACATTGTTACATAAATATGATGATACAAGTAATAAATAAGATGCATAAGATGTCTTGTGGTCACATATATTCACTAAATTGAAAATTCTGAAACATGTTCCTGATAGGATGATACAAAATCACATCAAAAGCTCAAACTAAATGTATCTCATGAGATGAATCATCATGAGTCATCTAGATACTAAAAAGTACATAATAAAATCAAAATGATAGATCATAGGAATCCCAATCATCGATTCCCTCTACCCCTTTTACGAGTAAAGGGCACCACTCTTCCTCTGGAAGCAGTAGGTGGTCGTGGAGGTACTCAGGATGAGGTTGGAGTGGAAGATCCAGAGCCTCGAACTACTCCAGCTGAGCCAGGAGATAAAGTGGGTTGTCTCCTCCCAACCCCAACTCCAACTACAGGTCTTTGTGGTGGTGGTGGTGGTGGCATTGGCTACACCGGAAGATCAATCTCCTCCTGAACATGTGTAGACACTGGAAGTGGATCATCATCCTGCTCCTCCCCACCCTCCCCCTCCACTATGGTCTCCTCCCCCAAATCATCTGCACGATCCTCCCCCTCCTCCAACCACTCGGGTGCCTCCTCCATCTCAGGCTCCTCCAACTCCACTCTCCACTGAGTAGTGGTGTCAATGGCATCCAAATTTATGGCCTTTATGTCAGGTTCTTTGTCAAGTTGCTTCACCCATAGCCTTAGATTGTAGTAGACATACACCATGTCATTAAGGCGTTGGGTACCTAACCTATATGAACATTGAGGGCCATAGTTAGTAATGGTAAATTGTAGTAAAAAATAAAAAATATAAACAATTTAAATTTTCATTGTTGCATTTTTGAACATTTCTAACCTGTTGCGCTTCTTGGAGTGTATCTTTTCAAAGACACTCCAAATGCGCTCCCACCCTGAAGAACTGCAAGTTTGGCTAAGCACTCGAATGACAAGTTTTTGCAACTTTGGGAGATTTCCACCATAGTGTTTCCACCATACATCTACAATGAATAAATGAAAGGATTCAATGGAAGACAACAAAATATATTTCTATCAAGTAATAAATGTCAAATATATACAAAGGAAAAAACAAAATTTGAAATTGAAGCTTACCTGGCATCTTTGCGGTCCTATCTAAGATAGCCATCTCATAACCCAATACCCTCGTTGCCATCCTATATATCTCTATCTATCTAGAAATCTCTAAGCGTTTAGCTGGAGTGTGCACCATCTTCTGAACACCTTGGAAAAAACCATCCATGACGTCACAATAAAAATTAAATCCACAAGCATAAGCAAATGAAGGGTTGATGATCCGCATCGCAGTTGGCAAGTCATCGATGTTGATGCAACTTTGACAAGTTTCAACTTTGACACGACTTCAACTCGACACGTTAGCTCCGACAGGTTTTGAATTCGACACAACTCCGACGAGTCTCTACTTCGACACACCTCGACACATTCGCACCTTCGACATGTTTAGCAACCTCACAGTTCGCGACATCGACAAGCAGCGTCGACATGAGACCATCGACTATCGAACTTCGACAGACTGTCTCTCTGTCTTCCAGTTGACTGTAATGATTGAACTGTTGAACTGCTCTAACTTCTTCTTTTTAACTGAACGTAACGGGAAAGCACCCAAGCATCTCAGAAATCTATATAAGCATGTATAATATTGTAACATACAATCAAGGATTTACCTGATTACATCTAATAGAAGTTCAGTTCGCATTCCTGCATATTGTTTGGGCATATTGTGCTTATTTGTGTAGTGTAATCCTGCTTTGCTCATTCTGCTTATTCTTAATTGCTTCCGCCATAATAGAGCCGACTCATTCAGTCGAACTGTTGTCCCCCTCGTGCTTCCTGGACACGACCCGGATCATTGGTATCAGAGCAAACTCAAATCAGAGCATTCAATTTCGTGCTTAAGTTCTGCGTATGCACTTCGATCGAAGTTACCTAACTTATGTCGGTTCAAACTTGCTCGCAATCTCAACAATCCAAGCAGACGCTACCTCAAAAGATGACAGAAGAAACAGGCAATAGACATGCAACCGACGAGATAGCACAGCTTATTGAGCAAGCTTTGGCTCGACAATAGACTGAAATGTTTGCCCAGTTCAACGAGATTCTCATGTGATTCGCTTCGACATCGGTGAAGAATCGCTACCCTCTACCGTGGATAGACGAGCTCATTGACTGTCTGAAAGGTGCTAAATTCTTTACTAAGCTCGACCTCAAGTTGGGATACCATCAGATTCCAATCGAGCCCTCGGATGTGTGGAAAAATGCTTTCAAAACCAAGGAAGGATTGTTTGAATGGTTAGTCATGCCTTTCGGCTTACCAACACACCTATGACCTTCATGCGACATATGGATAACCTTCTTCGACCTTTCATCAGCAAATGGGTTATTGTTTATCTCGACGATATATTGATTTTCAGTCAATCATGGGAAGAACATGTCAGACATCTTCGAAAAGTCCTTGACACTCTCCAGCAACATCAGCTTTATCTGAACATGGACAAGTGTGCTTTTGCGATGACCAGCATCAAATAATTGGGGTATGTAATTGAATCTGCAGGCATTCACGTCGACCCAGAAAAAGTACAGATCCTCAAAGATTGGCCCATTCCTAGAAGCATTCAAGAACTAAGAAGTTTTCTTGGTTTGGCGAATTTCTATCGACGATTCATACTCGACTTCAATCACATAGCCTAGCCCTTGAATCATTTGACGAAGGGAAATGGGAAAACTGTCTTCCATTGGATAGCAACACAACAAGCAGCGTTTGAACAACTCAAACACAAGCTCTGCACTGCACCAATACTTGTGTTACCTGATTTGCATTAGCCCTTTGAGATGAGTCGGACGCATCGAACTATGCCTTGGGCAAAGTGATCACTCAGTCTGGTCACTCAGTCGCTTTTCCTTTCGATGACCAGTCGCTTTTCCTTCCGAGACTTTTAACGACACAGTTAGAAGATACTCGATGTACGAAAAAGAACTGTATGCCATTGTGCAAGCTCTCAAGCAATGGAGGAATTACATCCTTTGCAAGGAAACGGTCATTCTCACTGATCATAAGCCTCTACAGTTCGCTCCGACACAATCAAAGTTGCAAACAAACCGACAACTCAAGTGGATTAATTACCTACAACAATTCCAGTTAGTGATTAAGTATCGGAAAGGTAAAGCTAACATCGCTGTCAATTGCCTCAGTCGACCACCCATTACTCTCCTTTTGACAATGATGAGTATGCAGGGATACGACACGACCACTTGGGCACAGTTGTATGAGGACGACAATGAGTTCTCAGTAGTCTACCGACAGTTACAGACTAACAAGTCGTCGACCTCAAACTCCGACTATTTCCTGAAAGACACCTTGCTATACAAGCTTGGACAACTTTGTGTACTGACTAATGAGCACCGACATCAGCTCATTTGGGACACGCACTACAGCAAGACTGCAGGACACTTTGGAGTAGCAAAGACACTTGCTATTCTACAGAAGTATTTCTTTTGTCCTACACTTAAATCCGACGTCAACAAGTACATCCGATCATGTGTGGTTTGTGCCATTGCTAAGCCACCTAATCGACGACAGAGATTGTATACACCTCTACTAGTTCCTAGTCGACCATGGGAATCTATTTGTATGGAATACTTGACGGATTATCCTACTACCAGACATCAACATGACGCGATATTAGTAGTAGTCGACCGATTTTCCAAGATGGCCATTCTCATACCATGTAAGAAGACCACGACAGCGCAACAGACAGCTCAACTCTTCTTTACACATGTTTAGAAAAACACTATGGTTTACCCATAACCATTATTTCCGATCGAGATGCCAGATTCGTCAGTATCTTTTGGAAGACCCTTTGGCAATTGCTAGACACACGACTCTCATTGTCAACAACTTTCCATCCTTAGACCGATGGACAGACGGAAGTTGTGAATCACTTGGTAGTACAACTGCTTCGCATGTACAATCACCAACATCGACACACATGGGATGAAAGTCTTCCATACATCCAGCACAGCTATAATCGTGCTCATCACAACTCTACAGGCAAGAGTCCATTTGAAGTCTGTTACGGATTTCATCCCTCAACGCCTATCAACTTGATCAGCTCCTCGACATAGCCGAGCAACACCGACTACAACCAGCGAGAAGTTGATAAAGCAGTCAAGTTCAGAGATCAAATATGCGACATCCAGAAGCAAGCACAAGAAATGTTCCACAGAGCAAGCGAGAAAGATAAGGCTCGACACAACAAGCATCGTATTCCTCATTTATTCCAAGTTGGGGATAAGGTCTGGTTACATCTCAAGAAGGAGCGATTCACAGGCCCATTCAAAAAGCTCAAGCCTTTGCGATATGGTCCATACAGTATTCTTCAACAGATTGGCGAAAACGATTTCCAGCTCGACATTCCTGTATGCTTGCGTCTGCATCCAGCAATTAAGGTGGATCTACTTCGACGATATCATACACCCTTGTTGGAACAAAACGACTTGCAGATAGCAGAACCCGAAGACATCCATCCAGACGTTCAGGAGCCTCTTCCTTGCGACACCATTGTGGGACGATGAGTACGCCATACAAGGACGAACACAATTCCCTTGTTTCAGGTTGCCAAGTGTAATGTCCCCATTCAAATAAGTGCATAGTAAGACAATCCCATCAATCCTACTAGTTTCCTAGGTTGGATGGGCACATGTGGGATGGTAATAAGGAAACTAATAAAGGATATTTAGACATTAGAAGGGTTCAAGCATTTAATAAATATGATAAATAAATAAATTCAAGAGAAATTCTAGGTGGCAAGTGGTTTTGGAGACATATGGAGGTGGTGGGACCCACACTAGCTTGATTTTTAAATGACACATGGCAGCTCTCTCTTGCCAATTCGAATTCATGAGAAGGTGAACACTCTTGGGTGAGTTGGTAAGTCATAACACATGGCATTGAGCATCTTAGGTCGAAATGGGATGGAATAGTAACCTCCATGGGAGAGGAAGAGTCAAATTGGAGACTAGTGGACACTTGGGCTAGATTCCCTAGTTTTATGACAACAATAATGAAGCATCTATGACATTTATGACAAAATTCAGACCTGACTTCTTACACCTGACCATTATGACATGTCAGCCCCAAAAATAGGCTCAAGAATGCGCTCATGGAGTTGGAGGAATCTAAAGAGACTCAAATTCGAATTTGGGAGAAGATGGAAGGTTGGAACTAGGAGACAAGTGGCAAATGAGGAATATTTTCTAAATGGAAAATTATTGAATCTATTGAGAGGATTTCGACCCCTTGAAGGATAATGTTGGTTATAAAATGTAGAAATCAAGTATAAGAATCGCTTTTGATGATTTGAGAAAAATTCCATTTGTGAAGAGAGAGCTAGTGGATGACTAGTTTCTTGCCTTAGCCAATTTCGAGGGTGAAAGATTCCCATCCAAGTTGGTGTTTGGAGAGGCCACTCAGGTCTTTCATGGTGCTTTAATGGAGTTTGTATTTGCAGGTAGCAGCTACAGAAAGTTTCATGGTTTGGTTTAGTGCAGCACTTTCTCTCCACCGTTTCCAGTTTTGAAGGCATATTCGTGCTCCTTGAGGGAGGGCGTTTTTGGTGAGCACTTGTGCTTCTTGAGAGAGCTTCTCATTATATATTTTTGATTGTAATAGCTTCATATCCTCTGTTATTAATATTCAGAAAGTCTCAGGTCGAAATACCCACTGGTTGTATGCAAAACTATTGATTAATGAACAAACAATGTCCATTTCCCCAATGCATTGATGTATGACACTATACTGTTGATTATTTCGAATGGATGGATGATTCTCTGATATATTTGTGATCAATATACTGCCATGGATGTCTTCTACAAGTTTCATGTACTATACTTGAGCATTTGAAGCATTTTTACTCAGTTTAGTTGTATTGGGAGATGAAATAGTGCCATTTCCCCAAGGGTCGAATTGGGGGTTTTTGCTGTTGAATGTGAGAGAGTTAGAACAGTAGTAAAAATCAATTAATGGTGCATATGAGACCTTAATCACATACTTAACACATTATATACCTCTGTTCATAAATTTGTGGGAGTTTGGAGGCATTTGGAAGGCCATTTGCAGTGTTACCCGGGGGGGATTTGATGCACAAATTACTAGTCAAAATTACATATATTGATCAGAATACAAATCAAGTTTGCAGCAGTATTTGGAGGGCCATAAAACATCCCTGAACCTGATATTCAAGTCTAAATACCATTCATACACTCCTACAGAAGATTTGGGAGCATTTGGGTTGATTTGGAGGTCAAAACAGTAAAACTAGTCAAAGGTCGAAATTGGGAAAAAAAGTGGAAAATTGGGCATTTTAATAAAATTTGAAAAAGGGATATTACACCAAGGCTGGCCAGATCCCATCTCAAGGAAAGTGGTACTCTGTTACTGAATTAACCGACAAGTTTCCTCACCTTCACGAGCAAACAATGAGGTCCATTGTTTCTTAAGGAAGGAGGTCTGATCCGCATCGTAGTTGGAAAGTCATCGACGTTGATGCAACTTCGACACGACTTCAACTCGACAGGTTAGCTCCGACAGGTTTCAAATTCGACACAACTCCGACGAGTCTCGACTTCGACACACCTCGACACATTCGCACCTTCGACATGTTCAACAACCTCACAGTTCGCGACATCGACAAGCAACATCGACATGCGACCAGCGACTGTCGAACTTCGACAGACTGTCTCTCTGTCTTCTAGTCGACTGTAACGATTGAACTGTTGAACCGCTCTAACTTCTTCTTTGTATTTGAACGTAACGGGAAGGCACCCAAGCATCTCATAAATATATATAAGCATGTATAATATTGTAACATACAATCAAGGATTTACTTGCTTACATCTAATAGAAGTTCAGTTCGCATTCCTGCATATTGTGTTTATCTGTGTAGTGTAATCCTGCTTTGCTCATTCTGCTTATTCTTAATTGCTTCCGCCATAACAAAGCCGACTCATTCAGTCGAACTGTTGTCCCCCTCGTGCTTCCTGGACACAACACAGATCAGTTGAGGAAGAGCCCTGCTGCATGAATGGGAAGGTGGAGAGTGTTATTCCATCATTCACCAATCACACCGCAAATCTGAGCCCTCTTGGTGAGTCCTTCGTCACCCTTGTCATCATAGTACCAATAGATAGCTTCCTTGGCCCTATCCATGGCCTCGTACAAGTTAGCCCATTGTGGGCTTGTCACCATCAACCAATCGAAGAACCTTTACCAAAGGTTCACTAACGATACATACCTCACTTACTGCACTCCAGAATCTCTGGTCATGTCACACAAGTTGGGCTATGGCTTTCCCATTTTGTTTGGTGCTATAGACACAAGCATCCTACTCATCAAAAAGAAACATCCTCTGTAACTCCTGTTATCACCAAACTTGTAGTTGACCCTAGAGATGGAGCCAAGGTGGATGGCAGAGGGGATGGGCAACCAAAGAGGTGCAACCAAGATAGCCTCGACTCCCAATGGATGGTTGTCATGCCAATCGAGGCAATCTTCCTTTTATGTTATCTAGCCCAAGACAACAAAGGGGGAGACCCAGATCTACTCCCTATAGGAGAGATCAGACCAAAACACCAGATCAAATCAGATGTGGATGAAGTACGTAAGGTGTATGGTGAACCCTAGATCTATGGATGAAGTCACAAGATGAATAGTGAATTGGATCAAGAGGCCTAAGCAGTGTAAATTTGATCCAACTTGGTTGTGTAAGTGACTTATGAGGTTTGAGATTAGATCTAGGATCAGGGTACTAGTCAAATATGAGAAAATCCACTACCTTGGGAACCGTGTCCAAGGCTGGGTAGTTAAAGACCAATTTGGGGCTAACCAGTACCAAAGATGAGCTTGATGAACATATATGATAGTGTTTAGGTGTTTAAGCAGTAAGACAAAGATCAAACCACAAGCTAACTCAACAACCTAAGAAAGTTGAATTGGCTTGGAGAAGATCAGTGCCTTGGGAAATGGGCCAAATGGAGTCGGATGTCCACCAAACTGTAGATTAGGGATGTTGAAGTGTAAAGCTAGGTGGGTCTTGAAGATCAGGATCATCCAATGGCTAAATCTTAGTAGATCTGAGATTGAAGTGTATCACAAAGTGACCCAAGCAGGGCTCAACCCTCAAAATGAGGAATGGGGCCCACAAGGTGAAAATCACTGAAGTGACACACTAGGGGCAGGTTATCAACTGTGGAGATTAAGGATCAAGTGGGATCTCACCTACCCAGGCGCTAGATCTTAGCAAACTCACCCAACTAGGAAGTGCGACCTCCCTTGGAGAGGCTAATTTGCCTTGGGAAATGGGTCAAATGAAGGCCAATCCACACCAAACTATAGATCCGAATTGCCGTGGATGCTATAGAGGTGGGTTTTAAATTTTATCCCCAAAATCCAAGTAGATCTTAGTAGATCTCAAAAAGTGTAAAATAAGGGTTTGAAATATGAGGGTTTTATCAATGAAGTAACTATGCCAATGGATTGGAACCAAGACAAGAAGAACAAACCTGTGGATCTTACCTGGATAACCTTATAGATGCCTTGATGATGATGATCTATGCAAACCCGATCAATTTGTAGCAATTTGAGGTAGTTTCTATGAAGTCGATTTTCCCAAGGAAGCCAATGCGTCCTCTCTCCTGCACAATAAACGTCAACAATATCAAATTTACTGCGAACAAGAGATAAGACTAATGCCACAAGAGAAATAACAGAAAGATAGCATAGATCACAATGATACTAATGATAACCCCCTGATACAAGCGAATGTCAAGTGGAGCGAGTTGAAGAAGCCTTGCAAAAACGCCCAAGTGAAGTCGCCCTCCTGTGGACAAGACAAAAGTTTCCAAAAAAGATAGATCTTACCACAAATACCCAAATGCTAGGATGCAATAGACTTTACAATCACCATCGAAGAACACCAGATTCAAAGGAGACCACAAGAATTTCCACAGAAAAGTTTTTCTATATCAAGATTCCAAGAGCCAAATACCCCTTTACAATGAGAAGCTCTCTCCTTTAAATAGGATGGAGAGAGGCCATAATCCTAACTACTTTTTGAATGAGTGGATAAGATTAAAAAGATCAAAAGATCTAATCAATGGTTGAGATGAGCTCAACAATACAATACATGGATCAACTCAATAATACAATATAATAATGGACAAATCACCCATAATAGGGGGCTCCCACCAAATGTCAATGATAAAACATAAGAGATAGCTCATGGTGGGTCCAAGGGGTAATTTCTAACACTCTTGGTCAATCCCCATAGCACAATAATATAAATTAATCACTCTAGACACCAAATCATGCCTCTCTGGGAAAGTCGTGAGCCTTAGGAAGCTCTAGAAATCATCATAAAGTGCCAAAAGTGATGGGTGTGGGTCCCACTGGAGTCTGAAATTGCTAGAGAAAGTGTGGAAGACATCCCATTCATCATCAAACATCGTCCCATGCCATAACCTTGCCTCAGTAGCCCAAATAGAATTCCTCTGTAGCCATTTTAACCATTTTTGGACTGCCTCGGGAAGTGTGAAACTGCTCAAATTGCCTCCTGGAGTGCCTGCGTTGTCAAGGTAAGCTCACCAATGTGTCTGAGAGGAGGGTAATATGGTAATAACAAGTGGCTGGACCACCCCCTCCATGCATAGCTCCCTGGGTGAACCCACCAAATCTCATCACTACTCTGACAGGGCATCTGATAGGCAAAAAATGCACTAGGATAGCCAACTGAGGCCAAATCATCACTGTAACTGCCCGGAACTGAAAACAACCTGTTTCATTGGACTCAGAGAGCCCTAATCCATCTAAGATGTGTACTTATACACCATATGGATCTCTGCATGATCATATAATATATCCAATATGCCCGGACAGATGAAATAATAATAATCTGTAATTGATCAAATAATGTTAAAAGCCACAAATCATCATCATAAACCTGTATCTGCTGCATAGAACCATCATACATAGACCATATACCATCTATCTGCATAATCATAAGGTCTAATCATCTCATGTCATGTGGTTGACCTTGGTCAAACTGGGTTTGACCAAGTCAACATGACCAAAATATAACTCAGCATATCATCAGAAACTGCTGTAAGTGTTAGAGGTTAATGCATGCTCTACAATTCATTCAAATAGAAATTATAACAAAAAGTAATCATTACTGGCGATCTAAATCCAAATATATAAAGTCATTAATTGTTATTATTACTCAAACTAGAGTTTCAAGACCATACTCACTTCATAGTTGTGACCATTTTGCTAGTGAAGGGTGAAGGCTTTGTACTGCAAAGGCTAGGCTAAAGGGAATGACTTACTGACTTAACACCATGATATTTTGGAAATGGAAAGGGAATACAAACTATAGCATATACGGAATGAGCAAAAACACAGGGAATGGCGGTGTCTCACAAATGGGTAAGTTGTTCAAAGAGTGTTTATTCACCTTGGCAGATGCGCACAATCCATAATACAAATGAGGCCAGTAATCTTTTTGATATAGAGTTTAAGTTCCATTGCTTTTTGGGCCTATAGTTTCCATAGCCTTTGATCTATGTATGTTTTTAAACACATTGCATAGATTTACATTTCATTAGGCTTCTTGCTGCAGGTGTGTTTTTAAGGCACTTGTTTACCTGAGCACTTCTAGGTGTGTCTTTAGACAGCTTGTTTACCTAGGTATTTACATTTCACAATAGATATAACATTGAATATTTCATAGCCATTTTCATTTGGCTTGCCTTTCATTCATGTGTGTTGAGAAACACATTGCATGAATGGGCTTTCATACAAGATACAACATTTTATTCCATACTTTGTATTCATGGCAGCACTAAAAGTTTCACGTTTAGCCAACAACATCTATAGTGACTAGGGGGACTTCGTGAGGAAATCCAACTCACCAAAGGTAAGTTTTGTCACCAACTCAGAGCCAAAACACAATAAACAAGGAAGCTCATCCAATATAGAGGCTACAGTGGGGAAAGGTCCTCCATGCCACTAGTCAAGTAGTAAGTCAAGGTAATGAACAAACTGGGTAAGTAATGGATGGATGAAGACAATGAATAATGAGACCAACACTAGCAATCCAAAGTATGGTAGGAATGATCACATCTATTCTCCCTAGGGAGGGTAAAACCAATGAGTATAGGTCAAGAACTTCTAAGTCTGAGTAGGGACAAATATGATATATATATAAAAGTACAACCAGGTCCATATATCTATATGATCGCCAGATCATAATACTAAATGCTAAGACATGCTATAAGAATGAAAATAAAAGCAATATAACCAAAACACCATAATATACCTACTGAGTCATATACCTGAATGCTCATCATCTAAACCAACATCTGTCCTCTGAAACTGCTGCTATAACTCTGGGCAATACTGACTGCTCTGTATAATTGGCTAAATAGCTACATCAGTCATCTCTCTGAGTATCCTGAGACTCAGTCATGGCATGGGGAAATATATTGTTGTCCATAATAATAATCACGATCCATAAATAGATGCTCATCTCAGCATCTCAATGCAAGGGAGCTGGCTGAATAGTGTACTGGAATCAGAAAAATAATGTATGGTAGCCCAACTACTATATATGTGATAACAACTCCAACATACTCTTGAGGAGCGACTGAAGTGAAATGAAGTTGGTGGTGAAACGTGTAATCGCGGGACGAATCAACTCTCTGTTCCTCGTGAACTGTCTCATGAGTGAAAGAACATATGTGTGATTATATATGTATTTGGTCACACTCCGAGCTGAATCAATGGTTCCCTTGATCCAAGGAATTTTTCCCATCAATGCAATGGGCTGCACAAGGCCTCCAATACAAGGTTGGATACCTCTCCATGAGCAACCTCCCAGCAGCAACATAATTAGCAGCATTGTCCGTGATGACTTGGACAACATACTGCGGGCCTATCTCTCAGATAAAGCCATCCATCAACTCACATAATAATTGTGCATCTTTTGTATATGCACTTGCATCAACACTTTTGATAAACATTGTCCCCCTGGAACAACTAACCAAGAAATTTAGAATTGACCTACGCTTTGTATCAGTCCACCCATCTGACATCACGGTGCATCCGATGGTCTCCCATGATTCCTTGAGCCTAGCTATTCTTTGCGTGCAATCAGCCTTTTCCCCTTTACAAAGATGCCCTCTCAAATCACTAAAGGAAGGGGCCTGTTATCACCTAAACTGTAGTTACCCCTGTGGATGTATCCATTAATGGATGGCAATAGGGAAGGGCAACTCAAAAGGTGCAACCACGATCACCTCGACCTCCAATAGATGGTTGTCACGCCAGTCGAGGCAACCTTCGCTTTATGTTATCTAGCCTAGACAACAAAGGGGGAGACCCGATCTACTCCCGACAGGAGAGATCAAAACCAAGACACCAAATCAAGTTAATACTAAGTGAAGTAAGGTGTATGGTTTATCCTAGACCTAAGGATGAAGTCACAATATAAGTAAGGGGTTCAATGAGTATAGCTTTGGTTCATTATTGATGTGAGAGTGACTTATAGTATTTGAAATGAGATCCAGGATTGAAGTACTAGTTCAATGTGAGAAAATCCACTGCCTTGGGAACCGTGTCCAATGCAGGATAGTTTAGGGGTTGAATTGGGGCTAACTAGTACAAGTGACAAGCTTGATCATGATATATGATGACATCAAAGGGTTTAGTCCACCAAACAAGGATCAAACCACAAGTTAATCCAACAATCTAGGAAAGTCGAATTGACTTGAAGAGAGATCAGTGCCTTGGGAATTGGGATAATGGAGTCAAAGTGAAGTTAACTTGTGGTTGATGACTCCTATTGCATAAGACAAGTGGGCAATTAAAGTTTGATGGATGAATACGTCTAGATCTAGAGATTCAAGGTTTGACCTAAGTGGACCACAATCCCTTAAAACAAGGAATGCTATCCCCAAGGCAAAATTTGATGAACTGACCAACTATACCTAGGTTTTAAAGTGTGCCCGTTTCAAATCCACAAATATCTCATGTACCCACGTCCTAGATACGAACCAACTCCAATCTCCAAGGGAGTGCGACTTTGCCCAAGGAGGATAAAATGCGGGATAAATGGATCAAGACAAGTCCAATGACATCCAAATTTTAGATCCAAGTAGGTTGATCAAGTGAGAGTGTGGATCTACAATTTCAAGGCAATCCAAGGGCTAGATCTTACTAGATCTGAGTTTAAAGACACCAAGTGGTCCAAAATGGGGATTAAATCCCTTGAAATGTGGAATAGGGCCCACAAGGTAGAAATTGCTAAAGTAAGAGTCTAGGGGTAGGTTTTAGGATGCGTAGATCATGAATCAATTGAAATCTCAACTACCCATCAACTAGATCTAGGTCAACTCACCCTCACCAAGAAGTGCGCCCTTGCTTGGAGAAGTTAAGTTGGCTTGCGAAGAGGTTCAAATGGAGGCCAATCCTCACCAAACTATAGATCCGGGATGCCGTGGATACTATAGAGGTGGGTTTTCAATGTTATACCCAACAACCCACTAGATCTTAGTAGATCTAAGAAAATGCAACAATGGGGGTTTGATTAATTAAGGTTTTTTAAATTATGTGTTGTGCCAATGGATTGGATCAAGATAAGAGAAACAAACCTGTGGATCTTACCTGGGTAACCTTGTAGATGCCTTGATGACGATGATCTATGCAAACCCGATCAATTTCAGAAGCTTTGAGGTAGTTTTCTATGAAGTCGATTTAGTCCAAGAAGCCAATGCGCCCTCTCTCATGCACAACAAATGTCAACAATATCAGATTTGATGCAATCAAGAGATAAGACTAATGCCACAAGAGAAGTAACAATAAGATAGCATAGATCACAATGATACTAATGATAACCCCCTGATACAAGCAAATGCCAAGAAGATCGATTTGAAGAAGCCTTGCAAAATCGTCCTTGTTGAAGTCGCCCTCCTGTAGACAAGACAATGATTTCCAAAAAAGATAGATCTTACCACAAATTCCAAATGCTAGGTTGCAATAGATTTTCCAATCACCATCTAAGAACACTAGATGCAAAGGAGACCACAAGAATTTCCACAAGAAAGTTTTTCTATACCAATAATCCAAGAGCCAAAGACCCCTTACAATGAGAAGCTCTCTCCTTTAAATAGGAAGAAGAGGCATCAAAACCCTAACCACTTTTTGAATGAGTGGCTAAGATTAAAAGATACAAATGTCTAATCAATGGTTGAGATGAGCTCAACAATAAAATACATGCATCACTAATAAACTATAACATAAGTGGACAAAATCGCCCTAGGAGAGGGGAATCCCACCATATCATGATGACAAAATATAATAAGAAGCTTATGGCGGGTCCAAGGGGTAATTTTAGCCACCCTTGGTCAATCCCCATAGCACAATAATAATAAAATAGTCATCAATATACCAAATCGTGCCTCTATGGACAAATCGTGGGCCTTAAGAGGCCTCAGAAATCATCAGAAAATGCCATAAGTGATGGATGTGGGCCCCGATGAAGCTGAAACTGTTGGAGGAGGTGTGGAAGACATCAACCCATCATCACTGATCATCCCATGCCAAGACATTGCCTCAGCAGCCCAAATTGAATTCCTCAATAGCCATTTCTACCAAAACCTGAAATGCCTCGGGAAGCGTGAAACTGCCCCAAACTGCCTCCTGGAGTGCCTGCGCTATCAAGGTGAGGGCACCAGTGTGTCCGGGAGGGGGGTAATATGGTAAAAACAAGTGGCTGGACCATCCCCTCCAAGCACAGCGCCGTAGGTCAACCAAATAAAAATCCTCTCTGCTATGACAGGGTCTCCAACAGACCAAAACTGCACTAGGTTAGCCTACTGAGGCTCAATCATCACTGTAAGTGCCCGGAACTGAAAACAGATTGTCTCATTGGACTAAGAAGGTCCAAATCCATCCGAGATGTGTACTCATACACCATATGAGTCTCTGCATGATCATATAATATATCCAATATACCGGAACAGGTGAAATAATAATAATCTGTAAATGATCAAATAATGCTGTAAACCATAAATCATCATCATAACCCTGTATCTGCTGCATAGAATCATCATGTATATGTACATAGACCATATATCATCTATCCATATCATTACAAGGTCCAACCATCTCATGTCCTATGGTTGAGCTTGGTCAAACTAGGTTTGACCAAGTCAACATGACCAAATATAACTCAGACCATCATCAGAAGCTGCTGCAAAGTGTCAAAGGTTAATGCATGCTCTACAACTTATTCAAATAACAATTATAACACAAAGTAATCATTACTGGCGATCTAAATCCAAATATATAATGTCATTACTTATTATTATTACTCAGACTAGACTTTCAGGACCATACTCTCTTCATAGCTGTGATCAATTTGCTAGTGAAGGGTGAAGGCTAAAATAATTGGCTAGGCTAAGGGATGACTTGACTGACTTAACATTGTGACACTTTGGAATAGGGAAAGGGAAAACACACCATAGTATATACTGAATGAGCAACAACACAGGGAATGGCGGTGTCTCACAAATGGATGAGTTGTTTAAAGAAGGTTTATTCACCTTTAACAGATGCGCACAATCCATAATACAAATGAGGCCAGCAATTATTTAGATATAGCATTTAAGTTCCATTGCTTTTTGGGCCTGAAGTTTCCATAGCCTTTGATCTATGTGTGTTTATAAACACATTGCATATATTTGCATTTATTTGAGGCTTTCTGCTGCAGGTGTGTTTTTAAGGCACTTGTTTACCTGAGCACTTCGAGGTGTGTCACAGACAACTTGTTTACCTAGGTATTTACATTTCCAAAAGATATAACATTTTATTTTCATGGCCATTTTCATTTGGCATGCCTTTCATTCATGTGTGCTTAGAAACACATTGCATGAATGGGCTTTTCATACAAGATATAGCATTTCATTTTCCAGGTTTTGTATTCATGGCAGCACTAAAAGTTTCAGGTTTAGCCAACACAACTTTAGTGACTAGGGGGAATTCACAAGGAACTCCAACTCACCATAGGTAAGTTTTGTCACCAACTCAGAGCTGAGACACAATAAACAGGGAAGCTCATCCAATACAGAGGCTACAGTGGGGAAAAGATCCTCCATGTCACTAGTCAAGAAGTAAGTCAGGGTGATAAACTGAAAGGTAGGCAATGGATGGATGAAGACAATGAATCATGGAGCCAACACTAGCAAGCCAAGGTATGGTGGAATGATCACCTCTATTCTCCCTAAGGAGGGTAAAACCAATGAGTATGAATAGTGAACTTCTAAGTCTGAGTAGGGACAATATAGTATATATAATAAGATCAACCAAGTCCACATATCTATATGATCGCCAGATCATGACACTAAGTGCTAAGACATGCTATGAGAATAAATATAAAAGCAATATAACCAAAACACTATGATATACCTACTAAGTCATATACCTGAATGCTCATCATCTGAACCATCGTCTGTACTCTGAAACTGCTCCTGCAACTCTGGGCACTACTGACTGCTCTGTACAAATGGTATAATGGCTACATCGGTCATCTCTCTGAGTATCCTGAGACTCAGTCATGGCATGGGGAATATGTATACTGCTGTCCAAAATCTGATAGTGATCCAATATAGATGCTCATCTCAGCATCTCAATGTAAGGGAACTGGTTGAATAGTGTACTGGAATCAGAAAAATAATGTATGGTAGCCCAACTACTATATATGTGATAACAGGGCCCTATACCTCGGGCCAACAATAGCAGCAACTTCAAACATGGCATGGTAGAAGGGGTTCTTGGCAATGCTAAATAGTATATCACTCCAAAGAAAACACTTTGTCACAATCTTGTGAGCCTCCTCTTTCTCCTTTGTTTTAACCAATGTGAATAGAAGGTTTCCTCCCTGGTATTGACCTCAGCACAAAGAAAGGTGACGTTGATGAGGGCATTCGAGAAGTTGTGGGCCGTGTGGTTGAGGAGTGGGATTGTGGTCCCACCCCTCCCACTGAGGCACTTGTTCTAGTGGTAGCATTTGTAAGTTCATTTTTGCGAGCCTCCTCCGCATCCTTCTTTTAGCAATATCAATGATGGATTGGTTTGCAATGTGCATAATTTCTGGGGTAGTTTTCTCACAAACATCCACATCAAACTTGGTGAGTTTGGCAAGGTGGTATTTCAAGCGGCTAATTCCTCCATAATTTTTTTGCCACAAAGATTGCATGTCAATATTTGTCTGTTGGGAAGCTCTACTGGTTCACCATACACCCACATTGGATCCAATGCCTTTGGCATTTTGTTGAGGAGAAAATCTAACCCTACGGCACAAAAAAACACAAAAATAAAGACATGATAATGCAAACTTGCAAAGCTTAAAATTTAAATAATGAGGGTTAGATGAATGTGAAAATGGAATGGTTGAATGAAGAATCTTCCATTCAAAATCAAGAAGAAGAAGCACATTGCAAATGCAAACCCTAGCCTAAGTCTAGAAAAACAATTGGAGGAAGCCAAAACGTTTTATACATACCTGGAAATCTTGATGGTTTGCACTTTGAATCCCGATTCCACCACGATCTCTCCGCTAATGGCAACACAATCCTTGACTTTCTCCTTCTTGGATGTGTAAATTTTAATCCAGAGATCACTACTCCCTCTGGATAGCCCTGAGATCTCAAGCGGTTTGAGTCTTTGTATTATCAATAATACTCTAAAGGCATAAAACTCAACAACTAGATCTCTTTACAACACTTAAACACATGCAATCAGACATACAACACTGCATATACCCTGGAAACCCCAAACGGGGAAAACCAACAATCCTGTGGGGCTATCTTCCTCTCGAACCCAGAGCAATATATGAAAGAAAGAAATACAACATTGTTACCTCAAGTGTAACACTCAATCCCTGAACGGGTCAATGCCCTAGATCTGCATGCATCAGCTGATGCATGCACTAAGGAAAACTGCCCTAGCTGTCAATCTGGATCTGAGTCAGTTTTCAGGTAGCTCTGACTATATTGCCTCTCTCAACCCTTTGCTCTGATCTGCTCTGCTCTAGAAAGAAGGCCAACTGCTCAACTGATGAATGCACCCTTCCTTTGCATGGAAAAGTGCACCCTCCCCTCTAGATGTCAAACGCTCGTACTGGATCATATCTCGGCAGATATGAGCTCTAATCGTCACAGAACTTCCTCAAACACTAAGGCAAGGCTACCCTGAAAGTATCAGACACTCAATCGGATAATGCGCCCCTCTCCCTCTCTGGAAGTCGTCCTCCACAATCTCTGCAGAATCCGCACTGATAGACTATCTCAGTCTACTGATCTGGGTGCCCAGTGCCTTTGGAGCTAGTAGTCACTGATCCAACTCAGATCTGACCACTCTCCCTCATGCAGCAACTCCTCTCTCTCTTAGAAAGTCGCCCCAACTCATATTTGACCACTCTCCCTCTTGCAGCAGCTCCTCTCTCTCTCAGAAAGTCGCCTTGCATGCACTAATGCGCACTCCTCACTCCTCTATATATAATCTCACCGATCAATTAGGTTTACCAAAAACCTAATATCAGTGCATGCAAAAAGTCACCTTTACATGCATCTTTTAATCACTGACAGGTCATGCAAATCTCATGCATGCAATGGGAAAAACACCACAGAAGGTTCGCATGCATCCACCAATGGACTCATGCCACTGAGTAGAGTGTATCTCACCCTCTACTCCATACTGCTGCCTATACTGATGTTGTACCTCCATGCAAGGCATCTGAATCATGGAGGACATCCTAAGATACCATAAAATCTAACACTCCCTCTTAACGAGGGAAGTCCTATCACTGATGCCTGGATCCAATAAGTCCCCTGTTGCTGACACTGGACCAACTGTCCTACCTGTCACTGCTTCCCTCTGACCTGAAGTACCCTCATTTAGCTCCATCAAGGTGGCTCGATAAGAAGCCCCCTGATCTATCACTGAACTCTGATTCAGACTGTTGCCGCCTGGTTCCACACCTGAAGAAAACGCAGCAGAAGTCTTCAAGCTGCTGGTGTGGCCTTGGGGGCAAGTCAGAGTCAAGTGCTGTCACTTGGGACTCGACTCCTCCGTCTAGGCTTTCCCAGCGAAGCCAAGGGGGGTGGACCCTAAGAATGAAAACAAAACTAAGGCGTCTAATCTAGGAGTTCGAAAAATATTTTTGATAACCAAGACAAAGCAGCATATACTTTTGTAAAGCAAAGCAATCATTCATCAATACATCATTTGCTCTCATTCATTATCATTATCTAAGTCACATGACACTGCGACACGGTACACGGAGGACACGAAGATACGAGTATTCGACACGGGACACGACGACCCCAAAAACAGGACACTGGGGGACACGTTTTATATATATATATATATATATATTAAAAAAATACATAAAGATCCACATTTTTTAAAAACTAAAATACTAAAAGTCTATACAATGTACATCAATCTGAATCATAATATCATTCAAATTTTCAATGAATCAATTGAAATTTCCAATTTTACAATGAATCATGAATCCATGATGAATCAATAATAAAATTAACAATGAAAAATGAACAATAACATTAAAAATTAAAATTCAACATTGAATCATGAACTTTGAGTTTGAACCATAAACTGCATGTTTGATATTTCATATTAAACCATCAAAATCTAAAATCATAATGTATTACATAGATGATAGATATCGAGAGAATGCCACTGGCAAATACAAAATGGAGTAGATACTACTACAGACTACAGTCTAGTATCTACAAGACTACAACACTACTAGATGCAAAATGCGAATACCACATAGTAAATACTAGATCACTATCAGTATCAGTGGTACTAGCCACTGTCAATCGATCTCCTGCTGCTCCATGTCAAAATAAGCATCACTGTCGCTGCTCTCTCCACTCTCCTCCTCCTCCTCCTCCTCCTCCTCTATACCCAATCCAAGATTGGATGATGCATCTGCTGGTGTGGAGGATGATCCCTCAAGCTCATCATCAAAAGTCACTGGCTCTAACACTGGGTCAGTAAGATCCAAGTTGGCCAATGCCAACTCTATATTGTTATCCAAACCCATATCATCAGGAAATACATCCCACATCTTTGTTCTACCCTTCAACCACTCTTGCCTCTTCCTGTAAATAAGACGAAGGTTGGTGTGCA
Organism: Larix kaempferi; assembly: GCA_027924585.1. Classification (NCBI taxonomy): domain Eukaryota; kingdom Viridiplantae; phylum Streptophyta; class Pinopsida; order Pinales; family Pinaceae; genus Larix; species Larix kaempferi. The sequence goes on from BSBM01000053.1 coordinate 7,692,788, forward strand.
CATACACCATTGCCTCTGCCCTGGACTGCTCAAGTCTGCTCTTTTTCAAACTGTACAAATTTCCATATGTGCTCCAATTCCTCTCGCAACAAGAGGATGAAGTAACCTGGGAAAGGATCCTCATGGCTAACTGTTGTAGAATAGGGCATGCTGCCCCATGAGTTGCCCACCAACCATGGGCCTTCTTGACCCCCATGTCTCCAAGCATATCATACCCTCCAAATCTCCCCATGCAAGTGGAGAACTCTATGAAGCCCTCCTCCACCTCCTGAAGGGATGCACTATCCTGAAATATCCTCCTAAATGCTAACTTCCTCCCATTTGATATCTCTATATCCATGTGAGGAGCAAATATGCGTGAGGGCCCACCACTAAGCCATTCCTGACTGTAGAACTTGGGATTCAATGAATATGCCAAGCAATGCAAAGGTGTGCAATTCTTATCCCACCTGGAGATAAGAATGTCCTGTATGGTGGACCATAAGCTCTCTGATGATGTCCCATACTCAGAGAAATCATTCTGCATAACAATGTTCTTCACGGACTCAATCATGGAATCCCACCCCTCATAAACGTCTCCTAAGATGGGTTCGTCTGTGTCTGCAAACCGCAACAAGGAAATGATAGGCTCCATGATCTCAATGACAACAGTTACCTTCTCCCACCAAACATCATCTAACACTGTTTCCTTTACTTTTCTTGAAGCAACTTGATTTGTCTTTCTCCAAAAAGACCAAAGATCTGAAATAACCATGGCCCCAAGAGCGGCCTTGACCTCCCTCAACCTCTTAAGCATGATGAATGAGGAAGCAAACCGAGTATCCGCAACCTTCAACAATGATAAATGTGTGTACTCTTTATATATTGTGAGCGCATTGGTATGGTTTTGTACAAAAATGCGGATATAACGTGCATCCTCAATAACATTGCCAATCCATATCACCTCTGAAGCAATAGATTTAATTGCTAAATTCAAGGAGTGAACAATGCACGGTGTCCAAAATATTTGTGGATATTTAGTTTCCACAATCATGCCAGCAGCTTTACAAACAGGTGCATTATCAGTGATGATTTGCACACAATTATCAACACCTACCTCTTCAATAACTTTAATGAACAAATCACCCATATATTGTGCATCCTTGTACTTTCCGAAAGCATCCACTGCTTTCATGAAGACCGGTCCATTATGGGAAGACACCATGAAATTAATGAGTGGATGGCGTGCTGAATCTGTCCATCCATCAAAAACAATACTAACCCTGGATGAAATCCATGATTTTTTGACAGGTTGTAGGATTTTGTCCACCTCCTTCTTTGCCTTAACCAACAACGTGGTTCTAAGCTTCTCTGAGCTTGGAGGCACATAACCTCTTGGAGCCTTTTCAACTAAAGCTCGACACATCTCAATGAACAAAGGAGACCATGCAACATTGAATGATATGAAGTTGAGATAGAAATAGAATGCAACAGTAAGATCTACCTCATCTCGAGTCTCTTTTTGATAAATTTTGTCCATTGGACCATAAGTTTGGGCTGCCCTTTTTTTTGTTGGTTGAAATTTATCCCCACTCCCAAACTTGTTAGATGTATTCCTCAAGAATGGAAGAGGATCATCTTTTTTTGATATTTGTTTGCTTGCTGCCACCACATTCCCCAACCCAACTGCATCCTCCTTTTCCAGCTGTCTTCTTTGGTTGGCAGTGATCCCTCTGCATGGTCCGAGTCCACAAGGAAGAGCCAACAAGTGGCCCTTAACTCTGAAGTAAGTGCTCTTGAATGCACCGTTGCAGAAATTGCAAGACCAAGAAATATTTCCTCCTGCAGACCTCTTTGTTCCACTTCCAGGTTCTTCTTTTTTGGTTACATACTTCCATAGGGGGTATTTTTTTTCCTGTGCCTGTTGTTTTGCTAAAGCAGCAAGGTTATGTGAGGGCCCTGAGGGCATAGTAGCTCCCAAAACATCACTCGAAACACTTGGAGCACTGCCACCAGATGACACAGAAATATTTCTGCTCTTTCTTTGAGTTTGACCTCTGCCTGTTGCCTTGGAAGATTGAGCCATTGAATTTCCTTCACACAGTCGCTGGCAGCTGCCTGAAATCCAATAAATAACACTCTTAAATGGTTGATTTTTAATATTTATTGAAAATTTATAAATTATTAAACTTAAAGAGTTGAAAGTTTGAAACTAAAGCTTATACATGCATCAGAAACTGCATCTGCTGGGCATTGAATACAGAATGAGAATATGCATTGCAATTTGCAATTTAGTACTGTATTAAATAACTCAAATCTATAGTCTAATATTTCTGCTACAAGCCTTGTTAGCACATTGGAGCTCTCAATTGGTAGAGCTGATGCATTAAATTTATGTCAGATCTGATGGAATCTTAATTTGCAATGATGGTGGGAAAAAGATTCAGAATGCCACGACATAACAGTCAATAGATTCTTCTGTAATTGGGAAGGAGATGCCTCTTAAAAATTCAAGATAACATGGGTATTGATGCTTTCTGCTACGGGCCTTGTTAGCACATTAGAGCTCTCAATTGGTAAGAACTGATGCATTATGTCAGATCTGATGGAATCTTAATTTGCAATGATGGTGGGAACAAGATTCAGAATGCCACGACATAACAGTCAATAGATTCTTAAGCAATTGGGAAGGAGATGCCTCTTAAAAATTCAAGATAACATGGGTATTGATGCCAAAGTGGGGGTAGTAAGAGGTATAGGCAGCATGTGGCAGGATATAATGGTCCAATCATTGAGAAGCCACTGCATGACATAGTTAATACTATTTACTGATTTAGTAAAAAGTTAAAAAATAAAAACTTAAAACTAAAATTAATTTAATTTCTCACCTGAATAGTGAACCAAACAGTGAAGCACTGAAGTTGGAAGTGGAACTCCTCCGTTTGTTGCTGGCAGTTGCTACACAGAGCCGTGGCCTTGGCTCTCCACTCCACCGGCTTCAACAAATGGGAAACCCCCACGTGATCTCTGCTGCGGGCCTGCGGCACTGCCTTGAGCAGCAACTGTTGGGGGTGCTGCGTGCCCTCGACTCCACTCCACCGGCGTCCACAAAGGGGCAACCCTGCGTGCCCTCGACTCCACTCCACCGGCGTCAACAAAGGGGAAACCCTCCACTCCAACCGGCAACCCTCAACTCCACGTGATCTCTGTAGTGTTGCTGCGATGAGAACTATGGGCTAATGAGCGAGCTCTCTCCTCCACGAGCGATCAAATCGAAATGAAGACGGGCCCCAGCTCTGCCCACGTCTTTTAACCCACAGAATGACAATTTTTTAACCCGCGAAATCGCTAATTGACAGGACACGTGTCCCAAAATTGTGACACGATCATGGCACGTGTCGGACACGTGCCGGATCGTGTCACGATTTTGGGACACGCTCATTTTCATGTCGCAGCCGTATTAGGGCTCGTGTTGTGTCCAACACGCAAAATACGTGACACGAAGGCTATTTGGACGTGTCCTGTTTCTTAGATCATTATCATTCATTTGCATCATTTGTCAATAACATGAAATAACATTAATATAGACCAGTGCCTTGTAATGGAGTCAAATAAATGCATGAGCAGAAAAGTAAATGTAGTGCAAGTGTTCTTGGTTTATTTTAAGATTAATGTGAAGGTGATCTTTTTATTATGGTTGGTTGGTTCCCAATATACGCGAAGGCACGGGGGAACATGTCCGAAATTTTGCTGTGTGGCTTCCCTCTCTCTTGGGCTGAATCGGAGTCTCAAGGAGGTGTTCAGATGCTGTACCAACGAGGGCAAGCCTAACGGTTTCCAAGAGGTCACTACTCAGTTTTGCTCCAAGCCTTCTGGAAAATTTCCCAACGACAACAAAATGTTCGCGATGTGTCGGATTTTCACATAAAGGTTTTTTTATTCGGGGCGGTGTTAGATCCTATTACTAGTCATCTCCCCCTTTCTGATGTGTACCAACTAGATCAGACTGAGCTGCAAGTCGACCACAGAGCATACGGGAGAAGATCTTGGTATTTTTTAGAAAAAATTTATGAACCAAAATTTTATCTTTTTTAAACCCCAGGAGTCTCTTTTCAGGCACATACTCGGGCAAGCCCTTGTACAGAAACCCTACTTCGGGAAAGTAAGGGGGGCGTTTTGAGTTTGTAAAAAAAATGATAAAACTATGTTTTGAGTGAACTTGTGACCCATCAGTGGAACGGACCAACAAGGTTGATTTTAAACCCTAGTTAATTTTATTTAATGCCGAAAATAAAAGAAGTAAACTACTCTAAAAAATCACACCATGAAAAGAGACGACACAGGCCACCCCTGGGGGGATGGGGTGTGGGCGCTGGCTAGCCCACTTGCTCTCGTTTAATAATCGTTACAATGATCAGAGAAGTGCCCCAGTCTTAATTGACTCAGTGGCTTACAAAAATTGGAGAGAAAAAGGTATCCGGTTTGCAAAAATTCAATAATGGTCCTTCGGATTGCCTGGATCTTTGAAATTTCGGCAGCACCTCCTCCTACCTGATCGTCTTTTGCTGCAAACTAGCAAGCAAACGTCAGTATAAGATGTCCAAAAACACTTTAAGAGTGTCTTTGGAACACCTCCTAAAAAGCCCAGAAAATACTAAGTGTAAAAACTAGTTAAAATGACGGAATTTAACCAAGTAAAATAAGCATTTGGGCCTTGTTACTTGGGATCTTTGCAAGCTTTTAAGGGCTGCAAATTATCAGCTCTTTAAATCAGCCAAATGAACTTTCAAATCAGATCTAACACTACTCCTCAAAAATTTTAAAGATTTGACAATTTTTTACAAGTTAAGAAAAGTAAAATGCTAGATAAATGAAAAGATCTAATCTATTAAAGATGAACACTTTGTAAATGGAATAGATCAGACATTTAGAGTAATAAATCAGAATGTAAAGTTCAGATTGCAAACCACTATTACTCTTTCAAAAAGTAACCAGTAACCAAGGTGAAAGTATAAAGTAGAAGAGAAGGAGATATGGAGAGTTTTTATCAATTTATCAAATTTTTCCTTGAAGAAGCCTTGGAGCCTTCTTGGTGGAGAACTAAGGGGCTAAGTCTGCAAAAAGATGTTAGAAAAGTAAAGAAAACAAACAAGATCCTCCACTCATCCACTTGAAATAACCTGCAAATCACATCAACTTGAAACCAAATGATCAAATCTAGAAATATACATATGAGAAATCAAAAGGAAATGCTCATAAACAAATGACACATTTAAATCAGATCTCTACACTTGCATAGATAAAAGACTAAATAATAAACAAATTATCTAATCCTCCTTATAAATCAATATTGATCCTTCTCAAAGCTAGATTTAGATGCAAAAAAAAACAAGTAGCTCAAATACATGTTACCTCAATGAAAACCATGACATTCACCCACTCATCAAAAGCACTACACCAAGCTTGACCTCCAAAGTCTCTTTATTCATTAAGCAAAATGACAAGTACAAAATCGAATTACAAGTGCTAGCTCTAACTCCCAAACTCCAACTAGAGAAAATGGAGTGGGCAGCCATGCTTAAATAGCCAAGGATGGAGAGAAATGGGTGGAATGATTGGCATAACTCGTGGAGAAAATGGGGCTACCCATTCCCATGTAATGGGCTGCCAAAATCAGCCCCAAATCAGCTAAAAATCAGCCATGTGACAGCCCATAAACATAGCTGCAAATTCCATGATTGAAGGGGCCCAATTTTGGGAAATATGCCCCCCTCAAATGGGGAAGTAATCCCAATAATATAGCTGTCTGAAATCTTTCCAAAATCAGCTCTTACAACTCCTAAAACATAGCTGAAAAAATCAGTCCATAAATCACTCCCAAAATTTAATATTTTTATGAGACATTTTTTCACCTTTTTTATTTTTTCATGACTTTTTTTTGGTTTTTTGGCCATAGGTAAAAATTTAGGCACCCAAACATTAGGAAAAGTGGGTTTAGGGGTTAAGGGGGTGCTCTGAGTTAGAAAACGAGCACCCCTAAGGCAAAAAAGACCTCCAGACGCCACTTCAAGGCCAATTACAAATTTTTTTAATTGAACCATAAAAAAATGGCTCAATTTATGGAAAAAATAAACTTCGCCGAAAATTAAAAAACAACCTAGGGGGACTTAGCACATGTCCATATGACTCAAAAATAATGCCTAGCATGTTCATATACATTGACCCATAGACTTTAACAACCCCCTAAGGCCCATCAGCTTCCCCAGGCATTCCAGCTTTGGAGGAGCAGGAGAAAAACCCAAAAATTATGTTATGCACTAATGCAAGACATAATAACTAGGTGAAAAAACTCCTTGGAATACCTGACTTAGCCAAAAAGTCCTAGGGAACCAAGTCTTTTACAAAACACCATGCTAGTACGTTTTATTACAAACCCCGCAGGGCCATGGACATGTGGAAAAAAGTTAAAACGGGGGCCCTTTAAAAGGCCAGATGGATATCAAATCATCGAAAAAAAAACATTGAAATGTTCAACTGTGCTCGCTCGCTTGATAGTCCGTCTAAGTATAACTTAGTTGGCAACACAGACTCCCTCTAAATCTCTGCTGCAACCAGTCCCGAAGACTGCCGTCAAGTGGATCCACTGGTCTGTAAGTGGACTCCCTCTATCTCTGAGCTAACTCAGCTCTCTCCTGAGCTAATTCCATCTCCACCATATTGTACCAACTCGGTCTCTAGCTGGTGCCTGTATGAGCATCATGCTCATCCATTTGATTTGAATCCAAGGGCTCAAGCCCCTCTGTCTCATCATCATCATTATGAGCATCTCGCTCATCCGTTAGATAACCAAAGTCACTCCTTTGATCATCATCATGGTGAGCATCTCGCTCACCCATCCACTGATTGGACTCACTCCTCCGAGCATCGTCTCTGCTGTGAGCATCTCCCTCATCATCCCACTCTGACTCTGAGGAGGAAGTACTCAACCAGCCTGATGTGCCAGAAGTGGGCTGTCCCCGGATCAAGTACTCACCGTCGATCCTGTGACCCATCAAGAATGGATCAACTCCTCTAGGATAGGTGAAAATCAAATCCCGCTGGAACACTACTGAGTAACCAGCAACTCCCAAAGCTGCCACTGAGAGAATACTCCCTCTCAGTCCCAGAATGAACAACACTCCTGATACCTCCAGGAGCTCTCCAAGGTCAAGTAGAAACTGAACTCTACCCACCCCAGTGACCAAGTGATCAGTCCCCTGCACATCCTGAATCATCTGCATATGTGTGTGCTCTAGGATGAGGAATGCATCTCGCATCCCTGTCATGTGACTACTCTGCATGCAGTCAACCCTCCATCTCTGATAAACCTGAATCTTCGACTGACTGTTGTCAGGCCCTGACTGATATGAGGCTAATGAGAACTCCCTCTCAAATCGAGAGGTAAACTCATCCACCTCCTCTGCTGCTACTAACTGCTCATCCTTTTCCTGCTTACCTTTCTTCTTATGCGTACATTGTCTCGCATAATGTCCATAATCATTGCAGGCAAAGCACTTGATCTTGCTCAGATCCTTCTTCTGTTTGAACCTCTCTTTCCCTTTTGCTGCAAGTGCCACATCCTCCTCCTCTGGAATGGCTGAAGCTGATCCCTGAATGTAACCTCTCCGAATCTCCTCTTGGGTGAAGTCATCACACAGACGATCCCACTTGGGAAGGTTCTCTCTAGCAATAATGGACTGGACGAAAACTACCCATGGCACAGTCATGCCATTCAGGGCTTGTCTTACAAACTCACTATCCTCAACCTTTTCACCCACAGCTCCCAACTCATCCCTCACCTAAGTGATCTTGGTGAGATATGTAGACATACTCTCATCCTTTCCCATCTTGATGCTTCTCAGCTTCTCTCTGACAACCATCTTCCTATTGACATTGGAACTATGGTACAAACTAGTTAATGCATCCCACATGTCATAAACATTGTCCTTGGTAGAGACATGTAGAATAACATGATCCTTGATAGTATCAAGTAGGATCCTCTAAGCCTTTACATTCTTTTTATCATATATTGCTTTGGCAGTAGCATCTGAAGGAACTGGGACTGGATTTGCAACTGTGTTGTTCACAACATCCCACAGTTTGCACTCTTTCAACAAGAGTATAATACGTGCCCTCCATGCACTGTAGTTGGAGGCCCCATCCAACCAGTCCTCCACTCTCAAGCTAGTGGCCATACTCTCTCAACTAAAATACTGTAACCCACAGTGAAGCAAGAATCTCCTGATCACAGATCTGGCAGATCTATATTAGATCTAACCTATGAACTCATAGATCTGATAGATCTGACCTCTACAACCTCAGATCTGAACTGTGCTCTTCAAATCTTGTAGATCTGGTCTCTATCTTTATTGATCTCTGTCTGATTTCCCTTCCTCACCCTTACCAGGGCTTTGATACCATGTAAATTTTTATCACGAGATCACTACTCCCTCTGGATAGCCCTGAGATCTCAAGCGGTTTGAGTCTCTGTATTATCAATAATACTCTAAAGACATAAAACTCAACAACTAGATCTCTTTACAACACTTAAACACATGCAATCGGACATATAACACTGCATATACCCTGGAAACCCCCAACGGGGAAAACCAGCAATCCTGTGGGGCTATCTTCCTCTCAAACCTAGAGCAATATATGAAAGAAAGAAATACAACATTGTTACCTCAAGTGTAACACTCAATCCCTGAATGGGTCAATGCTCTAGATCTACATGCATCAGCTGATGCATGCACTAAGGAAAACTTCCCTATCTGTCAATCTGGATCTGAGTCAGTTTGCAGGTAGCTCTGACTGTACTGCCTCTCTCAACCCTTTGCTCTGATCTGCTCTGCTCTAGAAAGAAGGCCAATTGCTCAACTGATGAATGTGCCCTTCCTTTGCATGGTAAAGTGCGCCCTCCCCTCTGGATGTCAAACGATTGTACTGGATCATATCTCAGTAGATCTGAGCTCTGATCATCACATACCTTCCTCAAACACTAAGGCAAGACTACCCTGAAAGTATCAGACACTCAATCGGGTAATGCGCCCTTCTCCCTCTCTGGAAGTCGTCCTCCACAATCTCTGCAGAATCCACACTAATAAACTATCTCAATCTACTGATTTGGGCGCCCAGTGCCTCTAGAGCTAGTAGTCACTGATCCAACTCAGATCTGGTCACTCTCCCTCCTGCAGCAACTCCTCTCTCTCTTAGAAAGTCGCCCCAACTCAGATCTGACCACTCTCCCTCCTGCAGCAACTCCTCTCTCTCTCTCAGAAAGTCGCCCTGCATGCACTAATGTGCCCTCCTCACTCCTGATCTATCCCTCTCTGATAAGTCAACTAAGCAACCTCATCCGGGGACACCCTTCCTCTATATATAATCTCACCGAGCAATTAGGTTTACCAAAAACCTAATATCGGTGCATGCAAGAAGTCACTTTTGCATGCATCTTTTAATCACTGATAGGTCATGCAAATCTCATGCATGCAATGGGAAAAACACCCCGGAACGTCCGCATGCAGCCACCAATGGACTCATGCCATTGAGTAGAGTGTATCTCACCCTCTACTCCATACTGATGCCTATATTGCTGCTATATCTCCATATAAGGCATCTGAATCATGGAGGACATCCTGAGATACCATAAAATCTAACAAGATGGATGCACAACATTCTCCAACTCCTCTCTTTCTCTCCCACACTTTAGCAAACACAAAATGAGTCAATAAAACACAACCCGTTGACTTAAAAAGACGGCCCCTGAAAAAAAATTTTAATTTTTGGTTTAGCAGGGCGATATATTCGATCGACTCGCGATATATTCAATTTATTGCGATATATTGAATATATCGGATTTATCGCGATATATTCCATCTGATATATCGAACCTCGGAAAATATCGGCCATAAATCCGATATATCGGCGATACATGCAACACTGGTTTGAAGTGACCAATGGGTAAAATGCATGAAAATAGATATGTACCTTGTAGATCTTACCTCTAAAACTTACGACTACCTTGCAAATTGATAATCCTTCCCACGTGAGGAAATCAAGAGTGATATCCAGCTTCCCCAAGTGAAATCGCTATCCTTCCAGAGTGACAAGAGCACCCTTCCCTATCAAAAACGATCTATATGAGAATTGATCAAGCATGAAAATGACTATAAGGAAGAAGAGATGAAACAGGTAGCATCAAATATGTCATGAAGATACAATAATGATACTCCCTGAGACAAAGATCAATCCAAAGGTAAGATATGGGGTTTGCCCACAATAGTGTCCCCTCAAGTCGTCCTCCTCTTCTACCACACGGCCTCCCTGCAGAGAAAACATTGGAAAAACAAGATCCACAATGATAACACGGAGAAAAAATTGTATATTCAACTTGCAAGAGCATCCATCAAAGCCAGAGAAGTAGATCTGCAAAAATAGTATTTTATTCCAAGTGTTCAAGAGGCCAAAGGTGCCTTTACAATAGGGGGTGTCTTCCTTAAATAGAATGAGAGAGACCAAAACCCTAACCACTTTACAAACGAGTGGTGGAGATCAAAAGATAGATACAATATAATCAACGGCTATGATGTGCCGGAACAATATAACATGGATCAACTCACTAAGAGGGGGTGCGCACTCACTAAGGAGGACCTAGGGGGGGGGGGTCGCACCACATAAGAGATGACTAGGACAAGTGTAGGAGCACATGATGGGGCTCGGAGGAATTAATGTCCTTCACTAGCATCACCCCATGGCACAATAACATAAGATATGACTCAATAACATGTCAAAGTGACCAAATGACCAAATCGTGGCCCCCCTCAATGAAAGAATAATACATCAAATAACAACGCAGAGAGTGTGTGGACCCCATTGAATGCTACAAGCTGATCTGGAAGGAGTGGGATACATCATAGATGACCTCTAAACAAACCTCATGCCAAAACCTTGCCTTAATTTCCCAAATCGATTTCCTCAATGACCTTTTTATCCCATTTTTATTCCACCGAAAAATCATCAAAATGCCTGTAGCTCACTGCCTGGTGTCCCAGACACAAAATTAGACTGCACCAACATGTCCGGAGATGGGGTAATATGGTAATAACAATTGGATGGACCCCCCATCTCCTCAATAGCGCGCTAGGAGAACATGCTAGATCAATGCAACTGCTGGACAGGCCATTTCTACATGGCAAAACTGGAAAAAGGTGGAAATATGACTATATCATCATTGGGAGTGCCTGTAACTGATAACTGAGTGTCTCAATGGACTCAGAAGGTCCAAATATACTAGTGATGAGTACCCATACACCCTGTGGCAACCTGTATGATCATCTGTAGCCTCAGCCATACCAGGATAATATAAAAATAATGGTCTGGAAATTATAATAACTACAAAAAAATACATCAACCATCATATGAAACCTGTGCCCACTGTATGGAATCATCAAAGGTGTATCACATAACCATAAATCAGCATCATATAACACCACTGGTCCAACTCATCACGGATCCCAAGGTTGACTTAGTCAAACTAAGTTTGACCAGGTCAAGACTAATCAAAATATGACCCAGGCTAGAAATGCCTGATGCTGCAAGTGCAAATGGTTAAAGCATGCTTTGTTAATCATTCTAATAGCAAGACTTGTTACCAACTATTTTGTACAAATAGTTGAATTTCTTGTGAACCGCCAGTGTCATGAACATGTTCAATGTTCATCATCAATGTTCAGAAGTTCAGAAGACATTTTTCAGGGCAATTTTGCCCCTTTGTAATACTGCATGTTCATACCCCCATGGGGAAATTGTAAAAACTTGGTCTAAACGGGGTCCTTTTATAAAAGACTTGACTATCCTTAGGTTTAACTGTCAGGGAGATACTCTAGAGTGTTTTTTCTTTAGAAATTATGCATTGCGCTTCAGTCATGTATAATTCCTGAGTTTTTCACTCATATCTCCAAAGCTGGAGTATTTACAATGGTGGTCGAACCTAAGGTGGTTATTACAGTTAGTGTCTAGGATTTTTTTCCGTGTCCACCAGTGCCCGTTGATGCACTGGTGGACGCCCAAGAAGCATCAGCGGATGCCCTAGATGAATCAAGATGACCAACTTTCAGTCTGTTTCAGTTCAGAAAATCACCCAGAAGAGGAAACACACCACCAGAAATTTAAAAGCAAAAAGTCAGAAAAGGGATTCTGTAGCCCTGTCAGTTAAGTCTGACTCAGTCAAACCAAGTCAGACTCGCAATTAATCACAGTCAGAGATTGACTACTGATCAATCATGAGTCAAACTCAGTCAGCCTTAAGTTTGACTCAGGACAATATTGAAAAGATCATTTTAGCCCCAATCCAAGTCAAATTTGGAGAATCACAAGTCAAACTTGCAATCCTGGTAACACTGCAATATACTTCTAAATAGTCTGTAATTCGACAGGCATCCATCAACAATATTTTGACTGAACTCTGAGAGAATGTTAGTTTAAAATTCACGTTTTCGAGTTTCATATATTGACGTCCTAACAACCAACAATCAAGAAGGTGAAAAGACCTTTGGATACAGTATACCAAACAAACATAATTTTCCAGAGATAACACTATCAAGTAATAGAAACATAGATAATCTACTTGTATAAATGGATGCAAAAAAGCCTATAATGATATAATTACCAAATGACCATACATAACCTGAAAACAAAGACAATGGTCAGCAAATGCTGTGAATTACAATATTTCTTTTTTGAAATTTCAGACAAACCATACCTGGATAACTAGATTCTAGAAACAGAAAATGTTTACAATGACTTTGTAAACAATAGAATTCTGGTAAATTCCTCAGCACAAAAAGTGCCGAGGCCACCAAATTTGAAGGGACTAAACTACAACTCATAGACCATAATAAAATATCAGTTCGTGCTGAGGCTACTAAATTTGAAGGGAGCAAACTACAACTCATAGACCATAATAAAATATTAGTGATCATTTAGAAGCTATTATATGAACCACGATAACTTGAAGTAGATGAATCAATGCCAGTCTTGAAACATGCTAGATTAGAATGCAATAAAAAAGTGAATATCAGATGCCAGTGCAAGAAAATAACTTTTAATGTTTAGTGTATACATCCTTACAAAATGAATGCAAAAAGATGACTATGGTGTGACAAGCAAAGACTGCAAAACAGACATATGAAAAGTTAAAATGTTTTTAAGATGCAGAATAGTGAAGATATCCTTGCCATATTTATAGAGGTGGTTTTCCCAGCACCATTGGGTCCAAGCATACCAAAACACTCTCCTCGTGGCACAGCGAGTGACAAGCCACGAACTGCATACTTCTTAGAATTACCATCCTGTCCTGAATACACCTTCTTTAGGTTATCACAAATTATAGTATGGGATTGGGAGGATTCTTGAAGCAACTTCTCAACTAGTTCCCTCTGCAAGGAGATAAAGAAAAGAAGAATGAGAGACTGAGCTAAACTGTTATGAGGAAGACGTTCCAAATAAAATCTGCATGTTTCTTAAACAGCATCATTTCAAAAGGGAGCATTCTGTAAATTGAAGCTAATAACTTGCATTGAACTTCATCATTATGTGTATTTTCTCTTCATCTACTCACTTTTCGGTCACTTCATCAATTGTCAGATATATCTACTTCATTATTTGTCAGATGTCTATAACTAATGAACTCCAGTCGTGCTAGAGTTTTGCAACTATACTATAAGTTTCTCTTGTGTATAAATCAACCGTTCTAGCCTCTTCCTCAGAAGGAATTCATGTCAGAGACTATAGTTTCCAAGTTTTCTTCTCATTTCTATGGGCCAATTCAAATCCTCTGAGAACTAACAGTAGCATCAATATCTATTTAATCCATATGCTGATGTGGCACAAGAATAGCCAAGTGGTACTGCACACTTGATTTGCCTGGCACAAGTTCAGTTACAGCTGAAACAAATCTATTAATCTTCATGGACAAGGATTTATGTGGAGGAGTACAACCCAATCATTGTGCAGTGAGGCAGGGAGGGTGGAGGGCTACAACCCAGTCATTGTGCATAAGTTTGTTTTTCTTGAAATGTGAATACCAGTTATTTTGAGGATTTTATTTCCAGCAAATTGTTCTGCACAATCTTACCGTCATTCTTAAATTTAGAATATTACTATTCTCATGCCTGTACATAACAGATAGACATGTTCTACTACATCTAGCTCTCTTCATTGTGGCCTTGCTTGCTCTTCCCTTTTACTATTCTCTTTAACAGAAGATGCATTATGCATTCCATATCAGTGTATTCAGACACGGACTCGGCAAATACTCGGCTGGCTTGGGACTCGGCAGACTTGGCGACAAGACTCGGATAAGACTCGGCAAGGACTTGGCAAATATGAAAAAAAATAAAATTAATGTTTGGGCTGTCTGTGTAGGCTGCCATCACAGCCTACAGGCCTGTAGGCTGTGATGGGAGCCTAGCCTACACAGGCTGCCAAAACACCAAAAATTTAAAAGATTGATACAAAACTTTAAAAAACATTAAAAAGTTAAAACAAAAAAAAAATTAAAACCAAAACAAAAAAAAACAACCTAAACTTGTTGAAAGTTGAACTCGACGAGTCGACCCTGCTCATTTGAAATCTGATGCTGGCAGTTAAACAGCCAAGTGATGAGGTGTCCTAAAAACACAAATGCCAATGCACATCTCACAGTGCCCTAAATAAAAGCATATTACTTACGAGCATGTTGTAAAGTGGAAAATATCATAAGTAATATAATATAAAATCCTCAGTGAGGGGAATAAATATAATAAAATCCCAACGCTTGGCTATGGGCTGCTTGAGGGTAATAAATAATAGATAAGGTTCTCCTTATCGCTACGTAAATCCCTTCAATCCTCAATGCTCAGAAGTGAACTCCCGTCGAAGTGAACGTGGACAACTGAGAAGAGCTCGGGGGCAAATGAGAAGAGCTTGGGAGCTAGTGAGTTGACCGTGTGAGTAAAAAAGGGAGAGCAGTGCCTTCTTAAAGGCGTTTTCCCTCCACGCGTTCCCTCCAAAACAAAGAAACAGGGCATACGTGGATCTTTCCGGCAAAGGACATGGACTTGGCGAGTGCGGGCCGAGTTCAACGAGTATGGCGAGTCCGAGCCGAGTTTGCCTGCGAGTATGCCGTGAGTACCTGTTTCAGCAACCACTCGGCAACACTCGGAAAGACTCACGAGTGCCCGCCGAGTCTGACTACACTATTCCATATATAGCGGTCAGTGCATGGTGTACTCTCCAGTCCCATTAACCTATTTTGGTCACTCATGGGAATTAATAAAAAAAATATTTTCAATTTGTGTTTTCCTTTCCAGGGATATTTTCATTGCATGATTGTGTAATCACGCTCACTTTTATGTGTATTTTCACATTTGTTTCTGTCGTTTTCTGGACAGAAGATGCCCTAAGCACTCCTCATTTGGCCTATCTTGATTCCATTGACCTATCTTTGTCACTAGTGGACATTAATATAATATTTTTCTTCTTGAAGAATGAATTCACTGTTTATGTAAGATTCAAATAAACCCCACGATTGCATTTTCACACCAAAGACTACTGTTGGGCACTATCATACATGATAGACCAGAAATTGAGACTTATTGGATAGGGGCAGTCCCATCATTATTTGGAAAGAAGCATCAATGTCAAATACTGACATTACTTTTTCATCCTAATTCATTCTTGAAACTAGAACTTATTTACCATTCTAAATTTCCTCAAGATCTATCCTTTTCTAAGATATCATGGGACTGCATTATTGTTGCTTGGCCATCAGAATACACTGGCACTAGTCCTAAATTTGGCATTTTTTGGAAACAGCCATTTATTGACAAGTTCTGCAGAATTTCAAGAAAGGCTATCAATTTAAATAGTATTAAGAAGTCTAGATCTTCTACTCTGATAATTCAAGATTTTATTGCAAAGATAATATTTGCAAAAATTGGGAAACTAGATCAGCTAAAATTTGGACCGAGACTATAGATAAGATAATTTTATTAATGTCCAACTAATGACCACAAAAGTAGGTCAAATGGAATGATGAATACAATGATGTCATTATAAAGCGGGAGTACCAAACGGTCTCCTACGAAAGACAAGATGTATGAAGTAAAGTACAATAAAGCAGAAAATGCGAGTTGGGCTAAAGTATGGAGAACCATCAGCCGCAACCACAAGCCCAAATATCCACAACAAGACGTAGATATGCAGGAGGAGAAGATCCAGGAGCACCTAGATGGTACACTAGTCTAGACTCATATTGCATTCGTTAGCTTTGGTACTGTTATCCATTAAATTGCATTTAGTGGATTCTGAGATAGCCTGTGAAGATGGAACAAGTTTAATTGTTCACATTCAGAAAATCAGAAGTCCTAGCAAGCCACCTTGGCCCTTTTTTAAAAATAAAATCACATGTCCATGTCTTGCGAGGAAACTGTAAAAAATGTCTTGGCATGATGGTTTTGTAACAGACTCAGCTTTCATAGGACTTAGATATCAGTCTGACTAGCCCAGAGTGTTTTTTCCCTTGTAAATTATATGTTGTTGAATAAACGACTTATAATTTTCGAGTTTTTCACTCATACCTCCAAAGTTGGGGTGGTCGGCATGATTTTTCAACCCTAGGAGGTTATTAGAGCCCAAGTGTCAATGTATATTACCATGCTAGACATTAGAATTGAGTCGTATGGACATGTGCTAGGTCCCCTTAAGTTTTTTTTACAATCTGAGAAAAATAATTTTTCTTGTAATATTAGACTATTTTTAATAGTTTAATAGGAAAAATTAAAAATGTAATAAAAGTATGGTTTGTGGGCGTAATTTGTCCAGTGTTATAAAAACCGGTCCGGAATCGGCAAAACCAGTCAATCCAACCGGTTGCAAGGGTTTTCCGGTCCGATTGTTTGATTCAACTCGTTTTTGACCGTTTATGTACGGAACTGTCCAGTTTCCACTAGGAACCACCCGGTTCCATATGGAACTGACCAGTTTTCTCAAACCGGTCGGGTTCCGTATGGAACCAACCAGTTCCATATCGGGTTTTTCTAGGGCAAAAAACCCACGTTTTGACATTTTTTTAATTAAAAAAAAAAAATGGGCACATCGGTCACATCCGCTAACCTACTTACCATAGAATCACTATATATTGACGCAGGGACCCTCAATTACAATCACGATTCACAATCATCTTTGGATTTTTCTAGGCTGAGCATACAAATTACGGAGTTAGGGCAGCAGGGTGTTCAAGAGTCTGGAATCAAATCTCAATTGTGGGCCATGGCACAACCAAATTTTGGTTTTGTACACTCTTACTTGCTATATACATGAGAAACTTTGCAGATTTGTGTATAATGGTTTGAATTCACATGGGATGCACATGAATATATATTTAGTTTTTGAAAATATGAATATTTTATGTATTTTTGCTCAACCGGTTTTTTTCTCGATTTTTGTCTGGTTCCGATCTCAGTCCGGGTCCTGGGGCCGGCCGGTTTGACCACCGGTCCGGTTCTGATAACATTGAATTTGTCAAGTGGATGCTCGTTTTCTAAGCCAGAACATCCACTAAACACATAAACCCACTTATCTTAAATTTTGAGTAAGTATTTATCTCATAAAATAGTATTTACTCAAAATACTCTGTTACCAACTATTTTGTACAATAGTTGAACTTCCATTGAGCCGCCAGTGTTTGAACATGATCCATGTTCATATCCAGAGTATCAGAGGTTCAGTTTTTAGACTTAGCCAATTTTATTTTTGTTTTGAAATGACCATGCCCCATGGGGTTTTTGTAAAAAGTGTGCTAGTATGGGGGTTTGAGTGGCTCGGTCCCCTAAGACTTGACAGTCAACTAAGGTATTCCAAGGAGTTTTTTCACTTATCGATTATGCTTTGCCTTTAGACGAGTAATAATCGATGAGTTTTTCTCCTGCTTCCTCCAAAGCTGGAATGCCCGATTTTGACAGTTTGGCCTTGGGGGGTTATCAGAGTCCAACAGTTGAATATGAACCGACTAGACACTATGAGTCTGTTACATGGTCATTTCCTAGGTCCCTAGATGGTTTAAAACGTTGTCCGAAAAATGTTTACCGGACGCATTGGATTTTTTAATTTTTATTATTTTATTATTAAAATTTTCAATTATTTTAATTGAAAATTTCGATTTGTAATGGTTTGGGGGTGGATTTAAATGATTGGAGGCTTAATTCTTAAGCCAGAAATCTCAGTTAAACACCAAACCCACTTATCCTAAGTTTCAGACATTTATTTGGCCTCATAATTAATATTTTCTCAAAAAATCAATAAATGAGAAATATTAATTAAAAGATTCAAAAAATAATAAATTGGAGAAAATCCAATTCTCTCCAAAAAAGGCCAAATTGAATAAAGTAAAAGTCAAAATGACATGGCATGGAGCACTTAAGATGATTCCAAGTCACATCAACTGATTTCAATCAGGTATCGGAGCACTACAGACATGATTGCATTGGGATTTGCACCCTCTCTCCAAGGAGGGCAACTTTGCTTGTCTGGCACTTCATTATTGGATTGGTGGTGTGAGATTGGTCAAGGGGTGGGCGCCTTTCCTAGGTGGAGGCCACCTCACCCCTAAACTCACCTTCCAAGCTCAGTTAACTCATAAATCAAAGCTTGAGTGCTCTCTTCTCATTGGCTCATGTGTATGCCTTGGCTCTCTTCATGCCAAACTCGATTTAGGGTTTTAGTATCTCAATTTTATATAAAGATAGAGCCTTGCTCCATTATTTGGGATGGATGTTTATGCAAGAGCACTCTGCACAAATTTGTAATATTTTTTGCTTCCATATTGGAATAAAGATTAGACTTTGGAGGTCCATGAGTATTCAACACATGTGGTGAATTCATCTCTTATTCAGGTGATATCTTTCTAAACCCATCTCTTAATTTGCAAGTGTTTTGATCAATTGCTAGCTTAGGAAGGTTATCATTCTAGCACGCAAGAATAGCCATTTGTAGTCTTCAACTTGGTTATTTATGCAAAGTTTATCAAGATCTAAATGAACAGGAAGTAGTCAGTTATACCATTGTTGATCTAATCTTGATTTTCCTAGCATACTAGTAATATTAATCTCACTTGTGCTTTGAGTTGTTTGTGTTCTGGTTAAGTGTTTCCAAAGTGAAGAAGGGTGTGAGCTCAGCTGCATCTATCCCATGCTTCATCATCAAGAGTTTTTACTTTAACACTTGTGTGATTACAGGATCTACAAGTGCTCGAAATCTCATCCAAAGAAGAAGAAGCCAAAGAGAGAATTTCTTATCATCTCATCATAAAACAAACTACTTCAAACTTCTTGGTTACTAAAAGCGGATCACAATCTCTAAGGTTTTTATCTTCTATCTTGATCTTAGCTTCTCATTAAAAGAGTGCATCATTTTCAATTTTATAATTAATCTACACTTCTTTGGCTAAGTAGATCAAAGCTTTCTAGCTTTGATCTACTTATTTGGGTCTAGATCTACCATTTTTTAAAGCTTAAATACTCAACATCTAGGATCTAGTTTCATCTTTCCAAGTTGTAGATCCATCTTTTCTATTTTTCCATTTTTTGCTTGTTTTTTCCCATTTTTTCCTCTTTTTGACTTATAGATCTCATAAGATCCATTTCTATTTTTATTGATCTTCATTTTTATCATAGGAAGAGTGCCAAAATTACTTCATAAAAGTACCTAAAATCCTTAGATTTTTCACCAAAAATTTAACTTAAAAAAGTGTATTGGAAAGTGTGCCCAAACCTTGCCTTGTTTTGCGTGCCATTCGTAGCCCATCATTTTTACTGCTTTTTTCAGCATTTTGGTTTTTCCTAAATAGTCCCAAAAAATCTCAGGAAAAAAATCCATTTTGGCCTAGTTTTGCCTTGGAAAACGTGCACAATTTTCCTTAATTTACAATTCTGGAAATTAGCCTAAAACAATTTTTAAAAATTACAAAAAGTTTTTTTCCCGTTTTTTTTCAATTTTTTCTCGTTTTGCATGCCATTTCCAGCATGTTTAGCTCGCTGATTTTTGCTGATTTTGGTTAATTTACAGTTCTGGAAATTAGCCCAAAAACAGTAAAAAAGTTCCAAAAAATTTTCATAATTTTTTTTCCCAGTTTTTACCTTGAAAAACATGCCTAGTTTTCCTCGAAAATCGTGCATTTTCAAACTTTTTTAAAGCGCTGATTTTTTGCTTTAAAATTTCAGTTTTTGGTCATTTTTCATTTCTTGGCATTCCTCTTATCGATCCATTCATCCTTCTACCTTTTTGACCTTTTTTCTTGAGTTTGACTTTGATTGACCATCTTTGGTCTTTTCCACTTTTTCATTGATTTTTGCCTCCTCTCCTTCTGCTTCTTCAAATTTCTAGATCATAAGTCAATTTGGTTTTATCTAACACTTTAATTAGCGTTTGTTGAGAGCTCTTATCCATAGGTGAACAAGAGAACAAACAACAAGCGAAGAGCCCAAAGGCTAGCAAACAAAACCAAAGCAAGCAAACCACCTTTTTGACAAGTGAAAAAACCCAAAAATATTGTAAAATTGAATAAAAGCAAGTGGGATAACGGCTCCCACACCCCCACTTCCCCCATTTTAGGGGAAGTCTATATCGCCCATTGTCTGATTTTAGTACTTTTCATTTGCTTTATACCTGCACAATAAACTGTTGGAATAAAATAGATTAGTTTCCATGCTTTGATAAATGCTAGATTAGTCAAAATCATTTTGCTAGTCTTGTTTCCATACTTGTCAATTTTTTATATAAACTGCTGAAAATCATAAATCTCTTGAATCTCACTCAACAGTGGATCAAGAGTGTTGTGTGTCGGAGAGTTCTTTTGCTTTGATTTGACTAACCCCCTTGCGCTCCCGAGTATGGTCTTTGACCTGAAAGAGATTCTTGGGTAGTTTAGATTTCAATTTCAGTATTTAATTCTGTGCATCATAAATCTCTTGAATCTCGCCATAAGGCGGATCAAGAGTGCTCTCTATCAGAGAGTTTTTTTTTTTATTCTTCACAAACATTCCCCTAAAATTGGAATTTATCATTTCTATACTGCGTATGCTCTACCCATTCCCGAGATACACAGAAACAATATAGACTACTTATTTTTTCACATTTAATCCAATTTTAACCATAATAAAATTCATACCCCATAACCAACGAAAATCCGACATTAATCGCAATACTCGAAAGTGGGCAAAGTCTACCTGGGACGCTGGATCACTGTACTTAGACCTTGGGGCAACCGTTAGGCTACATCCTTGTTTGGTGTAGTGTTGAACACGCTTTCAGGGCTTTGGAAGCCAACATGTCTCCATATAGAACCACTTAGAGAATTTTCCGGACATATCTCTTGTACCTTGCGTATATCTTGGAGATTTCCTCAGCCATAATAATCAAGATCATCATAAAATTTACAAAGAGCACTTGCAAAACGATCTCAAGCACGAACTCTTGTATTCAGCATCCCAAGCACTCAGATATTGACTCCATAAGGTACTGATCCTTCATATCATTTATTTGCTTAATATCTATCTGGAAGTACTTGTCTTGTCTTATAATTCTTATATTATACTGTGGATGCTTCATACTTGAGTCATATTATCATTGATTGTGTATCTTATCTATTTTGCAAGTACATGCTTTGATTATCTACAACTGTTATTGTAAATCTTGAAAAAACTCATAAACAACACCCATCCGCATCACATCACCTTAAAAACTTTAAAATCAAGAGTCTTAGAAACTCTTTTGTAGGGTCTACCCCCCTTGGCTTCGTTAGGAGTTAACCTAAACGGAGGAGTCGGGATCAGGTGATAGCACCTGACTCTTTGCTTGCCCCCAAGGCCACACCTTTCCCACTTGGGAAACAACATTTTGAAAGATTTCTGCTGACGATGTGCATTCGGCGAACAACATACCCAAAAAGACCAATTTAATTGGCAAAAAAGACATAATAAATGCAAAATTCCAATCCCGCGGATCAAGGAAATGTGTTGGAATCAAATCTCCTTTGATTGGCAATCAAATCAGGGAGAATATTGAGCAAATAAATGATGATTTGATTGAAGATTGGAGATCCACCAAAGGGGGGGGATTGACGCCTGAAAAAACTCGCAAGTTCTCAGCGACTCGCGAGAACGCGACCGAGTTTTGTAACACTGCATTCTTCCCTTGGACAAATTTTATTGCATAAATTTGCTTGCACGAGAGAGGGCGAATTGTCTAGGGCCACTTGGACGACTTGGTTGACTTGGTCTCTTTTGACCAGGGGTCTCTCTATGAATGAAATCGATTTGCAACTACTATTTATTTCTTTCTATTTCTTCCTGTCTCTCCTGTTTTCTAATTCAATTTGCAAATTATTGAGTCTATCAATTAGTTACCATGATCAACTTCTCTAACTATTTTCTCTATGGTTTGCAAATTGAAGTCACTCGTCGAAAACGTGCACCTTGGTTTGAAGAGTGGTATTCGTGGTCGAGATCTATTTGGAATTGTTGAGCAAGGAGAAAGAACTCCTTCAAGCATACAAAACAAGGTGAGTACCTGGACCTTTTGATATTGCCACTTTGAAAACCATTTGTCACTCTAGTAAAAGTTTACTAAACTTTTGTTGAATGCGTGTGGGATTTTTGGGCATTTATTCACTTGGGTAAAACTTATATGCTATATTTGGGGTCAATATACAACCTAAGCGAACCCATCATTTGACTCCATTATGCCCTAGGTGCAGGAACTGATCTTGAACCAAGTGGGTATCGCTTGTTTAGTATGCATGTTTATTTTACTTGTTGCTTGTGTTATGCATGTGTGATCATTCACATGTAGCAATATATAATTGTGTTAGGGCCTTATCTAAACGAATCTATCTCCGGTTCAACCATTTTCCTCAAGTTGTACCACCAAGACTGAGAGTTGGACTACTTTTGCCTTCGCACTCCCTAGACTTTGACTTAACTTTGCTTATTGAGCATTTTCTTTAGCTGGTATATTATAGACATTTATTAAACTCTGTAATCAGCTTATACATTCTCACTAAGTAACCATTTCATTAAGTCTTGGAAGTCAACCCTTGGATACCCTATTTGGCTTTCAACTCTTAATTTATCAAGGTTTCATTTTCCTTTTAAAATCGGTCTAGCAATTACTTAGGGAGAGCTAAGTTTGTTCTTGGTGCTCTTTTGAGATAGCTAGGCTAGCGCCAACTCCCGTGGCTAGTCTGGTTTCACCTCAAGTGGGACTAGGAAGCCTAAAGAGAGAGGATCCTATCCGACATGACACCATCTTTTGGGGTAGGATTCATGAGGTATCACGAACCTAGTGCTTGTGTTTCTCTGCCATCCTGGATAGGATTTCGTTGCATAGAGTTGTTATCACAACATAGTAGTTGGGATACTACATTTGCTTAGCAGATATCTGCACTTTTCAGAGCTTTTCCTTCACACAGTTTCAGTGAGATCAGTTATGATGAGCAAGATTTTTTTATAATCACTTACACATCAGAGCAGCTATATCAGACAATGTGTAGACCTTGTGCCAAGGATGAGCCTTGAGAGCCTAAATTTGATGACCGATATGACCTCTTGTTCCATACAGATTCAGTTCAGTGCCCAGAGTTCCAGATGTTCTTATTGCAGCAGTGTTTCATTGGTTCTCGATGATATTGATTGAGCTATGCAATGATATGACTATTAGACTTGTGATTGTTAGCATTTGAGTATTATCTTGTTGTTTTAGTCATCTTGATAGGATTAACTTGGTATATAACTCATGATGTGGCAGGAGGATTTAAATGAATAAAATGAACTATCTTGGTTGGATTTAAATAATAAATTGGATGTATTACTTGCACTTTAAAGGTTTACTGACTATACTCATTGGTTTCATTTACCCTCTTACGAGAATGGACATGGTCTTTTTTGACATTTATGTTTGCTAACTTAGGCACCACATTCACTTGACTCCATCCATCCATGACCTTCCTTGTTTTGGCTTTCACCTTGACTTGTGATATGGAGGACCTCCCCGCTTTTTCCTGTGTTGGACTTGCATCCATGTTAGTTTTGTGTCTCGGCTCTGAGTTGGCAACAGAACTTGCCTTTGGTGAGTTGGATTTTATGTCATTATCATTCTAGTCGGTTGCCCCGATGTGTGGTTATGTGCAGAATTCCCCCTAGTTGCTTGAGTTGTTGTTGCCTAAAACCTGAAGCAAAATGTACTACCTTGGAAACAAATGGAATCCCAATGAAAAGGGCTATGAAATGTAATGCAATGAAATGCTGTGAAATGTAAATGCACCCCAGATGCAAGCTGCGATTAGTTGTGCTTATTAGCGCATATGAAATCCCAGAGGGGTTGTACTAGGCCTTAAAAGAAATGGATAAATAAATGCTATATCTAATGATTGTTGGCCATGAAATTATATGAAATCAAAGGTCCTAAAAAGCAATGGCTAAACAAATGCTAAATCTAAAGACTGCTGACCTCATATGGAAAAATACCTCATTGGGCCTACGGGTTATGATTTGAGATGGAGTAAGGGACAACTAAATCAAAGTGTCCCCTAGACCCATGAGTGATGGTTCTAGTAGTAGACATCTTTTCCAAGGTTGAATAAACACTTCACTAAACAACTCATCCATTTGTGAGACACCGCCATTCCCTGTGTATCTTGGTCCGACACATGCTTAAGTGTGTAACACCTTTTCCCTTATCCGAGGTATCACTATGACAAGTTGGTCAAGTCATCCCTTCTACCTAGCCTTGTCCTTAGCCTTCACCCTATGCTAGCAGTTAGGCCATATCCATTGGATGAAATATGTCTTTAAAGATTTGGTGCAAGTAAGTTATAAATTACATTGAATATCTATGTATTTGTTATCACATCTATGTTAGCTGGAGCTACCGCACAGTACTTTTTTTTCAGATCAGAGATCCGATGCCTTCAGAGGAGGCACACAGTTTTGTTCAGATTGCGCCAAGCAGATATATCAGAGAGGACAAATGGTTGTACAATGGTACAGATATGTTACTTAGCATTTACCACAAGGTCACCCTTCCATGCTAAACTTTGATATGAGCCCATTGAGACAGTTCCCTAGTCTTGCTTTGATTGAGACTATCACAGAGTATTGTTGGTTTACTATTTGTGCCCGGATTCAGCAAAGATCCAGTTCAAAGACAACCTTAATAGTAGCTATATGGTGCGGCAAGTATTGCATTTGATGTATATTGCTCATGATTGTTGCTTAGACTTGTTTATACATGATAGTACACTAACTCTACATATGATGATTGATTTGGTGATCTAGCTATTGTTATGATATGTGATTGGGCCCTTGGTGATGTCAGTCCACCCCTTCCTAGTAGGCTCCTGTTATATGCACACCAGGTTACACCCCTACTCCTGGTATAGACTTGGTCATTTAGTCCCCCTAGGCAGCTGACTTCGGATCCACCTTCAACTTCTCCATCCATCCGACTCATACATGATATACTTTCCCGACTTGGATTCTGATTTGTGACCTTGAGGATCCCTTTCCCCATTGATCTTTGAGTATGCCATGACTCCCTGTTTATTGTGCCTCGGCTCTTTAGTGTGTGAGATGCACTCTCAAACCTGGGATTTGCTCCTGTCGGTTGCCCCTGATGTTGCAATGCAGATAGGATTGTGTAGCCTCACCGGGTGTTCCCCGTTGGTCATCAAAGCATGTATTGCTCAACCCCATTACTTTGCAGTATGAGCACCATGATTATATCTATTGAGATATGTATGTAGCCCAAAAAGGCCTTGATGTAAATTGAAGAAATGAAGAAATGTAAAGCAAGCCAAAAAGGATTTTTGTAAATGTAAATCTAGCCAAAAAGGGCTAAGTATGAAACTCATTGTAAAATCCATGCAATGTGTTTGTAAACACACATGGACACAAGTCAACCATACATGTCAGCATTTGTAGTGGTTATTCCTCACCTAGTCCTGTGGGGCAAGGAGGTGAGAGGGAGCAAGGGACAAGCTCAAGACTGTCCCCTAGAGTCTCAAGTTATGGTTTGCCGGACACCCAGTTTGGAGGCTCTAGGAAAGAACCTCACAGAGTCTTCGGGCACAGATGTGAGTTGTGAGATACTTGTTAGATGACCAGTGTCGGTTTCCCTGCACTATACACATTTGTGAGGCACCGCCCTTCCCCGTGTTCTGTCATGGTATACTTATCTTAGTGGACCCCGCTTTCCCGAGTTATCCAATAGGTTACATGATCTTTATCCTTGTCATCACTTATCCTTCGCCATGTATTCCACATCACCGAAAGTCGGCTAGGTGGTCAACTCTATAGGTTGTGCATAGCAGTTGAGTCTTTTGGATGTGATGGGCCCACCTCACCTAGGGCCTTGTATTTTCCGAGATTTAATACAGTTTTTTATCACCATATTATTGTCATATTGTTTAGTAATGTACTAACTTGTATAAGGAACCCTTTCACTTCATGATTGCATACAGGTATTCAACTAGCACCATTGTTGACCAGATTTGACTTGGTCAAACTAGGTTGACCAGGCCAAAAATGGGCCCAAAAAACTGTTGCGACCGGAATTTCGATTTTGGTCAATTATTATCTACAGGGGACCCATATGAGCCTCCAAGTGACAGAATGCAAAAAGATCGAGGCGTTTGTGAGATTTTTAATTATTATTGGTCATTAATGACCTGTTTTAATTAAAAATCATGGATTTTGGGCAAATAATGCCTAAGTGATGGATCGGGGTCGTTCGAGTGGTCATTCATACTATTTTTGGAGTCCACGATCACATTGCAGCAGACGGTTCGACAATCCGGGCACTTTAGATGGGTCAAAATCCCAAATTACATCTTCAGCAGTATAAACCAGCAATAAATTACATGGAAAATCAAAAATTAACAAAGGCAACTATAGCAAAGGGTGAAAATCAATGGCTGGCAAATAAAAGGGTGGTTCCTAAGGTAAATTGGTAATGTTTGACATGGTATTTGTACATTGTGGGTCCCTCCATTGAACCAGCCCACTACATTGGTCGAATTTCCCCATTTGGGGCGTTTTTCCTCCTTGGCATTTTTGACTTGATAGATGTATTGCATGTGGGACCTTGTTGTATTGAGTTGGGGGGATAAAACATCTCATAGGCACCCCCTAACCTTGGCTTATATGTTGTATGGACCCCACATGGGTCCCCCTCTCTCCACATGTGCGCTCTCCTTGGGCAATTCGCACCCCCATGAGGAGGCATCTCCTCCATTCGATTTGGTCATTGGGGATTAAATCCCAGCCCTCCATTTTGGGGGGAAACTTCTTTTGAGAATCCCTGTCTATAAGAGATGGCATTCACTCCATTGTAGAACCTCTTGGCATTTTTGAGACTTGATATTGAGATTATTGAGAGACATTTCTACTGAGTTACTTGTGATATGGAGTGAGATCTTTCTTGTGTTGATTGAGATCATATTTCTGATGCATTGCTGAGTTGTTTGTGGTATCCCTATCTCTCCTTGGGCATTTTGATTTGGAGGTGAAGCTGGCCACTGGAGGAAAACGCAGAACTTGAGTTAGCAGCTCCTTGCTAGCGTTTTTCTTCGGGATTTCAATAGCGAAGTGAATTTGCATTTGTTGTTATTTACTTTCCTCATCATTTGTCACTCATTTGCTGGTTTATTTTTGTCATTTTCTATAGAAACTGATCTTATCTCTCTTTGGC
Organism: Larix kaempferi; assembly: GCA_027924585.1. NCBI lineage: Eukaryota > Viridiplantae > Streptophyta > Pinopsida > Pinales > Pinaceae > Larix > Larix kaempferi. The sequence continues at coordinate 7,720,589 of BSBM01000053.1, forward strand.
AGGTACAAAAACGCATTGGCTCACTGGCAGCATCAAACGCTTAGGGGAAAACGCACTCTTGTTCAGCACTTGATCTTCAGGGTTTGTCTTCATCACGGGGACATCTTCATCTCCATTATCCAGGTACGGGATCCTTGCTTGTTCCTCATCTTCTCTTTCTCACTGTTGATGTTAAGTTGCAAAAACACTTAATAAACCCTTAAAATACAAAAACTGAATTTCCCACCGTTAGAACTTTGTTTTTATTGCAAACCCGCTTGTTATTTGCGCCTAAAAGCTTATATCTCAAGTTTGAAACAATTCCGACTACATTAACCCATAGTTTAGGCACTGGTCCACTTGGCAAAAACACCCACCTGGGGGCATTTTTCTCTTCTGCTGATTTGGGGTCATTTTGGGGTTCTGGGTACTTTTGTTTTGGGTTTAGAACATCGTTTTACCTTAAGGGAAATCAAGTACTGATTGCTGGAACAGATTATTTATGCTAATTATTCTCTGCCCTAGGTCCATTTGTCCACTATCTAACCCCTTTCCTAGGCAGTTTACTGCACTACCTCACTTCCAACTAAATTCACATCCTTAGACTATTTTCAGCTATCTCATCTTTAATCTAATCTACTTGATTCATCATTTCAATTGTTGGTCACGTTTCATTTAAGTATTTATTTCATCTCTGTGTCCAACCGGTGGTTGAAACTAGACATAGGAACTACTTATACTCATCTCCTACCTGTTTGTCTTTCCATCTTTTCGATCTGGGTGTACTTTTGTCTCTCAACCACCACTTGGTTGAGCGGGGTCTCCCCCCTGACTTGGCTACATGCCTTGTCTAAAGTGACAGTGGCCTTGTCCGATGTGACTTTTGTTCCCTGAACGGAGGACCTAGCTACTGTGGGTTACACCTTCCTAGTTGTTCACCTCTACCATCCCTGTTGGGACACCTACTACCAAACAGCTAGAGTTTGTGTGATAACATTTTTGGCACCGTTGCCGGGGAAGGTAGAGGCCTACCCATGTTTTGATTGAGTTTTGAGTCTGTCTGTTTGTTTTCTCTTCTATCATCACATCAGAACTTAAAACTCTGTTGGCTGATTTCTATTTCACATAATTATTGCAGCCAACACATTTTTGTCTCATTCACCACTTCCCTTACGACATTCCACCTTTGGTGAACAAGGTATTTAGTTCACCTAAAAACTCCACCCCGCGGCTCCACTGGACGCCGAACCCACCCATATAACCTTCGCAACCTTGATCGTTCTGATATATTGCATAGTGCGCCCATCACTTACGTCATACGAAAACTTTGAGAAAACTCTCCCCTACGGCTGTCAGTATGCCCGCCCCCGAAAAGGACACCATGGTGTGCAGGATGACCATGAAAGTACTATCTCAATTAGCTGAGTTGGTCACCAATGTCACGCTCCTGCTAAAACAACAAGATCAAGAAAATAGAGAACGTGACCGACACATCCGGTACATTAATGTGGGAGCTTATAGTTGTTCCACCGCGTCTGCCCAAGTCCTCACCCAGAGCCAATTGGCTAAGAAGAGAGGTGTCCCAACTGACTGTGGTCATATGAAAGCTAATCCTGAAATCCTTAAAAGGAACAATCCTCAGCCTACTCCTGGTCCCGAGAGATCCCAGGGAAAGGATAAACCTAGCCCAAAAGGGCAAACGATCCCGAAACCTAACCCCGAGATTATGACTAAAGAAAAAGGGGACCCCCAAACAAGGGAAACGAGTGCACCTAAGGGTGCAATCAAGCCTAGCTCAAAACCTCAAGTGAAAGCCATCCCTTTGCAAGCCAACAGGTGGAAGAGGGCGGTCAAATGTCCCGAAGAGACCTCGGGTAAGGAACCTCCTAGTTTTGGCCCCATTAAGGTGAACGTATCAGGCAAGCTGTCCAGCTCCTTGATCCACGTCCCTTTTAAGGAATTGGTCAAGATCCCGGTCATCAAAGCTCAGATCATGGAATTCCTCGGCATAAAACCCCCTCCAACTGACGAATTGAAACGACATGCCTTTCAATATGACATAGGAAACTTCCTATCCAAACTTAGCATGCCCATACCCCTAAATGAGATTTTGAGGATTCCTGAGATGCATGATAGAGCTTGCGCCTTTTGGGGGATACAACCAAAAGGAACCCCTCTTGAGAAACCAATTGAGATTACGCCTGACCTGCCAATAAACATCCATAGTGTATCAGGTAACTCTGAGGGGTGCGCTCCGTTTTACGTTGCCCTCGAGGTAAACCAACTTATACTCCACAATTGCATGCTTGATTCGGGGGCTGAGGTCAACGTCACGCCACTACGTGTCATGGAACAACTCGAGTTGACCCCTTCTAGGCCTTTTAGAAATGTGTGTGGGATGGACTCCCGACCGGTAAAAGTAGTGGGAGTTATTGAAAACCTCCATATGAAGTTGGTTGTGTGCCCCGACATCGAGATGTCCATGGATGTTCTCGTCATCGATGTCCCAGATGTCTGGGGCATGCTCCTATCCAGAGAATGGGCTGCTAAGTTGGGTGGACACATCCAAATGGACCTCACGTATGCAACCATCCCAAGGGGACCAAGCAAAGACATCACCTTACTTAACGAACCTCCAATGAAAGAACATGTGGAAACCCCCGATTACCTTTATGAAGAAGCAATCCGCCCAACGACTGAGGTCGGAAACTTTATGGTGTTCGCAAACTACTCGGAAGACATTAGGTTGCACCCTTTCCCGCCTAGTGAGGTCTGGAAGATGCATTTCGATAGAGCTCACTCCAGGCACGGTGCGGGTGTCGGGGTGCTCATAACTTCGCCCTCTGGTGAAGAAACCATATATTCTTTCCGGTTGGAGTTTGATTGCACTAACAATGTGGCGGAGTATGAGTCCCTTCTCCTTGAACTAGAAATTGCCAGAGACCGCAAAATCAAGTGCTTGAGTGTTGTTGGTGATTCTGATCTTATAGTCTCCCAAGTTAGAAACCAGTTTGCTGCCAAGAACGATAGATTGCGCACCTACAGAAATGCAGTATGGGACACTATCGAGTTATTCAATGCTTTCTCAATTAAGGCTGTCCCTAGGGAAGACAATTCCTTGGCAGACGCACTAGCTGTGGCTGCTAGTACCTTCGAAGTCCCGGATGCCTTAACTGAGCAAAAGTGCAAGGTCAAGGTCCTTTTTAGGCCTTCTGTGCCCGATAACCAAGACTACTGGCAAGTGTTCCACGATGATGCCCACATAGTGCGTTTCCTGCAAGGAATGGAAAACACCCTTGATCCAATGATCAACCTTGAGGACCAGTCTTCAGGGCAACCACTCTGTGGCGCTAACCTATTGGATTTGTCCTTACTGCTCGAAAAGAATTTCAACAGACACAACGAGTACAAGAGGGGCAGAGCTGAGCCTATTGATGAAGTGATTGAAGTAAATATAGGCTCTTCGGTTTCCCCCAAAATGATAAGGATTGGGAAGAATCATAGAGTTGATCCTCAAGTACAAAGATATTTTCGCCTGCACATATGATGATTTAAAAACTTACGATAAATCCATCATCGAGCATACTATCCCACTAGTAGAGGGTGCCACGCCATACAGGCAAAAGTTGAGAAATGTCAACCCGAAATTAGCCCCTTTAGTCAAGAGGGAGATTGAGAAGATGCTGGCAGCTGGAATCATTAGACCCGTAAGGCATACCTCTTAGGTGTCTAACCCGGTGATAGTGAGGAAGAAAAATGGTGAAATCAGGATCTGCATTGATTTCAGGAATCTAAACCGGGCTTGCCTCAAAGACAACTACCCTTTGCCCAACATGGAAAACCTGTTGCAAAGTGTCACCGGAGCAGGGATGTTGTCTATGTTAGACGGTTTCTCCGGGTACAATCAGGTCCAAATCAAGAAGGAAGACACAGGGAAAACCACGTTCACCACCTTGTGGGGAACCTATGAGTACATCCGCATGCCTTTCGGATTACTAAATGCTGGATCCACGTTCCAGAGGGCTATGGACCAGGCCTTCAGTGACTTGATTGGAAAGATCATCGTGATCTACCAGGATGACTTGACTGTTTTCTCCAAGGAACGAGCCGATCATGTGGACCACTTGAGAAAAGTGTTCGATAGGTGTCGGAAATTTGGGATATCCCTTAACCCAAGAAAGTCGAACTTCGGGATTGATGAAGGAAAGTTATTAGGACATATTGTGTCCAAGGAGGGAATCAGGATTGACCCAGAAAGAATCCGTGCCATCAAAGGGATCCCACTTTCCCACAATGTCACCTCGCTCAGGTCTTTCTTTGGGAAGATTAACTTTGTGAGAAGATTCATCCCTAACCTTGCCGAGTTGGCAAACCCTTTGAACGCCTTGTTGAAGAAGGATGCCAAATTTGTGTGGGACAAGAAGTGCGAAATTGCGTTCAAAAAACTTAAAAGGGCCATATCCTCTTCCCCTGTCCTAGTCTGCCCTAACTACAACAAGGAATTCCTGATCTATTCGTATACCTCTGAGGATACTATTGCCGAGGTCTTGTTACAAAAGAACGAGGACAATCACGAACAACCCATTGCCTTCATGAGCAAAAACCTCAAGGATGCGGAACTCAAGTACACTACCACTGAGAAACAAGCCTACGCTTTGGTCAAGGCCCTAAAACATTTTCGAACTTATGTGGGTTTCTCCAAAATAAAGGCTTATGTAACCTACCAGGCCGTGAAAGATGTTTTGTCTCAGACAGACGGAATCGGTGCAAGGGGAAACTGGATCTCTAGGATCCAAGAGTATGATTTGGAAATCAAGCCAATCAAGATTGGGAAAGGGCAAGGACTAGCCCAACTCTTAATTGAGAAAGAAAATGGGGCCCAGGTTAATCAAGTAATCAAGAACAGGGATGATGGAGTGATCACTAACGATCTAGAGGACCACGAATGGTATAGGGATGTAACTTTCTACATAAAATACCTAACTTGCCCTGATCACCAAAGAACGACTCTCAGGTTAAAGGCCTCAAAGTTTGTTCTGACTGAGAACGGTCTTGGGTGGAGAAACCCAGATGGAATTATCCTAAGGTGTGTTGTACCTGACGAATCACAGGTAATCATTAAAGAAATGCATTCCGGGCTATGTGGTGGCCATTATGCCCCCAGAGCGACTACATCCAAGATCATGAGAGCAGGTTACTACTGGCCCACGCTATTTCGAGATGTCGACAACTACGTAAAGACGTGCCAGGAATGCCAGTTATTCACAGGGAAGCCATGATTAGCTGCCTTACCTCTAAGCCCGGTAATAGTAGAAGCCCCTTTTCAACAGTGGGGAATGGACTTTCTGGGTCCAATTGATGTAAATTCTAGTAACGGTTACAAGTACATCCCCACCTGCACGGACTATTTCACCCGCTGGGTTGAGGCCATCCCTACGAAGAAGGCAACAGCAGCAATCGCGGTAAAATTCCTAGAGGAAAATATTGTCTCAAGATATGGGTGTCCCCTCAAGCTCACTACAGATAACGCCAAGGCATTTAGCAAAATAGAAATGACAATTTTCTGCCTTAATTTCCTTCATAACTTGTAAAGGCATAACATTCATTGCTGCTCCCGAATCCAACATACAGTTATGAAGGAGCATGTTTTGAATGTGTAAGGTAAGGTAAAAGGGAGAGTGACCACCGCTCTTTCTTTCATAAATGGCTGAATGGATGTTTATTGGTGGATCCTTCTCTGTTTCACTAGGTTGTGTTCCACTAAGCTTTTCGATATGACATGATTCTAGGACCGGTTCAGGAGTTTTCTCTTGGCCAATACCGTCGAAAAACTCCTCTACTTGGCATCTAACAGAAGGCACCTTCATTAACTCAGTGACAGGGATATTACACATTATCTTGCTTAACTCTTTCTTCATATCAATCTTAAGATCATAATCATCCATAGCAAGATCTTCTTCTTCCTTTTTATCTTCATCAATCTTTTTATGTTTATCAAAGAAAGAAGGCTAGGAAGTACTTCCTCGTTTATAGATTTGATACTTTGGTTGCTCTTTAGGTTTTGGGAGCTCTATGGCACAACATGAGGAACTAGGTTCTTCTACCATGTCTTCATCTTGATCCCAAGGTTCTTCTTCTAAAAGAATTCTTCCAAAATCTTCATCATAAGATAAGTCATTTATGAAGTTGATGTTTTTTGGTTGGTCATCATGGTCAATGGTGTCAGAGGGTATTTCTTCTTCTTCATCACACCAATTGACTTCCTTCTTTTCAGAGTTCTCTGGATACTCAGGTTGTAGCCTATCCCTATCCCCATCAGGCCTTCTATTATTATTCCAGTAAGGTTTAGGGCCATAAGGATTTCTATGTCTCTCAGGGTCATTCAAACTTGCCACATTCTTCGTTAGGACAGTTAATTGTTTCATCATTTCTTGCATGACTTCTAAAGTGTCCTTGGATTCCTTTGGCACACTCACAGGTTCCTTTGGTTTTCGAAGTCTAGGGTCAGATCTGGAAGTGGATGGGGTAAATTGATTAAAGAAGTTTTGTTTCCCCATGGATGCTACATTTTGTTCAGCCATCTTAGCATTTGATTGAGCGGTCTTTAAGTCATTTGGGTTTTTATCCTTTAGCTGATAACCAACCCATCCCTCAAAGGCATTCAAGTAGTGAATCACAACTGCTTGATCTTTTGGTCTAATTTCTTCAGGGATAACAGCTACAGTCTTGTCAAATCTTATGTTAAACTCATGGACTGTTTCATTTTCTCTCTTCTTAATGTCAAAAAGTTGATGTAAGAGAAATTTCCCATCCAACTTTCGGGACCACTCACTATTTAGCTTGTTGACAAAGTTATCATACCCATCAATGGATGAGGCAGGCAACCTGTCAAACCACTTCCTAACATCTCCTTCTAAGGATGCCAGGAGACCCCTCATGAATACATCTTCCTCAGATGCTCCATATGCTTCCATGTGTTCCCATACTTTATCAATGTGGTCTTCAATTGATATAGCAGATACTCCATCAAATCTGGGAACCTTTTCAAAATACTTTTCAGGCATGTCATGGGGTGCACCCTGGATTTGGGAAAAGTCTAAAGGAGATGGTTTTGCCTTTCTTCCAAAGATCCTAGGAGTTTGTGGTGGAGGAACATTCTGGTTTCCCGGGTTTGTTCCGGCCATTGGACTTGGTAAGTTTGTGTGTAAGTTTGAACTAGGAGATGAGGGAGGAACCGAACTAATCAAAGGGGATCCTGAAGCTTTGTTTGGAGAATCGTTAACCAACTTCCAAAGGAAGTTAGATGGTTGTGCTTTAGGATCTCTTTTACGATATGTAATTGGGGTTCCTTCAACTTGATCTAAGTTTACTTTACTTCTCGTATTGTAAGGATGTAAATGAGCTCGTTCCTCAGCGGAGTCACGATTGGGAGTTGCCAGGTAGATTTTAACTCTTCTACCAAGATATGTGTCGTTGTATATGCAGGAAGGACTAATAGCTTTTCCAAGGTAAGCCTATTGCGTCCCCGACAACGGCGCCAAAATGTTATCACCTAAGTTGTAGTTACCCCTGTGGATGGATCCAGTCATGGATGGCAATAGGGAAGGGCAACTCAAAAGGTGCAACCACGATCACCTCGACCTCCAATGTATGGTTGTCACGCCAGTCGAGGCAACCTTCGCTTTATGTTATCTAGCCCAGACAACAAAGGGGGAGACCCGATCTACTCCCGACAGGAGAGATCAAAACCAAGACACCAAATCAGGGTATTTCTGAGTGAAGTTAGGTGTATGATTTATCCTAGACCTAAGGATGAAGTCACAAGCCAAGTGAGGGGTTCAATAGGTGTAGCTTTGGTTCATAGTTGATGTAAGAGTGACTTATAATGTTTGTAGTGAGATCTAGGGCTAGTGTACTAGTTCAATGTCAGAAGATCCACTGCCTTGGGAACCGTGTCCAATGCAGGGTAGTTAAGGGTTGTATTGGGGCTAACTAGTATAGATGACAAGCTTGACCCTGATACATGATAGCTTCAAGGGTTTAGTTCACCATGCATAGGTCAATCCACAAGTCAATCCAACAATCTAGGAAAGTCGAATTAACTTGGAGAGAAACCAGTGCCTTGGGAATTGGGAAGTGGAGTCAAAGTAGGGTTGACTTGTGGTTTAGGACTCCTAGTACATGGGACAAGTAGGCAATAGAGGTCTTGATGGATGAATGTATCTAGATCTAGGTTTGACCCAAGTGGACCACAATCCCTTAAAACAAGGAATGCTATCCCCAAGGCAAGATTTGACAAAGTGATAGTCTAGACCTAGGTTTTGAATTATTCCGGTTCCAAATCTCCAACAATCTCAAGTACCCACGTCCTAGAAGTGAGTCAACTCACTTCTCCAAGGTGGTGCGACTTTGCCCAAGGAGGCTAAAAATGAGGGTTAGGTAGGTCAAGACAAGTCGGATGGCATCCAAACTTTAGATCCGGGTAGGTTAGTCAAGTAGGAGTATGGATCTATAATTTCGTGGCAATCCAACGGCTAGATCTTAGTAGATCTGAGTTTAGGTGTTCCAAGTGGTCCAAAATGGGGATTAAATCCCTTAAAATGTGGAATAGGGCCCACAAGGTGAATTTCAGAAAAGTAACAACCTGGGTGTATGTTATTGGATGTGTAGATGACAAATCAAGTGGAATCTCAAACACCCACCACCTAGATCTAGGTCAACTTGCTCAAACTAGGAAGTGCACTTTGCTTGGGAGGAGCTAAGTTGGCATGGGAGAGGGGTCAAACGGAAGCCAATCCTCACCAAACTATAGATCCGGGATGCCATGGATGCTATAGAGGTGGGTTTTCAATATTATGCCCAACAACCTACTAGATCTAAGTAGATCTAAGAAAATGTAAAATGGGGTTTTGATTAATTTAGGGTTTTAAAATATTTTAGACAATTGGATAGATCATGGAGATAGAACTTACCTTGAGATCATACCTCAGTGATGTGGATGAGATGCCTTGATGTTGAGGAAGATTCCCGCAGAGATCAAATGAGAGATTGTTGATTTGCTTTCCAATTTGATGCCCTAGCCCACAAGTGCGCCTTCCTCTACCTGTCAAACCAAGGAATGACGATTCAATCAGTAAGATCAAGTATGGAAGAAATACAAGAGAAATGCAATAGTAACATGAAATAGAAGGTCCTGGGATAGTAATACTCCCTGTTACCAACGAAGAGCTCCAAAGAAGAAGTAGGGAGAGTCTTCCCCTACCAATACCTCCTCCTCCAAGCAAATCGGCCTCCACCTGTAGATGCAAAATCGTGGTACAAAGATATGGCAAACAAGATCTCCAATAACTCAGTGCAAAGGAAGAACCAACGAACGAACACCAAAAACATTCACCACAACACTGGAGATAGATGCAATAATAATTTTCTATTCCAATAATCCAGAGCCAAAAGTCCCTTTACAATGAGAGGCTCTCTCCTTTAAATAGGAAGGAGAGGCACCAAAACCCTAACCACTTTTTGAATGAGTGGCTAATATTAAAAGATACAAATGTCTAATCAATGGTTGAGATGAGCTCAACAATAAAATACATGGATCACTAATAAAATATAATGTAAGTGGACAAAATCGCCCTATAAGAGGGAAATCCCACCAAATCATGATGACAAAATATCATAAGAGGCTTATGGTGGGTCCAAGGGGTAATTTTATCCCTCCTTGGTCAATCCCCATAGCACAATAAATATAAAATAATCATCAAAGTACCAAATCGTGCCTCCATGGTCAAGTCGTGGTCCTCAAAAGACCTCAGAAATCCACAGAAAGTGCCATAAGTGATGGATGCGGGCCCCGATGAAGCTGAAACTGCTGGAGAAGGTGTGGAAGACCTCGATCTATCATCACTGATCATCCCATGCCATAACTTTGCCCCAGTAGCCCAAATCGATTTCCTCAATAGCAATTTCTACCAATCCTGAAATGCCTCGGGAAGCGTGAAACTGCCCAAAACAGCCTCCTGGAGTGCCTGCGCTGTCAAGGTGAGGGCACCAGTGTGTCCGGGAGGGGGGTAATATGGTAAAAACAAGTGGTTGGACAACCCCCTCCATCATCAGCTCCCTAGGTCAACCGGATAAAAATCACATCTGCTTCGACAGGGCCTCCGAAAGACCAAAACTGCACTGGGACAGCCTACTGAGGCTCAATCATCACTGTAAGTGCCAGGAACTGAAAACAAACTGTCCCATTGGACTCAGAAGGTCCAAATCTATCCAAGATGTGTACTCATACACCATATGAGTCTCTGCATGATCAAAATAAATATCCAATATACCGGAACAAGGCCAATAATAATGATCTGTAAATGACCAAACACTGCTGTAACCCAAGAATCATCATCATAACCCTGTAGCTGCTACATAGAATCATCATGTATGTATACATAGACCATATATCATCTATCCATATCATCATAAGGTCTAACATCTCATGTCCCATGGTCCTCCATGGTCAAACTAGGTCTAACCAAGGCCAAATATAACTCAGACCATCATCCAAGGCTGCTGCAAAGTGTCAAGGTTAATACATGCTCTACAACTTATTCAAATAGCAATTATAGCACAGAGTAATCATAACTGGCGATCTAAATCCAAATATATAGTGTTGTTAATTATTATTATTACTCAGACTAGACTTTCAGGATCATACTCACTTCATAGCTGTGATCAATTTGCTAGTGAAGGGTGAAGGCTAAATTAACTGGCTAGGCTAAGGGATGACTTGATTGACTTGACTTTGTGACACTTTGGCAAGGGAAAGGGAATACACATCATAGTATATACTGAATGAGCAATAACACAGGGAATGGCGGTGTCTCACAAATGGATGAGTTGTTTAAAGAGGGTTTATTCACCTTCACAGATGCGCACAATCCATAATACAAATAAGGCCAGCAATTGTTTAGATATAGCATTTAAGTTCCATTGCTTTTTGGGCCTGAAGTTTCCATAGCCTTGATCTATGTGTGTTTACAAACACATTGCATAGATTTACATTCTTTCTTTAGGCTTTTTGCTGTAGGTGTGTTTTTAAGGCACTTGTTTACCTGAGCACTTCTAGGTGTGTCATGGACAGCTTGTTTACCTAGGTATTTATTTTCCAGAAGATATAACATTTTATTTTCATGGCCATTTTCATTTGGCATGCCTCTCATTCATGTGTGTTTAGAAACACATTGCATGAATGGGCTTTTCATACAAGATATAGCATTTCATTTTTCCAGATTTTGTATTCATGGCAGCACTAAAAGTTTCAGGTTTAACCAACACAACTTTAGTGACTAGGGGGAATTCACAAGGAACTCCAACTCACCATAGGTAAGTTTTGTCACCAACTCAGAGCCGAGACACGATAAACAGGGAAGCTCATCCAATACAGAGGCTACAGTGGGGGAAAGATCCTCCATGTCACTAGTCAAGTAGTAAGTCAGGGTGATAAACTAAAAGGTAGGCCATGGATGGATGGAGACAATGAATGGTGGAACCGACACTAGCAAGCCAAGGTATGGTTGAATGATCACCTCTATTCTCCCTAGGGAGGGTAAAACCAATGAGTATGAATAGTGAACTTCTAAGTCTGAGTAGGGACAATATAGTATATATAATAGATCAACCAGGTCCAAATATCTATATGATCGCCAGATCATGACACTAAGTGCTAAGACATGCTATAAGAATAAGTATAAAAGCAATCTAACCATAACACCATGATATACCTGCTGAGTCATAGACCTGAAAGCTTATCAACCTGTACCATCATCTGTCCTCTGAAACTGCTGCTGCAACTCTGGGCACTACTAACTGCTCTGTACGAATGGTATAATGGCTATATCGGTCATCTCTCTGAGTGTCCCGAGACTCAATCATGGCATGGGGAATACAACTGCTGTCCACAATCTGATAGTGATCCAATATAGATGCTCATCTCAGCATCTCAAATGTAAGGGAACTGGCTGAATAGTGTACTGAAATCAGAAAAATAATGTATGGTAGCCCGGCTACTATATATGTGATAACACCCACCTTAATAATAATCACGACAATCCCGATCTATAGTTTGGTGGTGATTGGAATCCATTTGACCCATTTCCCAAGGCATATTGGTCTCTCCAAGGGAAGTCGCATTCCTTGAGGGAGGCTCTTTTGCTAGTTCCAAAACGTGGGTAAGTGAGATTTTTGCTTCATTGGATAGATCAACCCCTAAAACCTACCCCTAGTGCTTGACCTTCTTGATTTTCACCTTGTGGGCCCCATTCCTCATTTTGAGGGTTGTGCCTCACTTTACTAGGTGATGCATTAGATCTATGGAAATCTATCTATGGTTTGTGCTTGAAATTTAAAACCCAACTAGATAATCATCTTAACTCTCTCGATCTACAATTTGGTGGACATCCGACTCCATTTGCGCTTTGATCTAAGGCACTTGTCCTCCTTGAGGCAGTTCGCACTCCTTGGGTAGGTGGTCAGTTGCTAGATCCCATACGTGGGTATTGTTAATTCTTTGTTAAATCCATAGATCCATGCTATAGCGTACCCCCTAGTGCCATTTTACTTTAACTTTGACCTTGTGGGCCCTATTTGGACCATTTTCCACTTTTTAAGGGGTCGGCCCCACTTGAGTAATTTTCATGGTATTAGGTCCTCTTTAGATCTACTTGCTTAACTTCATAAGTGACCTTAATCAAACACTTGGTTGACTCATTTGTCCCTTGCTTAAGCCTCTCAACCAAGCCCTAACTAACTTGGGTCCACTTACATTTCTAGATCTAATATCTTATACCATTGATCTCCTTGCATAACTTCACACATTTCCCTAGGAGTATTTCGGTTAGCTAGTCTTCATTGGTTGGCTAGGGTCTCCTCCTTGATCTTGATTCATTTTGATCTAAAGTGAAGGTTGCCTCAGTTGGCGTGACTCCCACTTGCATTGGGAACCGTGGCAAGCCTTAGGTCACCTCTTTAGTTGTCCAACACCTCTACCGTCCTGGATAGGATACCTTTTGGGGACTGTTGCTCGCCGAGATGCACACCAACAGCATAAATCTTTCGAAAGTTGTCTCCTCACTACAAGTGGGAGAAGTGTGCCCTTGGGGGCAAGCAATGAGCTAGGTACTGTCACCTAAATCCCAGGTCCTCCGTTTAAGCTAACTCCTAACGAAGCCAAGGGGGGTTGTCCCTAACAAAGAGTTTTCTATGGCTCTTGTGTTTTAAGGTGTTTTTGGTGTATGGTGATGCGGATGAGTGTTGTTTAGGAGTTTTTTTTATGATGAAAGATCACGACTTTTTTATAATTGAGACAAACACGAGATAAAAGAGCAATCCATGTTGCCATACAAGATTGTAGATCAACAGTATAATAAAGACTTGCAAGATAAAAGCATCCATTGATAAATAACTTAGACAAAAAGGGCAAATAGCCCCAATTAATTAAAATGAAAGTGTAAATCGACCAATGCCTTATGGAGTCAACAATTGTGCAGTGCTTGGAGATGTTGAAGATACAAGTCTTAGAATAACTATTTGTGAGAACGTTGTGCAAATTATCTTGGTTGATTGAAAGTTTTAGTGATCTTGATTTATTAGGCTAGAAAAAAGCAAGGTATGCGTCCAACCAGAAAAGTATACCTTCAGTGGCTTCCCCTTGATGACCTGACAGACCTGTCTGGGATCACAAGCTAGGTGTTCTGAGAACTTAACCAATGAGTGCCCAGATTGGGTTGCCTGGCGCCACCAGTTAGGAACTTTACCCACTACCTGAGTATTTCTCGTAAAATCAACGCCGGTTCGTTGGTTGTGGGGTAATGATTTTATTAAGTGATCACTTGTAAGATTAACAAATCTAATCACCGTTCTAAGTACTAGTCCAACCTTTTAAGGTCGGCAGAGCATACTGAGTGATGGATAGCAACGAAGTAAATTTTAATGGGAGAAAGTGAGTTGGAATGTTTTAATTATTAAGAGCACACAGTTCAACTCTCCCATAGAGAGCGCTCTTAACTTTGTCTTATGACAGAAGTTCAAGATACTTTAGCTAATCTATATGCTTAATGCAAGAAAAATGCATTGGGAATGCTCTCCGACAGAAAGTGCTCCTGACTTGTGTTATGGTAAGTTTAAGAGACTTTGGTTCTTTTTAGAATATCAAGTAGATCGTAAACAAGAACACATATGATAGCTCAAAAGATAAAAGATGAAACAATGATATAGCAAAATTATAAACCACTTGCAAATATGAAAAAAAAACTAGTGTTCTACAACAAAAACTAATCTAGCAAAGAAAGTAAAAAATGACTTCTACACATTGTTCATGAAACTTCCAACTAGCTAGTCGTACGCAGTACACAGTGGGGAAAGAGAAGTAGCACGCAAAGTCAATACGGCACTTGGGATCAAATCCCAAGACACTTCTCAGGTCAAAACTAAAAAGATAACTAAAATTCTAAGTACTTGAAATAAATCTATGCTAAGAACAAAGACACTCTTCCCCAAATGGGGAAGAAACACAAAAAATGGGAGGCCTTATCCCACTTAGCCTTATTTTATTAATGAAGTAAAAGTGCCTTTGGGGATGAAACCCTTGCAAGGACTGTTGAGAGAAAATGAAACTTATAAACTTGAAGCAAGCTCTTAAAAGCTTTTACAAAGGATAATGAATGATGTGTTCAAGTTTTGGATCGTCCTTATGGTTTCTTGGTGTTCTTCTTAGTTTAGATCTTCTTACTTAAAAGATTCTCAAGCTTCTTTTCTCCTTCAAAATACCTACACAAACGTTTTACTTCAAGGCACCCATTAGCATTAGTAAATAAAATGTGAGATTTAATGCAGAAAATGAAACTAAGTGCAAGGTCTAACTCTAAAAATGAGGTCTAAATAACTAACAAACTAACTAAAACAATGCTAACTAAGATCTAGATGCAAAATAATTTTACATCCAAGCTTTTACAAAATGGAAACTAGCCTGGAATGCAACAATAAACTAAGATCTATCTAATGCAAAAAATGAGACTTAACCACTAGCTTTTCAAAGAAAGGGATGGACGAAAGGAGGGATTGAAGAAGTTAAAGGCAACAAACGGAAGGGATGAGTGAAGGCAGGCTGCTGGTCACTGTTATGGGACAGCGAACAGCTAAAGAAAAGGGGCAGGGAGAGGATGCAAACGAAAGGAAGCTGCTGGTCAAAATGAGGGAGCAGCAGCAGTGAAGTAAAGGGACTGAAAGACAAGTTTGGGGCAGCGAACAGAGGTGAGGTAGGCTGAGTTTTATGGCAGTGAACAGAGATGAAATGGACAGCGAAAGGAAAATGAAGAGAAGGAGCAGCGAAAGGATGTAAAGGACAGGAAGCCAACAAGTGGAAAAAATTTAATCTAGGCTTCTCAATGTAACCAGTAACCAAGAGTTTGAAAGTCTTTTGTGAGATGGATCTTCGAACTTAGCACTTCTTTGCCAAATCTCTAATGCTTGAGATCAACTTTGGGAAATCCTGAAATGCACACAAATGTCAGAAAAATATGTTCTTTGAAGAGATGAGAGATGCAACCAAGCTCAAGCCTCTCTTCAAACTGGAAGATCTGCACAAGAAATCACTCATAAACGTATCTTAATCAAAATAGTATGCAAAATAAAGTGGGGTTAGAAGAGTATAAGTATTTCCAACTACAGTCTACTCCTTCCAAATCACACTAAACCCAACATCAATGGACAATTTGAACCCAAATGCCCACCCTATGGACTTAAGAAATCCTTCTAAGCTAATAATTGATCAAGATATGAAATATAAGCGAAATACAAGAACAAAATCACCTTAATATCAATGAAGCAATTCCATGACAAGCATCAACATCATATGGACCTCCAAATTCGCTTTATTTCCAATAGCAAAAAGCTAGAACAGAGTTACAAATTGGCAGAGTAAGTTTGCCCAAAAATTCCATGAGAAAAGAGGAGGAATACCTCTCTTTTTATAACAAAAGACAAGAGCCTAGCTAACCTAATTCGAATTGGCATCCAAGAGAGAGCCAATGGCACTTGGCAAATTAGAATTCCATCAAATCTATGTCAAAAACGTAGCTTGGAGTGAGATCCATCACATGAACTCGAGTTGCACTTAATGAGGAGTGGGGAGGTGGCCTTCACCTAGGCAAGGCGCCCCCCACTCCCTCTTGTTAACTCCATCAAAGCATTGGGATATACATCACTCCAATAAGAGCCCTCCACCTCATAAACACGTGAACACTAGAGGATATGCGTGATCCCTTCCATAGTTAATACATGAGCTAATGTAGGGATGCTCATTGAGTTGTACAAGGAGCCAAGCCCAAGTGGTGCCACAAAGGAAGGAGGGCGCCTACCATAGGTGTAAATGCAACTCAACCAAACCATTTATTCATTGCCACATCACAAAATCGAATTTTGCATGAAGGAGGGCAAATTAGCTTGGAGAGATTGACTTGTGCTGACTGTACAATTGACTGGATGATGACTGAGATGATTGGAATCTTTTTTAATGACCTGTGCCATGTCATTTAGTCTTTTATTTTAATCCATTTGGATTATTTTGGAGAGATTTGGATTATCTCCAAAATATTCATTTTTAATATTCTAATTAATAATTTCTCTGTAAATGGGTTTTCTGAGAAATTATTAATTATGAGGCTGCATTGACATCCGAAACTTAGGATAAGCTGGTCCAGGGATCATGAATGATTTTTGGCTTAAGGTTTGAGCATTCAATCTCTGAATTTGGATCCCGGATGACTGA
The DNA here is from genome assembly GCA_027924585.1 of Larix kaempferi. NCBI lineage: Eukaryota > Viridiplantae > Streptophyta > Pinopsida > Pinales > Pinaceae > Larix > Larix kaempferi. The sequence continues at coordinate 7,737,381 of BSBM01000053.1, forward strand.
CATATTACAAATTGAAATTTTTCCATTTAAACTGTGGAAAAAGTTATTAAAAAATAAAATAATTAAAAAACCCAAAACTGGAGGACCCGGTAATTTTTTTCCGAAATTTTTCTGAGGGTCCTAGTGACTTAGGACATCACCATAATCTATTCTAATAGTGTCTAGTAGGCTTATATACATTAGTTGGACTCTAATAATCCCCCATGGCTCAAATTTTCAAAATCGGACATTCCAGCTTTGGAGGAAGCGAGAGAAAACCTCGTCGATTATTACTCGGCTATAGGCAAAGCATAATTGACAAGGGAAAAAACTCCCTGGAATACCTTAGTTGCATAACCAAGTCATGGGGGACCGAGCCACTCAAAAATCCTACTAGCACACTTTAGTACAAACCCTGTGGGGCCATGGTCATATTGACTAAAAAACAAAACTGACTAGCCAAAACTGGCTAGGCACAAAGGATGGATCATCTGATACACTGTAACACAAACACTTATCATGTTTGTCAAATGGTGGCTCTTCGGATAATCCAACTATGGTACAAAAAGTTGGTAACAAGGACAACTACAAGTTGTGTGATAACAAGAGTCACTCCAGATTTTGTGATAATAGGTCTCCTCTAAAACCATGCACAAAAACCATGAGTTGAGCTGAAACGGTGTGCCAATATGATGGGTGAGCTTCCATGGACAAATCGTTGGTCAAAGCGTCTTTGATGAGCAATTCGTTGGAGCCACATGATCCATTCATGAGTGAGGTTGATCCATGTGAAAAATAGTAAATCGGACATATCGAAGCGTGAAAAAAGTATGCCTGCAGAATGTGACATAACAAGTCCAAATGGAGAGGCATCCAACAGTGACAAGGGTTGTCTACCTATAGTTATTAGGTGGATCTGCCTTGCAGACTTGTGTGATTACAAGCCCCATGACAACTAACCTCCCTACTCTGCCTAATCATTGACATGCCTCTTGCTACATGGTGGCGAAATCCTACTAAGGTTTGAAGCAGGGGCTACAAGGGTGGGAGGTAGGCAGGTGCCTCCCCTCTTACCTTCTGTTCCATCCACTTGGTTACAGAACATTGATGTTCATTGTTCAATGTTTATGTCTATTATGAAAATTGAAGTTATTTACTATTTACATGAGCTTATGTTTGTGTTTTACAATCTACTTTTATTGAGTTGTCATGAAATGGAAAATCATTATTTTTTTCTCATGTAATTTTCAATATTTTTTGTATTTTTTATATACTGAGTTATTCACTATTTTTGAAAATACAGCAGGTCGACTCTCTTGGGTGGGTCTGCTGGGTCATTTCTGAGTCCATGTTGTGAACTTGGTTCGTAATTCTGTCTATGATGGCATTGTACACCGTATTTCCATTTTACTCCTTGACATGGATGCAAATCTGCAGGTGACATAAATGTCTCTTTGCCTAAACCATTTTATGTGCTACTAATCCATTGACCCTTAGGTAAGTAAATCACAACTTCCTATAATGTTTGGGTATTTTAATCTGAGACATATAGAGCTTTCTTAAGCATTAATACACAGCTTCAGATCGTTCTATGGAATTCATATTGAAGGCCATATTTCCTCAGTTTCCTCAATATCTCTAAAGGCTCCCCTTCATATCCTCAAAAACTGACCATGCCTTCATTAGGCTAATGCTTTTATAATTCTGGATAATGCTTAAAGATTTTATGTTTCTCGTTGCACTGAGAGTAGTGAGGTGCTCTACAGCCCAGTATGGGGAAGATGCTTACTATAAGTGCTGAGGTCAGACGGGCATACTAAATCCTTACCATAGCTATGTATATCTTTCAAGTCAAACATTTCTGGACTACAAATACGTACTTGAACACAAAACAGAAATATTTCAGGTTTATATCAGTAATCCAAGCTAATAATGACAGTAGAAACTCAATTAGGAAGTTTTATTATGAATACCAAAAACAAATGACTATTATATATATTGGCAACAACCAAAGTCGATTGTGTCCGCTCTTCAAATCATGTGTTGGAAAGGAAAAGAATGAATTTTTATTAATTGCCCAACAAGCAAAACCCATGCACACAAGTAGGCAGAATAAGTGATAGTGACAGACCTCTTGTGCAACATCAACCTTCTCCATCTCCACTGTCACTTTAGAACTCTGTTGTTTTAAGATTGGTCTCCTGAAGGATTGCTTACTTTTCTTCCTCATGTAATCTAAGAAGAATAAAGGATGCCTCCTGATTCCACTTCCTAACGAAACTACTTGATCTAAATAGTATGCAACTGGAAGTATAATAATCCACTCTACAGACATTATAATCAGAACTTCCTTCATGCCATTGTCATAATCATTCAAGTTTTTCCAGCGCATACCCACAGTGCCCTGGTCGACTCCCATTAAAGCATAATTTGCTAGCTCATATAGCCCTCCATACAAAGAGAAGGCTGGTAAAATCTCCATAACCCAGATCCAGATTCCTGTTTAAAAAATGTAAAAGAATATATTTAATATTTTAGTCAAATTGTTTGAACTTGAAAGAAATGTTTCCTTTAAAGCAAACGAAAATAATCACAGATTAATAACATAAACTTGGTGTTGCAATGATATCCTTCATAGTTGGGACTCTGGGAGAGCTTGTCACAATGAAAAATATTTTATTTCAGTTTTACAAGATAGGATTGTTGAAACACGAATAAAGCAACATCATGTTCAAGGCATATTTTAATACTTAGTAGCCAAAGGTAACAAGGATTCATATAGGGAAAAAAATGTAATAACCAAAGTACTCTGGCTTTTATAATCAATTAACCATATTTGAAAGATCAAGCCTACCACCTTATTTATACATGTGTTCATATTACTGCATTATGTTCCCTTATCCAAATTTTATTTTTTCCAAAGAAAACCTCGTGGGAAAACACGGGGGATGCTTACCCCAATTTATGGATGGAATCCCTAGTAAACATACCAGTATAGACTAATGTGCCCAACCCAGGGGGATTCAAACCAAGCAACTGCTGGCATGGAACCAACCAAATGCCTGACAACTTGAAACACTTCATCCCACCCTCAAGCACTTAAGCAAGACTGAGATTGCTGGTACCTTGCTAGCCCCATACAAATGGAGGCATATACCCATTACATGGACCTCTGATATGTTCCCAGATGGGCTTAAAGAGCCCCCCACTTTCCCATTGGAACAAACTTCAGTGATATTTGAACCAGGTTGGGCATGGAAAAAGTCCCCTTGCTTTCTTGTCACACCACATGTTCATGTGCATCTTATCCAAAAATGTTTGAACACGTTGTAATCCCTATCCTATACTATCTTAGAGTTTGGATTACTTTCTATGCATTCTACAAATCTATGTACATCCTAAGACTTACTTGGAAAAGTCGTATCCTCCACAAAGAATTGAAAAAGGTAGGATGCTAATAGTCCAATACCAAAGTTGTATAGATACCCAACAACTGCCAAAGTAAAAATAAGAATTAGCAGACATCATACAGTGTAAATAAAAACGAAGTACCCATGCTTGCAAACCACATGCAATCAAAATATATTTGATCAAATAATAGAAAGAGATTGTGTTTCTGAAGTAGACTGTGTTACCTGTAACAGTTTTAACATTAGAGAAAGCAGTTGCTGTTAAAAATCCAAGTGCTATCTGTAAGTTTATGAAGATGAAATAGAATACAATCTGTATGCTATAATCATTGAACCTGAAAATCTTCAACCCTGCACCAAAGGAGTCAGTTTACATGGAATCTGAACTAGGGATAATGATTCGTAAATTCCATTTCAAAGATCTGTAAGCCAAATCAGCATTCTAGCATACCTATAGCACTGCCGAAACCAATGAAGAATACCATATAGACAATTGAAAGGACCAAAAAATAGCCATATGTAATTATCCAGTATGCCTCATCTCCTAATCCATTCATTTTCATCATAATCCTCTGATTATTTTGCTTCTCAGATACCAATGATGTTAAAATAACCTGCACCAATGTATGACTGAATTTTGTCACTCAAGCATGAAAAGAAAATTCCAAAACTATAATATATTTGCATCCTTTTCAAATGTATTCCTGAAACCATGTTAGGAGGACTTGCCCACTTCATCAAAGCCAAGTGTTGCACAATGAATACTAACATAGGACAATTTAACTTTCATGCAAGACATAGAGAAATCATTTTAAAGCATTGTTTTTAAATCAATCAAAGACATAATAACACTAAAATCTAGGTTTAATGTTAAAGTTAGTACAGCTGCAAAACCCATTCTCAGAGAGGATGGTACCTGTTGTCCACTAAGTTGCACTTAGTTGGACTCCTTGTGAACCTCAGAAGACTTGAACAACTTACATTGTTCATTGCCAAAGTTCAGAAGTTCATCAGGCCAAATTTTTTACCCTTTGTAAAATTTGCATGTCCAAACCCCCATGGCGGAATGGTAATAAGTTGGTCTAAGCATGACAATTTTTTAAAAGGCTTGGCCTACCTTAGGTTTAGCTATCAAGGGGATATACTCTAGAGTGTTTTTTCCTTAGGAATGGCATATAATTCTTGAGTTTTTCACTCACACCTCCAAAGCTAGAGTATTTTCCATGGTGATCGAACCTAGGGAGATTATTAAAGCATATGTTTCTATGTATTTTTCACATACTAGCCATCAATAATGAGTCATATGGACAAGCACTAGGTCCCCTAGGATTTTCAAGTTATTCGGACAAAATTTCGTTTTCCTATTTAACAGGATTTTTTAATAGTTTAATTAAAAAAATCAAAAAAGTGATAAAAGTGTGGTTAGGAGATGATTTTTTCGATGGGGGTGCTCGTTTTCTAACCCAATGCACCCACAAAACCCCTAAACCCACTTTTCCTAAGTTCTAAGTGAATATTTTTCACTTAAATAAAGAATCTCTCAAAATTAATTTTGAGGAATTATTTAATTAAAAAAATAAAGATATGAGAGAAAATCAAATTCCTAAATCAATGGAATTTGTGTCTGTGAAGGCCCAATTGAGTTGGCAAAGGCATTTAAGGAAACTCCCAATCAAATTCGGAGTAAATCAATCAAGGATTGAGTGGTTGAGAGCTTCCCTCTCTTGGGAGTTAAACCCTCCTCCACTTGGGCGACTTCTCCATTATGTCGCATCCATATGATGGTTGATGGAGTTTATAATGAGGAAGTGGGGGCGACCTCCTTATGTAAAAGCCACTTCACTCCCAATCACATCCATCAATCCTTTAATCAAGGCTTTGATCACTCCTCTTTAGTGATGTGCCCCTCCTCATGGATGCGCCCCCCTCTCTCTCTCATTTCTTATAAAAGAAAGGCCAAGGCTCCACATTTGCACATGATGGAATGCATTGAACATTTGCTCCTGTGATTTGTAATATTTCTTTGAGTAATAATATTTGGAGACTTTGAAGGTCAAAGTGGTGGCTATTGTTCTTCATGCATGCACTTGGTTGAGGGAAAATTGTAGATTTCTAGTTTTGCTTTCATATACAATAGTAGATTGATCTAGCTTGGTAAAGATCTTGGATCCTAGTAGGATAAGCATTCATAGTTCTTGATTTGCTTATTTTTATTGAATAGTTTAGAGATCTAGAAGAAGCAAAATGTATTTGGTTGTACTCTTTCCCTTTTGATTTCTTGCCATTTAATTTACTAGATTTAATCTCTTTTGTGTATGAGTGTCTGGATGTTTTATAGAATTCGGTGCTAAGCTTTGGGAGTAGATCTTGTCTTGACTCTATTGACCACCAAAACCAACTAGGTGGACAACGATGTACCATGCACATGTTCAATGCCTTGAAGATGAGTAGAAGTACGTAATGATTATTTCAAGCAAGGCAGCTCTTCTTCTTATCTTCTCTCCATGAAATTTCCGCACCCCTACGGGGAATTTGTAAGGATATGTCAGCGTGAGGGTCAATTTTTGTGTAACTTGGTCACCTAAGAATTTATCATTAGGGAAGTCCTTTCATCGAGTGTTTTTTTCACTTAGATAATTGTTATCACATCCATGTTAGCTGGAGCTACCATGCTGCAGATTGTGTGGTCGGGGACCATACTATACTTTTTTTTCCAGATCAGAGATCGGATGCCTTCAAAGGAGACACATAGTTTTGTTCAGACTGCCCCAAGCAGACATATCAGTGGGGACAGATGATTGATTGTATTGTCCAGACATGTATACATTATTGCCTACAGAGGCACCCTTCTTTGCCAGGCTTTGCATAAGCCCATTGAGACAATTGCCTAGCCATATTTTTGATTGAGAGTACAGAGTATTGTTGGTTGGCCACTTATTGCCTGGATTCAGTAGAGATCCAGCTTCAGAGTCAGCTACAGCAGCAGGTATATGGTGCGGCAGGTATAACATTTGATGTTTTATTGCTTATGTTGTTGATTAGACTTGTTTATACATGATAGTACACTAACTCTGCATGTGATGTTTGATATGGTGATCTAGTTGTCATTATGATGTATTGTTGGGCCCTTGGTGATGTTAGTCCACCCCCTTCTATAGGCTCCTGTCTATGCACACCGGATCACATTCCCACTATTAGCATAGACTTGGTCACTTAGTCCCCCTAAGCAACTGAGTTTGGATTCACCTTCACTCTCTCCACCCATTCGACCCATTCATGATTGGCCTTTTCCTGACTTGGATTCTGATTTGTGACCTTGAGGATTCCCTTCCCCACTGATCTCTGAGTATGCCATGACTCCCTATCTTTTGTGCCTCGACTCTTTAGTGTGTGAGATGCACTCTAAAACCAAGGATTTGCTCCTGTCGGTTGCCCTCGATGTTGCAATGCAGTATAGGAGTGTGTAGCCTCACCGGGTGCTCCCCATTGGTCATCGAAGCATTTATGCTCACCCCCATTACTCTGTAGTATGAGCACCTTGATTATATCTATTGAGATATGTATGTAGCCCAAAAAGGGCCTTGATATAAATGAAGAAATGAAGAATTGTAAAGCAAGCCAAAAAGGCTATTGTAAATGTAAAATCTAGCCAGAAAGGCTAAGTATGAAAGTCATTGTAAAATCCATGCAATGTGTTGGTAAACACACATGGACACAGGTCAGCTATACATATCAGCTCTGTAGTGGTTATTTCTTCACCTAGTCCTGCGGGGCAAGGAGGTGAGAGGGAGCAAGGGACAAGCTCAAGATTGTCCCCTAGAGTCTCGAGTTTCAGTTTGCCGGACACCCAGTTTGGCGGCTCTAGAAAAGATCCTCACGGAGTCTTATTAAGGCACGGATGTGAGTTGTGAGGTACTTGTTAGATGACCAATGGCGGTTTTCCTGCACTATACCCATTTGTGAGGCATCGCCCTTCCTCGTGTTTTGTCATGATATGCTTATCTCAGTGGACCCCGCTTTCCCGAGTTATCCAAAGGGTCACATGAGCTTGGTCCTCGTCATCCCTTGCCCTTCACCTTGTTTTCCACCTCACCCAAAGTCAACTAGGTGGTCAAGTCTATAGGTTGTGCATAGCAGTTTGAGTCTTTTGGATGTGGTGGGCCCAACTCACCAGGGGCCTCGTATTTTTGAGATATTATGTATTGTTGATCACTATATTGGCATCATTTTGTTTAGTAATGTACTAACATGTATAAGGAAGCCTATCGCTTCATATGGCATATAGGTATTCAACCAGCACCATGTTGACAAGATTTGACTTGGTCAAACTAGGTTGACCAGGCCAAAAATGACCCCGAAAAAATGTTGCAACCAAGATTTCGATTTTGGTCAATTATTATCTTCAGGGGTCCCATATGAGCCTCCAAGCATCAGAATTTGAAAATGTTGAGGCAACGATGAGATTTGTAATTATCATTGGTCATTAATGACCTGTTTTAATTAAAAATCATGGATTTGGAGCAAACAGTGCCTAAGTGATGGATCGTGGTCGTTCAAGTGACCATGTCTAATATTTTTGGAGTCCACAATCACATTGCAACAGACGGTTTGACAATCCGGGCATTATAAGTGGGTCAAAATCCCAATTTACACCTTCAGCAATAAAAACCAGCAGTTAATTACATGGAAAATCAAAAATTGGCAAAGGCAACTATGGCAAATGGCAAAAATCAAAGGTTGGCTAATACAAGGGTAACTTATAAGGTAATTTGGTAATGTTTGGACATAAAATTTGTTGGTGGGACCCTCCAGTGAACCAACTCACTATTGGAGGTCGAATTTGCCCATGGGGACATTTTTCTCCACCTTGGCATTTTCGATTTGGTTGATTTGATGTATGTGGGACCTTAATGTATTGGGTTGGGGGGGATAAAACACCATATAGACACCACCCAACATTGGTTTATGTATTTTATGGCCCCACAATGGGCCCCTCACTCCACTTGTGCACTACACTTGGGCAATTCGCACCCCCTCTTGAGCTCATCTCCACCCTCGATTTGGTGATTGGGAAAGTCAATCCCAGCCATTGGTTTTGGGGGGTAATGAAGCTAGGTTTTGAGCCATCTCTATAAGAGAATGAGCTCACTCCATTTCTACTCCTCTTGGCATTGTAGACATTTGATATTGGAGCAATATAGAGATTTTTCTCTCGACTTCTTGAGTGGATGTGTATGAATTGTTAATGGTGTTGATTGTAAGCTGGTCTTCATAGCTTTGTTGAGCATTTTAGTGAGTTTTTTGTCCATTGTTTGGCTAACACGAATTGCAAGGAAGGTGGCCATTTGAAGGGAGGCGCGACACTTGGAGTGGGAGATCCATTCTAGCAAATCTCGTCAAAGTTATTCACAAGGGAGTTGTCTTTGCTTTTAGCTTGTCAATTCTTTTATTTTCAGCCATCTATTTGTTGTTTTTGCTTGTTTATTTGCTGCACCTATTGATTTTCTCTTGTTGTGGCAGGTACTCAGGTCGCCATTGGTCATCTGGTTGCTCAAAACGCCCACAGAACTCGTTGGTTGCTCAACTATTGGACGTGAAGCTAGTCTTAAACCCATTTCTTCCATACATTTCTATCCCAGGTATTCCTCATTTCTGATCTCAAAGAGTTCCAATTTCAGTGTATGTATGTTAAGCTACAAAACCACTAAACAAACCATAAAAATTAAAATCTCAAAATCTGACCGTCGAAACTCTTTTTCCTTTAAAACCCGCCAATGATATGTGCTTAAACCTCTATAGCTCAAGTTTCATTTAATTCCGACCCCGTTTACCCATAGAACTAGGCACTGGTCATCCACTGAATTTGCCCTCCTTGCGCATTTTAGCCAATCACACTGTTGGGTAATTTTCTGGGTTGTGGGTACTCTTGATTCGAGTTTAAAACATCATTTTACCTTAGGGAATCATGTATTGTTTGCTGAAAGTGATTAGAAACGCTAATTTTTTGCTGCCCTAGATCCATTTAACTCATTAATTAACCACTATCTTGGGCAGTTTCACTTCACTTCTTGCTGATTTGCATTTCTTTGTACTAAATCAGCTAGTAATCAATTTACAATTGATAGAAGGCGTGTTTTAATCGCTTAATTTACTGCTGCCATGCTTGAGTAGTCATAGTGAGCTTCACTCCCCATAGGCAGATTTGTTTAGTCACTCTTCTAGTCAATTTCCATTTTCTGATTTAGTTTTCAACCTTCTAATCTTCAAAGTGTTCATCATTAAACACTCATAATCAAATCTGAGATCATTTAATTTAGTCTATCTTCCTATCCAGAGTCTCAATTTTACTAGGTTGGAAGAAGTCTCACACTTAGGGATTCACCTTGTGTTTTGCTTTGCTCATCTTTTGGCTTGGGTGTCTGATTGTTGAGTCTCAACCATCACTGGTTGAGTGGGGTCTCCCCCCTGACTTGGCAACGTGCCTCGTCTGAAGTGACAAAAGCCTTGTCCGGTGTGACTTCTGTTCATTGAGCGGAGGACTTGGCCATTGCTGGTTACACCTTCCTAGCTGCTCACCCTCTACCATCCCTGTTGGGACATCTTCTACTAGCAGCTAGAGATAGTGTGATAACAATAATTAAAATTCCTTTTGAGTGATTTTAATTATTTGAGTTTTTCACTCAAAAATACGTCCAAAGTGGTGAAAGGCATTCTAATGATCGAGTCCATGCGGTGATTGAGGCCTATGGATGTTCTATATTACCATGGTAGACATTATACGGAGTCTTGCGGAATTTCATTAAGTTTTACATAGGATTTATTACCTTTTGGTGATTAAAAAATGTCCCTCAGCACAAAATGTTGTAATGTAATAGAAGGATACTTGGTCCTTTTTGATGTTGTATAGGAATATGGGTACTCAAAATAAATAGCATGAGACCCCCTACACCCTTGGACCAAGTTTGAAGTCATTCAGACAAGTCTTGTTAAGGTTTTGGACACTTTTTCCCAAGTCAGTCAAGGAAATCCGGAAATTGGGCAATTAATTAGTAAGGCACATTTTTGTAAAGTGACTATAGTCACTTGGGGAGGGGAAATAAAGTTTCTTAATGTTATATCAAGTACCTAAAGTCAAAATTGAAGGTTAAAAAATCCCCCCAAGCAAGTTTTTTTAGTGTGGTGAAGTGCCCACTTTAGGGTGTGCACCCTCCTCTCATGAACTCATGGGATGAGTGAAAGTCAATCGGTGGGATCCCACTTGGGTGGTTCCCCCCCCAATTGGCTTAGGTTTGAGCATTGAAACATCAAAGGGGGGGTTTCCCCCCTGTTGTCCACCGAGATGCACACCAGCAGCAGAAATCTTTCGAAAGTTGTTCTCTCACTACAAGTGGGGGAAGGTGTGGCCTGGGGGGCAAGACATGAGCCAAGTACTGTCACCTGAATCCCAGCTCCTCCGTTTAGGCAAACTCCTAACGAAGCCAAGGGGGGTATACCCTACAAAGAGTTTCTAAGGCTCTTGTGTTTTTTAGGTGTTTTGAGGTGAGGTGATGCGGATTAGTGTTGTTTAGGAGTTTTTAAGGTGATCACAAATTTACAATATCAAATCATATAATCAAAGATAACCAATTGCAAGATATTGAGATGCACAACCACTTGATGAACTTAAATACAAGACACTCACAATATAATATGGAAATTAAATAACCAGTGCTCCAAATAGACAATAAGCAAAATAAAATGATGGTGTTAAGGACCAGTTCCTTATAGAATCAAAAGTCTGAGTGCTTAGGTTGCTTGATACAAGAGTTCGAGAGGTATGTTTGTGAGATCGTTTTGCAATTGTTCTTGGTTTATTTTATTGTAAATTTTAATGATCTTGATTATTATGGCTAGGGGAATCTTCAACCGGTATGCAAGGTACTGAAGATCTAACCGGAAATACTTTCAGTGGTTCCGTTCGAAGACATGTCGGACCTGCCTGGCTCACAAGCTAGGTGTTCAGAGAATTTAACCAGCAAGTGTCCAAGTTGGGTTGCCCGGCTCCCCCACTTGGAATTTGCCCACTACCTTAGTATTTATCGAATCAACGTCGATTCGTTGGTTATGGATAAAAGTTTAATTATGTTTGAATCTTGCAAGATTAATCAATCCAATACCGTTTCTGAGTACTCCAGCTTTTAGGGCTGGTCAGAGCATACTCCGGCAAGGAAACAACAAATAAATTCAAATTTTATTATGGGGAATGTGAGTTGTGAATGATTTTATTACAACACAAGAAAAACTCTCCGACAGAGAGCGCTCTTGACCTTGTCTTATGACAAAGGTTCAAGAGTCTTATGATGCACGGAATTAAAGTACTATACTGAAAGTAAAATCTAATCTACCCAAGAATCTCTTTCAGGTCAAAGACCATACTCGGGAGAGCATGGGGGTAAGTAAAACGAAAGCAAAAGCAACTCTCCGACAAAGACCACTCTTGATCTACTATTGGTGAGATTCAAGAGATTTCTACTTTAAACAGTTTTTATATAAAAAATGGAACTACTTACGCAAACAATGAATTAACTAGCAATTATTGCAAAAATGAAACTAAGCTAGACAATTAGTATTCTAAGTGCAAAAATGGAAAAATAATCTAAGAAATCACTCCAAGAAAAATGACACTACAAACTTCCCCAAATGGGGGAAGTTGGGTGTGGGGGCTTAAAAACCCCACTTGCTTTTTATTAATAAATTACAAAGCTTTTTATTTTTTGGAATTTGTCAAAAAAGGTTTTGCTTACTTTAGTTTTTTTAGCCTTTTGGCTCTTCTCTTGCTTGTTTTACTTTTCGTTCACCTGTAGATAAGAGCTCTAAACAGCAGCTAGTTAGAGTGTTAGAAAACCAAACTTGACTTTATGATTCGAAAAGATGAATGTAAATGGGATGAGAAAAGCCAAATGAGATGAATAAAGGTCCAAAATAGGAAAATTAAGCCAAAAATCAGACCATGAAATTATTGGAAAATGCTCACTTTTTAAGGTGAAAAAAGCATGTTTTTCGAGAAAAGACTTGGAAATTTTTTAGGAAAAACTTTTTTGAAATTTTTATGCTAATTTCCATAATTGGAAAATAGTAGAAAATTGTCAAAAATCAGCAAAAAATCAGCAAGCTGAAAAATACACGTTTTTCGAGAAAATGATGAAAAAATTAAAAAAATAAAAGTTTTCAAATTTTTTCGAAATTTTTTTATTTTTAGGCTAATTTCCAGAATTGGAAAATAATTGAAAAATGTCAAAAAACAGCAAAAAACCAGCAAGCTGGAAAGCGCCAAAAAATTACACGTTTTTCGAGAAAAAGTAAAAAAGCTTGAAAAATTAATCTTTGGAAAAAGATTTCAAAATTTTTACTGTTTTTAATGAATTTCCAGAATTGAAAAATGATAAAAAAATCTTAGAAAAAACAGCAAACAAAAAAGTTGAAAAATGCACGTTTTTCAAGAAAAATTGTGCACGTTTTCCAAGGCAAAAAAATATTAAAAAGTGACTTTTTTGCACTATTCTTGAAATTTCCAGCTAGCTGGAAATACACAAGAAATAGCGGGGAAAGAGAAGTGGCACGCAAAACAATGCGTCAATTGAGAACAAATCCCAAAAGTACTTCTCAAGGCAAGACTTTGGTAAAAAGATTGAAAAACAAAAGTTTAAAAATGGATCTAAGATAAACAAACAAGTAGATTTAAAAAAGGATTTACAAGCTTTGGAAATGAAACTAGATCTTTTGAATGTGAAAATGAAAGAGTAGATCTATATTTTAAAAATAGATCTAAAGCTAAAAAGCCTAGATCTACCTTAGTAAAAGATAGACAAGCTTGAAAATAAAACTTTTGATGACTTGAGATCTTTTACAAAAAGGTGGAAATATAATAGATAAAAACCTTATGCTTGAGATCCACTTGTGGTAACCGGAGAGAGGATTGTTTTAACTTTGATGGTGGAGATGAGAAGAATCCAAGCCCTTCTTTTTAGATCTTTGGATGAAGATGAGATCAATTGAAAGCCATTGTGCATTCAAGGATGAGGATGTCTTTGAAGTCTTTGAAGAAGGGGGAGATGCAAACTAGCTCACCCCTTACTCCAAGATGTACCTGAAACTTGTTAATAACACACTTAAAAAGAAGAGCAAGATCTTAGTATGTTAGTACAAAAACAAATCCAAAGAGCATGTATTGAGTCCAACTAAAGCATGCTACTTTAAAAAATATTTAAATACCAATCATAAACAAGTAAATTGATCCCAAATACTTGCCCTATGTGCTTCAGAAAACAAGCCTTCTAAGCTAGATCCAATCTCCAATCAATAAGCATGCATAAAAATTGAATTATATTACCTCAACAAGGCACCATGAACCATGCATGCACCAATTTGACCTCCAAAGTCTAGACTTTATTCCAATATTGCACAAAAGCAAAAATATTACACAACAAATGGGCAGAGGTTTCTTGCACAAAGAATCCACCCTTAGAGAGCCAAAGCCACCTCTACTTATACAAAAACTAAGATGCCCAAAGCCTAAAACGAATTAGCATGAGAAGAGAGCCAATATCCCAATCAAATACCAATCAAAACTCAAGCTTGGAGCTTGATCCAATAGCTAACTCAAAGTTGGAGTAATGATGAGTGGGGAGGTGGCCTCCACCTTGGCAAGGCACCCCCACTCCTCCATTGGAAACTCCACCACTCCCATTGTGAACTTCCACTTCATGTTGACGTGTGCATGCAAAGGAGGCGTGAAGCATTCAAGAGAAAGCTTGGAGTTCGAGTTTGTGAATTTGGTTGGTGTGACTCGTGATGTGGACTTCCACTTCATTATTGATTTAAACACCCTCCACCTTGAACCATTCACCCACCAACGAGTTTCAATGCATGAAGAAATCGTAAAAGTGAGGGAGGCCCACGCTTCTTATATGCTCACGTCACCCTCTATGTATTCAAAATGTATATCCAAACTTTGATTTATGGCATGGTTTATTATTTAGATGTAGTCAAACACCTCTCACTAACCATATTCAACCTTTAAAAAATCAATTTTTAATTTTTTTTTACTTATTTGATTTTTGGACTCTAGTGCAATTTGTCATCTTCGGGCAATTAAAGTGCAGTTTGAAGCATCTTTAGCGAAAACTAGCTCAGAGGCGGTGTAACTGCTCGCAATCTAAGAAAAGAAGATGCTAGGGTAAAGAGGGCGCTCTGAGCGTCAAAACAAGCCTCCCCATGCCAAATTCCGCCTCCGGATGAGGTTTTTATCACACATAGAAAATTTCCATTTAAACCATTAAAAAATGGTATAAATTACGGGAGAAAAAAAAAAATCTCGGAATCAAACGAAACTCCTAGGGGACCTAGTGCATGTTTATACGACTCAATCGAGATGGCTAACACGTAAAAAATCCTAGACACAAGACTCTAATAACCACCTTAGGTTTTGACCACCATGGAAAATACTCCAACTTTGGAGGTTTGAATGAAAAACTCAGGGATTATACGCCACTAATGAGTAGCGCATAATTCCTAAGGAAAAAACACTCTAGAGTATCCTCCAAATGGCTAAACCTAAGGATAGCCGAGTCTTTTACAAAAGGACCCCATTTAGACCAACCTTTTACAAATACCCCATGGGGGTATGAACATGCAGTTATTACAAATGGGGCAAAATTGCCCTGAATATTATTTATGAACTTATGAACATTGATGATGAACATGAATCATGTTCAATAAACTGGCGGCTCACAAGAAATTCAGCTATTGAACAAAATAGTTGGTAACATCTGGCTCCAACTGCGGGACATGTGCTCAATCTGGCATTCGTGCAAGGAGATGATACGAGAACACCAGAATCTCTGGTTTATATATATAACCTGTAAAAACATCTCAACTTAACAGAAAACCTTCAGTAGTACATGTGTTATGAAAAAACCAAAATGAAATACCAACTATTTTTTATTTTTTGAAAATAAATTCTAAAAAATCTAAATGTGGAAAGTAAATGTTCCTTTTGAAAAATTTTATTCTTTCGTCTTCTAACATAATACAAAATAACATGTTAAGTATAATCAGAAATCTAATGTAACCATCTAAGCATGTAATCAATGTAAAAACAATTTTTTACCTTGTCTCTGTTATCGGACAATCCACTCAAGCAGACGCGAGCCGGATCTCCCTAACTCAAAGTGAGTCTAGAACAAATTGTACAGAATACAAAACTCATTTCCTAGATCTAGCTACAGATCGAGTACTTAGATATCATACCTTTCAAATCACGGATCCTTCTCCTTGTTGTTTCTCCAAGTCTCGCGGTCGTCAGATCTCCAGCTACAAGACCTGTCAAGACAATATGGAAACGATAAAGCAATACAAGATATCTAAACAATAACTGATCTAAACTAACAGTTGAGGAAGAAAGTTCTAAACATCATCAATGAGACAACATTTATGGAAAGAGATTATATTAACTGTATAAAAAGTGGGAATACATAGAAAGGATGAAGCTACAACCAAAGAATCAACGTCGCATCCTCCATCCAACATGTCCAAGCCAAGTCTTCAAGATGGTACAAGCTTTTCAATCACCAATATGGATTCTATCAGCATAAGGATACCATAGACCTTCCCCCATTCTCATGGAGAGAGTGGGTGTTTATATAGGGCTAAAGAGATAGGGTAGGTTGAGGATTAGGGGGAGATGGATAAGGGATCCTCCCATAAGGCTAGGAACCGAAATGCCACCTCACCTAGAGCCTAGGGATAGGCCTCCACTTCAACAAACTTCTAGAAAGACCTCGAGACTCCCCAAAATAGCCTTTAACCAACCTCGTCGCACCCTGGTAGAGTACACAGAGCGACAAAGAGGGGTTGTCCCACTCTGTAGGAAGACAAAGTGCGACAGTGTCTCACCCTAGTTGACCATAAATTGTGACGTCGCACCCTAGATGAAGGAGAAGTGTGACAGCCTACTCAAAGAGGTCAACTAGGCAGAAAAAATCTCTCAATTGGATGTGTTTTAGCCCAGAATGAGGTTAGGGGTCAGAGCAAAGAGTTTACACAATGGTCAAGATGATGACATTATCACAACGGTCATGATGACAACACTTGGTCATAAGGACGATACTTGCAACGGCCATGGTGACGACACTAAGTCAGGATGACGACACTTGCAACACTTGTGAAACTTGAGACACTTGCACAAGGGTGACGACATTTTGGTGTAACAGAATGCCCCCCCAAAGCATGAAGCTGACGGAATGAGACAGGTGAAATGCTTTGTAATAAGAAAAATGGTAAGGACTTGTTGGTTGGAAGGAGTTGCTACAGAAATGACTTGAGATCCACAAGTCTTATACAACACAAAACATGGCTGCCGACCAATACACTGCAGATCCATAATAGTAAAGATCGATTGAACACAATCATGGCTACTAGACACAATTGTAGATCCATGATGAGATGATAACACAGCCACGACCAATACAAAAGTGGATCCGTGTAACTCTAAACTGACAACACAGCCACAACCAATACAAAGTGGATCTGTGCATCTCAAACAATCTCCATCGCAACCTGGGTAGAAAATAACTTCCCCAGGGTCTTCAAGCTGAACCCACAATGATACGAATCTATCCATGTGATAACAATGTTTTGGAGTCGAACACGGTAGAAACCACTTGATTACCAGTCATTAATGTATACCGTTAACAAGTGCGAGGGAAATCACCATTAATGTCAATGATTCCCAAGGTATCACAGTACATATCATCAAGCGTGAATAAATGAGCTGAAGTCGAACGCGAGATGAAGTCTTTCGATCAAGAGTCCATGATGTAAACTCATGTTGAAAGCGAGGTAACCTGCCATTGAGGCATGCAGGCCCAAGGTACTTGGTTGGTTTCTAAGTTCAATCCTCGAATTATGATTTGAAGTCGACAAGGATGAACCTGTCGAAGGAGGGCCATGATGAATCCCCCATCATCGACACGAAACTCGATAACAAATGTTTGGAGTAGATCGGATGGCAGAGTAATGTGCAAGACTGACTCAAGGTAGACTGACATGATTGAAGGTGTACTGACTGCAGATAATGAGTAACAAATGTCTCTTGAACATGGGCATGGCATGACTGGGTAATATTGACATGATGAGAACGACACCAACCCCCAATGCAACTGATGGTGGAAGCACTCTTTGGACGACCCAAAGGAGCAACGTGATTCATGGAATTGATAGAACTCGAAGACATACGGATTTCCCAAGTACTTAATGCAAATGAAAACGAGTGCCATGTTCAAGAGTGACCATGTACTGTCGTAATTAAGATGTAACACAAAATATTTCATTTTTCCCCATCATGATTGATGAGTGCCTCATGTGTTTTTTACAAGCTTGATGAGGGTAACCAAATGCTCGGTATAGCTCATCTCATAGATGAGTCCAATCCCAAATGTTTCATGAACCTGGAAAGGAGGGGTTCGTCCCATAATGGGCCCTTCAATGTTTAAAATTTAATGAGTCCAGAGAAGGAAAACTCGGCGTCATTTCATGTTTAGAGAGTCTAAAAAGAACTAAAGGAGACTCCAACGGTCATTTTTCGTAAAGTTAGCCTCATCGCCCGAAGAAGTGTAAAACAACGCGGGAGAGGACTCTTCCAGCCATGGTTGGTTGGAGTATTCCTTTTTCGTAAATAGTGCTTCCTGCTCCGAAAAAGGGGTAAACTATCACCAGAAAGACGATCATTCAAATGCTTTTACAAGCGTGAAAGCATCAAGTTTGCTTGGCAATATTTTCCTATTTAGGGACTTTGAAAAGAGCTTAAAAAGGACTCCATGAACAACTTTGTCATGGTTGATGACCGAGTACAACAAAGGAAAAGTAAACTCGGCACAGTTCCTTTTCCGTAAATAGTCTAGCAAGGCCGGATAAAGTGATAAACCTATACTCGTTAGGCACACCTTTTTACTCAAATTTTTAACAAGCACGAGAATGGTATCAAAAGCACTCGGAATATTTTTCATGTTTGAACCAGAGCACAAAAAAGTAAAAATTAAGCTCAAACCACTTTTCATGTTTCAACCGGAGCATGAAAAAAGTGAAAATTAAGCTCAACACCATCTTTCATGTTTTAACCAAAGCACGAAAAAAGTGAAAAGTAAGCTCAAATCCTATCTTACTGCTTTTAACGAGCTCGAAGATAGGTTGGAAGAATGCTCATGATGTCTGCTTCATTTTTTAACGAGCTTGTAACAGAAAAAATGAACTATGCTCGGGATAATTTTCATGGTTTAATGAGCTCGAAACCTAAAAATGAAAGTATGCTCGTAAATCTTCCCAATGGTGAACTTTTTCCCAACATGGCATCCAAAGATTGGTGTGTGCCCCCAGCCTCTAACATGATGTGGAGAGGCGATCGAGTTGACTTCAACGTAACTTCTAGAGGTTGAAGACATCCCCCCAAGCTTCATTTCATTCGCCTAGGACATAGGCGAATGAAAAGAAGGTTCAAGTACTAAGTCTACGAGAAGACTCGACTCAAAGGGAAAGGAGTTGTTTCATTTTTTAATGAGCTCGACACAGGATTAGAACTCTGCTCACGTTTAAGGCCCATTGACGGGGTCCTTCCCAACATTATTCCCAGAGGTTGGTAAATGCCCTCAGCATGATTGCTAGCGGCTTAACATGGTAGTGTTCCCTCAACATGATTGCTGACGATACGACAATGTGGCATGCCCCCCAAGCTTCATTTCGTCTAAAAATGTTGCTTGCTAACCCAACTACCAATCTGGCTACTAATATGAAAATGTTCACCAAGGGGGGAAAACGAGAATCAAAGGAAATGAAAGTTCAAGTTCTAACTTTAGAGAGACTCGAACTAAAAGGGGGAGATCTATTTCATTTTTACACAAGCTTGAAATAGACAATAACTATGCTTAAGGGGGCCCATCTTATTTTTTAACGAGCTTGAAATGGAATAAAACTATGCTCGAGGGGATTGGTTTCATTTTTATGCAAGCTTGAAACCAAAAGGAAACTATGCTAGAATGTTCGGCTTCATTTTTTAACGAGCTTGAAACATAACATAAACTGTGCTCGTACCCCCCATCCTTAGGGGGAAGAAACCACTAAAACATGTGGAACATTCAGGGAAGTCTGATGACTAGGAATCATATGATGAGTGGGTGTCACGAAGGAAAGCTGATTAATAGTCACAATATTCCCATGATGAGAAAAATACATCACTCGAAAGAGCATGGACACTACAGCTTTCAGAGAATAGACATAATCACATCCAAGGAGCAGATTGAAATCTAAAGGACCTTGGACAACCATGACATCAATATAAATAGTTTTACCTCTCAACGTGACAGGTAACTGTGGCAGAATCCCTAAAGGTCCAATAGGCCTTCTATTAAAAGCCAAAATCTGGTCAGTTACTGGCACAAGCTGAGGGGAACCTATAGCTTACCAAGCAGTTGAAGATAAAATACTAACAGAAGCTCCTGTTATCACATATATAGTAGCCGGGCTACCATACATGATTTTTCTGATTCCAGTACACTATTCAACCAGTTCCCTTACATTTGAGATGCTGAGATGAGCATCTATATTGGATCACTATCAGATTGTGGACAGCAGGGTATATTCCCCATGCCATGACTGAGTCTCAGGACACTCAGAGACATGACCGATATAGCCATTATACCATTTGCACAGAGCAGTCAGTAGTGCACAGACTTGCAGCAGCAGTTTCAGAGGACAGATGATGGTACAGGTGGATGAGCTTTCAGGTATATGACTCAGCAGGTATATCATGGTGTTATGGTTAGATTGCTTTTATACTTATTCTTATAGCATGTCTTAGCACTTAGTGTCATGATCTGGCGATCATATAGATATTTGGACCTGGTTGATCTATATATATATTATATTGTCCCTACTCAGACTTAGAAGTTCACTATTCATACTCATTGATATGTACCCTCCTTAAGGAGAATAGAGGTGATCATTCAACCATACTTTGGCTTGCTAGTGTCGGCTCCATTATTCATTGTCTTCATCCATCCATGGCCTACCTTTTAGTTTATCACCTTGGCTTACTACTTGACTAGTGACATGGAGGATCTTTTCCCCACTGTAGCCTCTGTATTGGATGAGCTTCCCTATTTATTGTGTCTCGGCTCTGAGTTGGTGACAAAACTTACCTATGGTGAGTTGGAGTTCCTTGTGAATTCCCCCTAGTCACTAAAGTTGTGTTGGCTAAACCTGAAACTTTTAGTGCTGCCATGAATACAGAATCTGGAAAAATGAAATGCTATATCTTGTATGAAAAGCCCATTCATGCAATGTGTTTCTAAACACACATGAATGAAAGGCATGCCAAATGAAAATGGCTATGAAAATAAAATGTTATATCTTTTGGAAAATAAATACCTAGGTAAACAAGTTGTCCATGACACACCTAGAAGTGCTCAGGTAAACAAGTGCCTTAAAAACACACCTGCAGCAGAAAGCCTAAAATAAATGTAAATCTATGCAATGTGTTTATAAACACACATAGATCAAGGCTATGGAAACTTCAGGCCCAAAAAGCAATGGAACTTAAATGCTATATCTAAACAATTGCTGGCCTTATTTGAATTATGGATTGTGCGCATCTGTGAAGGTGAATAAACCCTCTTTAAACAACTCATCCATTTGTGAGACACCGCCATTCCCTGTGTTATTGCTCATTCAGTATATACTATGGTGTGTATTCCCTTTCCCTTGCCAAAGTGTCACAAAGTTAAATCAGTCAAGTCATCCCTTAGCCTAGCCAGTTATTTCATCCTTCACCCTTCACTAGCAAATTGATCACAGCTATGAAGTGAGTATGATCCTGAAAGTCTAGTTTGAGTAATAATAATAATTAACGACATTACATATTTGGATTTAGATCGCCAGAAATAATTACTTTGTGCTATAATTGTTATTTGAATAAGTTGTAGAGCATGCTTTAACCTTGACACCTTGTAGCAGCTTCCGATGATGGTCTGAGTTATATTTGGTTAGACCTAGTTTGACCATGGAGGACCATGGGACATGAGATGTTGGACCTTATGATGATATGGATAGATGATATATGGTCTATGTATACATGCATGATGATTCTATGCAGCAGCTACAGGATTATGATGATGATTCTTGGTCTACAGCAGTGTTTGGTCATTTACAGATTATTATTATTGGCCCTGTTCTGGTATATTGGATATTTATTTTGATCATGCAGAGACTCATATGGTGTATGAGTACACATCTTGGATGGATTTGGACCTTCTGAGTCCAATGGGACAGTTTGTTTTCAGTTTTGGGCACTTACAGTGATGATTTTGCCTCAGTAGGCTGTCCTAGTGCAGTTTTGGCCTGTCGGAGGTCCTGTCAGAGCAGATGTGATTTTTATCCGGTTGACCTAGGGCGCTGATGATGGAGGGGGTGGTCCAGCCACTTGTTTTTACCATATTACCCCCCTCCCGGACACACTGGTGCCCTTACCTTGACAGCGCATGCACTCCAGGAGGCAGTTTGGGGCAGTTTCACGCTTCCCGAGGCATTTCCGGATTGGTAGAAATGGCTATTGAAGAAATCGATTTGGGCTACTGAGGCAAAGTTATGGCATGGGATGATCAGTGATGATAGATCGGGGCCTTCCACACCTTCTCCAGCAGTTTCAGCTTCATCGGGGCCCGCATCCATCACTTATGGCAATTTCTGATGATTTTTGGAGGTCTTTTGAGGACCACGACTTGACCATGGAGGCACGATTTGGTACATTGATGATTATTTTATATTTATTGTGCTATGGGGATTGACTAAGGAGGGATAAAATTACCCCTTGGACCCACCATAAGCCTCCTATGATATTATGTCATCATTATTTGGTGGGATTCCCCTCTTCTAGGGCGATTTTGTCCACTTACATAATATTTTATTTGTGATCCATGTATTTTATTTTTGAGCTCATCTCAACCATTGATTAGACATTTGTATCTTTTAATCTTAGCCACTCATTCACAAAGTGGTTAGGGTTTTGGTGCCTCTCCTTCCTATTTAAAGGAGAGAGCCTCTCATTGTAAAGGGACTTTTGGCTCTGGATTATTGGAATAGAAAATTATTATTGCATCTATCTCCAGTGTTGTGGTGAATGTTTTTGGTGTTCGTTCGTTGGTTCTTCCTTTGCACTGAGTTATTGGAGATCTTGTTTGCCATATCTTTTGTACCACGTTTTTGCATCTACAGGTTGAGGCCGATTTGTTTTGAGGAGGAGGTATTGGTAGGGGAAGGCTCTCCCTACTTCTTTGGAGCTCTTCGTTGGTAACAGGGAGTATTACTGTCCCAGGACCTTCTATTTCATGTTACTATTGCATTTCTTCTGTATTTCTTCCATACTTGATCTTACTGATTGAATCGCTATTCCTTGGTTTGACAGGTAGAGGAAGGCGCACTTGTGGGCTAGGGCATCAATTTGGCAAGCAAATCAACAATCTCTCATTTGATCTCTGCGGGAATCTTCCTCAACATCAAGGCATCTCATTCACATCACTCAGGTATGATCTCAAGGTAAGTTCTATCTCCATGATCTATCCAATTGTCTAAAATATTTAAAAAACCCTAAATATTTCAAAACCCCATTTTACATTTTCTCAGATCTACTTAGATCTAGTGGGTTGTTGGGCATAATTTTGAAAACCCACCTCTATAGCATCCACGCCATCCCGGATCTATAGTTTGGTGAGGATTGGCTTCCGTTTGACCCCCCTCCCAAGCCAACTTAGCTTCTCCCAAGCAAGGCGCACTTCCTAGTTTGAGCAAGTTGACCTAGATCTAGTACGTGGGTGGTTGAGATTCCACTTGATTCGTCATCTACACATCAAATAACCTACCCCCAGATAGTTACTTTCCTAATTTTCACCTTGTGAGCCCTATTCCACAATTTAAGGAATTTAATCCCCTTTTTGGACCACTTGGTGTACTCAAACTCAGATCTAGTAAGATCTAGCCATCGGATTGCCGTAAAATTATAGATCCACACTTCTAATTGACTGACCTACCCGGATCTAAAGTTTGGATGTCATCGGACTTGTCTTGACCCACCTAACCCACCTTTTAGGCCTCCTTGGGTAAAGTCGCACCACCTTGGAGAAGTGAGTTAACTCACTTCTAGGACGTGGGTACTTGAGATTCTTGCGGAGTTGGAACGGGAATAATTCAAAACCTAGGTCTAGAGTATCACTTTGTCAAATCTTGCCTTGGGGATAGCATTCCTTGTTTTAAGGGATTGTGGTCCACTTGGGTCAAACCTAGATCTAGATACATTTATCCATCAAGACCTTTATTGCCCACTTGTCCCAAGTACTAGGAGTCCTTAACCACAAGTCAACCCTACTTTGACTCCATTATCCCAATTCCCAAGGCACTGGTTATCCTCCAAGTCAATTCGACTTTCCTAGATTGTTGGATTAACTTGTGGTTTGACCTTAGTGTGGTGAACCAAACCCTTGATGCCATCATGCATTATGGTCAAGCTTGTCATGTGTACTAGTTAGCCCCAATTCAACCCCAAAACTACCCTGCATTGGACACGGTTCCCAAGGCAGTGGACCTTCCAACATTGAACTAGTACTCTAACCCTAGATCTCACTTCAAATATTACAAGTCACTCTCACATCAACTATGAACCAAAGCTATACTCATTAAACCCCTCACTTGGCTTGTGACTTCATCCTTAGGTCTAGGATAAACCATACACCTAACTTCACTTAGAAATACCCTGATTTGGTGTCTTGGTTTTGATCTCTCCTGTCGGGAGTAGATCGGGTCTCCCCCTTTGTTGTCTGGGCTAGATAACATAAAGCGAAGGTTGCCTCGACTGGCGTGACAACCATATATTGGAGGTCGAGGTGATCGTGGTTGCACCTTTTGAGTTGCCCTTCCCTATTGCCATCCATGACTGGATACATCCATAGGGGTAACTACAGTTTAGGTGATAACAGCTCCCTCAGCAATTATCGTACGAAAAATTTATTTACCGGAGACTCCTACAGATATTTGAAAAGGAATACTCGAAGGTAGACAAGATTCTGTTAGACCATTCCAATCAAAGGAAATGACCTCAGTACTTTGGGGGGGGGTCCTTGCCTAGGACATTCTAAACTGACTAGGAAAACATCAGCGGTTTCCAGTTCACTCTCACTTGGAAGATAAGATGAGATGAAGATTGTGTCATGGTGACTGCTTCAGTCCGAACTTTCTCCAATGAAAGAGCGGGATCGAGTGGAGATGACATCGACTCGATCTCTTCACTCTCGGAAGGGAGAGTGGGATCAATTACAAATGAAACTAAATCGATCACTTGATCAACCAGCGGGGGGTCGAGGGACGACTTACTATCGCTTGTTGGAAGCACCTGTTGAGAACTGGTAACATATTCCAACCACCGTGAAGCTTCATCCATGCTTGGCCAAAGGTAAGTACGATGCATGCCCTTGCATAGCCAGCAAGGGTCTGTAGCTCTACCCTTCCGACCTTTCAACAATGGGTCACTGGTTGAGTGAGTGTCATCAACATGATGGTTAGAGGTTGACGATACAAGCGGTTTGGGGTTTTTAGACCACACTTCTGACACACGGGAAAGACCGGGACAATCCTTGAGAAGGTGATCACCCTTACAAAGCTTGCAAGGGAACTTGGGCTTACAAGGCGTTCTCATAGAATGAGTGCCATCAGAGGCAGATGGTTGACGCTTGGTCTCTTCCTTATCCTTCTTCTTCTTAATATTCATTTTCTTCTTCTTCTTCTCACTCGCCTTCTTACTAACATCAGGGTTTTCAGTAGGAGAAGAAGAAGAGACGGAAGCCGATTCAACTTTCGACGAAGAAGGAGAATGGTCACCATGAGATTGATGCTCATGTGATGAAGGACCTAGGTTCGACACAATTGGTGCACTTGGTGTAACTGGATTGGAGAATAACCATACTGGTAATCCTATCGTCAATCCAGGAAGACTCAACGTAGCCAGAAAGGGAGGACCAACAGTTCCACAATGGGGAATAACAAATGGCATACCCTAGAAAGGGGCCTCTTGGTTGGTAGTCCCGGAAGAGTCTTCCATATGTAAGCTCCCTGAGAGTCTCTAAAGTACCACACAAATCAAACACTACTCAAGTCTAAAAGCAACAAGCAAACTGTGTGAATAGGAGTGGATTCAAAGTCTGGAACCTCACAGGATTATCAAGGCATCGCAAACCGCTATATACTGCAGGGTCCAACAATATGACGCGACAAGGAGGATTGGGACCGTACACTTGCCTGCATTAGTGGCCCCCACAGAATCCTGAATGGAACTCAATTAGGATCTTTTTGGAATCCTGCTCATGCACACATCTAAGTATTACACCGTCAGGGTTTCTCCAACCCAAACCCTCCTAAGTGAGGCAATACCTAGCAATTTTTAATCCAAGAGCTCTTCTCTTATGTCCCTTGAGATGATCTAGGACGTCTAAGTGCAGCACAAAGTATATGATGTCTGAGTACCAATGATTGTCAAGGTCTTGCAAAGCTGGTGTCATGCGAGGATCGGATGAAAGGTTTGCACAACTCATGTCAATGGCTTCTTCATTTTTCTGAGTAAGCATCTTAGCTAGGCCCTACCCCTTTATTAGTTTAGTGGGCCGAATCTCTAGATCATACTCCTGGATTTTAGATACCCATGTGCCTCTTGTTCCTAAGCAATCCTGCTGGGATAGGATGTCTTTTATTGCAGCATGGGGGACATATCCTATAACTCTTGAATAACCAATGTATGTCCTGAAGTGCTTTAAAGATTTTACCAAGGCATAGGCTTGCTTCTCCATGAAAGTATATTTCAATTCCGAAATTTGGAGGGCTCTACTCATGAAGGCAATTGGTTGCTCGAACCCTTCGAAGTTCTTCTGGAGAAACACCCCAGCAATTGTGTCCTCTGAGGCAAAAGAGAATATCATGAATTCTTTAGTGTAGTCAGGGCTGACTAACACAGGTGATCTAGAAATAGCATCTTTGATGGTTAGAAAGGCTTCCTTCCCTTCATCATCCCAAACAAATTTAGCATCCTTTTTTAACAACCGTTGCATGGGTTTTATTAGCTCGGCTAAATTTGGGATGAATCTTCTTATGAAGTTGATATGACCATTAAAAGATTGGAGACCTTAAACATTTCTAGGAAGGGGAATTTTCTGGATAGCTTCTACTCTTTCGGGGTCAACCTTGACCCCGTCTTTGTTAACAATGTGACCCAAAAGTTTACCTTCTTCGAGGCCAAAGACTGATTTCACTGGATTTAAAGAAATCCCATACTCTCTGCATCTTTCAAATACTTTCCTAAGGTGACCAATATGGCTAGATCTTTCTTTTGAAAATACAGTCAAGTCATCTTGGTAGATTTCAATGATTTTTCCCACTAATTCCTTGAAGGCATAATCCATGGCCCTTTGGAAAGTGGCCCCAGCATTTGTAAGGCCAAAAGGCATTCTTAGATACTCGAAAGTTCCCCAAGGGGTTGTAAAAGCAGTTTTGTGTCTATCTTCTTCCTTGATCACTACCTAATTGTAACCTGAAAAACCATCCAGCATTGACATCATGCTTGATCCAATGACCCGTTGGAGGAGGGTCTCCATATTTGGAAGGGGGTAATTGTCTTTTTGACATGCTATGTTTAGATTTTTGAAGTCTATACATATTCTTAAGCTGCCATTCTTCTTTCTGACTACCACCAAGTTGGAGCACCATGAAGTATGTCGAGTAGGTGCTATAATGCCTGCTGCCAACATCTTTTCTAATTCCTGTCTTACAATAGGAGCTAGTTTAGGATTTATTTGTCTCGACTTTTGCCGGAAAGGTTTACCTTTTTGACATTCCGGTTTTAAGGGAATGGTGTGTTGGAAGACATCTTCCCTATATGCTTTGAGCTCATCATATGTGAAGGCAAATATGTCCCTAAATTCTCTTAACAAGTTTATAAGGGCATTTCTTTCTTCATCAGGGATACCTTTTCCAATTTTCAGTATTTTTGGTTCTTTTTCCGTTCCGATGTTAATCTCAATATACTCACCCGGTTTCATCTGGTCCACATTACTCTTTCTCCTATCCTGTCTGTCAAAAACATTCTCCAAGGCCACAAAACTTCGTGGAACAGGGTTTGAGCGATTACCCTCATCCTGATAAACTTTGCCTTCCTCTTGATCATTCGGTTTATAATTTAAGAACTCATCAATGTTATTTATGAACTTTAGTATCTGTTCATCATCTCTGAAAACTTGCCAATGTTCTATATTATCAGGAATGGAAGATCTAAAGTTTATTTCCAAGGGGCAATGTCCTTCTAACATTTCATCTAAAGGTTGAAGTGTTGAGGCTGAAACTGCAAGTTTGTCTGCGGCACTATTCTGGTCTCGAGGGATTGCTTCTATATTAAGGGCATCAAAGAATTCCATTGTCCCAGATTGCATTTCGGTACTTTTTAAGTCTCTGGCACTTACATGCGAACTGACCCTTAATCTGTTGGACAATTAAATCTGAGTCCCCTTTTATAGTCAGCAGTTTGATTCCCATGTCCTTGGCAATCTCTATGCCTACTAGAAGTGCCTCATACTCTACCACATTATTAGTTGCTTCAAACTCTAATCCAAAAGCGAAATTGAAAATCTTACCCTCTGGAGAAGTGATGACAAACCCAGCCCCCTTTCCTGCTCTAGAACATGCTCCATCAAAGTTCATTTTCCATAGCTTATTTGTTTCTTCATTTTTAACCTCTTCATGAATTGGATCTAAAATGGTGGAGTTGATTTGAATAGTTCCTATCTCACCAACATGGCAGACAAACTCATTTGATGGTCTCTCCGTATTTTCAACGTGGTATCTCCTTTCCTTTTCAGTGTGTAATTTTACAAGTGAATCTTCAGAAGCAGGAATTGTTGCATAAGACGAATCCAACTGTATAGAGCCACCCAAGGTTGCACCCCACTTTCTAGAGAGTAGCATACCCCACCTATCTGGTACATCTATGACAAGGATATCCATGGAAATATGGATGTCCGGGTACTTAGCCAATCTAACAGGAACATTTTCTATCATCCTTCAACCTTAACGGGTATAGAATCCATGGCACATACATTTTGGTAGGGCCTGGTGGTTCTTAAGTTAAGCTGTTGCATAACTCTTTTGGTCATCAGACTTGCACCGGATCCTGAATCCAGCATACAATTATGTAGAAGGTCACCTATCATCAATGATATATAGAAAGGGGGGTGAGCTACTTTTCTTGTATCCCTAGTATGCAGGATTATAGGTGGGTCCTCATAAGTTGAGTCACAGTTGGTTGAAGGTTCTTCCACATTATCCGCAAAAGTGACCTTCTTAGGGGTCTGAGGGGTGAGAGGAGTGGGTGGACTAGGATTTGTAGTACACGCAGGAGTGGGTGCTTCCAATGTTTTCAACAACTTTTCCTTTTGACCAGGGATTTTATAGAGTTCATTTATGGGTATAGGTACCTTAGTAGTATTGAACCAATTATTCCAATCAAAATTTAATCTATTAGAATCAGTTGAATCAGTTGGAATAATTACCTTTGGAGGTTGCATGGCAGGTGCAGGATTTGATCTTCTTTGGTATCCAACCCCTTTAAATCTCTGCATATTGTGGAGTTGTTCACTAGATGGTCTTTCTCGATAGTTTCTAGTCATATTGTCTGGCTCATGATTTGATTTCTCGGCATGTTTCCAGTTTTCTCTGGGAACGTTGCGGATATCTCCTACGGCATTTATGTACTCAGGCTCGCTTGATGTTGGATTACTGGTACCCTCCTCCTCAGGATAACCATGCTCTTGTACATAGTTTGCAAAATAGCAAGCAAATTCCTCATGGAAATCTTTGCAAGCTTTGCAGAATGGGATGTACACCTCATTTGTGTTAGCAGCCTCTATTTGACTTGGAGGCCTCTTTTCATTTTCGGGAGCTTTTTTCTGCCAGTTGTTTTTGGGAGGGTAGTTTCTTTGAATTGGTTGAGTCTGCTGAATTTGCTAAACACGCTGGACATGTGCTCTTTCTATGTTTATGATTTTATTTTGCACTTCCTTCATTTGGACTACATGTTTCTATTCAGCTTTTTCCATCCTCTCACACATATCCATCATCTTTTTCTCGTACGAATCTTTCAGAGCAGCTAGAGGATCTTTATCTTTAGGCTCAGTTGTTTTTAAAGGAGTTTGAACTCTTGAATAACCAGGCAAATTTGATTTACCAGAGGACTGCATGTTTTTATCGATCTTAGTTGCCAATGTCTGTGCTACTAACAAAGTAGTGGGCTCTTTATCCCTAAGTTCATATTGCATCTCTCCACTTAAAGCTTCAATGTAGTAAACCAGTATAGTATGTGGAGTTGGCTTGTAATCTGAAGGGATTGCATTGTATAAGTCGGTAAACTTCTTGTTGAACTCTTCCATGGTTTCTATCTCACTTCTTTTGATGTTTGTTAGAGCAGCAAGTTGATGACGGGGCTCTTTCTTCTCACCATACTTGTTGGTGAAAGCAGTTTTGAACTCAGTCGAGGTGGCAAAGGAGTTAGTCGGCAAGCCGATGAACCAGTCACCAACATCCCCATCTAAGGACAAGGCAAACAACTTCATGTATACATCATCATGCTTGTGAGCAGGATCTCTGACATATCCACTTGTACATTTTGAGAAGGCTTTGAGATGATAAGCGGCAGTAATGGCATCAGTGCCAGTAAAAATGGGGAGTTTGTCGATAGCTTTGTCTGGAATATCATGTGGTTGACCTGCTATCTCAGTAATGTCGAGGGGAGAATAGAAATCACCCATCGTATCGGAAAAACAATTATTACTGTTTTCAAAGTTTTCAGAATTTTCTAAGTTATTTTCTTGAAAAAGACTATGGATATCAGAAATAGACTGAGATCTAAGTTCTTCAAGGATTTTACGAGAAGCAAGCTTATTCAGTCTTCTCCTATAAACCTTTTCAGGCTCAGGGATAAAACTAAGCAAGCCTTCAGAGTTTCTTCTAGTCGAATACCTTGAGGTGTTAACTGACAATGGAGTCGCCAGGTGGATCAAAGTCTAATTTCTCAGAGTGATTAAACTAAAAATCTACCAAAAAAGGAAAATAGGGCAGTGGAGTCGCCAGATAGATTGAGAATCTATCAAAAAAGGTAAAGCAAACTAGAAAAAACTAAGGTCGTCCAGGAACAAAAAGATTTGTCCCCGGCAGCGGCGCCAAAGATGTTATCCGCCAAACTGCACACCAGCAGCAGAAATCTTTCGAAAGCTGTCTCTTCACTACAAGTGAGAGAGGTGTGGCCTTTGGGGCAAGCAATGAGCCAGGTACTGTCACCTGAATCCCAGCTCCTCCGTTTAGGCTAACTCCTAACGAAGCCAAGGGGGGTAGTCCCTAAAAAAGAGTTTCACTAAGGCTCTAGTGTTTAAGTGTTTTTTGTATGGGGTGATGCGGATGAGTGTTGTTTAGGAGTTTTCTTGTGATGAGACCAAAAATATGTAAAGATGAACAACAGATAATGAGCAATCCACGTTGCGAGACAAGATAACAAAATGGCGGTATGTTTCAAGATCTGATAAATCACTAAAGCATTCACAGTATGAAATAAACACAAGGACAAATGGTCTTGATCAATATATAAGCTTTTAGATAACCAGTGCCTTATGGAGTCAAAGAAAAGTAAAGATTGTGATGCTGAAAGTGTGGGTCTTGAAAAGATGCCGTTCGTGAGATCGTTGTGCAGATTATCTTTGTAAATTGAAGATTTTAGTGGTCTTGATTATTAGGATAAAACCAAGGATATCAAGAGAATGTCCGGAAAGACAGTATCAAGTGCCTCCGTTCAAGGACATGTCGGGCCACCCAGTGCTCTAGCCAGGTCGCGCAATGCTAACCAGCAAACTAGAGGCTGAGCATGGAACCCCGGCGCCCCCAACTAGGAGATTACCCACCGAACTTATCTTATCGCTCAACTCCGGATTGGTTGGTTATGGGGGTGAAAGTTTTATTAATTATCACTTATGAACTTAACAAGTCTTCCACCTTTCTGAGTACTAACCCAACCGTTTCCGGTTGGCAGAGCATACGGGTGTTGGACAATCAACCAAAAGTAAATTTATTAGGGGGAAATGTGGGTTGAAATATTTTATTAAATTAAGAGCACTTTGTTCAACTCTCCGACAGAGAGCGCTCTTGACTTAGTCTTAAGACCACAATTCAAGAGACTTCCTACTTTAAAATGCCTAATGCAAGGGGAAAATGCAAATCTAACAATGCTCTCCGACAGAGAGTGCTCTTGACTTGGATTTGGACAAGTTCAAGAGGTTTTGTTCGTTTTATGAAACAAGAAGCAGTTGTGATAACAAGATATTGAAATTTTGTAATATTAAAATCATGTGATAGCTCAATAGATGTGAAACACAGCTAGCATAATACTTGCAAAATAAAATGAAATAAATGAAGGATTTAGTGTTCTACCAAGCGTTTTTACACTAAAGGTGGGATCAACCTCCGAACAAGGTTAACCGCTAGAACCGCCTGCACTTGAGAACCTCTAGCTAGCTGGAAGCTCTACCAAGGAAACCGACGGGGAAGGAAGAGTAACCACAAATTATGTAGTCCTGCCCCTGGGATGGGATCCCAAGGATACAACTTCCGGTCGAAGGCTTGGAAGAGAATTTATCTAAATACAGAAATAGATTTTAACCTGGAAAAACTTGAAACAAAACTAATCTAAGCATGCATGAAACAAACTTCCCCAAATGGGGAAGGAGAAACTAAGTGTGGGAGGCACTATCCCACCTAGTCTTTTTATTACTTGGGTTACAATTGCCTTAGGAAAAATCCTTGAAAAGTCTTTTTTGAAGAAGAGAACAACTTAGTGAAGCATAACTTATGAGCCCTTAATGGCTAATTACAAAGGAGAATGGTTTTGGTTATAATCTGGTTTAAGTCTTCTCCTCGATTTATAATCTTTATCTCTTTTGAGTCTTGTCTTCACAAGCACTTCTTCTCTCTCAAAGCAACCTACACAAGCTCAGTCAATCCTCAACAAGCACCCATTAAATATTAGTAAAAAATAAAACGAACTTGAAACTAACTAAGTTTAAGCTTGCAAAATGATATCCTAAGTGTAAAATATTATGAGATTCAAATTTAAATTATTTAAAAAAGTGAAACGGACCAGCAAACAAACTAATGCCTAAAATGCTAGAAAAAGAATCTAAAGATGAAATTTTTAGATGCAAAATTTACCTCTTTTCTAATGATAGATCTTAAGATGCAAAGAAGTAAACTATGTGTAAGGCCCAGAATGAGAGATGCAATGTCTATCTACTAACAAGCTACAAAATGAAACCATGTTTTGTTTTTGTTATGTGTTTTGTAGGTTGATGGAAGGGAAGAAGGGAGGACAAGGAGGAGCGAATGGTGGATGGAAGAGGAGGGCGAATGCTAAAGGAAGGGAGGGACGAAAGGAGAAGAAGGTAGGGAGACGAGAGGAGAAGAAGGTAGGGAGATGAGAGGAGGAGGGAAGAAAAGATGAGGAACGAATGGAAGAAGGAGAAAACTACGAGGATGAAAGCTAGGAGGAAAAAGATGAAGAGGGGGACGAATGGGAGAGGGAAAAAATGTTCTTGGAGAGGCAAACGAGAAGGCAAAGACCAAGTGAGCCCAAAAACAAGGGCCAACCAGGTGTGATCTGAAACTTGGAATAAGAAGAAGCTTGAAAAGTCCAGAGTTTGGATGGGTAGATCTAGTAACCAAAGTAGAATTTTTTCGAATGCTTTGTTGGAGAAGCCAAAGAACACTTGGAGAAGTTCGCAACCCTGCAAAACAAAATATTAAAGAAAAATTGGAACACTTGGATGGTGAAGGTATTAGATGCCAAGAGCTCTCAATAGATGAATTCCCTGAAAACACAAACACTCAAAGCAAGAGATTAAAAGCCTAAGTACTAGATTGTTAGTCCTCAATAAGCATAACAATCAAAATTGCAAATAAGGGTAGGGTGAGAGAGATATTAGTTCATATGAGATGAAGACACAATGCCAAGAAACCCAATCAAATGACCTCCAAAGTCTCAAAATATATTATTTATCAAAGAGCTTACAATTTTCACCAAAGTTTCTATGCCAAAAACTCCATCTAGAATGAGGAAAAAGAGCCTCATTATATAGCAATAGAAGACTACCCAAACCCTAAGTCGAATTGGCATTCAAGGGAAGCCAATACCACCTAACACAAATCGAGATCCAATCACATCTAGTCTTCAACCAATCGAATTGCAAGTCTTGGAGTTACAAAGTCGAGCTTAGTTAATGAGATGAGGAGGTGGCCTCCACCTAGGCAAGGCGCCCCTCATCTCCACATTGGAAACATCTCCCATCAAATGAACACATGCCATGTGGTAAACTCGAGCTCCAAACAGGTATGGCATGAGCAACTTGGAGCTAGCGTGAGCTTTGAGGTAGGTGCCTAGAGTTTTAACTAAGATTTCATTGCAATCATGGTAGTTGGGAGTGGGAGGTGGCCTCCACCTAGGCAAGGCGCCCCCACTTCCATTCAATGCAACCTCATACCAACCAAAACTCATTTAATTTTTACTCCATGTCACCAATTCGACTTTGCATGCATGGAGGGTGAATTCACTTGAAGAGACTTGACTTGTGCTGACTGTACAGTTGACTAAAGCTCAGTGAAGTTGATTGGAATCATCTTTAATGCCAGGTGCCATGTCAACTAGCCTTTTATTTTATTCCATTTGGATTATTTTGGAGAGATTTGGATTATCTCCAAAATAATCAATTTTATTATTTTAATTAATAATTTCTCTGTAACTGGGTTTTTTGAGAAATTATTAATTATGAGGCCTAGCTGACATCCGAAACTTAGGATAAATTGGACCGGGGATCATGAATGATTTTCGGCTTAAGGTTAGAACCTTCAATCATCAAATTCGGATGCCGGATGACTGACATATTATAAATTATTGTTTCTCTATTTAAACTATAGAGAAATTTATAAATTTAAAAAATAATTAAAAACCCAAATTCGATGGACCCGGTAAAAAATTTTCAAAATTTTTTCTGAGGGTTTTATGGACCTAGGACATGACCGACACCTATTCTAACAGTGTCTAGTAGGCTTATATACATCAGTTGGACTCTAATAACCCCCCATGGCTAAAATTTTCAAAATCGGGCATTCCAGCTTTGGAGGAGCGGGAGAAAACCTCATCGATTATAGCTCGGCTATAAGCAAAGTATAATTGACAAGGGAAAAAACTTCTTGGAATGCCTTAGTTGCTTAATCAAGTCATGGGGAACCAAGACACTCAGATCCTACTAGCACACTTATTACAAACCCCATGGGGCCATGGTCATGTCGACTCAAAAAACAAAACTGGCTAGTCACAAATGCTGGATCATCTGATACAATGGAGTCAAACACTTATCATGTTTGTCAAATGGCGGCTCTTCAGATAATCCAACTATGGTACAAATAAGTTGGTAACAGGGCCAAACATGAATCCAAAACTCAAAAGACCCAAAAACCCATACAAAAAAGTCAAACAAAACACCGTTGGACAAAAGGGGCTCTGCCTAGAAGGTACAGTGCAGAGGAATCTGTACACAAACCAAAACTCAAATCAGAAATGGAGAAAAGGTGCCTGTACGGCAAAAAATGGCAGATTGGCACACTCTATGCTTATGCACAGTGCAACGTCGCAGTTCACTAGTGCGGGAAGTGCAATGACGTCGCAGTATACCAATGGAAGGGCTACGACGACAGACTGACAGGCAAAGAACAGAGATCAAAAACAACACAGTGTCGCTCTGGGTACATTGACCAGGTGCGACAGTCAAGATCTAAGTCTTGAAAAAACTCCCAATCATAATGTCTTTTGTTTCGGTGGCATGAGGAGGGTCTTCAATGAAATTTGGCCTTTGATAAATTTCCTCGATGGGATCATCAGAAAACTGATGGGAAAAAGTCATACTTTCTGTGATAGGCTGCCCCAACTAGTTCCAACTCTCTTCGGGAATATCATAGATGTCACTTACATAGTTTATGTACTTAGGCTCACTTGATGAAGACTGACCAACAAACCCTTCAGGAAAACCATGCTTTTGAATATAACATGCAAGACGACAAGTGTCTTCTTCATTGAAGTCTTTGCATGCCCTACAAAATGGTGTGTAAGGTTCAACCATGTTAGCAACCTCTAATTGATGAGGAGGCCTCTGTTCATGGTTGGGTGCGTTTCTTTGCCAAGTAGGTTATGTAGGAAAAATTCTTGGAGGAGGTTGAGTTTGCGATCTTTCTATGGTTACCACCCTATTCTGAATTTCTTTCATTTGTGCAAGGTGTTTTGATTCAGCTTCTTCCATTTTCTTCTTTATTTCCAACATTTGTTGTTCATGAGCCACCTTTATTGTAGACAAATTATCTTTTTCTTTATGTACTATTGGATTTAAAGGAGTTGCGGCTCTTGAGAAACCAGGAAGGTTATACTTTCCGGAAGATTGCATGTTCTTATCAATTTTGCAGGCCATATTTTGGGCTTGTAAAAGAGCAGTGGGCTCCTTGTCTCTAAGTTCATACTACATCTCCCCACTAAGGGTGTCAATGTAATATAACAATATAGTCTGTGCAGTTGGCCTATAATCGGCATGGATTGCATTAGATAAGTCTGTGAATTTTTTGTTGAATTCTTCATGGTTTCATTTTCACTTCTCTTGATGTTTATTAATGCAGCCAACTGATGCCGAGGTTCCTTCTTCTCACCAAACTTCTTGGTGAAAGCAGTCGTGAACGCAACATAAGTTGTAAAGGAATTGTTTGGCAAGCCGATGAACCAGTCACCAACATCTCCGTCTAAAGATAAAGCAAATAGCTTCATATACACATCATCATGCTTATGAGCAGGATCTCTGACATAACCACAGATACACTTTGATAAATTCTTGAGATGCTGCACAGCAGTAATGGCATCAGTGACAGTGAAGGTAGGAAGTTTGTCAATAGCCTTGTCAAGTATATCGTGAGGTTGACCTGCTATCTGACTAATGTCAAGGGGACTGTAAAATTCAGTCATTATGTCGGAAATAAAAGTGTTATTGCTTTTGTAAAAATTACTTTCTAAAAACAAACTATGGATGTCCGAAATAGATTGAGATCCAAGATCTTCAAGGATCCTACGAGAAGCTAGATTATTTAGTCTCCTCCTATAAACCTTTTCAGGTTCAGGGATGAAACTAAGTAAGCCTTCAGAGTTTCTCAGAGTTGAATACCTTGGTAAATTTAAAGACAATGGAGTTTCCATATGGATTTCAAATCTAATATCAGAGAGTTGATTAAACTAAAAGCTCTATCAAAAAGGTAGAAAACTAGAAAAATCTAAGGACATCCAGGAACAAAACGATTTGTCCTCGGCAACGGTGCCAAAGGTGTTGTCCGCCGAGATGCACACCAGCAGCAGAAATCTTTCGAAAGTTGTTCCCTCACTACAAGTGGGGAAAGGTGTGGCCTTGGGGGCAAGCAATGAGCCAGGTACTGTCACCTGAATCCCAGCACCTCCGTTTAGGCAAACTCCTAACGAAGCCAAGGGGGGTATACCCTACAAAGAGTTTCTAAGGCTCTTGTGTTTTTTAGGTGTTTTGAGGTGAGGTGATGCGGATTAGTGTTGTTTAGGAGTTTTTAAGGTGATCACAGATTTACAATATCAAATCATATAATCAAAGATAACCAATTGCAAGATATTGAGATGCACAACCACTTGATGAACTTAAATACAAGACACTCACAATATAATATGGAAATTAAATAACCAATGCTCCAGATAGATAATAAGCAAAATAAAATGATGGTGTTAAGGACCAGTGCCTTATGGAGTCAAAAGTCTGAGTGCTTGGGTTGCTTGATACAAGAGTTCGAGAGGTATGTTTGTGAGATCGTTTTGCAATTGTTCTTGGTTTATTTTATTGTAAATTTTAATGATCTTGATTATCATGGCTAGGAATCTTCAACCGATACCTCACATGGGCATTAAATTGACTTAACTTAAATCACATGGTGGGCTAATATGTTAAGAGATAAAACATTAACGTAGGTCTTAGTATGGGGGGGGCGAATATGTTAAGAGATAAAACATTAACGCAGGTCTTATGGTGGGCAACTTTATTACGGAGCAAAGCTTATGTTATAAAATCAAATCTTCAAAGGTTTGATACATCATGTGCTTTCTACCATTCACGTGGGCATCATCCACGAAGGCAGCGTACGATTGGATGGAGTGGTATGTGCCTACCTCATGGAGAGGTGGCGCAAATAACTTAGCTTGGCTCCCATTCATATGCCAATCAGCAAAGATCACACCCCGTACCTCACGTCAACGTCATCCACGAGGGCAGCTCCTTCCCACACGACAGCTCACGGTTGGCAGTGATGTTTACAATGCAGACTCGCGCCTACTTCATGCAGACGTGGCGCATGGCTTGTGGCTTGGCTTATCAATCACAACCAAACAACTTCACGTTAACTCGTCAATCACTCACAGCTCGCTTCCTTTGATCATGCACCCCTCTCTACCTGTAAATCTCTATTTAAGAAGAGCT
This sequence comes from Larix kaempferi, assembly GCA_027924585.1. NCBI lineage: Eukaryota > Viridiplantae > Streptophyta > Pinopsida > Pinales > Pinaceae > Larix > Larix kaempferi. The sequence continues at coordinate 7,775,494 of BSBM01000053.1, forward strand.
GAGGTCCATTGTTATTCTATCTGGAAGGTGGAACCTCTGCTTACATTACATTGTATTATTTTTCTGAGTAATAAAGAAGGCTTTGGAGGCTAGTCTGGTGATTGTCTTTGGTTGGATCTTCATGGTTGATGCTTATGAGGTAAACTGTATTGTGTTTCATGAATTAGTATTGTTGGGATTATATGTCTTGTGAAAGGAAGCTATCTTCTTATGGATCTGTAAGTAATACTTTATAGTTTGCTTACTTATCTTGATGATATTATGATGCAAAGAGTAGTGATATTTCTTGCTTGAATTCATTATTTCATTGCTTTATGTTTATTGTTTACACGTATGCTCTTATCCCCTTGCTAGTTTTTTGCAGCTGTTTACAGGTAGCCTAAGTTGAAGAAGACTACGAACTTGTTTGATCATGTTTTCATTCAACAAAATCGATTAAAGCGTAGATCCCATTGGTGCATCAAGAAGCTTGACTCCATTGCCCTTTCTTCAAAACACTCAAACCCCATGGGTTCAATTTTCCAGATCTCTTCTTATAAGTCTATCTTGGTTACTATCCTTTTAAGAAAATCTTGTTTCAAAGCTTATTTGATTAGTAGATCCAAGCAAGTAGCAATCTAAAGGTTTTAATAAAGTTCATCTTTTACTTAGATATAGGTTGCTAAGCTTTTCCTTTTGCTGTGTTTACGGTAGATCTCAAAGAGGCAAAATAGATTAGCTTTTCCTTTAAAAGTCCTTCAAAGTTTTATCAAGTAAATAGTACTTTGATTTGCTTGTCATCTCTTAAAGAGACAAGCAAAGATCCTAAGAAGGAAAGCTTTCTAGCTTGCCTTACTTAGTTCTTTTTCTCATTCTTTTTCGTGCTTTTAAGTTAGAAATTTTTCCTTTTTTTTGGCATATAAGAAAACACACTCTTAAAGTGTGTTTTGGTAGATTTTAAGCATTTGATAGCTTGTTGGTTTTTGCATTTAAAATATCAGTCCTAACTTTTTATTTCAGTTAAAGTTAGTTTCAAGTTCCAAAAAGTGCCCAAAAATATCATTTTTCATACTAGTCGCATTATAGTTCATTTTGGCAAGTTATAGTCTTCTCAGAACACTCTTAAAGTGTTCTAATTGTGATTTCTAATCCACTTTGTTCGCTGGTCTGATTTTTGCATTTGACAGGTAGAAGCTCGATAAACAAGAAGTTCACCATCTCAACGCTTCCCAAACACTCCCAAGAACCAGCAGTTCGAACCTTGTTTCTTTCCATCAATAATTTGTAAACTAACTTGTTTCCCTAAGTAAAAAGGGAAAGCAGTAGTTCACTTCTTTTTCATCTTGTAAAAGCAAAAATAAAAAGAGCAAGCAGGCAATTCCAGCGCCTGAACCCCAATCCCCCCAGGGGGATTCGCATTTTTTACTTTTTTATAGTTTTTTGTTTTTTTTCTTCTTTCCTTTGTTTTAGATTAGTTTACTTGTTGTCTTTAGTAATTACAAAACATTCACAAAGCACACAAGGCGTCCTAGGGGGACTTACAATCTTTTTCAATCTCTCACCTAAGTGCTACAAAATAAACCACAATCTTGTTCTAAAATTTTCTAAGTAAAATTTAACCCCCTTGTTCTACCGAAGTACTCCATCATTGGTGGAAGAAAAGATACTCTTGGGGTTTAGCATAGATTAATCATCAACTGCAACTGTTCTAAGACGTTCAAGATAAAATTAACCACCTTGATCTACCGAATTACTCCATCATATTTTGGTGTGAAGAAAAGATACCCTTGAGGTTTAGCTTAGATCAATCATCCATTCACATTTTCTAATAAAAATTACCAACACCCCAAACCCAAAGTATGCTCTTAACCTCTGCAGCTCAGTTTGAATGGTAGGGTTAACCAGAAACGGGTGTAAGGTACTTAGCTTTAATAGGAAAATCCATCAGAACCAAATTCTAAGAACTCAGGAGGTTGCATGGGCAGAAACTATAGAGTCAACAGGCTACTTTAAGCAAGTTCATCCTTGCCTCGTTAGACAATTGATAAAGCTGCTAGAGCACTCAGTTCGAAGGGTTAGGTCTCTTTTGGGCCAAACCAAGAATTAACCCACTCCTTAAACTACTCATTTATAATCATAAAATAAACCAACTGAGACACTGCAATACTTTCACTAAGCCTATAGAAGCAACCCCACACAGCAACAATCGCAAGCATTTTACATTCTTGGCACTGGTCATTATTTTCTTATATTTCAAGTTTAATCAATATGTCGTGAATGCTTTCTATCTAGTATGGTGTTGATCTTTTGATTTAATTCACAAAGCAGTACTTAGTTATTATTTCTTTGATTTCATCATTAAGTAACTCCTAGAATAAGATTTTCCTTTTCTTAGATTAAAAGCCTTAGATTCATTTTTTCATAGGGACCACCCCCCTTGGATTAGCTAGGAGTAAGCCTAGACGGAGGAGTCGAGTAATCAGGTGACAGCACTTGACTCTCACTTGCTCCCAAGGACACACTGAGTGGCTTGAAGGTTTCCCGCCGCGTCCCCCCCAGGTGTGTATTAGGCGACAACATGGCCAAGTCACTTTTTGAGTGTTTTTGGCCATTACATGAAAAAAGGAGCTCACTGGTTTTTATTTTATGCATATTAGAAATTTAATTAAAAAAAAATTTAGAGGCTTTCGAGGTCATCCGGAACTAGTTTTACATACTAGTTTAGCTAGATTTCATTTTTTGCAATTTCTAGCATTGTCAGAACACTCTTAAAGTGTTCTGATTGTCATTTTAATTAACATTCGCTTGCTGGTCTGTTTTGTTTCTTTAACGGGTTGACGCTAAAAAACTAAGAAGAAGACACTTCAAAGCTCCCAGAATCACCTTGAGAACTAGCTTTCAAAGCAGTGTTTTGTTTGCACAATAAATTGTAAACTGTCTTGTTCCTTAAGCATAAAGGGCAAGCAGTGTTGCATCTCAAGTTTCATATTGTAATCAAAAGAATAAAAAGATCTCATCAGGCAATTCCAGTGCCTAACACCAATCCCCCCAGGGGGGATTCGCACTTTTTCCTTTTTTTAACTTTTTTTAACTTTTTTTGTTTTTTTAACTTTTTTTCCTTTTTTTTGTTTTAGATTAGTTTATTTTGAGCATTAGTAATTAAATAACTACATCAAGTACACAAAGCGTCCTTGAAGGCCTTACAATCATATACTTTTACGTGCTACAAACAATTACTATTGTTCTTAAAATATGATCTTAAAATTAACCCCTTGCTCTACTAAAGTACTCCATCACTTTGTGGTGCAAGGAAAAGATACTCTTGGGTTGTAGTTTAATTAATCCTCCACTCACACATTTTAATAAAATGACCCACACTCCAAGCCCAAAGTATGCTCTTGGCCGTTGCAGCTTCGTCGGAACAGTTGGTCCAATCAGAAACGGGTGCAAGGTACTTAATTTAATAGGAAAATCCAATCTCATCTTTCTTCGTGGATTCGGGAGGTTGCATGGGTGTACACTGTAGAGTCAGCAGGCTACTTTAAGAAGGTTCATCCTCGCCTGGTTAGACACTCGGTGAAGCCGCTAAAGCACTCAGTCCAAAGAACTAGATTTGATTGGGCCAAACCAACAATTTTACCCACTCCTTTAATACTCATCTAATAATCTAAAATAAACCAACAAGCCTCTTGCAATACTTTCACTACCTTCCACAGCAACAATTGCACGCATTTATTTCTCGGCACTAGTCTATTTATTTTTATCATTCTTGCAAAATGTCGTGAAATGTATCTTTACCAATATCATGTGTAGTGTTAATTGAATATTTACAATGATGAATTGTTGAGTTATTTTTCCATCTCATCATCGTATAACTCCTAGAATAGAATTTTACCTTTGTTGTAGATTAAAAGCCTTAGTTTAATTTTTATAGGGACCACCCCCCTTGGCTTCGCTAGGAGTAAGCCTAGACGGAGGAGTCGAGTAACCAGGTGACAGCACTTGACTCTCACTTTCCCCCAAGGACACACCAAGCGGCTTGAAAGTTTCATGTCGCATTCCCCACAGGTGCGTATTAGGCGGCAACACGGCAGTTTTAGTAAAGATCCTCACGGAGTTGGATTCAGCTTGGATGTGAGCTGTAAACATTTGCCAAGGTTGAATAACCACCTCTCTAAACAACTCATTCCATTTTTGAGACACTGCCATTTCCTGTGTGTTTATTATCCAACATATGCTTAAGTTTGTATTCCTTTTCCCTTTATCCAAAGTATCACAGTGTTGAGTTAGTAAAGTCATCCCCTTAACCTAGCCTTGCTTTTTTAACCCTCACCCTTTCCTAGCAAAATGGTCACGTCTATGAAATGATTATATTCTTGAGGTTTTGTTTTGAATAATTGATTATTTAAACTTATATTTGATGTGATTATTGTTTAACCGCTAGTGAAATGATGCTTTGTTTCTTTAAGTCTTGCTATTAGAATGATTAAAAGAGTATTCCTTATCCATTTGCACTTGCAGCGTCACACATTTTAAGCCTAGGTCATATTTTGATTAGTCTTGACCTGGTCAAACCTAGTTTGACCAAGTCAACGATCGGATCTGAGATGAGTTGGACCAATGATGTTCGAGGTTGATGATTTATGGTCCTTTGATGCCCATTTGATGGTTCCATGCAACAAACACAGGTTTCACTTAATGGTTTGATGGATTTCTATAGTTATTATTATTTACAGACCTTTATTTTTATTTGTCCGAGCCTGGTTGAGACTACAGATGACTATTCAGGTAGCCACAAGGTGTATGAGTACTCATCCCTAGTGCATTTGGCCCTTCTGAGTCCACTGGTACACTCAGATTTCAGTTACAGGCACTTCCGGACGAGATTTAACTCAGATTGTCACTTTACTGCATATTTGCCATTATAAAATGGCCTGACAGCACAGATGAATTATTATTTGGTTCTCTTAGGGCGCTACAAAGGGAGTATGGCGTACGGCCACTTGTTATTACCATATAGCCATACCCCCAGACACTTTGGCATAGTCAGATTTGTGTCTGAGGGACCAGGAAGAGAGATACATGCATTTTATTGATTTATAGGTGGTTTTCTGAGGATTAAAAATGGAATATAATGGTCACTGAGGAAATTGATTTTGATAATTGAGGCAAGCAATTGGCATGAGGTTCGTTTAGAGGTCATTTGTGATGCATCCCACACCTTCCAGCACAGCTTACAGCATTCAATGGAGTCCACACACTCTCCGGGTTATTATTTTGATGTATTATTCTGCTATTGAGGGGACCACAATTTGGTCACTTGATCACTTTGTGATGTTATTGAGTCATATTATTTATAATTGTGCCATGGGGTGATGCTAGTGAAGGACATTAATACCTCCTAGCCCCACCATGTGCTTGCTACACTTGTCACTAGTCATTTGTCATGTGGTGCGACCCCCTTAGGGCCACTTAGTGAGTGCGCACCCCTCTCTTTAGTGAGTTGATCCATGTATTGTTGCTACGGCTTGTTGCCGCCGGATTGTGCACCTGGTTAACCCAGTAGAAATCTATGCTACTACTCGGTGCGCCCTTGGGGGTAAGTCTCTAGTCAAGGCTGTCACCTGATCTTGAATCCTTCGTTTAGGCCAAATCCTAATCAAAGCCACGGGGGATAGTCCCTACGAAAATTTCCTAAGGCTAATTAGAGTGTTTCGGTGAATTAATTATGAATGTTTTTTAGGAGTTTGGGAAGTTTATGATTAAAAAGTAGTTTCCAAGATTGTTTTGCAAAAATGGTTTAGAAGAAAACTTTCACCAGCAAAATAGAAAGATCGCCACTATAGATAGCACAACAAATATGATATTAAGAAAAATGAATAGTTGTTGTGGACCACTGCCTTATGGAGTCGATAATCAAGATAAAATAGTGTTGCTGAAAGGGAAATGTTTTGCAATTGTCTCATGGTTACTTTTAAATTATTAATGATTCGAATTTATTTAGGGAAAAAGGGGAGCTCCCGAGATACTGTGAGGTACAAGGAGAAATGTTCGGATATTGAAAGATGGTGGCTCCTCACGAAGACGTGTGAGCTGAAATGAAGTCTCTAGGGTGATATTGAACACTACACCAACGACGGTGCAGTCTAACTATGGCATGAGGTCGCCTCCCAGTTGTTCCCTCTTCCTCTAAGGAATTTCCCCACACAAAGTTCAATTAACGTAGTGCCGGATTTCTACTATGTGAAGGGTAGTGAATTTTATTAAGTGAGTTGTTTAGATTAGATGTGAAACTTTAGAAAGTAGTTTATAGCTCTTTCTAATTTTCCACGGAGCCAGGCAAGATGCCTGTTATCACCAATCTTGTAGTTGCCCCTATAGGTGGATCCAATGTGGACGGTAGAGGAGATAGGAAACTAAAGTGGTGAACCAAGAGGGCCTAGGTTCCCAAATGGATGGTTGTCACGCAAACCAAGGCACTCTTCGCTTTAGCTATCAAAGCCAAGATAGCAAGAGGGAGACCCAGATCTACTCCCGACAAGAGAGATCAATCCAATCACCGGATCAAATCAATCTAATGAGGTACGTAAGGTGACAGGTATGGAACCCTAGAAATAAGGAATTAAGATCACTGTGGGGGCTTGGAAAAGGTATAGTATGAAAATGATATATGAGACACAATGATTCAATGATTAGGTATGATTCCAGGATTCAAAGCTAGTTTCAAATGATAAAAATCAACTACCTTGGGAAACGTGACCCTTAAAACAAGGAAAGTGTCCGAAATCAGAGATCTGATAGTTAGGGATTTTTAGCTATGCTTGATGAAAGGATATGACAATTTCATGGTGTTTCAAGCAACAACACAAAGATCAAGCCACAAGATAACTCAACAATCTAGGAAAGTCAAATTGACTTGGGGAAGATTAGTGCCTTGGGAAATGGGCTAAATGGAGTCGGATGTCCACCAAATTGTAGATCTGGAATGTTGAGGTGTTGAGGTAGGTGGATCTAAAAGATTAGAATCATCCAATGGCTACATCTCAGTAGATCTGAGATTGAAATGTGCCACAAAGTGACCCAAGTGGGGCTCAACCCTCAAAATGAGGATTGGGGCCCACAAGATCAAAATCACTGAAGTGACACACTAGGGGTAGGTTATCAATTATGGAGATCAAGGATCAAGTGGGAACTCACCTACCCAGTGCTAGATCCTGCAAAATCACCCCTCCTAGGAAGTGCGACCTCCCTTGGAGAAGCTTTCTTGCCTTGGGAAGTGCGACCAAACTATAGGATCCGGATTGCCGTGGATGCTATAGAGGTGGGTTTCGAATTTTATACCCAAACGCCAAGTGGATCTTACTAGATCTGAGAAAATGTAAAATGAGGGTTCGTAAATTGAGGGTTTTATCAATGAAGTAGCTATGTCAATGGATTGGAGTCAAGACAAGAAGAACAAACCTATGGATCTTACCTGGATAACCTTGTAGATGCCTTTATGATAATGATCTATGCAAACCCGATCAATTTGGAGCGATTTGAGGTAGTTTTCTATGAAGTCGAATTGCCCAAGGAAGCCAATGCGACCTCTCTCCTGCACAATAAAGTCAACAATATCATATTTACTGCGAACAAGAGATAAGACTAATGCCACAAGAGAAATAACATAAGGATAGCATAGATCACAATGATACTAATGATAACCCCCTGAAACAAGTGAATGCCAAGTGGAGCGAGTTGAAGAAGCCTTGCAAAAATACCCAAGTGAAGTCGCCCTACTGTAGACAAGACAAAAGTTTTCAAAAAAACAGATAGATCTTACCACAAATACCCAAATGCTAGGATACAATAGACTTTCCAATCACCATCTAAGAACACCAGATGCAAAGGAGACCACAAGAATTTCCACAAGACCCCCCTTACAATGAGAAGCTCTCCCCTTTAAATAGGAAGGAGAGAGTCCACAATCTAACTACTTTTTAAATGAGTGGCTAAGATTAAAAGATCAAAATATCTAATCAATGGTTGAGATGAGCTCAACAATACAATACATGGATCACTAATAAAATATAACAATAAGTGGACAAAATCACCCTAGGAGAGGGGATCCCACCAAATCATGACGACAAAACATAAAATATAGCTCATGGTGGGTCCAAGGGGTAATTTCTAACACCCTTGGTCAATCCCCATGGCACAATATCCAAGAATAAATGATCTAGACACCAAATCGTGCCTCTCTGGGAAAATCGTGAGCCTTAGGAGGCTCCAGAAATCATCAAAAAGTGCCATAAGTGATGGATGTGGGTCCCGATGAAGCTGAAACTGCTGGAGAAGGTGTGGAAGACATCCCACTCATCATCACTGATCATCCCATGCCATAACCTTGCCTCAATATCCCAAATCGAATTCCTCTGTAGCCATTTTTACCATTTCTGGACTGCCTCGAGAAATGTGAAACTGCCCAAACTGCCCCCTCGAGTGCCTACGCTGTCAAGGTGAGCTCACCAATGAGTCTGGGAGGAGGGTAATATGGTAATAACAAGTGGCTGGACCACCCTCTCCATGCACAGCTCCCTAGGTGAACCAAGTAAATCTCATCACTGCTCTAACAGGGCCTCCGACAGACCAAAACTGCAATAGGATAGCCAACTGAGGCTCAATCATCACTGTAATTGCCCAGAACTAAAAAAAGCCTGTCTCATTGGACTTAGGAGGTCCAAATCCATCTAATATGTGTACTCATACACCATATAAACCTCTACATGGTCCAAAATAAATACTCATCATGTCCGGTAGACCAAATAATAATAATCTGTAAAAGTGTTGAAAAGCACAAATCATCATCATAAGCATGAAACCACTGCATAACCCCACCATGGTGACCTATACGAGACCATATATCATCTATTTGTAACATCTGAGGTCTGCCACCTCATGTCCTATGGTTGACATTTGGTCAAACTGAGGTTTGACCAAGTCAGTATGACTCAAACTGTCATCAAGCTGCTGCAAGGTGTCAAGGGTTAAAACATGCTTTACAATCCATTCACATAGCAATTATAACAAGTAGCAATCATTACTGGCAATCTAAATCCAAATATAATGTCATTAATTATTATTAATTACTCAGACAAGACTTTCAAGGTCATACTCACTTCATAGTTGTGATCAATTTGCTAGTGAAGGGTGAAGGCTAAGAATGACATGGCTAGGTCAAGGGATGACTTACTGACTTAACACTGTGACACTTTGGAAGTGGATAAGGGAATACACACTGTAGCATATAGTGTACAAGCAACAACACAGGGGATGGCGATGTCTCACAAATGGATAAGTTGTTCAAAGAGTGTTTATTCACCTTACATAGATGTGCACAATCCATAATACAAAAAAGGCCAGCAATCTTTTTGATATAGAGTTTAAGTTCCATTGTTTTTGGGCCTAGAGTTTCCATAGCCTTTGATCTATGTTTGTTTATAAACACATTGCATAGATTTACATTTAATTTAGGCTTCTTGCTGCAGGTGTGTTTTTAAGGCACTTGTTTACCTGAGCACTTCTAGGTGTGTCACAGGCAGCTTGTTTACCTAGGTATTTGTATTTCACAAAAGATATAGCATTTGATACTTCATAGCCATTTTCATTTGGCTTACTTTTCATATAAGATATAACATTTGATATCCATACTTTGTATTCATGGCAGCACTAAAAGTTTTAGGTTTAGCCAACAACATCTTTAGTGACTAGGGGGACTTCTCAAGGAAATCCAACTCACCATAGGTAAGTTTTGTCACCAACTAAGAGCCGAGACACAATAAACATGGAAGCTTATCCAATATAGAGGCTACAGTGGGGGAAGGTCCTCCGTGCCACTAGTCAAGTAGTAAGTCAAGGTAATGATCAAACTGGGCAAGTCATGGATGGATGAACACAGTGAATAATGAAACCAACACTAGCAAGCCAAAGTATGGTGGGAATGATCACCTTTATTCTCCTTGTTACCCCCGATTTTGTCATGGGTGTTCATATGAGAAATGTTCTCGCATTATTTAGCAAGATGTGATCCATCTCCTATAAATGAAAGGTTGTTTGTCAAAGAAAGTGGCAGAAGACATATTATGCCAATGATGCTGCTACACATGGGGAGAAATACTCTGAATCGGGAGATCACTATCCCACAGTCAGCATCAATAGGAAAAGCTTGTAACGGATGATTGTTTAAATGATGAAGTGATCAGGCCAGAGACTGTGCTGTCATCACGGAAACAGCCCTAGTGTGAGCAGAAGAAAGAGCCAAGTTTTCTGAAGCTAATGCTGAAGCTAGAGTCAAGAGCGAAGTTAAGAACAATGGCAGCTGAAGGCATCTATTCACCTTCAACTCTGTAGCTTATTCTCAGCAAATAAAGGTCCCCTGTCTGAAGGATCGTTCTGGCATGCTTATAAACCCTTAGCATTCAAAGCAAACTGTTTTGACAAGGTACTTGGATGACTGCTGGTTTAAAGGTAATGACTTTTTGTCGTCATCGTGGTGCTTAAAAAATTCCGGCGTACTATGCGAGCCGCCATCAACAAGGGGAAAGCTGGTTCTGATGGATCGAGTCGGGTTCGACATGAGTTACGCCCACCATTCAAGCAACTCAAAAGACGTTTTTTCCTATGATCTGCTCGTTCCTCAGAAACAAAGTAAGACGCCCGTAGCCTATAAAAAATAGTGACAGCAGAATGAATTGGAGTATGTGACAGAGCACGTCGTTTTATTTTGAGCCCAATTACGACGGTGAATCGTTGGTCATCACCATTCGATTGAGGTATGAAGAGACCCGCATTTTTACAACAGTCGAAGTGTTCCTTGGCAGCTGAGTACAGTGGCAGCTAATTTGACTAATTCAGAAGCCACATTCAATACAAGCTCAGGTTTCAGCAAGTTAAACAGCGTGAAATTCAGAACTCGACTCGTAACTCCTGTCCATCTACCACGCCATCGAAAAATCGGGCTCCACCGAATTAAAAGGAAAACAGCGTGTTCTTTGACAGTCGGTTACAAAGTTAGTATCAAACGCCGAGGAATTATCTCACTGGTTGCTGGTAGAGGATGGAAGCCCGAAAACTCTTTAACAGCCACAGAAATTGGCTCCGGATCAATAAATTTTTTAACGCCAAAGCCAAGAATCGTTGTGGTCGATGTTGAACTGAACCGAGATATAAGGGTTTGCATGGGCTTGGCTCGCTTATCATTGGCGGCCAATTGATTGACACGAGAATTGAATCCAATAAGCTCGAGTTTCAGACGGAATTTTGCATTTGATTGTACAGTCATCATCTTATGAGTCGGGCGTAAAACTGCAATTCTCAGCAACAACTCCCGATACGCCAACTCCGACAGGAATTTCGCCGTCAGATCAGCCCTGACTGGAGATTTGGAGCATGCTCAGTCTCTAGTCGATCCCGTGACTCATCGAAAGTGGAACCCTGAATGCAGGAGATATCACTGGGTCCCGTCCACCATTTTAGCGATTCCCTGGCAGCCAATTGTATCGATGTCTCAGTTATTTGAAGTTGTGGAGCATTTCATGAATAATTTGCAGTATCTGTTTCTATAAACATGGAGATATCCCTCGATTTCATGGCAGCTAACATGACCACAAGTTTATGGATCAAGCAAAGCCGTGGTTGGTCATAGCATCAGGTTAACACATGGTGTTCTCACTTTTTTATCTCTGCTATCAGAAAGTGACACCGACTTGCAATAAACGCCGGGAGTCATGTAAAGTTTTCCACCTGTCCACTGTTGTGACAAATGCTATGGGATATTTTTTCATTCGTAGAGATAGGAACCGATAAAAAAAGGTCACATTTAGATAGATTGAGGTCTTTATTTTTGGGAAAAAAGTGTAGATCTATGGTGATCACCCTTGTTCACTTTTTTCTATTATTATATTATTTTATTTCAGAGTTAGGTGAGTCTCTGGGTCTATATAAGAGACCATCTTTCTCCATTATATGATGGAAAAACTTTGGGAGTTCTTCTCTTCCCTCGAGCATAATAGAAAAAATACCATGGGCCTCTTTGGATAAACTCAGAACTCTCTCTCTCTTTGTATGCCATTTCTCTTTGTTGGCCATCTTTCATCTTGTCTGAGGCGATACCTCTCTTAGTTCATTTCTTTCGATTCTTAAGCTAGGATCATATGAATAGAAGGCTAACAATCTAGCACAACTTTATTTGACCCATGCTTTTCTCTTAAGTTTTGCGGATTTCAGGTATTCTCAAGTGCAAGAGCTCTTAGTTGGTCACTACATTCATCTGGCAGCAAGGCCCATTTGAGCTCTCTTTTGACTCCATTCGCCCCTCTGATATACTGGCACTGGCCTTTCTTCGAGGACTGATCCTCCCATCTTTCCCATCACAATTTCAAAATACATCTTTTGTTACATTTGTTTCTCTAAGGCAGCATCTTCTTTTCACCTTGCCCGTTTACTATACCTGCCTTAGCGATCCTATCTTAGGGATAACCCCCCTAGAGTTGGAGGAGAGCCAACCTGAAGCGAAGAGGAGAGGAGTGTGGTGACATTGGCCTCTCTCCTGAGAAAGTTGTCATCAGGTTGGTGTGTTACATTTTGGGCTTCAACACACGCATTCCATTTTGGGAGACAACACTCCCTAAGGAGGGCAAAACCAATGAGTATAGGCCAAGAACTTCTAAGTCTGAGTAGGGACAAATATGATATATATAGTACAACCAGGTCCACATATCTATATGATCGCCAGATCATGATACTAAATGCTAAGACACGCTAAGAGAATGGAAATAAAAGTAGTAGAACCACAACACCATAGTATACCTGCTGAGTCATATACCCGAATGCTCATCATCTGAGCCAACATCTGTCCTCTGAAACTGCTGTTGTAACTCTGGGCACTACTGACTGCTCTGTATAAATGGCTAAATAGCTACATCGGTCATCTCTCCGAGTGTCCTAAGACTCAGTCATGGCATGGGGAATAAAACTGTTGTCCAAAATCTGATAGTGATCCATAGAAGATGCTCATCTCAGCATCTCAATGCAAGGGAACTAGCTGAATAGTGTATTGGAATTCGAAAAATAATGTATGGTAGCCTGGCTACTATATATGTGATAACATCTGGCTCCGGCTAGGACAAGTGCTTTGCTGAAAAGAGCGCTTGAGAACCTCAGAATCTCTGGTTCTTGAACTCTGCTACTGAAATCCTCGATCCAGCACTCTACCATTTTGCTTTCAGCTTTTTTATTTTTATTTTGCATTTTATTCTGCACCTGTATCTGCATTCACAAACATCAAAATACCTCATGCAGCATGTATGGGAAAAATATAAAATCAAACTGAAATAAAATCTATTCTAAAGAAGAATTTTAGATGCATGGAATATAACAGCAGAAAGTAAATTTAATCTACTATCATAACTTGCAAAGTTTGAAATTTATTGTGCAGGAAAAGAGAAATGACATGTACTCAGTTAAACTAGGAGCTTCAAAAGGAGCTTAGGAAAAGACAAACAAAAAGGGTCCAGACTCAATGGCTGAAAAGACTAACTCCTGCCCAAGTAGGCTTATTCAGTTCCTACGTACTCTAATCTAACCATTCAGCACAAATGTTAGGTAAAATCATAAATCCAGTGTAACCATTCATCAAATAGATTAATGACTCTTCTTTGATTTTTGTTGATAAAACAAGTCAAGGTTGGATTAAAGATTAATGAAATTGAGAGCACAATCTTCCTGATTTGTTCAGAAATTGAAGAAGGATTTGAATGGAGCAAAATGAAATTATGCCAAGGAGACAACTGACTAATGCAAACATCCTCCATCCAAAAACTGATAGGATCATAAAATTTATGCAAGTTATTGTTTAAAATGGATGGAGGAAAAATACAAGGCATATGATTCAAACTCTTTTTACACAAACTGACTTCCTTATTCACTTCTCTCAAATATTCGATTTGATTCTCCTTGGGACTGATGATCAAAAAACCCAGGGGGGACAAATTAAAACTTAGGAGACAAAAAATCACAATCAAGCCCACTTCATTTTCAAAAATGGAGAAAAGATGAAATTGATCTGTAAACACCTTTTCTAGCCACCAAGCATGATTGATAACTTGACAACAAGCATTTTGGTTCCAAAGTGACTGAAAAGGGAAATGAAGTGCTTTTTCTCCAAACATGTAATCAGGCCTGTACTTCCTAATGAAAATTTCCAAGGCAAAAAATTGACTAGAGCACCAACCCAAAGATGATTGAAAGAGTTGGGAAGGGAGGGTGGATTGCAAATATGAAAATTCTCCCAAATGAATAAACAAGTTTGACCTTAGATTTTGACAAAAGAAAGCACTCTTTACTCTAGGAATAATTTCAAGTCTTTGATCAAGTTTAATATTTACAATCTGAGGACAAGATTGACCATAACTATCTACCTCTAAGCTATCTTGATTAAGGATGAAAAAAGGAAGACCTAAAGATTCATTGTAAGAAGTGGAACAAAGATTATAACACCTAGGGTGATTTATTAGTTCATCCTCCTCTTGAGTTGATCTTTTATTGATTCATCATTAAATTCACAAGAGGATAATTGATCATTTTCATTTAATTGATCAGGGATAAAATTAACAAGTCCGTTTAAGACATCCTGATTATTTGCACAATGATCATGTGAAAGCACTAGTAAAGGATCTTGGTTAATGTCTCCACTTTCTTCTTCTTCAATAAGTTGATAAGGAATTGAATGATCACTAAAGATAGAATGACTAATGAGTTTCTCTGAGGGAAGAACTTCAATAGATTGATTTACTAAAACCTCATCCTCAGAAATTTCCTCAGGATCACGACTAGGGCTACCTAAAAAGAAATTTGAAAAATTATGGTTTGTACAATGATTAGAGATTTGGCCTTCGAGTGCCTCAAAAGTAGAAGAATTATCCTCAAAAGAAATTGGGCAGGAGGGGTCATCTCCGAATGTTGACAAATCACTTGATATTTGATTGTCAAATGATTCAATAATAGGATCGGAAAGGGGAAGGTTTTGATCTTGGATTTGATTTGAAAGATACATATCATCGAATTCACTTCCCCATTCTTCTAAGAATTTATTTTCAAACATGTTATATCTGGAAATGCTATTGGATTTCAAATTCGAAAGCCAGAGCCTAGCTCTTTCTTTGAAAGACGAAGCCAATAGTTTCATACACACATCCTCATGGGTTATAGATAACTCGTTAAGAACTTCCCTAAAGCTTTCAAGGTTCCTTTTAGCAGAGATTTCATAACTTCCATCGAAAATAGGCAACCTTTCACATGCTTGATGAGGAATATGATGAGGATACCCAACAATTTTTGAGAAGTCAAAAACTTTTAAACGACCAAAAGTTCTAGGCCGCTCAGAAGTAGCCATGGATGGCAAATTTATTTTTAAATTAGCTAATTTTAATTTTATTTCTTTTATATATATATTTTTTTGTTTTTCAATATCAAGAACCTAAATACAAAATGATGCACCCCATGGGTTCTAGATAATGATGGGATCGAACACCAGTGGAGTCGCTTTTGTGGAGTCGCCAGGTAGATTTTAAAACTCTTCTACCAAGATGTATGTCGTTAATATGCAGGGAGAGAGTGAGCGACAAATAGATGGCTATGTTTAAGTTAAGGATTGAAATGATAACCATCTAGATTAATCCGGATGCGATAGGATATGATTTATGCATGGATACTCGCAAACACCGAAGGTAGCCTCTACCTCCCCGGCAACAGCGCCAAAATGTTGGCAAAGAGAACGGGAGTAGAGCTTGAAAATTATATCTCGAACCAGGGTAGGCCTCTACCTTCCCCGACAACGGTGCCAAAATGTTATCACCAATCTTGTAGTTGCCCCTATAGGTTGATCCAATGTGGATGGTAGAGGGGATAGGCAACAAAAGTGGTGAACTAAGAGGGCCTAGGTTCCCAAATGGATGGTTGTCACGCCAACCAAGGCACTCTTTGTTTTAGCTATCAAAGCCAAGATAGCAAGGGGGAGACCCAAATCTACTCCCGACAGGAGATATCAATCCAATCACCAGATCAAATCAATCTAATGAGGTACGTAAGGTGACAGGTATGGAACCCTACAAATAAGGAATTAAGATCACTGTGGGGGCTTGGAAAAGGTATAGTATGAAAATGATATATGACACACAATGACTCAATGATTAGGTATGATTCCAGGATTCAAAGCTAGTTTCAAATGATCAAAATCAACTTCCTTGGGAAACGTGACCCTTAAAACAAGGAAAGTGTCCTAAATCAGAGATCTGATAGTTAGGGATTTCTAGCTATGCTTGATGAAAGGATATGACAGTTTCAGGTTGTTTCAAGCAACAAGACAAAGATCAAGCCGCAAGATAACTCAACAATCTAAGAAAGTCGAATTGACTTGGGGAAGATTAGTGCCTTGGGAAATGGGCTAAATGGAGTTGGATGTCCACCAAATTGTAGATCTGGAATGTTGAGGTGTTGAGGTAGGTGGATCTAAAAGATTAGAATCATCCAATGGCTAGATCTCAGTAGATCTGAGATTGAAATATGCCACAAAGTGACCCAAGTGGGGCTCAACCCTCAAAATGAGGAATGGGGCCCACAAGGTCAAAATCCTAAAGTGACACACTAGGGATAGGATATCAATTATGCAGATCAAGGATCAAGTGGGATCTCACCTACCCAGGTGCTAGATCCTACAAAATCACCCCTCCTAGGAAGTGCGACCTCCCTTGGAGAAGCTTTCTTGCCTTGGGAAGTGGGTCAAATGAGGGCCAATCCACACCAAACTATAGATCTGGATTACCGTGGATGCTATAGAGGTGAGTTTCGAATTTTATACCCAAACGCCAAGTGGACCTTACTAGATCTAAGAAAATGTAAAATGAGGGTTTGTAAATTGAGGGTTTTATCAATGAAGTAGCTATGTCAATGGATTGGAGTCAAGACAAGAAGAACAAACCTGTGGATCTTACCTGGATAACCTTGTAGATGCCTTGATGATGATGATCTATGCAAACCCGATCAATTTGGAGCGATTTGAGGTAGTTTTCTATGAAGTCGAATTGCCCAAGGAAGCCAATGCGCCCTCTCTCCTGCACAATAAACGTCAACAATATCAGATTTACTGCAAACAAGAGATAAGACTAATGCCACAAGAGAAATAACAGAAAGATAGCATAGATCACAATGATACTAATGATAACCCCCTGATACAAGCGAATGCCAAGTGAAGTGAGTTGAAGAAGCCTTGCAAAAACGCCCAAGTGAAGTCGCCCTCCTATAGACAAGACAAAAGTTTCCAAAAAAAAAGATAGATCTTACCACAAATACCCAAATGCTATGATGCAATAGACTTTCCAATCACCATCTAAGAACACCAGATGCAAAGGAGACCACAAGATTTTCCGCAAGAAAGTTTTTCTATATCAAGATTCCAAGAGCCAAAGACCCCCTTACAATGAGAAGTTCTCCCCTTTAAATAGGAAGGAGAGAGTCCACAATCTAACCACTTTTAAAACGAGTGGCTAAGATTAAAAGATCAAAATATCTAATCAATGGTTGAGATGAGCTCAACAATACAATACATGGATCACTAATAAAATATAACAATAAGTGGACAAAATCACCCTAGGAGAGGGGATCCCACCAAATCATGACGACAAAACATAAAATATAGCTCATGGTGGGTCCAAGGGGTAATTTCTAACACCCTTGGTCAATCCCCATGGCACAATATCCAAGAATAAATGATCTAGAAGCCAAATCGTGCCTCTCTGGGAAAGTCGTGAGCCTTGGGAGGCTCCAGAAATCATCAAAAAGTGCCATAAGTGATGGATGTGGGTCCCGATGAAGCTGAAACTGCTGGAGAAGGTGTGGAAGACATCCCACTCATCATCACTGATCATCCCATGCCATAACCTTGCCTCAGTATCCCAAATCGAATTCCTCTGTAGCCATTTTTACCATTTATGGACCGCCTCGGGAAATGTGAAACTGCCCAAACTGCCTCCTTGAGTGCCTGTGTTGTCAAGGTGAGCTCACCAATGAGTCTGGGAGGGGGGTAATATGGTAATACCAAGTGGCTGGACCACCCCCTCCATGCACAATGCCTTAAGTGAACCAAGTAAATCTCATCACTGCTCTGACAGGGCCTCCGACAGACCAAAATTGCACTAGGATAGCCAATTGAGGCTCAAACATCACTGTAACTGCCCGGAACTGAAAACAGACTGTATCATTGGACTTAGGAGGTCCAAATCCATCTAAGATGTGTACTCATACACCATATAAACCTCTGCATGGTCCAAAATAAATTCTCATCATGTCCGGCAGACCAAATAATAATAATCTGTAAAAGTGCTGAAAAGCACAAATCATCATCATAAGCTTGAAACCACTGCATAACCCCACCATGGTGACCTGTACCAGACCATATATCATCTATTTGTAACATCTGAGGTCTGCCACCTCATGTCCTATGGTTGACTTTTGGTCAAACTGAGGTTTGACCAAGTCAGTATGACTCAAACTGTCATCAAGCTGCTGCAAGGTGTCAAGGGTTAAAACATGCTTTACAATCCATTCACATAGCAATTATAACAAGTAGCAATCATTACTCGCAATCTAAATCCAAATATAATGTCATTAATTATTATTAATTACTCAGACAAGACTTTCAAGGTCATACTCACTTCATAGTTGTGATCAATTTGCTAGTGAAGGGTGAAAGCTAAGGAACAATTGGCTAGGTCAAAGGATGACTTACTGACTTTAACACTGTGACACGTTGGAAATGGAAAAGGGAATACACACCATAGCATATAGTGGACAAGCAACAACACAAGCAATGGCAGTGTCTCACAAATGGATAAGTTGTTCAAAGAGTGTTTATTCACCTTACACAGATGCGCACAATCCATAATACAAATGAGGCCAGCAATCTTTTCGATATAGAATTTAAGTTCCATTGCTTTTTTGGCGTAGAGTTTCCATAGCCTTTGATCTATGTGTGTTTATAAACACATTGCATAGATTTACATTTAATTTAGGCTTCTTGCTGCAGGTGTGTTTTTAAGGCACTTGTTTACCTGAGCACTTCTAGGTGTGTCACAGACAGCTTGTTTACCTAGGTATTTGTATTTCACAATAGATATAGCATTTGATATTTCATAGCCATTTTCATTTGGCTTACTTTTCATACAAGATATAACATTTGATTTCCATACTTTGTATTCATGGCAGCACTAAAAGTTTCAGGTTTAGCCAACAACATCTTTAGTGACTAGGGGGACTTCTCAAGGAAATCCAACTCACCGTAGGTAAGTTTTGTCACCAACTCAGAGCCGAGACACAATAAACAGGGAAGCTTATCCAATATAGAGGCTATAGTGGGGGAAGGTCCTCCGTGCCACTAGTCAAGTAGTAAGTCAAGGTAATGAACAAACTGGGCAAGTCATGGATGGATGAATACAGTGAATAATGAAACCAACACTAGCAAGCCAAAGTATGGTGGGAATGATCACCTCTATTCTCCCTAAGGAGGGTGAAACCAATGAGTATAGGCCAAGAACTTCTAAGTCTAAGTCTGGACAAATATGATATATATAGTACAACCAGGTCCACATATCTATATGATTGCCAGATCATGATTCTAAATGCTAAGACACGCTAAGAGAATGGAAATAAAAGCAGTAAAACCACAACACCATAGTATACCTGCTGAGTCATATACCTGAATGCTCATCATCTAAGCCAACATCTATCCTCTGAAACTGCTATTGTAACTCTGGGCACTATTGACTGCTCTGTATAAATGGCTAAATAGCTACATCGGTCATCTCCCCGAGTGTCCTGAGACTCAGTCATGGCATGGGGAATAAAACTGTTGTCCAAAATCTGATAGTGATCCATAGTAGATGCTCATCTCAGCATTTCAATGCAAGGGAACTGGCTGAATAGTGTATTAGAATCAGAAAAATAATGTATGGTAGCCCGGCTACTATATATGTGATAACAATGCCCGCAAGGGAAAAGAGCA
Organism: Larix kaempferi; assembly: GCA_027924585.1. Lineage (NCBI taxonomy): Eukaryota > Viridiplantae > Streptophyta > Pinopsida > Pinales > Pinaceae > Larix > Larix kaempferi. Next base: position 7,795,565 of record BSBM01000053.1, read on the forward strand.
TACTTTGAGCTATAAGCTAGATGTTATTTCCGGTTAATGCTTGTAAGAAAATAATGCTTAAAGCTAAAACAAAAATAAAGCAGCACAAAATCTATGTGTCACTTTTCTGATCATCCACCACTAATCGGCAAAGCCTTTGTGTGGTGGTGAGAGCATACTTCGTGTCAATGAGATATTGTGTTATTTCTAATCTACATTTGCGAAAATGAAAAAATGAAGTAAAAGCAAAATTTGTGAAGTGAATGCAAATTTATGAAATGAGTTAAGTATACAGTCATGCGAATTAAAAGGTGTGTGTGTGTTTGTTGTGTTGTTAGAAAAATTTATTCCACAAAAATTTGACACAGAGCAAATCCCCCCAGGGGGTTAAGGGTGTGAGCGCTGAGTATCCCACTGCTCTCGTTTAATGATATTACAACTTGCTCAAATAAATGCCACTTTAGTCCATTTTACTTAGATCTAAGGGCTTACAAAATTCTAGAAATAAAAGCTTGAAGAAAGGGGGTCCACAGAATGTCTTTTCAGCACTTTTTGGCGACTAATAGCCAGAACTTCCTTCTGTTTTTCCTTGGACCTGCTAAAAACCAGCAAGCTAATATGATTAGAATTTGATGAGAAACAAGAAACAAAAATGAACAAATGTTGTACTTCGAAAAATATTTGATTTTTTTTAAATACAAGCACGATATTCAGTTTAGATCTAGTGATAGAAAATGCTTCTTGAGAATGCTAAGATCTAACTTTTTTGAATATGCTTAAGATGAATAGATCTGAAATAATTATGCATCAAGGACATAGATCTATTTCTTAAGCTATTTAACAAAATTTAAAAGGAAAGAAGAAGTTTTGTTTTGAGAAAGATGGATGAAGATCTTGGCCTCGAGCTCTTGTTCTTGCAATGTTCTTGTGAAACTTCTATAAGAAAAAGATGTTAAAGAAGAAAAGTGCCCAAAGAGAAGAAGAAGAACCGAGTTCCAATCCTCCTTGTAGCCTGTGATCTGCAGCTTGAGAAACAATATTTGCAACAAAAAACTGTGAGATGTAGCATGTTAGAATAGAAAGAAAGCATGAGAACCTAAGTATAGCCGAATACTGTTGGTTACACTTAGCAATATGCATGCCTATTTTTATGTTTCATAATATCCACCTCACGTCAAACCAAATATGTAATATTCCTCTACTTTACTTTACTTGATTGCCTTTCGCCTTTTATAGGAGACCATTTGGTACTACGACTTTGTAATAACATCATTGTACTCAGCAGTCCCATTGACCTACTTTTGTGGTCATTAGTTGGACATTAATAAAAAATATCTTATTATGCATGAACAAGCATGTGTGAGAATTTTATTGTAGTTGTGTGCTGAATTCTTTTTATTCAAACTTGTATACCTTCATAAATGCATCTACAAGAAACAATTTACATCTTCACCATAATTAATTAAACAAACTTACATGATTCAGCATATTGATACTTACAGGAAAGAGTAACTGAATAACCCACATGAAATACAGTGGACCAAGAAGAGAAGAGAAGTCAATCCCAATTTTTGTTACAGGTTTTGGCATCTCCTTGACAAATTCAAGTGGCATTTGCAAATTTGCACCTTTCAGTTGACGCAGAAAGGCTTGAGAAACCTGAGTTTGAAAAATGAACAAATATTAATTCTCGTAGATTTTGAAAAAAGGCAAAGAATTAAAACTAAGAAAGCAATTGCTGCTCTTTTGTCTCCCTCCTTTTTCAATACATATCCCAGGCATAAATAAAATTCCTTTTTCAGCATAACTATTAAGTAAGACAGAAATGTTAGCACATGGGATTGTGGTCTAATGGCAATCTGTGAGGTGATTGGGCTTGTATCAACATGGAGATCTGGGTTCAAAACCTTCTATGGGTGTGGCTGTAAATATAAGTACTCTACAATAAAAAATAAAAAGACAAATTTTATGCCTGAAAAGAACAGATTAACTAAGGTGACAAACATGATGGACTAGATTTCAATGTAGTGGGTTCACACCAGCAATCTCAATTTAGGCATTTGTTGGATTATACAGAATAGATAGATAGATGTAGTAGTTATTAAATATAATTCATGTTATTTCAGTTTGTCTGTGTGTCATTAGAGCAATCTATATGCCTTTTAGGCCTGTGGGAGTTATGTAGTGTAGGCTTTTTGGGCCCAGTGGAACCAAAAACCTCATATAGTCTGAGCCCACAAAGCTCATGCGATGCAAGCTCTCTGTCAATATAAATGCAGTGGGATAAAATTGTGAGGATGGATGGTTTGTGTACCACTGAGCTAATCGTGAGCATTGCAGGCTCTTCAGGTCTTACAGGCCCGAACACACAATCATGTGGACCCAGAGGGCTCATGTTATGGAGGCTGACTATCATTATAAAAGTTGTCCTATGATACCAGATTATAACACCTTGATAAAATAATGCAATGTATCAAACATCCTTGTAGAATAGCTATTTGATTCCACAGGAGTGTGATCTAGCAGCAAGCAGCAAGGTGATTGGGTTTGTATTAACACAGAGACCTGAGTTAAAAACCACCTGAGTGACTTTGACAGCATAGATATGCCCCTCATAGTGTGACATTTTAGACAAGAGATTCTATAAAGACATATTTCTCAAAAATTGGCAGTTCAAGTGGAAAGGATTCATTAAAGAGGGACATATCTAAATTAATACTTTGACATAATGAGAAAATATAGAGAGATTGCCTAAATTAAGAAAATCTAGTATGTGGCAAGATTGCCTTCGATCTAAACAGAGAAGAGGCATTAAAAATGTAACTTTGAGTTGTAACTTGTAAAGTTCAAAAAGACCTGCTTTCCCCTAAAATAAAAGAAATAATTACACTTGCCAAAGAAATAATTAGGAAATCAGATTTGGACATCCATTCCTCTATTGGAACAAGGCCTTTATCCCACTCCTACAAATAAGGGATATGCATCTTTGTAAGCGATTCTTTATAGGGATTTACCATTTGAAAGATTTGTTAACAATAATTCCATCCTAGGAAACTATGTTGATTATGGCGAAACAATTCTAATTTTATATACCAATGTTGCATGACTCGGACTCGGCAAAGACTTGGCTGGCATATGACTCATGGACTCGGGAAAGACTCGGCAAGACTCGGCAAATAGGAAAAAAATAAAAATATTGTACATTTTGGGCACAAAAAACGGTTAAAACTATTTCCAATCCATATAAACTATAAAACTACAATTTATGCAATAAAAATTTAAAATAAAAAATAACAGAAATTAATTAAAATCAAAATAAAAAATATATAACAAAAAATATAAATAAATAAAACTATCTAACAAAAACTATATAATAAAAAACATAAATAAAAAAACTACATATATATTATATATAAAATATATAAATAATAAAAAATATATAACAAAAAATATAAATAAATAAAACTATCTAACAAAAAATATATAATAAAAAATATAAATAAAAAAACTGCATATATATTATATATAAAATATATAAAAATAAATAAATAATAAAAAACTATATAACAACAAATAAATAAATAAATAAGCTATATAATAAAAAATATATATAATATATATAATTTAAATTTTATATTATGAAACATACAACAAAATAAAAATTAAAGTAAAGAACAATGGAGAGTGCACTTACTCGAAAGAGAGCTAGCCTGAAGTCCAACTGCACCACAATGAGAAGCTCCAACCCGAACTGCACTGCACTGCAACAGCAACCTGGCCCGAATTGCAGCGAGAAGCATCAAATCGGCCCGAACTACACAACAACGACAACCCGGCCCGAACTGCACTCGCAGCCATAAATTTGGCGTTCGTCCACACTTGTTCCCTCCCACGAGCCTGTTGTCAGGTTCAACGAGTCCTCTGTCGAGTTTGTCGAGTGCCTTCCGGTTCCGACGAGTCGGTGAGTGGGCAAGTCTCTGTCAGTTACGCGGTGTGGGAGGTCACTCAGGGAGACTTGCGAGTACTCGCGAGTCCCCGACGAGTGGTGCTTCACTGTTATATACTTTGCTACTAGCAGTATGGGTAGATAAGACAAGATAAAATAAGATAATTTTATTAATGTCCAATAAATGACCACAAAATAGGTCAATGGGACTTATAGATCTTACGAAGAAAGGGGCTTTCGGATGGACAGATGATTCACAACGGGCTTTCAAAAAGCTCAAGGAGGTGATGAGTACTTGCCCAGTCTTAGCATTGTCATATTGCAGCCAACCTTTTGTGTTGGAATGTGATGCTTCAGGCATTGGCATCAGGGCTGTGTTGATGCAGAATAGGCACCCTATAGCTTTTGGAAGCAGGAAACTCAAAGAGCCAGAAAGGCTCTATTCTATCTATTCTATCTACTAGGCATTGTGACAACTATACCAAGTGTCCAACCAAGCGAGTATAAATCTTCTTACGGCAACCTGCTGACTCTGTAGTTAGCCTCACTCGACCTCCCGATTTCTCAAGATTGAAACTTTGTAAGGTTGTCCTATTAAAACTAGTTACTCTACGTCCTTTTCTAATTGACCCAACTGTTCAGACTAAGCTGCAGCGGTCAAGAACATACTTCGGATTTCGAGCATTGGTTGATTTTATTTAAAGTTGCAAAGTGAGTTGTTAAACTAATATATAGCCCAATAGTCTCTTTTCCACACACCAAAAAATGGTGCAGTACTTCGAGAGAGAAAGGACACAATTTTATTAAGGTTTGTTGGAACAATTGTAAAACAAAGCACAGAAACATGAGATAAATAAATCAGATCTAAATAAGTCCTTTGAGGACGTTTGTCTGCTTTGTGATGTGATTTAATTACTATTAACTTAAAGAAACTAATATAAGATAAAAAAAATAGAAAAAATTGCAAAAAATAGAAAAGGGTGCGAATCCCCCCTAGGGGGATGGGGGTGTTGCCACTGTGATGCACACCTGGGGGGGGAACGCAGCAGAAATATTTTGAAGCTTCCTGGTGTGGCCTTGGGGGCAAGCAAAGAGTCAGGTGTTGTCACCTGATACTGACTCCTCTGTTTAGGCAAACTCCTCACAAAGCCAAGGGGGGTAGACCCTACTAAAAGAAAATGTTTCTAAGGCTTTTAGTTAATGTTTGAATGATTGGAATGGATGTTGTTTTTAGGAGTTTTTTGAGTTGATGCAAATTTAAACCAAGTTCATTCACACATAAATTGTAACACATCCACAGCATGTCATAATCATAAAATAAACAGTACTTGCGAAATTAAAAAATAGATGTATGAAAATATGATTGCAAGTGCTTGAGAGCAGTGCTAATGGAGTCACTGAGTGTTGGAGTACTGAAAGGACTATTGTGCAAATGCTCTTGGTTTATTTTATTAAGTATTTTGTGGGGATGGGTTGATTAATTGTGGGATGAGGAGATTCCCGATATACCTTGCGGTACAGGGAATATGTCCGGAATGTGATCTAAGTGGCTTTGTACAAGGACATGTGGAATGGAATGGAATCTTGAGAGTAGTGTTCAACACTACACCAACAATGGTGTAGCCTAAATGTGCTCTGAGGTCGCCTCCCAGTTGTTCCCGCTTCCTTAGTCAAAATTTCCCCACTTTCGATTACTTTCGAGGCAACGACGGATTTTCATTGGTAAAAGGGGACTTGATTTTATTAATGTGAATGAATTAACTTAATGTGAAAAAATTAATAATTGCAACACTACTGCTTTTGATATCCCAAAGCTCAGACTAGCCTGCGATGGGTAGAGCATACACAGAGAGCAAAATATTCGTTCAAATTTGGACTCTCCGACAGAGAGCAGTCTTGATCCGCAAATGGCGAGATTCAAGAGATTTTTAAAGTTAAGCTAGACTCTCTGATAGAAAGCACTCTTGATCCGCTAAAAGCGTGATTCAAGAGATTTTAAGAAAAAAGAAAAGACTCTCTGACAAAGAGCACTCTTGATCCACAAATAGCGAGATTCAGGAGACTTTGATGATACCTTAAAACATTAACAAAAACAAGAAAATGATGCAAAGATGTAAATAAGAAAACTTGAAACTAGCTAACTTGCAAAAAAGGGAAAAATTGGTACTTTTGCGAAATAATGAACATTTTAAAGGGACTATGCAAAAGTCAACTTTCAAAACTTTATGCAAAAATGAAACTGATCTAACATGCTATTGATCTAACTATGCAATATGCAAAGCGGTAAGCAAAATAGGGGACAAATACAGGCTTCCCCCAAATGGGGGAAGAGGGGTGTGGGACCCGTAATCCCACTTGCTTATTTTATTAATAATTTACAAATTAATTAGCTCTCCGATAGAGAGCACTCTTGATCCGCTAGAAGCGAGATTCAAGAGACTTTAAGCTTTCAAATAAAGCTGAGGAAGAGCAGGGGGTTGAAGAAATGGAAGTTTTTTAAGTTTATGCTCCAAAAGAGCTTCCTTTCCTCACTTTCCTGTAACACAAAACTAAAAAACAACAAACAAAAAACTTGTTAATATGTTAGTATTGGTTAGCTAAAGGCACATAATATCACAATCTAGTATTTGCAAATGATAGGAAAAAATTAACTTATTTCAAATACTAAAACTTAGATCTAGATCTATGATTTTTCGTTAAAACTCCTAGACTATGAATGAAGCAAATAGACTTTAAAAATAAAACATTTGAAATCAACTCTAAATGTTTTTCTTAAACAAAAAGGGAAAGAAGAGGTTGATTGAAATTTTTTAATGCAGGAGGAAGGAAATGCTCAAGCCCAAGCTTGAATAAATTTGAAAAATGGAGCACCTGCAGTACAAGAGAGCATTAGATTTATAAAGTGGTGGAGAAAGATAAGATGCAACTGAGCTCCAATCTCTACTCCACGCTTGGTGATTTGCAAAGCTAAAACAACCTTCAAACAAGTGATTAGATCTAGTATGATAGGTTAAATAAAATAAAAAGTGCACTAGTATAAAACTAACTACAAAATGCAACTTTCAGATCTTAGATAACTTCGCATAAACAAATAACTTGAAACTTCAAATGTCTATTCTAAGGATTAGCATATAATACTTAGCTAAATAATGAGCACTTGCATGAAAGGAAGAATAACTAAACAGATATCACCTCGGTTTATGAGCAAAAAATTCACCACAAAAGCTCTTGCGCCTTCAGTCTGACCTCCAAAGTCTCAACTTTATTCATATGAAAGATAAGCAAATAGCATTTACAATACAAGCAGAGGTTCCTTGCATCCCCATAATCAATGGAGAAGGCACTCACTTAAATAGCAAAACCCAGAGGAGAGGGGCACATATCCTTCAAGAGAGAGCGATCCCATTGATTTAGCTTTGAACTAATGCTTGAACTTAAGTTGGGTTGGCATGATTAGATGATGAGGTGGATGACACCTCATGAAGAGGGGCTTCCACCTCATGAAGACGGCGCCCCTCTTTAATTTTGAATCCTCTCCACCTTTACGAGTTTCCACATGGGGAATGATGCCCACGTGAGGAAGGAAGGCGCACCTCTTCATTTTTTAAAACCATTCGCTATACTAACTTTGACTTATAACATGTGCTTTTATCCACTTAATGACTTGCCTTTCCTAAGAGAACACATTGCCACCTTTTCCCATATATTTTTTAATCATTTTTTTGGATTTTCTAACTTTGTCATTTTGTGCAATTTGCAGCACATTTAACATTTAAATGCCATTTTGTCGTGTCCTTAAGAAAAAATGCCAGAAATAACAATTTAATCACCCAAAACCTAGGAAAAGTGGGTCGTAGGTTAAATAGGATGCTCTGAGCGTTAAAACGAGCATCCCCACGCCAAATTCCGCCTCCAGACCATGCTCTGAAATTTTCCATTTAAACCATTAAAAAATGGTCTAATTTTACAGAAAAAAATTATTTTTATCAGAATCGCCTCAAACTCCAAGGAGACCTAGTGCATGTCCATACGACTTATTACTAATGGCTAGCATGTAAAAATACATAGACACTTAGGCTTTAATAACCTCCCTAGGTTCGACCACCATGGTAAATACTCCAGCTTTGGAGGTGTGAGTGAAAAACTCAGGAATTATACGCCACTGAAACGCAACGCATAATCCCTAAGGAAAAAACACTCTAGAGTATCCCCTTGATAGCTAAACCTAAGGTAGGCCAAGATTTTTACAAAATGACCATGCTTAGACCAACTTATTACAATTCCCCCAAGGGGGTCTGTTATCAACTATTTTGTACAATAGTTGAACTTCCGACGAGCCGCCAATTTATTGAACATGATTCATGTTCATCATCAGTGTTCAGAAGTTCATAAGTCATTTTTCAGGGCAATTTTGCCCCATTTGTAATAACTGCATGTTCATACCTCCATGGGGAAATGTAAAAAGTTGGTCTAAACGGGGTCCTTTTATAAAAGACTCGGCTATCCATAGGTTTAACCATTTGGGGGATACTCTCAAGTGTTTTTTCCTTAGGATTTATGCGCTACTCATCAGTGGCGTATAATCCCTGAGTTTTTCACTCAACCCTCCAAAGCTGGAGTATTTCCCATGGTGGTCAAAACCTAAGGTGGTTATTAGAGTCTTGTGTCTAGGATTGTTTACATGTTAGCCATCTCGATTGAGTCGTATGAATATGCACTAGGTCCCCTAGAAGTTTCGTTTGATTCCGGCAAAAATAATTTTTTTCATAAATTAAACCATTTTTTAATGGTTTAATTAAAAAATGATAAAAATGATAAAAGCCTCATCTGGAGGCGGAATTGGGCATGGGGAGGCTCGTTTTGACGCTCAAAGCGCTCTCTTTACCCTAGCACCCTCGTTCTTCAACTTCCAGGCAGTTATGTCACCCCAGGAGCAGTTTTGGCTAAAAATGCATCATTTTGGCTAAAAAATGACAAAATTCACTAAGTGACAAAAATTGAATAAGTAAAAAATGATCAAATTAAAGTTTGAAAAAGCATGATTATGTTGCTATGGAGTGTACGACCCACTTAAGAGATTAAATCACATGTCATTTTGGACTTTGGATAAACGCTTTCATGAAAAGATGATGACGTGGGTATCAAAAAACATGGGCCATTCCCCTCACATGGATTTGGCTCACGAGTTTGGTGATTTGGCAAGTGATTGGTTTGACATTTAATACATGGTAGGCGCCCTCCTAAATAAGGGGCCACATCTCGAGTTAACATGTCCAACAAACTCTAAACTACCTACCATCATCCTCACGCACATCTCCATGGTGCTCACGTCAATCCTTGGTGGAGGCTTGCGAACGGTTTGATGGAGTTTCCAATGGAGGAGTGGGGGTGCCTTGCCAAGGTGGAGGCCACCTCCCCACTCACACCTACTACAACTCAATGTAATCTATTGGATCTCAATTCCAAGCCATGATTCGATTGGGAGTTTGGCTCTCCTTAGTGCCAATTTGTTTTTAGGCTTTCGGTCTTAGTTTTTTGTATAAAGAGAGGCTCTTGGAGCTCTCTTATTATGGAGCTTTGGATGTAAGATTACTCTGGGAAATTTTGTACTTGCTATTTTCTTTTTCTATTGGAATAAAGTTAGACTTTGGAGGTCCATGCGATTTGTGCTACTTTGGTGAAAGTACTTTCTTGTGAGGTGATTTCTTTCCATACTTTCAGTTTATGCTTATGTGAATGATCAAGTTAACTAGCTTTAGAATTTTGTCTTTAGAATGTAAGATATATCGTTTGCTTGCCAAGTTGATGTATTATGCAAGTTTGTTAAGATTTTATGAACAAGAAGTATTCGGTTGTACCAATGTTGATAAATTCTTTATGTTCTCAGCATACTAGTATATCCGTTTGATCTCACTAGGTATCAAGTTGTTTGTTTTGGATAGGTTTTACCATTTTGAGAGGGGTGCGAGTTCGGTTGCATCAATCCCATCTCCATTATCACAAGTGGTTCATTTTGTTGCCTTTCAGGATTTGCAAGCATTTGTATTGTTCCAAGAGAAAGAAGCACACGGAGTTGTCTTTGATCTAAGTTCCATCTTTAAAACAAAACTACATCTTTTAAAAATTTGGTTACTAGCTACTATTGAGAAGCCCTAAACCCCATTGATCTATGCTTTGGCTTTCTCCCTTCCCTTGCTTTGTTTGACTCTCTTCTTCCTTCTCATCCTAGCTTTTTCCTCCATCTCTGTTTGCTGCCCTATATCTCTGTTTTACAGCCACTTTCCTCCCATCTTTGTTGGCTGCCTTATACCCTCACTGTTTGCCACTCATTGTTACCAGCCTATTGTCGAATTTTTTTGCAGCGTTGTCTCTCCTCCCTGCCATCCCTTTCGTCCTCCTTGGTTTATCCCCAAGTCTCCATCTCGTCCTTCACCAAAAAAGCCCTAAAAAACACAACACGTTAAACATCAAAAGCAATAAGCTTGTTGGTATTAACATTGTTAGTTTTGTGTTATACTTCATCTTTTTAGCTTGCATTAGTTTTGATAAAGTTTAGATCTCATTTTAAAAGGTTAAGTCTTGCATTTGAAAAACGATTGGGCATTAAGTTAGTATTTGGTTAGTTTATATTTCCATTTTTAGACCTCGTTTTTAGCATCATTAGTATTTGCATGTTAGCTAGTTTTCCATTTTGTTGTTTGGTTCTTGGATTTGTCCTTATTTTGCTAAAGGGTGCTTGAGTGGATTTGCTTTGCTATAGGTATTTGAAGGAAAGAACAAACCAAGAAGAGAAATAAACGAAGGGGAGATAAAACCAAAGGAGAAGATCCAAACCAAAGAAGAGGATGACAAACATGAAGACACAAAATCACTCTCCTTTGTAAAAGTTGTCAAAAGTTTCCTAGTTTCGTTTCAAGTTTATTTTCATTTCAAAGACCTTACAAGGGTAATTTCCCAAGGCAATTGTATCTAAGTTAATAAAAAGCTAAGTGGAGGAGTCCTCCACTTTTTTTTGTTCTTCTTGCCCATTTGGGGAAGGGTGTTGTCGCATGCTTAGTTTAGATCTTATCTTTTTCAAGGTTGTAGATTAATCTTTCATTTCTTCTTCTTAGATTAAAACTCCATTTCCAAGTCTTGACTAGAGTAAGCTAACTTTGAGATTGCATCCCAAAGGCCACATAGGTTTGTGGTAGCTTCTCGTTCCCCCATTAGCCTCCTTGCCGAAGTTCCAGCTAGCTGGAAAGTCTCAAGGACTAGTGGTTCTAGTGATCAACCTTGTTCGGAGGTAGATCCCACCTTAGATTAATTTTGTGTGGTAGAATACTAAGTTTGTTTCTAGTATATTTTAGTCATTTCACTTTCTGTTGTATAAAGCTTCATTTGGTTCTTCAAAGTCACAACTGTTTCTGCTTCATAAAAAGAACCAAAGCCTCTTGAACTTGGCCAAATCCAAGTCATGAGCACTCTCTGTTGGAGAGCATTTTAGTTATTTGCATCTCCCTTGCATTAGGCATTTAGATTAATCAAAGTCTCTTGAAATTTGGTCTTAAGACTAAGTCAAGAGCGCTCTCTATCAGCGAGTTGAACGGTGCTCTAATAATAAAATATTTCAACTCACACTCCCATTAATTAATTTACCTTGGTCGTTATCTGACACCCGTATGCTCTGCCAACCTGAAAGGGTTGGGCTAGTACTCAGAAAGGTGCCAGATCTGTTAATCTCATAAGTAATAACCTAATAAAACTTTACCCCAACCAAGCAAACCAGCGTTAGATACTGAGGTTGCTTCCTGAAACAAGTGGTGCCGAGAATCCATTCGTCAGACTCAGGGGCGGTTCAAACATTGAACACCTATCCTTTTGAATATGGGTGCTCTCGACTTATCATCTAAGAGGTTGCCAGTATCTTTCCCAGTTGGTTTGTTACTTTTGATATCCTTGTTCTTAACCTAATAATCAAGACCATTAAAACTTATAATTTACCAAGATAATTTGCACAACGATCTCACGAACAATACCTTTCAAGACCCACACATTCAGCATCACATCTTTATTATTCTTTGACTCCATAAGGCATTGGTTGTTCAAAGCTCATTTTCCGATCAGGACCATTTATCCTTGTGTTTATTTTATTTTGTGAATGCTTTATCTGATTATCAAGTCTTGAAGAATACTGTCATCTTGTTATCTCATTTAGCAACATGGATTGCATTTTTATCTTGTGTTTTTCTCATCTGTAAATTGGTCTCATCACAATAACTCCTAAACAACACCCATCCGCATCATTTCACCAAAAAACATTAAAACTTAAAGAGCCTTAGTGAAACTCTTTGTAGGGACTACCCCCCTTGGCTTCGTTAGGAGTTAGCCTAAACAGAGGAGCTGGGATTCAGGTGACAGTACCTGACTCATTGCTTGCCCCCAAGGCCACACTTCTCCCCACTTCCAGTGAGGGAGACAGTTTTCGAAAGATTTCTGTTGCTGGTGTGCTATTTGGCGGACAACAGGGTCTAGACATGCAAATACAAAGGGCCAAGAATTTGGCCTGATGAACCTCTAAAAACTGACAATGAACATTGAACATGTTCATTGAACCTTGATAGCAGGTGTCATTTTGGTAGTTGTTGCAGAGCTAGAGTGTTGGATCAAGGATACGAGTAGCAGAGTGATGAGGTCTAGAGATTCTGAAGTTCTCAAGCTCTCTATTCAGCAGAGCACTTGTCCCAGTTGGAGCTAGATGTTATCACATATATAATAGCTAGTCTACCATATCTTTTTTGTCAGATTCCAGTACATTTTTTAGCCAGCTCCCTTACATTGAGATGTTGAGATGAGCATCTATGTTGGATCACTATTATGACTATCGACAGTATTATATTCCTATACCATGACTGAGTCTCAGGAAACTCAGATTTGATGACTAATGTAGCCATTTAGCCATTTACAGAGTAGTATGTATTGCCCAGAGTTGTAGCAGCAGATTCTCAAGGGACGGATGATGGTTCAGATTGTTTATGCACAGGTATATGACCCAGCAGGTATTATCTTGTGTTATGGTTATTATTGCTTTTATACTCATTCTTGTGGCATGTCTTAGCACTTAGCATCATGATCTGGCAATCATATAGATATTTGGACCTGGTTGTATTATATATATATATATATATATATGTCCTCACTCAGACTTAGAAGTTCTTGACCTATACTCATCAGTTTTACCCTCTTAGGGAGAATAGAGGTGATCATTCCCACCATCTTTTGGCTTGCTAGTGTTGGTCTCATTATCCATTTTCTCTACCCATTCATTACCTTCCAGTTTTGTTATTACCCTGACTTACTACTTGACTAGTGGCATGGAGGACCTTCCCCCACTTTAGCCTCTTTGTTGGATGAGCTTGCTTGTTGTTTTGTGTCTCAGCTCTAAGCTGCCTAAGTTGTGTTGGCTAAACCTGAAACAGATAGTGCTACCATCAGTACAGTGTATATGGAAATGAAATGTATATCTTCAAGCCCATTCTAGAATGTGTTTCTTAACACACGTGAATGCAAGGCAAGCCTAATGAAATTTGCTTTGAATGTTAAATGTGAAATGTAAATCCAAGAATGTGTTTCTTAACACACACGGATCAGAAAGCCTTAATAAATGTAAATCCAAGAATGTGTTTTTGAACACACGCGGATCAAGGCTATGGAAATGTATCAAAGGCCCAAAAGCAATGGTTAAACAAATGCTATATCTAATGATTGTTGGCCTCACTTGTAGTGATTCATTCCTCACTAGCTTGCGAGTTATTATGTGAGATGGAGTAAGGGACAGCTCGCACTATGTCCCCTAGAGTCCTGAGTTACGATTTGTCAGGCACCTAGTCATGGCGGTTCTAGAAAAGATCCTCACGAAGCTGTATCAGCTTGGATGTGAGTTGTAGGCATCTGTCAAGGTTGAATAAGCACTTCTGAAACAGCTTACCCATTTGTGAGACACTGACATCCCCTGTGTTACTGCTTATCCAACATATGCTAGAGTGTGTATCCCCTTTCCATTTCCAAACTGTCACAATGTCAAGTCAGTGGTCATCCTTTAGCCTAGCCTTATGAATTTTCAGCCTTCACCCATCACTAACAAATTGGTCACAGCTATAAAGTGAGTATAGTCTTGAAAGTCTGGTTTGAGTCATAATAATAATGAAAACATTTTATATTTGGTTTTAGATCACCAAAGAATTGATTGTTATATGTTATAATTGCTACTTGAATGATTTGTAGAGCATGTCTTAACCTTTAACACTTGCAGTAGTTTGATGTTAGCCTGGGTCATTTTATGGGTCATGTTGACTTGGTCAAACCTAGTTTGACCCAAGTCAACTACAGGACATTAGGGGGTTGAACCCTGAATGATAGCTATTGATGATACTTGATCCTTATTTGGTCACCAGATGGTTCCATGCATAGTTTCAGATTCAGATAGTGATTTGCAGTAATTCTGAGGATTTTGATCATTTACTATAATACCTGCTGCCAACATCTTTTCTAACTCTTGTTTGACAATAGAGGCCAACTTAGGATCTATTTGCCTAAGTTTTGGGAGGAAAGATCTGACATTTTGCATTTCTGGCTTAAGGGGGATGGTATGTTGGAACACATCCTCTCGATATGCTTTCAACTCATCATATGTGAAAGCAAACACATACCGGTATTCTTTGACTAAGTTGATTAAGTCATTTCTTTCCTTTTCAGAAGTTCCTTTTCCTATTTTTATCATTTTGGGGCTTGTTTTTTATCCAATGTTAATTTCAATATAATCCCCTGGTTTCATCTGATCAATGTTGTTTTTTCTCATATCGTGTCTGTCAAAGATGTTCTCCAAATTTGTAAAGCCACGTGATATTGGATTGATGGGTTGGCTATCATTTCCCTGATACTTTTTACCTTCCTCCTGTTTATTTATATTGAAATCTGAGAACTCACCTATATTGTGAATGAATTTAAGGATGTGTTCATCATCTCTGAAAACCTGCCAATGTTCCATGTTATCTGGTACTAATGGTCTAAAATTGATTTCAAGTGTATAGTCACCGTTTAACATTTCTTCTAGCGGTTGGAGGTTTGATGTTGAAACTGCCAATCTATCTGCGGCACTATTCTAATCTCTAGGGATTGCTTTTATGTTTAGGGCATCGAAAAAATTCCATAGTGTCCCAACTTGCATTTCTATATCTTTTTAGTCTTTGACATTTACATGCAAATTGGCCTTTGATTTGTTGAACTATTAGATCCGAATCACCCTTTATGCTTAGCAATTTTATACCCATGTCCTTGGCTAACTCAATGCCTAGTAGAAGTGCTTCATATTCTGCTACATTATTAGTGGCCTCAAATTCTAACCTGAAAGCAAAGTTGAAAATCTTACCCTTGGGTGAAATTATGACTATCCCAGCCCCTTTCCCAGCTCTTGAGTATGCACCATCAAAATTCATTTTCCATAACTCATCAACCTTTTCATCCTTAATCTCTTCTTGAATGGGGGCCAAAAAGGTGTAGTTAATTTGATAGGTTCCATGTTCATCAGTGTTGTAAACATACACGTTCAATGTCCTTTGAGGGTTTTCAACATGGTACCTTTTCTCTTTCTCAGTATGTAATTTGACAAGTGAATCCTCAGATGCTGGTACAGTAGCATAGGTCCAATCTAGTTGAATTGAGCCACCTAAAGTAGCACCCCACTTTCTAGAAAGTAACATCCCCCACTTATCCGATACATCAATAACAAGGATGTCCATGGTAACATGGATGTCCGGATACTTGGCCAATCTCACTGATTGATTTTCAATCATTCCAATTACCTCAACCGGCCTAGAGTCCATGGCACAAACATTCTGATATGGTCTTGTAGTTTTTAGGTTGAGTTGTTGCATGACTTTCTTAGTCATGAGGTTGGAACCAAACCCTAAATCTAACATACAATTGTGTAGAAGAAGATCACCTATCATCAATGATATGTAGAAAGGGGGATGATCTTCTTTTCTTGGGTCCCTAGTATGTAGAATCACAGGAGGGTCCTCATAAGCAATGTTATGACTTGTTGAAGGTTGCTCTATGGTATCTGATAAAGTCACCTTCTTAGGGGTAGAAGGTTTTGTAGGTGGGGGAGGCTTTAAAGGCATGGGAGGACTTATATCAATTGGAGGATCTAAGATTTACAAAAGCTTTTCTCTTTGTCCAGGTATTTTACATAACTCTAAAATAGGCACAAGAACTTTTGTATTAATCAACCAGTTACACAAATCAAAGCTCAAATTATTGGACTCATTAGCATCATTATGAATTGTTACCTTAGGCGGACTTTGAATAGAAGGTCCATCATTTGCTTTTCTCTGGTAGGTGATACCCTTGTATCTTTTCATGTTGTTGATTTGTTCATTTGAAGGCTTCACACCAAAGTACTTGGTCATGTGATCTAGCTCTTGACCATACTGTTTTGCTTGTCTCCAACTCTCTCTAGGAATGTTATGCATGTCACCTACATGATTTATGTATTCAAGCTCGCTTGATGAAGACTGACCACCACATCCTTCAGGGAAACGATGCTCTTGAACAAAACATGCATAATGACAAGATTCTTCCTCATGGAAGTCTCTGCATGCTCTACAAAATGGCGTGTAATGCTCAACCATGTTAGCAACCTCTAGCTGATGAGGAGGCCTCTATTCATGGTTGGGTGCTTTTCTTTGCCAAGTTGGTTTTGGAGGAAAAGTTCTTGGAGCAGGTTGAGTTTGTGCTCTTTCTATTGTTACCACCCTGTTCTAAATTTCCTTCATTTGTGCAAGGTGTTTAAGTTCAGCTTTTTCCATTCTTTCCCTCATGTCTGATATTTGTTGTTCATAAGCTTCCTTCATTGTAGATAAAGGATCTTTCTCTTTGTGCACTACTGGCTTTAAAGGAGTTGCAGCTCTTGAGAAACCAGGAAGGTTGGACTTTCCAGAAGATTGCAAGTTTCTGTCAATTTTAACAGCCATTTCCTGAGCTTGTAAAAGGGTGGTGGGTTCCTTATCTCTGGTTTCATACTGCATTTCGCCACTAAGTGCCTCAATGTAGTATACCAAAATTTTTGAGCTGTTGGTTTATAATCAGCAAGGATGGCATTTGCTAAGTCTGTGAACTTCTTGTTGAACTCATCCATGGTCTCGTTTTCACTTCTTTTGGCGTTGGTCAAGGAAGCTAACTGATGTCTAGGTTCCTTCTTTTCACCATACTTGTTGGTGAATGCAGTTATGAAGTTTGCAAAGGAGTTGTCAGGGAGGTTGATGAACCAATCACCAGCATCCCCGTCCAAAGATAGAGCAAACAGTTTCATGTATACATCGTCATGCTTGTGAGCTTGATCTCTGACATGGGCACTAGTACACTTGTTGAAGTTCTTTAGATGATGAGCAGCGGTAATGCAATCAGTGCCAGTGAAGCTAGGTAATTTGTCAATAGCCTTGTCTGGAATATCATGAGGATAACCTGCTATCTGAGTAAAATTAAGGGGAGAATAAAAGTTCGTCATTGGATCGGACACACAAGTGTTATTATTTTCTTCAAAAATATTTTCTAAAAACAAACTATGGATGTCCGAAATAGATTGAGATCCAAGATCTTCAAGGATCTTACGAGAAACTAACTTATACAATCTCCTCCTATAAACCTTTTCAAGTTCAGAGATGAAATTGAGTAAGCCTACAGAGTTTCTTCTAGTTGAATACCTTGGTAAATTAGTTGACAGTGGAGTCGCCAAGTGGATTCAAATCTAATATCAGAGAGTTGATTAAACTAAAAATCTACCATAAAAAGAAAAGGTAAAAACTAAGAAAAAACTAAGGTCATCCAGGAACAAAAAGATTTTGCCCCCGGCAGTGACGCCAAAAAATGTTGTCCGTCAAATGCACACCGAGTTAGCAGAAATATTTCGAAAGTTGTTTCCTCACTATAAGTGGGGAAAGGTGTGGCCTTGGGGGCAACCACAGAGCCAGGTATTGTCACCTGAATCCCAACTCCTCCGTTTAGGCTAACTACTAACGAAGCCAAGGGGGGTTGCCCCTAACAAAGAGTTTTCTATGGCTCTGAGTTTTAAATGTTTATAAGCGTTGGGTGATGCGGATGGGTGTATTTTAGGAATTTTTTGAATGATCAAAAATTTATAATGATAAAATAAAATAACAACAAGATAACTGCAAGATTACGAGATTGAAAATACAACCACTTGATAATTTAAAGCAAGACAACCAAATGATACCGAAAGATAAGATAGATAACAAATAATTAGTGAAAAAGGACCAGTGCCTTATGGAGTCAAAGCTGAAGTGCTTGGGTTGCTTGATACAAGAGTTTAGAAAATGGTAGTGTTTGTGAGATATGTTGTGCAAATGTTCTTGGTTTATTTTATTATAAATTTTGAGTAATCTTGTTATAGGTGAAGGGTATTTCCAACCGTAACACGATGTCCTGGAAATATAACCGGAAGAAGTACTCTAGGTGGCCCCGTTCAAGGACATGTCGAACCGGCTTGGATCACAACGAGGCGTTCAATAACTAACCAGCCACTGTGTCTGAGGTTGGGCTATCTTGCACCCCCACTAGGAGTTCCCCACTTTTGAGTACTTTACGACAAACAACACTGGTTCGTTGGCTATGGGGTAAATATTTTATTATGGTTTGAATCTTGTGCGATTAGGCAACCAATACTGTTTTTGAGTATTCCAACTTTTTTAGGGTTGGGCAGAGGATACGTGGCAAGGAGAAACGAATAAATTCAAGTTTTAAAAGGGGAATGTGAGTTGAAAATGTTTTAACTTAGAGCATAAAACAAACCTCTCCGACAGAGAGTGCTTTTGACTTGTCTTATGACAGGGGTTTAAGAGACTTAGCTAATCTACATGCAAATGCAAAAATGCAACAAGATGCTCTCCGACAGAGAGTGCTCTTGACTTGTCTTATGACAAAGTTCAAGAGACTTTGGTTCCTCTTAGAGATCAAGCAAATTATAAACAAAAAACACAATATGATAGCTCA
Source organism: Larix kaempferi (assembly GCA_027924585.1). Classification (NCBI taxonomy): domain Eukaryota; kingdom Viridiplantae; phylum Streptophyta; class Pinopsida; order Pinales; family Pinaceae; genus Larix; species Larix kaempferi. The sequence goes on from BSBM01000053.1 coordinate 7,814,538, forward strand.
AATAAGAGATAAAATGACTAACTAACAATTTAGTGTTCCAAGTATGAAAATGAAAACTAACTAGCAATTATTGTTCTAAATGCAAAAATGAAACTAAGCTAAACAATTAGTATTCTAAATGCAAGAAATGAAACTAAGCTATCACTCAAACCAATCAAAAGACGCTACAAACTTCCCCAAATGGGGGAAGTTGGATGTGGGGGCTTAAAAACCCCACTTGCCTTGTATTCGATGAGTTACAACTTTTGAGGAATTTCAACGTTTTGAAGAATAAAATGGAGAAAAGTAGAAGAAACTTTTAAATGAACTTTTAAGAGCTTTACAAAAGGAAAGTGTTTAAGTCTCCATGGTTTTGGTACTTTGGTTTCAACTTCTTCTTGGTTTTGCAAACTTCTTCTTCAAGTTTTGATGATCTTCTCTTGTTTTCCACTTCTCTCTGGAGCTTGATTTTCTTCAACACCTACAACAAAGGTAAATCACTCATGCACCCATTAATCATTAGCTCAAAATCAAGCAATGAAACTTGAAACTACTTTAAAATCTAAACTTGCAAAGAATCAAACTAAATGAGACTAAGTGCAACTATTAAGTAAACTAGATGCAAGCTAGAATGATAAAATAAAAATGCAAGTCTAACAATGCTAACTCTACCACTAAAATGGGATCTAAGCTAATAAAGAAAGATTACAAACTTTTTAGAGTTTTTTAAGAGTTTTTTGAAGGGATTTGAAGACAAGCAAGGAAGGCAAATGAATGAAGGCAAAAGCAAGCAATTGAGAGAAGACAAAAGGGAGTTTGAAGAGGGAAAACGAGAGTTGAAGGGAAGAGAAACGAAAGAGGAAGGGAGGGCTTGAAAATAAGGAGACGAAAGCAAGAGAAAGAGGGAGAACTAGAGGGACAAGAGGGAAGGTGTTGGAAAACAAGGAAGGGAAGAAGGAGACGAGAGTTAGAGAGGCGGCAAAAAGCAAGGGAAAGAGACCAAAAATGAAGCTAGGATGAGGGCAAAGGAGAAACCAAGGGCCAAACAAGGCCAAAGGGAGAGAGAGAGGCCAAGAGATGGAAAAAGGTAGATCTTGGGCTTCTCACAAAGTAACCAGTAACAAGTTTGATTTTACTTTAAGGGATGGAAAAGATGCTAAGCTCTTCAAGCTCAGACTATAACTTCAATTGGATCCTTGGAGAGTTCCTGAAATACAAAAGTTGTCAGAAAAATATTTGATAAAGAGGAGGGAGAGATAACCGAGCTCAATCTCCACTCTATCCTTGAATAACTACAAAAATGCACCACTTACAAGCATAAACTTAGATCAAAACTTAGTACATTAAACAAAATGGAATGAGAAGTACATAAGTATATCCGACTACAGTTTGTACTCCTAATCACATCAAGCCTAACATCAATGAATAACTTGGACCATCAATTCATCCTATATTCTTAAGAAAGAAATCTAAGCTAAGCAAGATCAAGTGTAAATAAAGTAAGCAAGTGCCAAAGAAACAGTATCACCTCATAGATTGTGAATCATTCTTCATAGACAACAATGGCACACCATAGACCTCCAAAGTCACTTCTTTATTCCAATGGTAGCAAAATGCTACAAGCTCTTACAGAAAAAGGGCAGAGTAAGCTTACATCAAAAGTTCCATCCTAAGAGAGCTCCAAAGGCTTCTCTTTATACAAAATACAAGACACCTAGAACCTAATTCGAATTGGCCACATGGAGAGCCAATGGAAATCAAGATCAAATCGAATTCCAATCAAAGATGGGATTGGAGTGTAGATCCAAGTAACTAACTCGAAGTTGAAGTAAATACGAATGGGGAGGTGGCCTCCAACTTGGCAAGGCACCCCCCATTCCCACGTAGTGATCTCCACCACTCCAAGACGTCAAAGCCAAGTCATCAAAACGTGAGGATATCAAGCGATGCGTGAATCATGAAGGAGGCAATGCATTGGAGTTGGAGTAATGGTAACTCGAACTAGGAGGGAGCCAAGCTTATGATGTGGCCATAAATTGAGGGAGGCGCCTACCATGAAGTAAATGCTCACTCAACCTTCCATTAAAACACTGCCACATCACTAATTCGTGATTGCACATGAGGAGGGCGAATTTCTTGAAGGAGATTGACTTGTGGTGACTGTATACTCAACTGAATCCACTTGCACTTGATTGGAATCTTCATAAATGCCTGATGCCATGTCATTTAGCCTATTTGTTTATTAAATTTGGATCATTTTGTAGAGATTTGGATTATCTCCAAAATATTAATTTTTGAGAATTTTAATTAATAATTTCTCTTTTATTGATTTTTTGAGAAATTATTAATTATTAGGCTGAATGACTGTCCGAAACTTAGGCTAAGTGGGTTTGGGGTTCAAATATGATTTTTGGATTAGGAATTAAGCCTCCAATCTCTGAAAACCACCCCCAAATGACTAATATATTACAAATTGAATTTTTCCAATTAAATATTTGGAAAAATAATAATAAAAAATAAAACTTGTCCAACACGTCCGGTAAAAAAATTTCAAACAATGTTTTTAATGGACAAGGGACATAGGAAATGACCATCTAACACATACATGGTGTCTAGTAGGTTCATATACATCAGTTGGACTCTAATAACCCCCCAAGGCTCAAATTTCAAAATCGGGCATTCCAGCTTTGGAGGAAGCAGGAGAAAACCTCGTCGATTATTATTCAGCTATAGGCAAAGCATAATTGACAAGGGAAAAAAACTCCCCGGAATGCCTTAGTTGTTAGTCAAGTCCTGGGGAACCGAGCCACTCAAAACCCTACTAGTACACTTATTACAAACCCCGTGGGGCCATGGTCATTTCAGCAAAAAAATAAAACTGGCTAGCCAACATTGGCTAATTATTGCAAACTGAAACCCTGATACTCTAGAAGTGAAGACTGGTCATGTTCAAACACTGGCGGCTTAATGGAGGTTCAACTATTGTACAATATAGTTGGCAACAGGCGCTTTTGCTAGCCTTCCTCAACTCGCTCCATTGTTTCGTCTTATACCAGGGGGTTTTCATTAGCTTCGTTGTGATGTATGATTTCTTCTTGGTATTTCTTTGTATCATTTGTCTATTCCTCTTGATGCATCAAATCTGATATTGTTGACGTTTGTTGTGCAAGAGAGAGGGCGCATTGGCTTCCTTGGGCAAATCGATTTTCATTGGACACTCACTCAAATCTTCTCAAATTGATCGGGAAGGCATAGATCATCACCATCAAGGTATCTGCAAGATTTTCGAGGTAATTTTTGCTTTTATTTCATTAAATATTGGGTTCCAATCCATTGGGTATCTTTATCTACTGTCAAATCCCTCACTATTTTTATTCGGAAAATTCTCTGGATCAAACCGCTTGATAAATTGGAAAACCATTTCTGGGTATTTTAGCTTGGACCAAATCGAAAGTGGATTCTCCTAGACGTCAAGGTTGGAGGACTGCACAGGCCCCAAATCCCAAGGCACTAATCTCCAAACACTAGTGCACTTCCCCAACTGTCCAATTTTTCTGTGGTTTGATGTTGTCTCTAAGGCTTGTGTGTTTTGATACTGCCATACCTTCCTTCAAGTCTATCCAAAGGTAATAGATAGCCTCAATCCTGTTTTTAACCTCCTTGGATTGGACACGGTTCCCAAGGCAGTGGATTTTTATATCATTTGTTGGTACCTTGATTCTGGATCTGTTAATTAAACTCATAAGTCACTTGTATAACTACGTTGGATCAAATCTGTATCTCTTAAGCCTCTTGATCCAACCCATAACTCACCTTGTGACTTCATCCATAGATCTAGGGTTTACTATACCTAAAACCTTACGTACTTCATCCCACATTGATTTGATTTGGTGTCCTGGTTTGATCTCTCTTGTCGAGAGTAGATCTGGGCCTCTCCCATTGTTATCTTGGGCTAAGATAACATCAAGTGAAGAGTGCCTCGATTGGCGTGACAACCATCCATTTGGGAGTCGAGGGTCTCTTGGTTCACCTCTTTGGTTTCCCATCCCCTCTACCATCCTTACGGATCCACCTATAGGGGCAACTACAAGTTTTGTGATAACAGGAAGCTAACCCAATGGGGATTGTGCCACCTCTCCATGAGGTAGGCGACCCCTCTTTGTAATTATCACCCTCAAATCACGAGTTGCCATCTCATAAAGTCGCCCCATGCAAGAGGAGAGCGCATCTTGCTCCGTTTGATTGGATCTGTCTAATTCGGAGCTTAGTTCATCCTTAGTTGACTGTACAATGACTTTAGTTGATCCTCAGTTCAACTCCGGACACTTTCCACTAATTTAGGAATTTGTCTTTTTATTTAATATGTCTTTATTTGACATTTATTTTGTCTTTTTTGGGTTTTTCGAACAAATATTACTTTCTGAGATAAATAATTGCTCGAAACCTAGGAAAAGTGGGTTTATGGGTTAAATGGGTGCTCTGGCTTAGAAAACGAGCACCCCATTGTCAAATTTAACCCCCAAACTACTTAATTATTACATTTTAAAATTTTTTTAATTAAACCATTAAAAAATGGTCCAAGTACTAAAAAAATAAATTGTTTTCAAAACTTAAAAAAAAACACCTAGGGACCTAATACATGACCATATGACTTTACTTAGGTGTCTAGCATGTTTATATATGTTGACAAATGAACTTTAATAACCCCCCAAGGCCTAACTACTAACTTCGGCATTCCAGCTTTGGAGGTGTGGGAGAAAAACTCGTTAATTATACTCGGCTAAAGGCAAAGCATAATTGACAAGGGAAAAAACTCCTTGGAATACCCTCATTAGTTGCCACGTCCTAGGGAACCAAGTTACTCAAAAGACCACCATGCTAGTACACTTTATTACAAACCCTGAGGGGCATGGACATGCATTAAAAAATTAAAAAGGGGCCCTAAAAGGCCTGATTTGAACTTCTGAACACTGAAATGCACAAGTATTTGTGCAAACATTAGCGGCTCTCTGGAAGTCCAACTAATGTTCAACTCAGTTGGTAATAGTGATCATATGACAATTTTGAGGGCTAATATAGGGATGATTATGGCACAGATTTGAGGTGATCATATGATAGTTTTGAGGTATGATATCGGGATGGTTGTGGCACATATTTTGAGGTGATAATATGACAGTTTTGAGGGTTTATATAGGCTTGATTATAAGGCAAATTTTGAGGTGATTATATCAACATTATTGTACCTATTCCTCTAGTACGTCGGTGCCTATATATCTTGTTGAGTTGGTGTTCAATTGAGGAGATTGGTGTCTCCAATAGGTGGGTGCCTACAAATCTTGTTGAGTTTGTGCTCATCTAAGAGGATTGGTGTCTCCAATAGGTTGGTGCCTACAAACTTTGTAACAGTAGGTTGGTGCCTAAAAACATTTATAAAGATAAGTGTTTATGGTTTTCTTTTAAAAGAGTTTCCCCATTAAATTATATGTGCTGTGATTTGTGTTTAGATGTGTTTGTTATTTCATAGCCAATGAACGATTGATGAATGCTTGTCTAAAGTAAAAAGAAGTCTTATATTGATTCAACCCCCCTCTCAATATAAGCATAAGTTCAACATGTGTTGCCATGCCTTGAGGTGTTGAGCATAGATCTTAGTTATCATTTTCTCATGTATGCCTATGATGTTTATTTTGCAGTTCCAATTGTGTATCAAATGTGATTTATATTGACCAATTGACTAGTTTGCACGCTCTTTTTTACACTTGTGATCATCTGATGAGTAGGACAGTTGCATAGCATTACATGAACATCTAGTGTTAATTCTTGTTTTGTATACATATCTCTCTTTGCCAGCGTCTCCAATGTATTGCACTAATCACAACCTACCTCTTGGTTTCATATCTTGGCCCTATCCATCTTCCATTCATTCATCCTTGTTTATGTAAAATCCTTTTGATCTGGATATGACTAAGTAACTCAAGGACCTTCCCCTCTATGACCTCTTTGTTGGGATGGCCTCCATGTTCTCCCCTGGTGTCTCAGCTCTAATGTGTGCGACAATACTCTCCTAGAGAGTTGGCCTATGAAGCTTTATGTCTTTCTTTTTAGAAATATGCTTGCTTCACTATGAGCCTAGGACTGCCACCTTATGACCCCATGTCCACTTCCTGTCGGATAGCTATTGATGTTGGGAAATGAGCTAAGGTTGGCTAGTTGCTAGATTGGTGTGGTCTCTAAGTCTTGAAGCATGAAAGGCTTTATTCCCCATTCTTCAGTGCCTAAAAAGGGCACATATAGAAGCTCCTAGTCCCAGTCTCCTTGTAGCTACATGAAGAAAGAAACAAAGACCAAAGTCAAAGTTGAAGAATCAAATAGATACAAAGAAAGAAGCAAGTCTAAACTTGCATGGGACAAAAACAAAATAAAAGGTCAAGGACTTATGAAAGACAAAAGGAAAGGAAAAGTCAAAGAAAAAATGAAGAAAAATCAAAGAAAGTAGAAGAAGATGTCCAAGAAAGCAAAAGAATACAAGGCAAATGAAGACAAGTCCAAGAGGGAGCTTGAATCCAAAGTCAAAGAATAAAGAGGAGGGGTTTGAGTCTCAGTGTCAAGGTCTAGTGGGTACCATTCAATCCAGCACATCATTCATTTGTGAGACACTCCTCCCTAGTGTTTGCCAAACTAGCAAATGTTACAAAGAGTTCCCTTTCTCTTATCTCCAAGAGCAACTCAAGTCTTTTACAATCAATCATTCACTTCACTAACTTGTTGTCTATTTAAACATCCACTCTACCCAAGAGGAAGGCTGATCTATACAATACTCTGTGATTGTTATGCTAGAGATTGATATATAAATAAGACACTTACTTCTACTTTATGTTTTGTTATGTTTTTGTGTTATGACTGTGTTGCCACCGAGATGCACACCTGGGGGGAAGCGCAACAGAAATATTTCGAAGCTGCTAGGTGTGGCCTTGGGGGAAAGTCTCAAGTCAAGTGCTGTCACCTGATCCTGACTCCTCTATTTAGGAAAACTCTTAACGAAGCCAACGGGGGTAGACCCTAATAAAGAGTTTCTAAGGCTCTTAAATTTATTTGGTTGTTACGGATGAAAGTAAGTTGTTTTTAGGAGTTCTATAATGATGACTAATAATCAACACAAGATATTGCAAATTTAAATTTGATCAACAACATAAATATAAATGCATTCACGACATAAGATAGAGAACTTAAAATATAGCAAATAACAAGACCAGTTATGTGGAGTCAAAATAAAACAGTGCTTGTTGTTGTAAAGAAAACTATTGTGCAATGCTCTTGGTCAATTTTAGATTATTAGGGTGAAAATGATTAGGGGGAAAATGGGGATTCTCGATATACCTTGCGGTACGGAGAATATGTCTAGAATGTGATCTAGGTGGCTTCGTACAAGGACATGTGGGCTGGAACGAAGTCTCAAGAGTGGTGTTCAACACTACACCAACAAGGATGTAGTCTAACTGTGCTTTAAGGTCACCTCCCAGTGGTTCTCGCTTCCTTAGTCCGAATTTCCCCACTTTGGATCACAGCGTTGCAACACCGGATTTTCGTTATGTTGAGGGTTGTTACTTTTATTATTATGGGTCCTTAGTTAAAATGTGAGAATTTATTAAGTGCTATAGTTCCACCTGTGGATGGACAAGAGCGAAAAGGTTTATTCAAGTTGTTTGTACAAATAAGATGTTATACTAATTACTAACAACTATGTGTCAACTTTATGATCATGCACCACTAATCGGAAAAGCCTTTCGGTGGTGGCGAGAGCATACTTCGTGGAAAGGAGTCGGCTTATTTGATTGCGAAAAAAGGAAACAAAGATATAAACCAAATAAAAAACAATGATACAAAAATACTAACCCAGATAATGAAGATGCAAAAGAATTACAAGTTTTTTAATTATCTACCCAAGAGTCTCTTTCAGGTCGAAAGACCGTACTCGAGAGAGAAAGGGGGTTAGTATTCAGTTTATTCCCAAAATAAAGTAAAGTAAAAACTGAAAGAAAAGTCTAGATCTAGTTGCAATAATTGAAAGAAGTAATCTAGCAAGTAAAACAAATCTAGAACAGGTGGTCGCCTCCCAGTTGCTCCCGCATGTTCTCGTGAGGTGCCACCAATTTTTGATCTCCGGACATTCCTCCCTATACCTCACGGTATCTCGGGGGTCCCCCTTTTTCCCTAAACTAATTTTGAACCATTAATAATCTAAAAGTAACCAAGAGACAATTGCAAAACATTTATCTTTTAGTAGCAATTTTTTATATCTTGTATTTGACTCCATAAAGCACTGGTCCACAACAAGTTGTTCATTTATTTGCTTAATATTGTTGATGTGTTATCTATATTGGTTGTCATTTTATTTCACTGGTGAAATCTTTTTCTAAACTATATTGCGGTTCCATCTTGGAAGTTATTTAATCATAAACTTCCTCAAAACTCCTTCAACAACATCCTTAACTAATTCACCGAAACATTCTAATACCCTTAGAAACATTCCTTAGGGACTACCCCCCTTGGCTTCGATTAGGAGTTTGGTCTAAACGGAGGAGTCAAGATCAGGTGATAGCCTTGACTCGAGGCTTGCCCCCAAGGACGCACTGAGCAGTAGCATAGATTTCTGCTGCGTTAACCAAGTGTGCAATCCAGCGGCAACAGACTGCACAAAGAGAAATGAGGTGCTTATAACCCAGTATGTGGGAGATGTTGTCATGCTTGTCACATTTGTCACTTTATGTAACGTAACGTTCCTGTTATCACACAACTTGTAGATGCCCCTGAAGGTGATCCTATACAAGATGGTAGAGGAGACGGGCAACTAAAGAGGTGACCTAAGAGGGCCTCGATCCCCAAGATGGATTGGTTGTCACGCCAATCGAGGCACTCTTCGCTTTATGCTATCTAATCCCTAGATAGCAATGGGGGAGACCCAGATCAGCTCCCGATAGGAAAGATCTAACCAAAACACTAGATCAAACTAGACAACTAGAATATGTAAGGTGTAAGGTATGATAAACCCTAGATCTATGAATGAAGTCATAAGGTGAATTAATATCGGATCAAGAGGCTTAAAGGATATAAATATTGACCCAATGTGAAAGTACAGGTGACTTATGAGTTTGGAAACTAGATCTAGGATTAAGGTATTAGCAAATGAGAAATATTTATTTTGCCTTGGGAAACGTGTCCAAGGTAGTTGGTTTAAGATCAAGATGAGGCTATCTAGTACCTGTTATCACACAACTTGCAGTTGTCCTAAAAGGTGATCCTATCCAGGATGGTAGAGGCATTGGACAACTAAATAGATGACCCAAGAGATGCCACGGTTCTCAATGCAATTGGTTGTCACGCTAACCGAGGAACTCTTCACTTTAGATCTAGCCTAAGCAAGACCAAGGAGGAGACCCTAGCTAACCAATGAAGGCGAGCGAACCTACTCAAGACCGCCTAGGGAAATGTGAAAGTGAAATAGTAGAAAATCAAGTGAATGGATCTAGATCTAGGATGAATAAGTGGACCCAAGGAATTATGGCTTGGTTAAAGAGGCTTATGAGATGGACAAATGTTCAACCAAGGAAATATTAAGCCACTTATGAGTTTAGATTAGTAGATATAGATAGATCTAATGCCAAATAGAAAGACCCAAGTGGGGCCCACCCTTAAAATATGGAAAATGGTCAAAATGGGGCCCACAAGGTGAAGATCAAGATGAAATGGAACTAGAAGGGTTGCTACTTAACGGATCTATGGATTTGATGAGGAACAAGCAATACCCACGTCACGGATCTGGAAAAAGCCCACCTAGCCAAAAGTGCAACCTCCCTTGGAGAGGCCCAGTGCCTTAGATCAAGGGGTAAATGGAGTCGGATGCCCACCAAATTTGGTCTCCAAGGGTTTATTAATTATTATTGAGGTGGGTTTTAATTATTAAGCCCATGCAATTGCCAGATCTTAACAGATCTAAAATCTAGGGTTTTAATAATAAGGGTTTGAAGTGACCAATGGGTAAAAAGCATGAAACAAGATACGTACCTTGTAGATCTTACCTCTAAATCTTACGGCTAACTTGCAAATTCATAATCCTTCCTAAGTGATGCAATCAAGAGTGAGATCCATCCCATCCAAGTGAAATCACTATCCCTCCAAGGTGACAAGTTCGCCCTTCTCCTGCAAGAAACAATTTGTATAAGAATCAATCTAGCATGAAAATGACTACAAGGATGAAAAGATGAAACAAAAAGTATCAACTATGTCACGACGATAAAATAATGATACTCCCTGAGACAAAAGAAGATCCAAAGGTAAGATATGAGGTCTCCCCACAATAGCGTCCCCTTAGAGCATCCTCCTCTTCACCCACACGGCCTCCCTATAGAGAAAATGTTTGGACAAGCAAGATCCACAATGATAACACAGAGAAAAGATTGTATATTCAACTTGCAAGATAACCCATCGAAGCCAAAGAAGCAGATCTACAAAAATAGTATTTTTATTCCAAGTTTTCCAGATCCCAAAGGTGCCTTTAAAATAAGGGGGCCTCTTCCTTAAATAGGAGAGAGACCAAAACCCTAACCACTTTATTAACGAGTGATTGAGATCAAAAGATAAATACAATACAATCAACGACTAAGATGAGCCGGTACAATATAACATGGATCCACTAACTAGAGGGGGTGCACACTCACTAAAAGAATCCCTAGGGGAGGTGCGCACCACATAAAAGGGAGAAATATAAGTGTGTACCACATAAGATGACAAGGACAAGTGACTAGGAGCACATGGTGGGGCTAGGAGGGTTTATTATCCTTCACTAGCATCACCCCATGGCACAATGATATAAAATATGACTCAACAACATGTCCAAGTGACTAAATGATCAAATTGTGGACCCCTCAACTATGAGAAGAAAGCATCAAATCACAACCCGGAGACTGTGTGGACCCCACTGAATGCTGCAAGCTGATCTGGAAGGAGTGGGATACATCACATATGACCTCTGAACAAACCTCATGCCAAAACCTTTCCTCAATAGTCCAAATCGATTTCCTCAATGACCTTTTTATCCCATTTTCATCCCACTTGAAAACAACCAAAATGCTTGTAACTCACTGTCAGATGCCTAGGCACAAAATCTGACTATACCATAATGTCTGGAGAGGGGGTAATATGGTAATAACAAGTGGTTGGACCAACCCTCTCCTTTGTAGCGCCAGAGCAAAACATGCAAGCTCAAAGCAACTGCTGGACAAGCCATTTCTGCATGGCAAAACTGGCTAAAAGTGGAAATATGCCTCTAACATCACTGGGAGTGCCTGAAACTAATAATTGAGTGTCTCAATGGACTCAGAAGGTCCAAATATACTAGAGATGAGTACCGATACACCCTATGGCAACCTGTAAGATCATCTATAGCCTCAGCCATACCCGGACAATGATCTGAGAATAATAATAACCATAAAAAGGTGCATCAATCATCATCTAAAACCTGTGTCCACTGTATGGAGTCATCTAAGGTGCATCAAAGGACCATAAACTAGGTTTGACCAGGTCAAGACTGATCAAAATATGACCCAGGCTAGAAAAGCCTGCTGCTGCAAGTGCAAATGGTTAAGACATGCTCTTTTAATCATTCTCATAGAAAGACTTAAAGTATTAAACATCATTTCACTGGCAGTTAATAGATAATAATTAATATCATAAAGTTATATAATCATTTACTTACAAAAGAACCTCAAGAATATACTCATTCTGTAGACATGATCAATTTGCTAGCAAAGGGTGAGGGTGAAGAATGCAAGGCTAGGACAAGGGGATGACTTAACTGACTCAACACTGTGATACTTTGGATAAGGGAAAGGGAATACACACTTAAGCATATGTCGGATAATAAACACACAAGGGAATGACAGTGTCTCATAAATGGGGTAAGTTGTTTAGAGGAGTGCTTATTCAACCTTGACAAATGTCTACAACTCACATCCAAGCTGTATCAGCTCCGTGAGGATCTTTTCTAGAACCGTTGTGGACTGGGTGCCTGGTTAACCATAACTTGAGGTTCTAGGGGACACTTAGAATTAGTTGTCCCTTACTCCATCTCACATCACAACCCGTGGGCTCCGTGAGGAATTAATCATTACATTTCATTTCCTTGGCCAACAGTCTTTGGATTTAGCATACATTTAACCACTGCTTTCTTTAGCCCTATATGACCCTTTTGGGGATTTTGCATGTGCTTAGAAGCAGAACTACTCAAGCTTTCATCCAGGGTGGTTTTCATTTGAGTTTCCATTTGATTCCACAACCCTCTTTCATTGTGCACAGTTTTTAAAGTATTTTCATGGGCTTTCATAAAAGATATAACAATAGTTTCCATATGTAATGATGGTTGTACAATTTACTTCAGGTTTCAGCCAACACAACTCAAGCAACTAGGGGGTCTCTCTACAATCAAGACCAAACATCGGGGCAACCGACTAGAGTGATCAAGGTATCAAATCCAACTCACCAAAGGATAAGTTCTGGTTCCAACTCAGAGCCGAGACACAAACTAACAAGGATGCTATCCAACCCAGAGGCAAAAGTGGGGAGGTCCTCCATATCACAAGTTGATGTGTAAGTCAGGGTAGAAACCAATAAAGGGAAAGATAACGAATGGATGGGAAAAGTGTAGGTGATGCCTAAGCTAGCAAACCATAAAGGTGGGAATGATCATGTCCACACTCCTAGGAGGGTAAAACCAACGAGTATAAAACAAGAGCTTCCAAATGTAAGTAATAAAACCAATTAGATAATCAATAATAACCATATTCATTTCATACATATATACTGCTAGATCACGATCACTAGATACTAAGTCAAGCTATCAAAATGACCAACAGAGCAAGATAATAAAAACCAATGCACATCATATACCTGTTGGGCCATGTTATCATAAGCAATTTTTTCATTTGAGGTTGTAGGCTCTTTGTCTTTGGATTCAGAAACTTTTGAAGGGATTGAAGATCTAGAATAACCTTGGATGTATGATTCTCCTAAAGATTGCTTGTTTCTTTCAATTTTTACAGCCAAATTCTGAGCTTGAAGCAATGTGGTGGGTTCCTTGTCTCTTATCTGATACTGTATTTTGCCACTCAATGCTTCAATGTAAAAATCCAATAAAGAAGCTGTAGGAGGTGCATAAGTAACAGAGATGGAATTTAACAATTTTGTGAACTTATCATTGAATTCATCCAAGGTTTCAGTATCTAACTTCTTCATGTTGGTCAAAGATGCCACTAGATGTCTAGGTTCCTTTTTGCTGCCAAATTTGTTGAGGAAAGCAGTCTTGAAGGCTGCTATGGTGGCAAAAGAATTGTTGGGCAAATTGTCATACCAGTTTCCAGCTTTACCGTCCAGAGATAGAGCAAAAAGGGTCATGTATACATCTTCATGTTTGTTAGTGTCCCTGACATAGGAACCACAATGTCTGGAAAAGTTTCTCAAGCGTTGCTCTGCAGAGGAAGAGGCATCAGTGCCAGTGAAAGTCATGAGCTTGTCGATGGCTTTCTCAAGAACCTCATGGGGTTGACCTGCTATCTAAGAAAAGTCTAGTTAAGTAAAATACTCACCCATTGTGGAAGGAAAACAATTATTTATTTCAATATTTTCAAAATTTTCTAAGTTTTTTTTTTTTTTTTTGGAACAAAGAATGGATGTCTGAAATAGACTCAGATCCAAGTTCTTCAAGGATCCTACGAGAAGTAAGCTTGTTTAGTCTTCTCCTATAAACCTTTTCAAGCTCAGGGATAAAACTAAGAAAGCCTTCAAAATTTCTTCTAGTTGAATACCTTGAGGTGTTAACTAACAGTGGAGTCACCAAGTGGATTCAAGTCTAATTTCAGAGAGTGATTTGACTAAAAATCTACCAAAAGAGTAAAACTAAAAAAGGGCAATGGAGTCGTGAGATAGATATCAGAATCTATCAAAAAGGTAAAACAAACTAGAAAAAATTAAGGTCGTCCAGGAACAAAAAGATTTGTCCCTAGCAACGGCGCCAAAGATGTTGTCCGCCAAGATGCACACCGGCAGCGGAAATCTTTCGAAAGCTGTCTCCCTCACTGGAAGTGGGGAGAGGTGTGGCCCTAGGGGCAAGCAATGAGTTAGGTACTGTCACCTAAATCCCAGCTCCTCCGTTTAGACTAACTCCTAACGAAGCCAAGGGGGGTAGTCCCTACAAAGAGTTTACTATGGCTCTTATATTTAAAATGTTTTTTGGTGTTGAGTGATGCAGATGGGTGTTGTTTAGGAGTTTTTTGAAATGAGGGAGATCACAACTTAAGATAACTTGAGCAACACAAAGATATACTTGCAAGATTTTAAATGAAACACAACTTAACTGATAAACAAAGCATCCACAGTTTAAATAAAAATAAATGCCTTTCAGATAGATAAATTGAAATAATTAAAGGACCAATGCCTTATCCAATGGGTAAAGGAGTCACAAAAATAAAGTGCTTGGATGCTTGATACAAGAGTTCAGTGTGTTTGTGAGATTGTTTTGCAAGTGCTCTTTGTAAATTTTAAAAGTTTTAGTGATCTTTGATTATTAAGGCTAAGGATACTTCCAACCGATACGCGAGGTACTGGAAGTCTGTCCAGAAAAGATAGTATCAAGTGCCTCCGTTCAAGGACATGTCGGGCCACCCAATGCTCTAGCCAAGTCGCGTAATGCTAACCAGCAAACTAGAAGCTAAACATGGAACCCCGGCGCCCCCAACTAGGAGATTACCCACCGAACTTATCTTATCGATCAACTCCGGATTGGTTGGTTGTGGGGTGAAAATTTTATTATGTTATCAAAAATTAACAAATCCAACACCTTTCTGAGTACTAGCCCAACCCTTTCAAGTTGGCAGAGCATACGGGTGTTAGATAGCAACCGAGATAAATTATTATGGGAGTGTGAGTTGAAATATTTTATTGTTGTTTAAGCACACAGTTCAACTCTCCGATAGAGAGTGCTCTTGACTTCGTCTTATGACAAGGTTCAAGAGACTTATTTAATCTAATATGCCTAATGCAAGGGGGAATGCAAACTAAAAAATGCTCTCCGACAAAGAGTGCTCTTGACTTGGGTTATTTCAAGTTCAAGAGACTTTGTTTCTTTATTAGAATAGAGGCAGCTTGCATAAAAGAAAATTGCACTTTCTAAAGTAAAACAATTGATAAATATGATAACAAAAGTACGCTTTCTAAGGCCAAGATTAACCAACTAATCTAAGAAATAAACAACAAGTGGGGTCAACCTCCGAACAAGGTGACCACTAGAACCACCAGTCCTTGAGAACTTCCAACTAGCTGAATTTCGACAAGAAGTATAATGGGGATAGAGAAGCCGCCACGAAATAATGTGGCCCTCGGGATGAAATCCCAAGGTTGTTAACTCAAGTCAAAACTTGGAAGAGAAGTTAATCTAAGTATAGAAATTGAAGTTTAATCTAGATGACTTGAAGTAAAACTAATCTAAGCATGCATGAAACAAACTTCCCCAAATGGGGAAAGAGAAAAGATGTGTAGGAGGCCTTATCCCACCTAGCATTCTTATTACTTGGGTTACAATTTTCCTTTGGGAATGGAACCCTTGAAAGGTCTTTGAAAGAAATAACTAAAAGAAAGCTTATTGAGCTCTTAAGAGTTTTTTACAAAAGGAGAGTGAATTTAAGTCTTCATGGTCAACATCTTCTTCATTGGTTTTGGATCTTCCTTTTGGTTTATTTCTCTTCTTTGGTTTGCTCTTCTAATCTTCTTGCTTCTTCTTCTTCTCAAATACATATCACAAAAGATCACTCAAGGACCCATTAGCATTAGCAAGCAATCAAAACAAAACTAAGATCTATAACATCAAATGAAAACTAGATCTAAGACTAAGCTGAAAAAAACAAGCTTGAAACAATGAGATCTATGTGTTACCAACTTTTTGTACCATAGTTGGATTTTCTAGAGAGCCGCCTGTTATCACATTTATAGTAGCCGGGCTACCATACATTATTTTTCTGATGCCAGTACACTATTCAGCCAGTTCCCTTACATTTGAGATGCTGAGATGAGCATCTATATTGGATCACTATCAGATTGTGGACAGCAGTTCTATTCCCCATGCCATGACTGAGTCTCGGGACACTCAGAGAGATGACCGATGTAGCCATTGTACGATTGGTACAGAGCAGTCAGTAGTGCCCAGAGTTACAGCAACAGTTTTAGAGGATAGAGGATGGTACAGGTTGATGAGCATTCAGGTATATGACTCAGCAGGTATATCAAGGTGTTATGGTTAGATTGCTTTTATACTTATTCTTATAGCATGTCTTAGCACTTAGTGTCATGATCTGGCGATCATATAGATATTTGGACCTGGTTGATCTATTATATATATTATATTGTCCCTACTCAGACTTAGAAGTTCACTATTCATACTCATTGGTTTTACCCTCCCTAGGGAGAATAGAGGTGATCATTCAACCATACCTTGGCTTGCTAGTGTCGGTTCCATCATTCATTGTCTCCATCCATCCATGGCCTACCTTTTAGTTTATCACCCTGACTTAATACTTGACTAGTGACATGGAGGATCTTTTCCCCACTGTAGCCTCTGTATTGGATGAGCTTCCCTGTTTATTGTGTCTCGGCTCTGAGTTGGTGACAAAACTTACCTATGGTGAGTTGGAGTTCCTTGGAATTCCCCCTAGTCACTAAAGTGGTGTTGGCTAAACCTGAAACTTTTGGTGCTGCCATGAATACAAAATCTGGAAAAAATGAAATGCTATATCTTGTATGAAAAGCCCATTCATGCAATGTGTTTCTAAACACACATGAATGAAAGGCATGCCAAATGAAAATGTCCATGAAAATAAAATGTTATATCTTTTGGAAAATAAATACCTAGGTAAACAAGCTGTCCATGACACACCTAGAAGTGCTCAGGTAAACAAGTGCCTTAAAAACACACCTGCAGCAGAAAGCCTAAAGTAAATGTAAATCTATGCAATGTGTTTATAAACACACATAGATCAAGGCTATGGAAACTTCAGGCCCAAAAAGCAATGGAACTTAAATGCTATATCAAAACAATTGCTAGCCTTATTTGTATTATGGATTGTGCGCATCTGTGAAGGTGAATAAACCCTCTTTGAACAACTCATCCATTTGTGAGACACCGCCATTCCCTGTGTTGTTGCTCATTCAGTATATACTATGGTGTGTATTCCCTTTCCCTTGCCAAAGTGTCACAAAGTTAAGTCAGTCAAGTCATCCCTTAGCCTAGCCAATTATTTCAGCCTTCACCCTTCACTAGCAAATTGATCACAGCTATGAAGTGAGTATGATCCTGAAAGTCTAGTCTGAGTAATAATAATAATTAACGACACTATATATTTGGATTTAGATCGCCAGTTATGATTACTCTGTGTTATAATTGTTATTTGAATAAGTTGTAGAGCATGTATTAACCTCGACACTTTGCAGCAGCTTTGGATGATGGTCTGAGTTATATTTGGTCTTGGTTAGACCCAGTTTGACCATGGAGGACCATGGGACATGAGATGTTAGACCTTATGATGATATGGATAGATGATATATGGTCTATGTATACATACATGATGATTCTATGCAGCAGCTACAGGGTTATGATGATGATTCTTGGGTTACAGCAGTGTTTGGTCATTTACAGATCATTATTATTGGCCTTGTTCCGGTATATTGGATATTTATTTTGATCATGCAGAGACTCATATGGTGTATGAGTACACATCTTGGATGGATTTGGACCTTCTGAGTCCAATGGGACAGTTTGTTTTCAGTTTCGGGCACTTACAGTGATGATTGAGCCTCAGTAGGCTGTCCCAGTGCAGTTTTGGTCTGTCGGAGGCCTTGTCAAAGCAGATGTGATTTTTATCCGGTTGACCTAGGGCGCTGATGATGGAGGGGGTGGTCCAGCCACTTGTTTTTACCATATTACCCCCCCTCCCGGACACACTGGTGCCCTCACCTTGACAGCGCAGGCACTCCAGGAGGCTGTTTTGGGCAGTTTCACGCTTCCCTAGGCATTTCAGGATTGGTAGAAATGGCTATTGAAGAAATCGATTTGGGCTACTGAGGCAAAGTTATGGCATGGGATGATCAGTGATGATAGATCGGGGTCTTCCACACCTTCTCCAGCAGTTTCAGCTTCATCGGGGCCCGCATCCATCACTTATGGCACTTTCTGTGGATTTCTGATGTCTTTTTGAGGCCTACGATTTGACTATGGTGGCACGATTTGGTACATTCATAATTATTTTATGATTATTGTGCTATGGGGATTGACCAAGGAGGGATAAAATTACCCCTTGGACCCACCATAAGCCTCTTATTATATATTGTCATCATTATTTGGTGGGATTCCCCTCTTCTAGGGCGATTTTGTCCACTCACATAATATTTTATTAGTGGTCCATGTATTTTATTGTTGAGCTCATCTCAACCATTGATTAGACATTTGTATCTTTTAATCTTAGCCACTCATTCAAAAAGTGGTTAGGGTTTTGGTGCCTCTCCTTCCTATTTAAAGGAGAGAGCCTCTCATTGTAAAGGGGACTTTTGGCTCTGGATTATTGGAATAGAAAATTATTATTGCATCTATCTCCAGTGTTGTGGTGAATGTTTTTGGTGTTCGTTCGTTGGTTCTTCCTTTGCACTGAGTTATTGGAGATCTTGTTTACCATATCTTTTGTACCACGTTTTTGCATCTACAGGTTGAGGCCGATTTGTTTTGAGGAGGAGGTATTGGTAGGGGAAGACTCTCCCTACTTTTTCTTTGGAGCTCTTCGTTGGTAACAGGGAGTATTATTGTCCTAGGACCTTCTATTTCATGTTACTACTGCATTTCTCCTGTATTTCGTCCATACTTGATCTTACTGATTGAATCGCTATTCCCTGGTTTGACAGGTAGAGGAAGGCGCACTTGTGGGCTAGGGCATCAATTTGGCAAGCAAATCAACAATCTCTCATTTGATCTCTGCGGGAATCTTCCTCACATCAAGGCATCTCATTCACATCACTCAGGTATGATCTCAAGGTAAGTTCTATCTCCATGATCTATCCAATTGTCTAAAATATTTCAAAACCCCATTTTACATTTTCTCAGATCTACTTAGATCTAGTGGGTTGTTGGGCATAATATTGAAAACCCACCTCTATAGCATCCATGGCATCCCGGATCTATAGTTTGGTGAGGATTGGCTTCCGTTTGACCCCCCTCCCAAGCGAACTTAGCTTCTCCCAAGCAAGGCGCACTTCCTAGTTTGAGCAAGTTGACCTAGATCTAGTACGTGGGTGGTTGAGATTCCACTTGATTCGTCATCTACACATCCAATAACATACACCCAGATTGTTACTTTTCTGAAATTCAC
Organism: Larix kaempferi; assembly: GCA_027924585.1. Lineage (NCBI taxonomy): Eukaryota > Viridiplantae > Streptophyta > Pinopsida > Pinales > Pinaceae > Larix > Larix kaempferi. The sequence continues at coordinate 7,833,971 of BSBM01000053.1, forward strand.
CTTGTGGGCCCTTTTCCACATTTTAAGGGATTTAATCCCCATTTTTGGACCACTTGGTACATTCAAACTCAGATCTAGTAAGATCTAACCGTCGGATTGCCATAAAATTATAGATCCACACTCCTACCTGACTAACCTACCCGGATCTAAAGTTTGGGTGCCATTGGACTTGTCTTGACCCACCTAACCCACATTTTTAGCCTCCTTGGGTAAAGTCGCACCACCTTGGAGAAGTGAGTTGACTCACTTCTAGGACATGGGTACTTGAGATTTTTGGAGATTTGGAACGGGAATAATTCAAAACCTAGGTCTAGTGTGTCATCTTGTCAAATCTTGCCTTGGGGATAGCATTCCTTATTTTAAGGGATTGTGGTCCACTTGGGTCAAACCTAGATCTAGACATATTCATCCATCAAGACCTCTATTGCCCACTTGTCTCATGTACTAGGAGTCCTTAACCACAAGTCAACCCTACTTTGACTCCACTTCCCAATTCCCAAGGCACTGGTTTCTCTCCAAGTTAATTCGACTTTCCTAGATTGTTGGATTGACTTGTGGTTTGACCTATGCATGGTAAACTAACCCCTTGAAGCCATCATGTACCATGGTCAAGCTTGTCATATGTACTAGTTAGCCCCAATTCAACCCCTAAACTACCCTGCATTGGACACGGTTCCCAAGGCAGTGGATTTTCTAACATTGAACTAGTACTCTAATCCTAGATCCCATTTCAAATATCATAAGTCACTCTCACATCAACAATGAACCAAAGCCACACTCTTTGAATCCCTCACTTGTCTTGTGACTTCGTCTTAAGGTCTAGGATAAACCATACACCTTACTTCACTTAGAAATAACCTGATTTGGTGTCTTGGTTTTGATCTCTCCTGTCGGGAGTAGATCGGGTCTCCCCCTTTGTTGTTTGGGCTAGATAACATAAAGTGAAGGTTGCCTCGACTGGCGTGACAACCATATATTGGAGGTCGAGGTGATCGTGGTTGCACCTTTTGAGTTGCCCTTCCCTATTGCCATCCATGACTGGATACATCCATAGGGGTAACTACAGCATAGGTGATAACACCGCCATTTGACAAACATGATAAATGTTTGATTCCAGTGTATCAGATGATCCAACATATTGTAGCTAGCCAGTTTTGGTTAGCTTGTTTTGTTTTTTGAGTCGACATGACCATGGCCCCATGGGGGTTTGTAATAAAAGTGTGCTAGTAGGATCTGAGTGCCTCGGTTCCTCATGACTGGATTAAGCAACTAAGGTATTCCAAGGAGTTTTTTCCCTTGTCAATTATACTTTGCTTAAGGCGAGGTATAATCGATGAGGTTTTCTCCCGCTCCTCCAAAGCTGGAATGCCCGATTTTGAAAATTTTGGCCATGGGGGGTTATTAGAGGCCAACTAATGTAGATAAGCCTACTAGACACTGTTAGAATAGGTGTCGGTCATGTCCTAGGTCCATAAAACCCTAAGAAAAAATTTCGAAAAAATTTTACCGGGTCCTTCGAAATTTGGGTTTTAATTATTTTTTAAATTTAATAAATTTCTCTATAGTTTAAATAGAGAAATAATTATTTGTAATATGTCAGTCATCCGGGGTCCGAATTCAGTGATTGATGGCTCGTTTGATAAGCCAAAAATCACACATGACCTATGGAGCAGCTAAACCCAACTTTCGGATGTCAATTCAGCCCCGTAATTAATATTTTCTCTGAAAAGTCATTTACAGAGAAAATATTTATTTAAAATAATATTGATTATTTTGGAGATAATCCAAATTTCTCCAAAATTAATCAATTTGATTAAAATAAAAGGCTAAATGACATGGCAATGAGCATTTAGGAAGATTCCAATCAACTCCAAGTCTTCCCAGTCAACCATCCAGTCACCAGCAAAGGATCTTCTTGAGACAATTCGCCCTTCCTCATGCATAATTCGATTTAGTGTGTTGGCATGTAATGATTGGGTTGGTGGTTAGCGTTTATGTTAGAGGTGGGAGCCCTCATGACTCACCACACCTACCAAGCTTGGCTCCCATGCTAATTCGAGTTAGTACCTACCATTTACATGTGTCTCCCTCATAACCAATTCGCTACCTACCAAACCCTCACGCCATTCCTACCTCAAGCTCACGCTTTGCCTTGTTGTAACTCGCTTATTGGAAGGTGATCACTCCTACCTACCACTAGGAGTCGAGATATGCCACCCATGCGAGTTTAATCTACCTCATACCACTTGTCTCTCAACTATGCTAGCTCGCACTCCCCATATCCCTCCACATAGCTCACGTCAATCCTCTCCCTAACTCGCATGCATCCTTGTTGGAGTGTGTTGAGTCGAGTCTTGCCACCTCATGCCAATCTCACCAACCAAGAACTCGACTTTGGCCTTGTCTATCTCTCCAAGCCCTTATTTGATTGGAATTCGACCTATCTACCCATTGCCAATTCGACCTAGGGCTAGCTTGAGTCTTTTACTATAAAGAGAGGCCCATCTGGGTTATTATCTCATGGATTTTTATGCATCGAAACTCTGATGAAATTGTAAACGCTTTTAATTGAGAATAAAGTTGAGACTTTGGAGGTTAAAACGTGGAGGCTCTTGATGTGCATTGCTTCACTTGATATTTGAGGTGATATTGTTTTTATATTCTATTTGAGGCTCTTAAGTTGTAGATCATGTTCAAGATGGCTAACAATCTAGCACAAGTAGCATGTATCTAGTTCTTTTCACTTAAATAGTTTGTTTCAAATATATTATCCATGCTCAAGGTTCTTGCAGGTACATCTTCACTTCATAATAAGATCAAAGGAGTTTTGGCTTTTGAATTTGAGAAACAAAGGGAGTTAGATCTTCTCCATCAAACATTCAAAACACATTTTTGGTTACTTGTTACTATAGGCTTCCATCTCTTCTAGCCTTCTAGTTTGCTCGTTGAGTTTCTTGCTTTGACTTGCTAAGCCATTTCTAGCCCCTCTAGCCTTGATCCGAGATTGCTCTTGTTTTCAAACCATAGATTAGTTTGCCATAAGGTTGAAGTTCCTTCAACCTTGGGGAATAACTTGGGATTTGTTCCCTTGTGCTCTCTTCAACACTCGTTGTCGGCGTATCACCGGTTAACCGGAGGATTTCCAAGGCGGTGTTTCTACTATCCCAAGTGTTCCACTTGAAGCCCTTTCCCTAGACCTGCTTCCCCATAGGTTTGTCTTCATCCTCCCATTCGTCCCATCTCATTTTTGCCTTCCTCTCCTTGTATTCGTCCCACTTCACTTTTGCATTTCTCTCCTTCCTTTCGTCCCACCTTACCTTCCTCCTCTCGTCCCTCTCCTACTTCCTCTCCTCCTTCCACTCGTCTTCTCCTTGGCTTTTGCCTCTTTGCTTTCATCCATTCCCATCTTGCCCTACAACAAATAAACAAAACAACAACAAAAAACAAACAAGTGTTAGCATTAGTAAGTAGTTAGTGTAATTTCCATGCTTAGTTAGTTGTTAATTATTTGTTTAAAGTTAGTAGTTGACTAGTTGTTCTTCTTTTGAAAAGGTGAATGGTTAGATTTCTCTTATAAAATCAAAATTTTTGCATTTGAAAGTTTAAGTTAGGCATATCAAAGGGTCATTTAGGGCTTGCATTTAGTCTTTTCCCTTTAAGTTTTGAAATTCCATTTTAAGGTAGGAAAGTTGGCATATAGGGTAGTGTAAAATTTTGTGGTTACATTCTCATTCCCACCATATTTTGGGGCATTTTAGCTTGCTGGTCCGTTTTTCCATATTAATTATTTCAAGACAAAATCTCATGCTCTTTCATGTTTTAGTCTTATTTTGCAAACCTAGACTTGATTGTTCAAAGTTTAATTAGATTTCTAACGCTAATGGGTGCATGAGTTATTGGCTTGTTCTTGTGATAAGATTGTGGGAGGAGAAAGATCTCTTAAATCAAAAGATCAAATCGAAGAGAGAAGAAGAAATCAAGCATCATAAGACATATTTCAAGATACACCTTCTTATCCTTTGTAAAAGCCATTAAGGGCTTCAATTTTTTCAATTTTTATAAGTTGTTTCTAGGTAGCCATTAAAGACCTTTCAAGGATTTTCCCTTGAGGCACTTGTAAAAGATTAATAAAACTTGTAGTGGAGAGGTCATCCATTTTTTGTCTTCTTCCCCATTTGGGGAAGAGTGTTGGGTTTTGTGGTTTGGCTTAGTTAGATCTTTTTCATGTGATCTTAGTTTAATTTCACTTCAATAAGTCATTTTGCTTATCTTCCATATTTACTTACCCCCATGCTCTCCCGAGTAGGGTCTTTGACCTGAAAGAGACTCTTGGGTAGCTTAGATTTACTTTTGTTTATCATTATATTGTTTCTCTTCCAAAGACTTTGACCGAAAGTTGTATCCTTGGGATTTCATCTCAAGGGCAGGACCACATAATTTTGTGGTTACTCTTCCTTCCCCGTTGGTTTCCTTGGTAGAGTTTTCAGCTAGCTGGAGGTTCTCAAGTGCAGGCGATTCTAGTGGTTGATCTTGTTCGGAGATCAATCCCACCTTTTAGATTAGAAATTGTGTGATAGAACACCAGATTTACTCAATCTCATTTTATTTCGCAAGTAGCATTGTTAGTAGTATTCATATCTTGTTGGTAAATCTTATTGTTTAAATCTTTTTTAAATCTGAGATATACTACTACTACAATTTATCTGCTTCTTAAAATAAACCAAAGTCTCTTGAACTTGGCCAAATCCAAGTCAAGAGCACCCTCTATCGGAGGGCATTTTTAGTTTTACATTTCCCTGCATTAGGCATTGTTAAAGTAGCAAGTCTCTTAAACTGTGGTCATAAGACCAAGTCAAGAGCACTCTCTTTCGGAGAGTTGAACAAGGTTTTTCTAATAATAAAATTTTCCACTCATACACCCCCTTAATTAATTTATCTTGGTTTCTGTCCTACACCCGTATGCTCTGCCAACCGGAAACGGTTGGGCTAGTACTCAGAAAGGTGGAAGACTTGATAATTTACAAGTGAAAATCTAATTAAAACTTTCATCCCCATAACCAACCAATCCGGAGTTGATCGATAAGATAATTTCAGTGGGTAATCTCTTAGTGGGGGCGCCGGGATTCCATGTTCAGCCTCTAGTTTGTTGGCTTGCATTGCGCGGCCTGGCTAGAGCACTGGCTGGCCCAACATGTCCTTGAACGGAGGCACTTGATATTGTCTTTTCCGGACTTTCTTTGAACATCCTTGGTTTTGGCCCTAATAATCAAGAACATCTAAAACACTTAAAATTTACCAAGAACAATTTCAAAACGATCTCACAAACAGCTACTTTCGACTTATTCTTTCAGCATCACAAGTTTTATTTGACTCCATTTGGCACTGGTCTTTAATATTTATATATCTTTGAAATCTGGACCATATGTCCTTGTCACTTGTTTAAATTTCAATCTTGTGGATGCCTTAAATTAAATTATAAGTCAGTATTCTGTTATCTTTTGAATCTGTATCTTGTGAATTTTGCAACGTGGATTGCGTGTTTAATTTTGTTCTAGTCATCATTCAAAAAACTCCTAAAAAACATCCATCCGCATCACAACACAAAAAACACTTAAACACACAAAGAGCCTTAGACAACTCTTTAATAAGGACTACCCCCCTTGGCTTCGTTAGGAGTTTTGCCTAAACGGAGGAGTTGGGATTCAGGTGACAGTACCTGGGTCATTGCTTGCCCCCAAGGCCACACCTCTCCCCACTTTCCAGTGAGGGAGACAGCTTTCAAAAGGTTTCTGCTGCTGGTGTGCAGTTTGGCGGACAACACTATGAATACTTGCAACTTTGGAAAGTGAAGACTACCAACAAACAATTGCAAGATCCTAACTACTAAAGAAAAACGAAACTAATACTAAAACACTTTTTGCTGTTTTAATGTGTCTTTTGGAGTGTTTTTTGCAGCGAAAAGGGAATGAAGAGTAGCTGCAAACAGTGATGAAATGGGCAGTGGACAGAGATGAAAAGGGCCAGCAGACAGTCAAGCAACTAGTAGGCTGGAAAGTGGCCCAAACAGTGGTCAAAGGTGGCTGGAAAATGCCCAAAAAACAATGGGCAAAAAGGTGCTAAAACTTGGGTGAAAGAAGGGACTGATATGGTAGGGCAGCGAGCATAGTTTTGGGAGAGTGGGCAGCGAAATGAAGTTGGGACTGAAAGTGGAAATGAAGGATGTGAAAGGCGAATGGGAGAAGGCCAAATGGGTAGAAAAAATTAAACTAGGCTTCTCAATGTAACCAATAACAAATTTTTTTCTTTAATAAGTTTGAAGATGGATCTTTAAGCACTTTTCAAGCCTACTTTTGCAACTCAGATTTTGATCTTGGAAAGCCCTGAAATGCCAAAATATGTTAGAGAAAATAACATTGAAGTGGAGGAAGATACAACCAAGTTCAAGCTCCACTTCGTTACTTGGGGATCTGCACAAACACAACTCAAATAACACTTGATCAAGCTTATGTATACTAAATAAAATGGGATAAGAAATACATCAGTATTACCAACTACAATTTGTACTTCTAAATCACATGAAACTTAGCATAAATGAACAAATTGTACCTTGAAATGATCATTCTATGGACTTGAAAAAGACTTCTAAGCAAAAGATTGATCAAGCATTAATAAAAATGAGTAAAATGCAAGGAACAATATCACCTCATCATCTTGAAAATATTTCTCATGAACACAAAGGCACACCACGTAGACCTCCAAAGTCACTTTTTATTTCAATATAGCAATTGCTATGAGCTTGTTACAAAATCGCCAGAGAAATTGCACAAAAATTCCATGAGAAAAGAGGAGGCAATGCCTTCCTTAAATAATAAATCAAGAGACTAACCTACCCTAATTCGAAATTGGCATGCATGAGGAGCCAAAGGAGGGCGAATTCGAATTGACTGAGAGCTTGGAGTGTTAATTGAATGGTTAACTGGAGCTTTGGTAGATGGGATTGAGTGATGTGGCCTCCACCTAGGCAAGGCACACTCACTCATCCCTTGTCAACATCATCAATCCAACCCACGAATGCCACCTTAAGCAAGACGTGAGAGCCCACCCACGTGAATGCATGGCACGTCACTCCTCTAAAATTCAAAATGTATATCAATTCTTTATTATGGCATGTGCTTTATATCTCCAATGTAGTCGTACACCATAATAAAATACACTCCTTGCTTTTCCAAAGTTTATTTCATCACTTTTTTTACTTTTAATTTTTTTGTCTTTTTGTGCCTGTCATTTTTTGGTCACTAAATGCCAAAATAGTGAAAATTGCTCCCAGAGGCGACGTAATCGCCCGAAACTTTAGAAAAGTTGGCACTAGGGTAAAAAGGATGCTTTGAGCGTCAAAACGAGCCTCCCCACGCTCAATTCCGCCTCTGGATGAGGTTTTATCACTTTTTGAAATTTTTTAATTAAACCATTAAAAAATGGTCTAATTTATGGAAAATTTTATTTTTCTCGGAATTCAATGAAACTCCTAAGGGACCTAGTGCATGTTCATACGACTCAATCGAGATGGCTAACACGTAAAAAATCCTAGACACAAGACTCTAATAACCACCTTAGGTTTTGACCACCATGGGAAATACTCTAGCTTTGGAGGGTTGAGTGAAAAACTCGGGGATTATAAGCCACTGATGAGTAGCGCATAATTCCTAAGGAAAAAACACTCTAGAGTATCCCCCAAATGGCTAAACCTACGGATAGCCGAGTCTTTTATAAAAGGACCCCGTTTAGACCAACTTTTTACAAATTCCCCATGGGGGTATGAACATGCAGTTATTACAAATGGGGCAAAGTTGCCCTGAAAATGACTTCTGAACTTCTGACCACTGATGATGAACATGAATCATGTTCATGAAACTGGCGGCTCACGAGAAATTCAGCTATTTGTACAAAATAGGTGATAACACACTCAAGGTTGGAGCGTCGTGCCCCATCTAACCCCAATAGTAGTGAAAGTCCCTCAATGCCCCCCCTAATCAAGCAATGTAGGCCTGGAAAAAGGATGACGTCATCATCAAAGGACAGCCAAGAAGAGAGGGCGTTGCAGTACTGGAGGACTAGGAGGGTGTGGAAGGTGACCTGGAGGAGAGACATAAGCCTCAGTGCTGAAAGAAGTGCCACCGAAATGATAAAACAAGGTGGGGGTCATGTGACCCAGTGACCCACCCCTGGGAGCCCTGGACACCAACTTCAGGGCTTCAAGCCCTTTTATAAGGTGGTCAACAATGCTACTAAGCCATAGTACTCCCAAGGGAGAAACCAAAGGGTCTGGCCATAACCCCCACTCAAAAAAGCTGGATAACACCCCTCCTGGTCAGGAAAAAATGGCCCTCTCTCCCTGGGGCACATCTACAAGTGCGCCGGTACTGGTACCACGTAACATGCACCGTAGCCATCTTTTGGGAAGACATATCCCTTCATTTTTCCTCTCTCTTTTCTTCCCTCTTTATTGGAAGGCAGTTCTTGGTGATTTTGCCTTATGCACCACAGCCTTTCAGCCTTTTTGGTCAATGTTTAGACTGACAAATATCTTTTCTTTTGTCTAATCGATGTGTATATACTTTTGAAGTTAGTATGTTTAGTGATATGGGATTAGTTTCTCATAGGCTCTTTAATGAACTAGCAATTCAAATTGCTACTAAAGGCCATGTTCTTAGAAGTATATTAGGGACTCCATGGGACTCAGTCTATTATGGGTTGGAACAGGGAGCAAATCCATTAACTGTACAGGATGTGTTTCTGTAATTTGGTAATATGACTCAGTTTTTTTGCCTGGAAAAAAATCATTATCTATACTCTCTAAAACATTATCCTACTGTTCAGCTTCCATAGTGGCATACCAGATTAATAGATCGTGGTATCCGCAGCAGTGCATATGGTCCATGTGCTGATGCATCATTAAATGTTGCGTTGTACCCAACAGTCACATTGAAGTTCTTTGTGCTCGAGTTCATGAAATCATAAGCTGTAAACAAGTAGCTGGAGCAATTTAATTATTGAAATCATACAAACTGAAGCAGAGAAAATCCAAAATTATATTAGATTCAACTTTATTAAATTTGACTTACCGGCAACAATTTCATTGATTTTCCTAGCGAAATTCCCTTTAGAATAACCATGGAACAACTCTCTGTTTATAACTGAGGAATTATCACGCCATAGAGCTCGACTTTCCACACAATGGAAGTCTGTATCTGCAACAAAAATAATGTAAAATCTTAAAACCCTATGAAAATCCAACATGGAAGAAATCTGTCAAACCACAAATAAGGCAGCAAAAGCATACCAATGGGAAATGTATTATTATCTTGTGGAAATGAAAATGAAAAATTCTGATTTGATGGGCATGAAGATCGAAGCACATATCGTGAAGAACCAGACAAAAACGCTGGCTCAATGTAATTTGTTTTTTCAGTCTGGCTATCAGTCCCCTGAAATAAGTTATAACCAATCAGCCTTAAAATTTGTGGTTTCTTAGAGCCTCATGATGCTTTAACAGTAAACAAGAGAATTCAAATACAGAGCAAAAAGGATGAAAAACGCACAGGAACCAGAACTGAGAATGTTTCTATTATGTCTGAAGGATTTGCTGGAAAAGCATCAATTACAAGATTCTGAGCCATGGCTGCAAGCATAATTCATTGCATCAGTTATTGTATTTATTTATCATGGATAACATGCTAATCCATGATTTACATAGCAAATTAAACATTTCTGCATTGATAATTATTTGGTGCAGAGACCTAGGGCAACAAAAAAGAAAATGGACGGCATCTTATGATGGGATTCCAACAAGGGCGAGTAGTATCTATTATTTTGGTCTCTCAAATAAATATAATGCATAGTCCCCAAATGTACATTATCTGAGTACAAGGTGATCGAAAATTATATTAACAGACAAAGAAACACAACATTCCACTACTAATTTACAATTCACTCTGCATTTCTTTAGCTTGGTGTAAAATATCTTTCTACATGATGCCAAAAAAACAGCAAATATTAATAGGTACTAATTTGCAACGTGGTGATAAACGTATATAGCAAATCATGAATGGAACAAAATCACTTTCACTATCTTAGCTAACAAAAATAGAGTATATATGTCCAAGAAATCATACTTTCAGCCATTGATCTGTTGTGCCCTGTGTAAATTAATGTAACAGGGCAAGAATTGTTTTTCAAACAAGAATCATCTGGCAAGTCTGTGAATCCACTTGAGTTAGTTTTTACAGCTCGATACTGAGGACCTGGCACTTGCAGTAATGCAGGCCACTCTTGAGGGCTTTGTATGGAACAAGTGCCAACTTGATCTAAATTTGAGTATTGTATGCCACAGATATTTTGACAGCCACCAGTCCCATTTGTTTTTACACATTTGCAACCACATTGATAAATTGATGAATTATGTAAATTGTTCACCACCACTTGCAGGATGAGCAGCAAAAGACATAGCAGAATCGGGATGATGACAAGACATGTATTTGTTCTCGAATTGCGCTTCTGCAACAACAAGAATTTTATAAATATATATCTTATTGAATAAAAATACACCAACTTTTTAGTATTTACAATCCAGCTAATACACTAACCTACCAAATTACCATACCAAAAATCTCTTACATTCCAACCCATGAGAAATTGAGAAATAAATTAGCCATAATGAATGTTGCTTTAACCGATATACTTCCTTGAAAATAATCTAAATAGTTGATTATAAGTATAATATTAATTATATTGATGTACAACATGTATAATTCCATGGAACATGGATCATCAATATTCTTAGCCATTCGGTTTAATGTAGGAGTATAAGGAGTTAACTGGTAAGCAATTGGTCATTTCATATTGACAATCATCAATCTTTGCAAATGGAATGTAACAACCCATTTCGAGTTCCCTTATTTGGTGGGTGATGTGTAAATATGTGAAGAGATGTGGTCGTGTGTATATGTAATTTTGCATTGTTGCCAAGGCAACAATACCACACATAAATATTGTGTATATGTGAAATGTGTGGCCACGTAAATTCTTTAATCTATATAAAGTACATAAATAATAATAATAATGAGCTATGGGACACAACCCTTCACCTTCGTGACTAGTCTATGCATATAAGTGCAAGGCTCATCTATCTATCATTCTATTCATCCATCATCCGTTCATATTATCAATTATATAATTGTATATCTTCCTAGTCCTTCCTGTTACTGCCTGAAAATGCAAGGCTCATTTTTGCATTTTCAAGACATTCTTCCCAATCATACTATGATGAGGATGTGACCTTTGGAAGTGTTACAACTTAACCTCACACCCCTAGTGATAAAGTCCCAAAGCACAAGTGTGAACCTAGGTTGAACTAAGAAGGGGTTGTTAGCCCTCATATTGTATCAGGGTAACACTTGTTGTAGGTCTTTCCGAAGCAAATAATTGTGAAAAATTCCTTCAGAATCCGGATCCTGACACACCATGATCAGCTGAACATGGCTTAGACTTCCTTGAAACGCATTTATCAGGATATATTCTTCATATTTGCATTGTGGTCAAAGTGATAATTAAAAAATGGTGTGCACTTTGTTACCCCCCTATTTGTATAGGGTTTCCACATTAGATTTTCATGAGGATTCCTGGGCTGATTCTGGAATCATTCTGAGCATAAATATGAGCAGAGGCAACACTTCTGGAGTCTGGACTTCAAATAACACTAGAAAAACATTTCTGTTATGCTCTGAGCAAAATCTGTGGGCATTTATCAGTGGTCTTTGAGAATGAGGAGCATTAAGAAACAGTTCTAGAAGTCTGGGTGCGGCCTGTAGCAAACAGCAGTTTGGGGTCCTGATTTTTCAAAGCTACAGGTCTGATCTGAGCTAAGATGGTGGTACAAAACATCATGTGAAAAGGGGGTGAGTATTGTTCAAGATTTCACCGAGGACTTTGAAGTATTTTGGGCAATCTTTGGGATGGATCAACCTTAAGTTCCAGATCTATGCTGTCCTGAGCATTTCCAGCCAAGCAAAATAAAGGAAAGGGTCTACTGTGTTGTGAACTCTGGGTCTGAAAATGGCATTTTCTCTCCCTGAAAAGGCCATCTGATTAATGAAAACCTTGCTGTACCAGCCAGCAAAGTGTTTGATCAGCATTCATATGATTAGGACACAGAGCTTATGATAATTGGTGAAATAGCAGTTTGAAAAGGAAGTACAGGGGTTGTTCTTTTAGTATGACATGCATTGTTAAAACATGTTCTAAAAGCTGATAGCCAGGTTTGAAATAATCTAGAAAAGTGACCAGCAACATGAGAGATGTCTTGCAGGATGTACATTCAGTTTTTCACCAGTAGGAGTGGTTCCAGATCTCTTTACCATGACTGTAAAAGGTTTCCATCAAGTGTTTCCAAAGAAGAGGAACATCCCAGTGTGAAGCTGATCCCACATTTCCACTGAGACAGAGGAGAATTTCTGTTGTGTTTTCTCCCATTTGCAACAAGATTTGAGGATTGATGGTTACCTGTGCAATCAATGAACTCCCAGAGGAATGGATTTGACCGCTCTATAACCCAGAATTTTCCACAAGTTGGTGAGACTGCCGAAGATCACTTGAAGCAGATTTCTGGGATGTTTTGTGGCATTCTGTAGGTATGGTTTGATGAATGAAAGCTACAGGAAGGAGGGCAGAGTCGTCTAAATGAAGGAAGCTAGGCATAATTGTGAACAGAATCTGCTGAGCAGAGTTTCTCAGGCAGATCAAGACAATAAGGCATTATTTCTCTCGGAAGGGTAAGCTCATGGAAAGGATTCTGAACTTGATGATTCTCTCAGACTACATTCTCAACCAGAATATGTTTGACAAAACTAAGCCTTCCCCTAAATGTGAGCGAGATAAGGAACTTGCAAAAAAGATCATTGGGAGCAATTGATGGTACCAGTCAGTCCAAGAAACAGTCCTGTGGGGCATCCCTACAGACCTATTTTTGCAAAATTCCCAAAGGCTGGGATTCCATCTTTGCTGCTCTTCGGCTCCCATTATGATATGAATGTGGTATTACGTGATGGATGATCAGAGGATGATGTATGAATTGCTATATGCCATGCCATGATGATGATGATATATGTCTTATGAACTATTGAACAACAATGCTTTGTGATTCTCTGATGAGTACAGCTAGCAGTATCACCCTTAGGTTGACGAGGGTAAAAAATGTGTGGTTTATTTATTAGCCAAGTCACCAAGGTAATTGTTATCACATAGATTGTAGCTGCCACTAACGGTATTGTTATCACATATATAGTACCCGGGCTACCATACCTTCTTTTTCAGATTCCAGAGCACTATTCATCCAGTTCCTTTGCATTTGAGATGCTGAGATGAGCATCTATTATGGATCATTATCAGATTATGGACAGCAGATATATTCCCCTGCCATGACTGAGTTTCAGGACACTCAGAGAGAGGACTGATGTAGCCATTTAACCATTTATACAGAGCAGTCAGTAGTGCCCAGAGTTACAGCAGCAGTTTCAGAGGACAGATTTTGGTTCAGATGATGAGCATTCAGATATATCACTCAGCAGGTATATTTTGGTGTTATGGTTATATTGCTTTTATATTCATTCTTATAGCATGTCTTAGTATTTAGCATCATGATCTGGCGATCATATAGATATCTGAACCTTGTTGTACTTTATATATATATCATATTGTCCATACTCAGACTTAGAAGTTCTTGGCCTATACTCATCAGTTTTACCCTCCTTAGGAAGATTAGAGGTGATCATTCCCACCATACTTTGGCTTGCTAGTGTTGGTCTCACTATGCATTGTCTTCATCCATCCATTACCTACCCAATTTGTTCATTACCTTGACTTACTACTTGACTAGTGGCATGGAGGACCTTTTCCCACTGTAGCCTCTGTATTGGATGAGTTTCCCTATTTATTGTGTCTCGACTCTGAGTTGGTGACAAAACTTACCTTTGGTGAGGGGGATTTCCTTGAAAAGTCCCCCTAGTCACTAAAGATGTTGTTGGCTAAACCTAAAACTTTTAGTGTTGCCATTAATGCAAAATATGGAAATGAAAAAGTTGTATCTTGTATGAAAAGCCCATTCATGCAATGTGTTTCTCAACACACATGAATCAAAGGCAAGCCAAATGAAAATGGCTATGAAATATCAAATGCTATATTTGTTGTGAAATGTAAATACCTAGGTAAACAAGCTGTCTGTGACACACCTAGAAATGCTAAAGTAAACAAGTGCCTTAAAAACACACCTGCAGCAAGAAGCCTAATTAAATGTAAATCTATGCAATGTGTTTATAAACACGCGTAGATCAAAGGCTATGGAAACTTTAGGCCCAAAAAGCAATGGAACTTAAACTCTATATCAAAAAGATTGTTGGCCTCATTTGCATTATGGATTGTGCGCATCTGTGAAGGTGAATAAACATTCTTTGAAAAACTTACCCATTTGTGAGACACCACCATTCCCTATGTTATTGCTTGTCCACTATATGCTATGGTGTGTATTCCCTTGTCCATTTCCAAAGTGTCACAGTGTTAAGTCAGTAAGTCATCCTTTGACCTAGCCATGTTATTCTTAGCCTTCACCCTTCACTAGCAAATTGATCACAACTATGAAGTGAGTATGACCTAGAAAGTCTAATCTGAGTAATAAATAATAATTAATGAACTATTATATTTGGATTTAGATCGCCAGTAATGATTGCTAGTTGCTTTAATTGCTATTTGAATGGATTGTACAGCATGTTTTAACCTTTGACACCTTGCAGCAGCTTGATGACAGTTTGAGTTATATTTTGGTCATGTTGACTTGGTCAAACCCAGTTTGACCACAAGTCAACCACAGGACATGAGGTAATAGACCTCGGATGCTACAGATAGATGATATATGGTATAGTACAGGTTACCACGGTGGGCCTATGCAGTGGTTTCAGGGTTATGATGATGATTTGTGCTTTTTCAGCACTTTTATAGATTATTATTATTTGGCCTACCGGATATGATGAGTATTTATTTTGGACCATGCAGAGGTTTATATGGTGTATGAGTACACTTCTTAGATGGATTTGGACCTTCTGAGTCCAATGGGGCAGTCTGTTTTCAGTTCCGGGCAGTTACAGTGATTTTTAGCCTCAGTTGGCTATCCTAGTGCAGATTTGGTCTATCAGAGGCCTTGTCAGAGCAGAGTAGAGATTGGATGAGTTCACCTAGGGCGTTGTGCATGGAGGGGGTGGTCCAGCCACTTGATATTACCATATTACCCCCCCCTCCCAAACAACCTGGTGCCCTCACCTTGACAGCGCAGGCACTCTAGGAGGCAGTTTGGGCAGTTTCACACTTCCCGAGGCAGTCCAGAAATGTTGAAAATGGCTACTAAAGAATTCGATTTGGGCTACTGAGGAAAATTTATGGCATGGAATGACTTGTGATGATGAGTGGGATGTCTTCCACACCTTCTCCAGCAGTCTCAACTTTCAGTGGGACCCACATCCATCACTTTTGGCACCTTTTGATGATTTCTGGAGCCTTCCAAGGCTCACGACTTTCCCAGAGAGGCACGATTTGGTGTCTTGGTCTTTTATTCTTGGATATTGTGCCATGGGTATTGACCAAGAGTGTTAGAAATTACCCCTTGGACCCACCATAAGCTATGTCTTATGTTTTATCATTATGATTTGGTGGGATCCCTCTCCTAGGGTGAGTTTGTCCACATATTGTTATATTTTATTATTGATCCATGTATTGTATTGTTGAGCTCATCTCAACCATTGATTAGATCTTTTGATCTTTTAATCTTAGCCACTCATTCAAAAAGTGGTTAGGATTATGGCCTCTCTCCATCCTATTTAAAAGGGAGAGCTTCTCATTGTAAAATCATCTAGAGAATTTGGCTCTTGGCTCTTGGAATAAAATTTCTATCTTTTGGAGTACATGCTTGGATCTTGGAGTGGATGTTGGTTGTTTTGATTGTAAATGCTTTTGTCCATTGCATTGGAGGATCTATTGCAGCTATCTTGCATATTTTGCTATATTTTTTTACAAGTGGAGAAGACTCTTTGACAAGTGTGAATTGGTGGGGAGGCTTGCCCTTCAAGCTTGGAGGGCGTTTTGGTTAATCAGGGAGTGGTTTTGTCTTTGTACCAACTATTATTTGCTTATCTCTTTCTTGCTTGTATCTACCTTCAACATGTTAAACTGATTGATGCTTTGCTCCTTGGTTTTGACAGGTTAGAGGGACACACATGTGGCTTGGAGAAAATCGATTTGGCAAGAGGGCTTCAAAAATTCTTCATTTGATCTTTGGCAAAAGTAATCCTCATCTCAACTAGCATTCATCTCTTCATCCAGGTATGCTCCAAAGGTATGGTCTTCTTCTTCCTTGGCTTATCCATAACTTCTAGATCACAAAAACCCTCATTTTTCACTTTTTCTTATACCTACTTGGATCTAGCTTGGCTTTGGGTAAGATATTGAAAACCCACCTCTATAGCATCCACGGCAATTCGGATCTATAGTTTGGTGAGGATTGGCCTTCATTTGACACATTTTCCAAGGCACATTAGCCTTCTTGAGGGGGTCGCACTTCTTGACGGAGGCTAGTGGGGCTATTTCCAAGAGATGGGTAGGTGAGATCCCACTTGATCCATAATCTCCATACTTGATAACCTACCCCTAGTGCTTCACTTCATTGATTTTTGCCTTGTGGGCCCCATTTCTCATTTTGAGGGTTGTGCCCCACTTGGGTCAATTTGGTGATGCATGTTCAATCCTAGATCTATGGAGATCTAGCCATTAGATGTCCATGATTTTCAAGATCCACATTCATACTTACCTAAACTACTTGGATCTAAACTTTGGTGGCCTTTGGGTTTGATTTGACACACTTTTCCATGCTTTTAGCCCTCCTTGGGCAAAGTCGCACTTCTTGGGTGATTGAGTTGTCCCACTTTGAGAAATTGGGTGGTTGAGATCCCATTGGATTTGGAAAGAGCATATATTGAAACCTACATCTAGTGTCTCGCTTTGTGAAGTTCTGCCTTGGGGGTAACATTCCTTGTTTTGGGGAAAGTTGTCCACTCGGGTCACTTAGTGAAATATTAGATCTAGTAAGATCCAACCATCACACCTCAAGTAGCCCACTTGATTTGCATCCTAGGTGTCCCGATCTACATTTTGGTATCCTTTTGACTCCATTGGCCCATCCATTTCAAGGCACTAATCCACCTAGGGTAATTTTCACTTCTTGGGAATTGTGTCAAGTACTAGATCCCATATGTGGGTATCTCTAATTTCATCTTAGATCCATAGATCTATCGCTTGCATACCCATTGGTAACTTTTGCATCCCTAACTTCACCTTGTGGGTCCTATTTTGAACCAATTCCATATCCCAAGGAAGTGGGTCTCGCTAGTGTATTTCATGGTACTAGATCTGTCTTTTGGCTCTTCATAGGTGACCCAACCCATTCATTGGTTGAAACACTTGTCACTCTTTAGACCTCTTCAACCACTATCTAAACTCTTGGGTCCACCTAACCTTGCATTGGTTTCCGTAACTTGACATTTACACATCCCTAGGAACCTTTGTTTTGGTCCAATCACTTTTGAGTGATCATCGGGTCTCCCCCTTGATCTTGATTTATCTTGATCTAAAGTGAAGAGTGCCTCGATTGTCGTGACTCCCAGCTTGCATTGGGAACCGTGGCATCTCTTGGGTCACCTCTTTAGATGTCCATCTCCTCTACCGTCTCGGATGGGATACCTTTAGGGACAACTACAAGTTGTGTGATAACAGGTATCTTATCCGGGACGGTAGAGATGGGGCAACTAAACCAGTGACACTGCAAGGGCCTCGTCCACCACTTGATTGGAGTGGCGGGCCTTGTAACGCCGGATGGGCTCTTGTCACTTTAGATCAAGCTAAGAGCAAGATCAACAGGGAGACCCTAGCCATCCAATGAAGGCTAGCAAACCAACATAAGACACACCAAAGGATATGAACTAGATCAAAACAATGAATCCTTGAGTTGATTCCTCTAGATCTATAGGATAACTGTGGGATTAGAGAATTAAGAACCGGTTGAGAGGCTTTAGAGATGTAGGAAATGTTCAACTTTAAAGATCTATCACCATAGTGAGGGTTATGGACTAGATCTAGATAGATCAAGTGCCAACAAAAGATACTCACATTACTCCACCTAGGGTTTGAGCAATAAAATATGAAATGGCTACAAATGGGGGTTTGGGGGGATTAATGGCACTTAGATTTGTTGCTTTGGGTTAGATATGAGCTTTGGAAGAGAATCAAGCAAACACCCAAATCGTAGATCAGGACAAATGATCAAATTCCCAAGGAGGACGAATTGCCCCAAAGAGGACTAGTGCTTGATAATGGGTAAATGGAGTCAATTTAAGCTCAAACTTGGTTTCTAAGGGTTTAAGAGGATTTCCAACTTGGGTTTTGAATTATAAGCCCAAAAGATCACCCAATCTTCTACTTCTAACAAACTAGGGTTTTAAACTTTAAATTTTATATGACTTATGGAATAGAAATTGGAACAAGAGAAAAACTTGAAAGATCTTACTTGTAAATCTTGTGGCCGCCAAATGCAATGATGATCCTTTCACCTAGTTACAATTTTGAGCTAGATCCGGCGAGTTCCAAGCTAGATCGATTGGTCCAAGTGGAGGAAGTGAGCCCCTCTCTCCCTGCAAATGCAAACAACAATAGTTAGATTTGATGTACAAGAAAAGAAGAATAAAAATGCAATACATCTCAAGAAATAAATCAATGACACAAAGCACAACTGGATACTCCCTGAGATGAAACGATTTGCAAAGAGAGATGGATATCCCTCACAAAATCACACTCCACCAAATCACGCCCCTGCAAAATCAAATCGGCCTCCACAAAATTGTCTTGAAACCACCACGATTTTGCTCAAATGTCTAAGAAAAGGATTTACAATCATGCATAAGAACATTCATCAAATATTTGAAAGAGTTTTCTTCAAAAATTTCTCTTTATTGCCAAAGATCCAAGAGCCAAAAAGTCCTTTACCATGAGTGAGAGATCGAATAAATAGATCCTCACAATATAAAAAACCTAAACCCAAGAAGATGGAGGGCTAGGATCAAAAGATAATACATCAAGATCAACAGCCAATGATGTGCCAGACAATATACATGAGATCACAAAAAGAGGGGGGCGCACCTTCCTCAATGATGCCTAGGGGGGGCAAATAATATAATATATGACATGGTACAACATAATAACATAAGAGAGGGGGCTAGAAGGTCCAAAGTCTCTCCACTAGCACCCCCAGTACATCAACATAAGATACAACATGTAATCATCATGGTACAACTAGGAAGTGCGCCCCCTCTATGGAACATGATGCCCCCAAGGAGAAGAAAAAAGTCATGTGGACCCCAACAACTGATGTAGACCATGCTGGGAGGTGTCTAAGGATCAACATAATCCATCGAAAAACAATCATGCCATTTACTTGCCCCATTTAGCCAAATCGAATTCCTTGCCCCATTTTCACCTTTTTTATGCAATTTTTCCATGGTACTCTACTGCTGGAAAATAAATTGGCCATATCATCAAGTACATGTGCCCGGAACTGAGATTTGAATGCACCAATGGACTCATAATGTCCAAATCTACTAGGAATGAGTACTCATACACCATATGTCCATCAAGAAATACATATGGAAGCTCATCTATGGTAGAATAATAAAAATATGGCCTGTTAATGCTGATAATAATAAAAATAATGCAAGCCACCATGAAAAATCACTGTCTGGAGCATGGAAATATCTACTAAACATTAAAGGGCTCTAAAAATCCAAAATCGAACTTTGTCTAACAAACTCATCACGGAAGCTGTTGTTGACTTGGTTTTGACCAGGTCACAAATGATAAAAATAATGACCCAGACTGAAAACAATTGATCCTGCATGTACAAATGGATGAAATATGCTCCCTTATTTATATTAGTAACAAGAATAAAACATAAGTGGTGATGCCGCCGGATCGCGCACCTGGTTAACTGTTACACTTAAAATCTTACCATCATGAGATTCAGTGTGTTACCACCTAAAGTTGCACATTAGATGGACGTCAGTGAGCCGCCAGTATTGCGCAATTATTTGTGCTTATCAGAGTTCAAATGTTCCTGCCTTGGCCAATTTTGGCCATCTTTTTCATTTCTGAAATAAATGACCGTGCCCTACGGGGTTTGTAATAAAGCGTACTAGCATGGTGGTCTTTGAGTGACTCGGTTTCCTAGGACTTGACAACCAAAGAAGGTATTCTAGGGAGTTTTTTCCCTTGTCGATTATGCTTTTCCTTTAGCCGTATAATCGATGAGGTTTTCTCCCGCTCCTCCAAAGCTGGAATGTCCAAAGTGGTGGTTAGGCCTTAGGGGATTATTAGACTCCATTTTATAATGTTTATAAACATGCTAGACGCTAGGATTTTGTCGTTTTGAATTGTACTAGGTCCCCCTGAAGTTTCAGTCCATTCCGAGAAAAATATTTTTTTTGCATTTTAAGCCATTTTTTTAATGCTTTAAATGAAAAAATTCAAAACATGATAAAAGTGTGATCCGGAGTCAGATTTTGGTGCAGGGATGCTCATTTTCAAGCTCAGAGCATGCTCTTTTCTCCACAAACCTGGTTTTCCTATGTTTCAGGCAGTTAAAACACCCCGTAGAGCAGTTTTGCCTATCAGAACTACATAATGGCACTTTAAAGCTAAGTGAGCATAAAAATGCACCATGGTCAAAATTAAAATATTCAAAAAAAGGAGAATATGTCACATGCCAAATAACATGGCATTGACTCAAATGGATGGGCAACTATATAAAAGGGTTAAAGCATTTCATAAAATATCATATGGTGGGATATTATTCTTTATCCAAAGTTTGTGAAGATATGAACTCGCCCTCCATCATTCACGTGCGCATCATCCACTTGAGAGCTCGAAGGATCGGTTGTATTATTTAAATTATGGAGTGGGCTTACCTTTGGGTTAGGTGGCACAAGATCTTTGCTTGGCGTCCAACTACATACCAATCAACATCATGAACCCAAGCTTCGTGGTGACTCCCCATTATGTGTGTGTTTTCTCCCTCACGTGGGTGCTCTCTTCCATGGCAGCCATATTTTGGTTGTGATAATTCCAAGGTGGGCTGCCCACCTAATGGAGAGGTGGCACTTCCCCTTTTGATTGTTTGTCGATCAACTTCATACACCTCAACGTGATCCTTCACTCCTCTATTATGCGCCATCCCTCACGATTGGCAATTCCTCCACACGGCAGCTCCTGAATCGGTGATGATATTTCCAAGGTTGGGCTGCCAACCTTATGGAGATGTGGCGAATGGCTTGGCTTATCAATCAAATTCAAACTTCAAGTTAACTCTCACTCTTAGCTCATGCGCATCCCTTGATTGGTAAACCCCATCACTCTTCGTTTTTGCTATTTAAGAGTGAGCTTGGCTCCATTGTTTGAGATCAGAAGGTCAAACCTCTGTTTGCAATTGTAATATTTTTGTATTGAGTTAATAAGAAGGCTTTAGAGGCTACCCTGGTACTGTCTGCGGTGTTGGATTGTTCTATTCTTTTCTCCTTATGAGGTAAATTTGTATCATCATAGCATGCTAGTAATTGTTGGATTTATCTGTCTTTGAAGGGAAAGTATTTTTCATAAGAATAGTAGGTGGTGCTTTATAGACTATTTGCTATTGTGGATAACATTAGAATGCTAGAGGTAAGAAAATTCTTGTTTGAATCTATCATCTCTCACATTTTCTTTTAATTATTCACACAGGTGCTTTTAATCCCTTTGCTAGTGGTGTTTTGATCTTACAGGTTGCTTAAGCTAGACGAGTGGATGAACATGTTAGATCTTCCTTTCCTCCAGCAAACTTAAACAGAGAGGTCATCCCACCGGTGCATCAGAAAGCAGACTCCATTGCCCATCCTCAGAGCTCAAACCCCATGGGTTCAAACTTCTCGATTCATTTCTTCTATTCTTTCTCGGTTACCGTTCCTATTTTTACTTAGATCTTGCTTTCAAAGTGTTATTCATAAGTAGATCTGAGTTGAATCACAACCTAATAGTTAAAACTCATTTGATAATCTAGATCTAGGTTGTTAGTTTCTATTTTTGTTTTTTTTCAAGTAGATCTAAAGCAAAATAGAATCTCGTGTCTTTCAAAGTTTTATCAAGTAAATAGTACTTTGATTTGCTTGTCATCTCTTAAAGAGACAAGCAAAGATCCTAAAAAGGCAAGCTTTCTAGCTTGCCTTACTTAGTTCTTTTTCTCATTCTTTTTTCGTACTTTTAAGTTGGAAATTTTTTCGTTTCTTGGCATATAAGTGAACACACTCTGGAAGTGTGTTTTGGTAGATTTCAAGCATTTGATAGCTTGCTGGTTTTTGCATTTAAATATCAGTCCTAACTTATTAAATTCATTTAAAAGTAAGTCTTAAGTCCAAAAACTTCATTTTTACTTACTAGTTGCATTGTAGTTCATTGTAGTGTTGTCATTGTGATTAACTTTGTTTGCTGGTCTGATGTTGTCCTTTAGCAGGTCGAACCTAAGGAATCAAGAAATTTACCATGTTAAGGCTCCCTGAACACCTCCATGAACCAGCAGTTCAAGTGTTGATCCATTTTTTCCAATAAATTGTAAACCGACTTGTTCCCTAAGCATAAAAGGCAAGTAGCTTTTCTTCTTCTTTTTTCATCTTGTAAAGCCAAAAAATAAAAAGAGCAAGCAGGCAATTCCAGCGCCTGGACCCCAATCCCCCCAAGGGGGATTCGCATTTTTCACCTTTTTCACTTTTTTGTTTTTTTCTTCTTTTCTTTTTTTTAGAGTAGTTTACTTGTGGTTATTAGTAATTAAATAACATTCACAAAGCACACAAGGCGTCCCAGGGGGACTTACAATCTTTTACAATTTTTCACCTAAGTGCTACAAAATGAATCACAACTTGTTCTAAAAACTTCAAGTAAAATTAATCCCCCTTGCTCTACCGAAGTACTCCACCTTAAGTGGAAGAAAAGATACTCTTGGGGTTTGCATAGATTAATCATCCACTTACACTTCATAATAAAATATACCAACGCCCCAAACCCAGAGTATGCTCTTGGCCGCTGCAGCTTAGTTGGAATAGCTGGTCAATCAGAAACAGGTGCAAGGTACTTAGTTTTAATAGGAAAATCCATTAGAATCGAATCCTAAGAACTCGGGAGGTTGCATGGACTGAATCCACAGAGTCAGCAGGTTCTTAAGCCGGTTCATCCACACCTGGTTGAACACTTGGTAAGGTTGCTAGAGCACTCAGTTCGAAGGTTAGGTTTCTTTTGGGCCAAACCAAGAATTAACCCACACCTTAATCCACTCATTTAATAATCATCAAATAAACCAACTGACACTGCAATACTTTCACTTGAGCCTACAGAAGCAACCCCACACAGCAACAATCGCAAGCATTCTACATTCTCGGCACTGGTCTATATTTGCTTATTTTTTAAGTTCAATCATATATGTCATGAATGCTTTCTATCTCATGTGGTGTTGATCTTTTGATTTAATTCATAAAGCAATACTCAGTTATTATCATTTCATCATTTAATAAACTGCTAGATTAAACTTTTTATGTTAATAGATTAAAAGCCTTAGTTTTACTTTTATAGGGACCACCCCCCTTGGCTTCGCTAGGAGTAAACCTAGATGGAGGAGTCGAGTAATCAGGTGACAGCACTTGACTCTCACTTGCCCCCAAGGACACATCGAGCGGCTTGAAGGTTTCCTGCTGTGTTTGACGCCACAAGTGTGTATTAGGCGGCAACATTTTGGCGTCGTTGTCGGGGATAAACATTTCTATTCCCAAGTGACGACTTTTGGTTTTCTCCTTTTTGTTTTTGCTTTGTTTGATGAATGCTTAGAGTAGATCTTTATTCTTTCATCTGGCGACTCCACTAACCTTTTTCCTTTTTATAAAATTTCAAAGTAAAACAAAATAAAATTGTGAGATTTGTTAATGCATAATTTTTCTCACATGGCGACTCCATTGAAGGGATAAAACCCTTGAATCTCATAGATTTATTGAGACTGGTTGTGTGTAGATGAGCCCATGCGACACAGTAAACTTAAAAGCTCATCATTCTGACAACTCCCCCGATTCAATACAAATTGTCCTCCATGGTTATTTCAAACTGACACTTTTGACACCAATATGGATGATGAAGAGTCTTGTGCTCAAATTGCTAGTGCATATCCTCCCCTCAATTTTTCATATATCCCAGGTTTTCCTAACTTTCACTATGGTGAGGAGGATATATCAAGTTATTTGCTAATGTTTTATGGAAATGGTTATCTAGTCATCTAACACATCATGTCTTTCCTTAAGGTTCTGGTTGACTTCAATGTTTTACATGAAGATAATATGATGCAGATGTTTGCGGGTACCCTGGAAGGAGAGGCTTATTATTGGTTTATTCAGGGCCTCCCTAACAAGTGTATTACCTCCCTTTCATGCTTCCTTAAATTTTTCTTAAAGCAAGGGCAGTAAGATGACGACAATGTGGAAAGATTCCTTAAAAAAATCCTTGGCTTACTTCTTACCCGAGATAGAATATCACATGGAAGACCCTGAGCCTCCTCATGTTGTCATGACAGAGAACATTGAATATGTGGAGGTACCTGTTATCACATATATAGTAGTCGGGCTACCATACATTATTTTTTTTATTCCAGTACACTATTCAGCCAGTTCCCTTGCATTGAGATGCTGAGATGAGCATCTATATTTGATCACTATCAGATTTTGGACAGTACATATTCCCCATGCCATGACTGAGTCTCAGGACATTCAGAGAGATGGCCGATGTAGCTATTATACCATTTGCACATGAGCAGTCAGTAGTGCCCAGAGTTACAGTAGCAGTTTCAGAGGACAGATGATGGTTCAGAGGATGAGCATTCAGGTATACGACTCAGCAGGTATATCATGGTGTTGTGGTTATATTGCTTTTATATTCATTCTTATGGCATGTCTTAGCATTTAGTATCATGATCTGGTGATCATATAGATATGTGGACCTGGTTGATCTTGTTATATATATATTATATAGTCCCTACTCAAACTTAGAAGTTCACTATTCATACTCATTGGTTTTACCCTCCTTAGGGAGAATAGAGGTGATCATTCCACCATACCTTGGCTTGCTAGTGTTAGCTCCATTATTCATTGTCTTCATCCATCCATTACCTACCTTTTAGTTTATCACCCTGACTTACTACTTGACTAGTGGCATGGAGGAATTTTCCCCACTCTAGCCTCTATGTTGGATGAGCTTCCTTGTCTATTGTGTCTCGGCTCTGAGTTGGTGACAAAACTTACCTATGGTGAGTTGGATTTCCTTGAGAAATCCCCCTAATCACTAAAGTTGTGTTAACTAAACCTAAAACTTTTAGTGCTTCCATGAATACGAAGTACGGAAAATGAAATGTTATATGAAAAGCCCATTCATGCAATGTGTTTTTTAACACACATGAATGAAAGGCAAGCCAAATGAAAATGGCTATGAATTAAAAGGTTATATCTTTTGTGAAATGTAAATACCTAGGTAAACAAGTTGTCTGTGACACACCTAGAAGTGCTCAAGTAAACAAGTGCCTTAAAAACACACCTGCAACAAAAAGCCTAAATAAATGTAAATCTATGCAATGTGTTTATAAACACACATAGATCAAAGGCTATGGAAACTTTAGGCCCAAAAAGCAATGAAACTCAAATGCTATATCAAAATGATTGCTGGCTTCATTTGTATTATGGATTGTGCGCATCTGTGTAAGGTGAATAAACACTCTTTGAACAACTTATCCATTTGTGAGACACTGCCATTCCCTGTGTTGTTGCTCATTCAGTATATGCTACGGTGTGTATTCCCTTTCCCATTTCCAAAGTGTCACAAAGTTCAGTCAGTAAATCATCCTTTGGCCTAGCCAGTTTGTTTTAAGCCTTCACCCTTCACTAGCAAATTGATCACAACTATGAAGTGAGTATGGTCTTGAAAGTCTAGTCTGAGTCATAATAATAATTAATGACATTATATATTTGTTGGTAGATCGTCAGTAATG
This sequence comes from Larix kaempferi, assembly GCA_027924585.1. Lineage (NCBI taxonomy): Eukaryota > Viridiplantae > Streptophyta > Pinopsida > Pinales > Pinaceae > Larix > Larix kaempferi. Next base: position 7,860,207 of record BSBM01000053.1, read on the forward strand.
ACTGCTACTTGTTATAATTGCTATTTGAATGAATTGTAGAGCATGCATTAACCTCTGACACTTTGCAGCAACTTCCGATGATATTCTGAGTTATATTTGGTCATGTTGACTTGGTCAAACCCAGTTTGACCAAGATCAGCCACAGGACATGAGATGGTTAGACCTTATGATGACACAGATAGATGATATATGGTCTATGTACATGTACATGATGGTTCTATGCATCAGATGCAGGGTTATGATAATGATTTATGGTTTTCAGCATTATTTGATCATTTACAGATTATTATTATTTCGCTTGTGCGGGCATATTGGATATATTATATGATCATGCAGAGATCCATATGGTGTATGAGTATACATCTTGGATAGATTTGGACCTTCTGAGTCCAGTGTGATAGTCTGTTTTCAGTTTCAGGCAGTTATAGTGATGTTTGAGCCTCAGTAGGCTATCCTAGTGCAGTTTTGCTCTGTCGGAGACCTTGTCAGAGCAGAGATGGATTTTATTTGGTTCACCTAGGGCGCTGTGCATGGAGGGGGTGGTCCAGCCACTTGTTTTTACCATATTACCCCCCTCCCAGACACACTGGTGCCCTCACCTTGACAGTGCAAGCACTCCACGAGGCAGTTTGGGCAGTTTCACGCTTCTTGAGGCAGTTCAGAATCGACAGAAATGGCTACAGAGGAATTCGATTTGGGCTACTAAGGCAAAGTTTTGGCATGGGATAATCAGTGATGATGAGTGGGATGTCTTCCACACCTTCTCCAGCAATTTCAGCTTCATCGGGACCTGCATCCATCACTTATGGCATTTTCTGATTATTTCTGGAGCCTCCTAAGGCTCACGATTTGTCCATAGAGGCACGATTTGGTACTTTGATGACTATTTTATTATTATTGTGCTATGGGGATTGACCAAGGGTGTCTAAAAATACCTCTTGGACCCACCATGAGCTAGTTGTTATATTTTGTCATCATGATTTGGTGGGATCCCCTCTCCTAGGGGGATTTTGTCCACTTATTGTTATATTTTATTAGTGATCCATGTATTTTATTGTTGAGTTCATCTCAACCATTGATTAGATCTTTTGATCTTTTAATCTTAGCCACTCATTCAAAAAGTGGTTAGATTGTGGACTCTCTCCCTCCTATTTAAAGGAGAGAGCCTCTCATTGTAAAGGGGACTTGTGGCTCTGGATTATTGGAATAGAAAATTATTATTGCATCTATCTCCAAGTGTTGTGGTGAATGTTTTTGGTGTTCGTTCGTTGATTCTTCCTTTGCATTGAGTTATTGGAGATATTGTCTTGCCATATTTTTGTACCATTTTTGCATCTACGGGTGGAGGCTGAATTCATTCAAGGAGGACGTATTGGTAGGGGAGGACCCTCCCTACTTCTTCTTTGGGTTTCTTCATTGGTAACAAGGAGTATTACTATCCCAAGACCTTCTATTCATGTTACATTTGCACTTCGCTTGTATTTCCTCCATACTTGATCTTTCTGATTAAAATCGCTTTCCTTGGATTGACAGGTAGAGGAGGTCGCACTTCTGGGCTAGGGCATCATTTCGGCAAGCAAATTCAACAATCTCTCATTTGATCTCTGCGGAAGTCTTCCTCAACAACATGGCATCTCTCTTCATCACTCAGGTATGATCTCAAGGTAATTTCTCTCTCCATGATCTATCCACTTGTCTAAGTTACTTCAAACCCTAATTAATTAAAACCCCCATTTTACATTTTCTCAGATCTACAAAGATCTAGTGGCTTCTTGGGTAAGACATTTAAAACCCACCTATATAGTATCCACGGCATCCCGGATCTATATTTTGGTGAGGATTGGCTTCCATTTGACCCTCTTCCCAAGGCAACTTAGCCTCTCCAAGTGAGGTTGCACTCCTTGGTTTGGGTGAGTTAACCTAGATCTAGTACGTGGGTAGTTGAGATTTCACTTGATCTGCAATCTACATATCCAATAACCTACCCCTAGACTGTCACCTTAGTGATTTCTACCTTGTGGGCCCCATTCCACATTTTAAGGGTTGAAACCCATTTTAGACCACCTGGTATCTTAAATCTCAGATCTAATAAGATCTAGCCACTGGATTGCCTTGATTTTCTAGATCCACATTTACACTTGCCTAAACTACTTGGATCTAAATTCTGGTGGCCATCGGACTTGTCTTGATCCCACTTACCACACTTTTAGCCCTCCTTGGGCAAGGTCGCACTTCCTGGGGAGATTGAGTTTGTCCACTTGTAGGACATGGGTAGTTGAGATTTTGGTGGATTTGGAATAAGCATACCTTGAAACCTATCTCTAGTATGTCATTTTGTGAAATCTTGCCTTGGGGGTAGCATTCCTTGTTTTAAGGGATTGTGGTCCACTTGGGTCACATCATGAACTATTAGATCTAGAAAGATCCAACCATCATACCTTTAGTAGCCCACTTGTCTTATGTCATAGGGGTCATGATCTACAAGTTAACCTCTTTTTGACTCCACGTATCCCAATTCCCAAGGCACTTGGTCATTCAACTTTCTTAGATTGTTGGGTTAACTTGTGGTTAGATCCTTGTTCTGGTTGCCTGAATCAATCGACATTGTCATTTCCTATAAACAAGCTCGTCATTGGTATTGGTTAGCCCCAATTCAACCCTTAAGCTACCCTGCATTGGACACGGTTCCCAAGGCAATGGATTTTCTCACAATTGACTAGTACTTTAATCCTGGATCTCATTTCAAATACTATAAGTCACTCTCACATCAACAATGAACCAAAGCTATACTCATTAAACCCCTTATTTATCTTGTGACTTTATACCTAGATCTAGGGTACACCATACACCTTACAATACTTCACTTATACTTGAATTGATTCGGTGTTTTGGTTTGATCTCTCCTGTCGAGAGTAGATCTGGGTCTCCCCCTTTGTTGTCTGGGCTAGATAACATAAAGTGAAGGTTGCCTCGATTGGCGTGAAAACCATCTATTGGAAGTCAATGTGATCATGGTTGCACCTTTTGAGTTGCCTGTCCCTCTTGCCATCCATTAATGGATCCATCTATAGGGGTAACTACAAGTTAGGTGATAACAGTACCTATAGCCTCTCTCACTAAAGAAGAGATTATGCAGTTTATTGAAAAGCATGGTGCCATTCTCCCTGGAGAAAAATTTGACTTTGAGAGAATGATCCATGATGATCCCATTGAAGAGTTTCATGAAGCATCCTTGATTGAGGACATTGTTGAGGACCCTCCTCATTTCACTTTAACATAAAATATGGAAGATTCAGAGTGTTCTCGGGTCCATTTCAATGATGATGATCATATGTATGTTCCAAACATACCTGAAGAGGAATCCATTGCAAATATTAACGAAGACATTCATGAGGGATCTTTAATTGAGGAGGTCTTTGAGGAATTCCCTCACATTTCCATGGTACCAAACATTGAAGATTTGGGATTTCAACATTACTTTAGTGAAGATGACGACATTTGCACTCCAAATATTCCTACAGAAGAAACAGTTATAGAAGCCTTCAAAGAAATCTATGATGAAGATTGTTTGGTGTGTGATAATACCCCTCTTTACTCTCCGCATGATAATGAAGTTGGGGAAAGCTTTTTCTCTTATGAAATTTTTGAAGTTGAGCCTTGTAAAGAAGATTATTATGACCATGAGGAGGACAAATATAGCCAGGGACATGATACCCATAGTGAAAAATCTTCCATCTTTGCCAAAGATGCCTATGATGATTATTGGACGTACATTGAAAAACCCATTTTTGATGTATCTAGAGAGGGGAGTGTGCTTTCAGAGACCTTGGGAGATCTTGATATAAAAGAGGAGCATGCTTGTGATCAGTCACAACCTTCATCTTCACATTCAGAATTCTCTTATGATTTGGAGCAGCCCGAGGCTTGTGTTACTGCAGAGGTTTTTCATTCGATAAGCCCTCTAAGGCAGTATGATGGTGTGGTTGATCTACCCCATCCTACAGATTTGTACATCAGTCCTATCCAATCTTGGATAGAAGCAACCTACGAGAGGACCTGCCAGTTGAGGAAACAATTTGATGATATTTTGCATGGTTATGATCTCCCATCCAGCCCTTCCATCCTCAATATTTCCGCATGTTTGCATTTCGTGAATAAGGTATCCTTGTTTTGGCTGGTAACCAAACATAAGGTGAAATCTTTTTATATTGATGAAATGTTAAGATGGTTGCATTGGATTTATCATTTTACTTAGCATTTTTTATTATGTTATGCTCAGAATAGGAAAATAAACTCCTCAATGCGAGCATTTACTTTATGCATTTTTCAGTATTTTCCTTTTATAATAAATTTTCATTAGTTAGTTTTTGAATAAAGCAACTTATGGTTCATTGGTTTCTTGCAAACACTTGTGCTACTAAAAGGTTTTCCTGTCAAGTTGAGATGTTTTTACAAGTCATAGAAACCGGAGATTCTGGTGTTCTCGTATGCTCTACTTGCCTTAAGATTAGATCGAGCACACGTCCCACAGTTGGACCCAGATGTTACCACATAAAGTTGCACTTTAGTTGGACTTCAGTGAGCCGCCAATATTGCACAATTATTTGTGCTTATCGGAGTTCAGATGTTCCAGCCTTGGCCAATTTTGGCCATCTTTTTCATTTCTGAAATAAATGACCGTGCCCTACAGGGTTTGTAATAAAGCGTACTAGCATGGTGGTCTTTGAATGACTCGGTTTCCTAGGACTTAACAACCAAAGAAGGTATTCCAGGGAGTTTTTTCCTTTGTCGATTATGCTTTGCCTTTAGCCGCGTATAATCGATGCGGTTTTCTCCCGCTCCTCCAAAGCTGGAATGCCCAAAGTGGTGGTTAGGCCTTAGGGGATTATTAGAGTCCGTTTTATAATGTTTATAAACATGCTAGATGCTAGGATTTTGTCGTTTTGACTTGTACTAGGTCCCCCTGAAGTTTCAGTCAATTCCGAGAAAAATATTTTTTCGCATTTTAAGCCATTTTTTAATGCTTTAAATGAAAAAATTCAAAAGATGATAAAAGTGTGATCTGGAGTCGGATTTTGGCGCAGGGATGCTCGTTTTCAAGCTCAGAGCATGCTCTTTACCCTGGTACCTGGTTTTCCTATGTTTCAGGCAGTTAAAACGCCCCGTGGAGCAGTTTTTCCTATCAGAACTACATAATGGCACTTTAAAGCTAAGTGAGCATAAAAATGCACCATGGTCAAAATTAAAATATTCAAAAAAAGGAGAATATGTCACATGCCAAACGACATGGCATTGACTTAAATGGATGGGCGACTATATAAAAGGGTTAAAGCATTTCATAAAATATCATATGGTGGGATATTATTCTTTATCCAAAGTTTGTGAAGATATGAACTCACCCTCCATCATTCACGTGGGCGTCATCCACTTGAGAGCTCGAAGGATCGGTTGTATTATTTAAATTATGGAGTGGGCCTACCTTTGGGTTAGGTGTCACAAGATCTTTGCTTGGTGTCCAACTACATACCAATCAACATCGTAAACCCAAGCTTCATGGTGACTCCCCATCATGTGTGCATTTTCTCCCTCACGTGGGTGCTCTCTTCCACGGCAGCCATATTTTGGTTGTGATAATTCCAAGGTGGGCTGCCTACCTAACGGAGAGGTGGAACTTCCCCTTTTGATTGGCTGTCAATCAACTTCATACACCTCAACATGATCCTTCACTCCTCTATTATGCGCCATCCCTCACGATTGGCAATTCCTCCACACGGCAGCCCCTGAATCGGTGATGATATTTCCAAGGTTGGGCTGCCAACCTTATGGAGAGGTGGCGAATGGCTTGGCTTATCAATCAAATTCAAACTTCAAGTTAACTCTCACTCTTAGCTCATGCGCATCCCTTGATTGGTAAACCCCATCACTCTTCGTTTTTGCTATTTATGAGTGAGCTTGGCTCCATTGTTTGAGATCAGAAGGTCGAACCTCTATTTGCAATTGTAATATTTTTGTATTGAGTTAATAAGAAGGCTTTGGAAGCTACCCTGGTGTTGTCTGCGGTGTTGGATTGTTCTATTCTTTGCTCCTTATGAGGTAAATTTGTATTATCATAGCATGCTAGTAATTGTTGGATTTATCTGTCTTTGAAGGGAAAGTATTTTTCATAAGAATAGTAGGTGGTGCTTTATAGACTATTTGCTATTGTGGATAACATCAGAATGCTAGAGGTAAGAAAATTCTTGTTTGAATCTATCATCTCTCACATTTTCTTTTAATTATTCACACAGGTGCTTTTAATCCCTTTGCTAGTGGTGTTTTGATCTTACAGGTTGCTTAAGCTAGACGAGTTGATGAACATGTTAGATCTTCCTTTCCTCCAGCAAACTTAAACAGAGAGGTCAATCCCACCGGTGCATCAGAAAGCAGACTCCATTGCCCATCCTCAGAGCTCAAACCCCATGGGTTCAAACTTCTCGATCCATTTCTTCTATTCTTTCTCGGTTACCGTTCCTATTTTTACTTAGATCTTGCTTTCAAAGTGTTATTCACAAGTAGATCTGAGTTGAATTACAACCTAATAGTTAAAACTCATTTGATAATCTAGATCTAGTTTGTTAGTTTCTATTTTTGCTTTTTTTCAAGTAGATCTAAAGCAAAATAGAATCTCGTGTCTTTCAAAGTTTTATCAAGTAAATAGTACTTTGATTTGCTTGTCATCTCTTAAAGAGACAAGCAAAGATCCTAAAAAGGCAAGCTTTCTAGCTTGCCTTAGTTCTTTTTCTCATTCTTTTTTCATACTTTTAAGTTAGAAATTTTTCCGTTTCTTGGCATATAAGCGAACACACTCTTAAAGTGTGTTTTGGTAGATTTCAAGCATTTGATAGCTTGCTGGTTTTTGCATTTAAATATCAGTCCTAACTTATTAAATTCATTTAAAAGTTAGTCTTAAGTCCAAAAATTGCCCAAAAAACTTCATTTTTACTTACTAGTAGCATTGTAGTTCATTTTGGTGATTTGTAGTGTTTTCAGAACGCTCTTAAAGTGTTCTGATTTGTCATTGTGATTAACTTTGTTTGCTGGTCTGATATTTTCCTTTAGCAGGTCGAAACTAAGGAATCAAGAAATTTACCATGTTAAGGCTCCCTGAACACCTCCATGAACCAGCAGTTCAAGTGTTGATCCAATTTTTCCAATAAATTGTAAACTGACTTGTTCCCTAGGCATAAAAGGCAAGCAGCTTTTCTTTCTTTTTTTTCATCTTGTAAAGCCAAAAAATAAAAAGAGCAAGCAGGCAATTCCAACGCCTGGACCCCAATCCCCCCAAAGGGGATTCGCATTTTTCACCTTTTTCACTTTTTTGCTTTTTTCTTCTTTTCTTTGTTTTAGATTAGTTTACTTGTGGTTATTAGTAATTAAATAACATTCACAAAGCACACATGGTGTCCCAGGGAGACTTACAATCTTTTACAATTTTTCACCTAAGTGCTACAAAATGAATCACAACTTGTTCTAAAAACTTAAATTAAAATTAATCCCCCTTGCTCTACCGAAGTACTCCAACTTAAGTGGAAGAAAAGATACTCTTAGGGTTTGCATAGATTAATCATCCACTTACACTTCATAATAAAATATACCAACGCCCCAAACCCAGAGTATGCTCTTGGTCGTTGCAGCTTAGTCGGAACAGCTGGTCAATCAAAAACGGGTGTAAGGTACTTAGTTTTAATAGGACAATCCATTAGAATCAAATCCTAAGAACGCGGGAGGTTGCATGGACTGAATCCACAGAGTCAGCAGGTTCTTAAGCCGGTTTATCCGCGCCTGGTTGGACACTTGGTAAAGTTACTAGAGCACTCAGTTCGAAGGTTAGGTTTCTTTTGGGCCAAACCAAGAATTAACCCACTCCTTAATCCACTCATTTAATAATCATCAAATAAACCAACTGAGACACTGCAATACTTTCACTTGAGCCTACAAAAGCAACCCCACACAGCAACAATCGCAAGCATTCTACATTCTCGGCACTGGTCTATATTTGCTTATTTTTTAAGTTCAATCATATATGTCGTGAATGCTTTCTATCTCATGTGGTGTTGATCTTTTGATTTAATTAATAAAGCATTACTCAGTTATTATCATTTCATCATTTAATAAACTCCTAGATTAAACTTTTTATGTTAATAGATTAAAGGCCTTAGTTTTACTTTTATAGGGACCACCCCCCTTGGCTTCGCTAGGAGTAAGCCTAGACGGAGGAGTCGAGTAATCAAGTGACAGCACTTGACTCTCACTTGCCCCCAAGGACACATCAAGCGGCTTGAAGGTTTCCTGCCGCGTCCCCCCCAGGTGTGTATTAGGCGGCAACACAGTGTATACATCCCTAAAGTTTCCGTGGCTAAGTTATTGACCTGGAAGAGATATAACCCATTTATACTAGGTTTTGAGAGGTCGTTGCATGCTACCCTCATGCAACATGCGACGTCGCAGCTTGCTCTCTTGCAGGGTGGAACGATGTCAATTCATGGACAAAAATAGCTCCTTCGAGCCCATTTTCGAAGCTAGCTGACATGGATCCCTATCCCTGACCTTTTGGGAGAGCTGGCACTCGGTTCCTAACCTCTTGGAAGGATCCCCTGTCTCTCTCCTACCATATCTCAACCTACCCTATCCATACCCTATCCACTTAGTCCTATATAAATGAAGCTCCTTCCCATTCCAAAGGGAGGAAGTCTATAGTGCCTACATGCTGGTGAAATCATCCTAGAGAGATCTCTACTCATCCATTGAGGGACTCCCACTTACTTGAAGAGGTTATGGCATTGGCTTGGATGGAGAAGGATTGCTATCTTAAGCCTTGGTTGTAATCATTCTTTTCTATGTACTTTCCCTACTTTTTACAGTAATATAAACGCTTTCCACCAATATTGTTGTGTTGATGATATTGAGTAGTTTACCTGCTTAACTGTTTACTTAGATCTGTTATTGTATAGTTGCTTTTACTCGTTCGTCTTGTTCTGTGTGTCTTGGCAGGTCTTGCAGCTGAAATCTGACGACCGCGAGGCATGGAACAACATCCTGGAGAAAGGGCTACAAACTTAAGATAAGGCATCTAATAACTTGATCCTTAACTAGATCTAGGAAAGTAGTTTATAGTCTGTTTTATTTGTTCTAGATTCAAATTGAGCTAGGGAGATTCGGCTCGCCTCCGCTCAAGTGGATTGTCCGTCAAACATTAACGCAGTAGAAATCTATGCCACTGCTTGGTGCGCCCTTAGGGGCAAGTCTCGAGTCAAGGTTGTCACCTGATCTTGACTCCTCCCTTTAGGCCAACTCCTAATCGAAGCCAAGGGGAAAAGTTTCTAGAAAAGTTAATTAAGGTTGTTTTTTTAGGAGTTTTGAGGATTTTGATTACAAATTCCAAGTTCGTTTGCAAAATGGTTTTAAGGAGATATTTTCACCAACAAAAAATAAAATGACCACCAATATATAGAGATAACACAAGAAGTTATTGATATTAAGCAAAATATGAAGTAATGTTTGTTGTGGACCAGTGCCAAATGGAGTCAATACATAAGATAGATGTTTCCGAAAGGAAAGGTTTTGCAAGTGTCTCTTGGATGATTTTAAATTATTAATGATTTAAAGTTTGTTAAGGGAAAAGGAGAAACTCCCGAGATACCGTGAGGTACAGGGAGCAATGTCCGGAAATTATGGGAACGTGGCTCCTCACGAAGAAGTGTGGGATGGAATGGAGTCTCTGGGGCGGTGTTCAACACTACACCAACAAGGGTGTAGCCTAACTGTACCCTGAGGTCGCCTCCCAGTTGTTGCCGCTTCTTCTGAGAATTTTGCCCACGCAAAACTCCATTATCGTAGTGCCAGATTTTCACTATGTGAGGGGTTGTTGGTTTTATTATGATGAGTTGTTAATTAAATATGAAAATTTAAAGAGTGGCCAAAATTCTTTCTGATTTCCCACAGGGCCAGGCAAATGCCCGCAGGGGGAAAGAGCATGCTTTGAATTGTAGACCAAATATTTATTCCGATTTACTTTGTAAAAGCTACAAAAAATAAAGCCAAAAATTTATACTAATTACTACGAACAAGGAGTCTCTTTTCTGATCATCCAATCACGTACTTGTTATCACATTTATAGTAGCCGGGCTACCATACATTATTTTTCTGATGCCAGTACACTATTCAGCCAGTTCTCCTACATTTGAGATGCTGAGACGAGCATCTATATTGGATCACTATCAGATTGTGGACAGCAGTATGTATTCCCCATGCCATGATTGAGTCTCAGGACACTCGGAGAGATGACCGATGTAGCCATTATACCATTGGTACAGAGCAGTCAGTAGTGCCCAGAGTTACAGCAGCAATTTCAGAGGACAGATGATGGTACAAGTTGATGAGCAGTCAGGTATATGACTCAGCAGGTATATCATTGTGTCATGGTTATATTGCTTTTATATTTATTCTTATAGCATGTCTTAGCACTTAGTATCATGATCTGGCGATCATATACATATGTGGACCTGGTTGATATTATATATATATATATATTATTGTCCCTACTCAGACTTAGAAGTTCACTATTCATACTCATTGGTTTTACCCTCCTTAGGGAGAATAGAGGTGATCATTCAACCATTCCTTGGCTTGCTAGTGTCGGTTCCATCATTCACTATCTCCATCCATCCATGGCCTACCTTTTAGTTTATCACCCTGACTTACTACTTGACTAGTGACATGGAGGATCTTTTCCCCACTGTAGCCTCTGTATTGGATGAGCTTCCCTGTTTATTGTGTCTCGGCTCTGAGTTGGTGAAAAAACTTGCCTATCGTGAGTTGGAGTTCCTTGTGAATTACCCCTAGTCACTAAAGTTGTGTTGGCTAAACCTGAAACTTTTGGCGCTGCCATGAATACAAAATCTGGAAAAATGAAATGCTATATCTTGTATGAAGAGCCCATTCATGCAATGTGTTTCTAAACACACATGAATGAAAGGCATGCCAAATGAAAATGGCTATGAAAATAAAATGTTATATCTTTTGGAAAATAAATACCTAGGTAAACAAGCTGTCCCATCCATCCATGGCCTACCTTTTAGTTTATCACCCTGACTTACTACTTGACTAGTGACATGGAGGATCTTTTCCCCACTGTAGCCTCTGTATTGGATGAGCTTCCCTGTTTATTGTGTCTCAGCTCTGAGTTGGTGACAAAACTTGCCTATGGTGAGTTGGAGTTCCTTGTGAATTCCCCCTAGGCACTAAAGTTGTGTTGGCTAAACCTGAAACTTTTGGAGCTGCCATGAATACAAAATCTGGAAAAATGAAATGCTATATCTTGTATGAAGAGCCCATTCATGCAATGTGTTTCTAAACACACATGAATGAAAGGCATGCCAAATGAAAATGGCTATGAAAATAAAATGTTATATCTTTTGGAAAATAAATACCTAGGTAAACAAGCTGTCCATGACACACCTAGAAATGCTCAGGTAAACAAGTGCCTTAAAAACACACCTGGAGCAGAAAGCCTAAAATAAATGTAAATCTATGCAATGTGTTTATCAACACACATAGATCAAGGCTATGGAAACTTCAGGCCCAAAAAGAAATGGAACTTAAATGCTATATCTAAACAATTGTTGGCCTTATTTGTATTATGGATTGTGCGCATCTGTGAAGGTGAATAAACCCTCTTTGAACAACTCATCCATTTGTGAGACACCGCCATTCCCTGTGTTATTGCTCATTCAGTATATACTATGGTGTGTATTCCCTTACCCTTGCCAAAGTGTCACAAGGTTAAGTCAGTCAAGTCATTCCTTAGCCTAGCCAGTTATTTTAACCTTCACCCTTCACTAGCAAATTGATCACAACTATGAAGTGAGTATGATCTTGAAAGTCTCGTCTGAGTAATATTAATAATTAATGACATTATATATTTGGATTTAGATCGCCAGTAATGATTACTTTGTGTTATAATTGTGATTTGAATAAATTGTAGAGCATACATTAACCTTGGACACTTTGCAGCAACTTATGATGATGGTCTGAGTTATATTGGGTCATGTTGACATTGGTTACACCAAGGTCAACCATAGGACATGAGATGGTTGGACCTTATAATAAAATGGATAGATGATATATGGTCTATGTATACATACATGATGATTCTATGCAGCAGCTACAAGGTTATGATGGTGATTCTTGGTTTACAGCATTATTTGATCATTTACAGATTATTATTATTGGCCCTGTTCCGGTATATTGGATATATATTTTGATCATGCAGAGACTCATATGGTGTATGAGTACACATCTTGGATGGATTTGGACCTTCTGAGTCCAACGAGACAGTTTGTTTTCAGTTCCGGGCACTTACAGTGATGATTTTGCCTCAGTAGGCTGTCCTAGTGCAGTTTTGGCCTGTCGGAGGCCCTGTCAGAGCAGATGTGATTTTTATCCGGTTGACCTAGGGCGCTGATGATGGAGGGGGTGGTCCAGCCACCTGTTTTTACCATATTACCCCCCTCCCGGACACATTGGTGCCCTCACCTTGACAGCGCAGGCACTCCAGGAGGCAGTTTGGGGTAGTTTCACGCTTCCTGAGGCATTTCAGCATTGGTAGAAATGGCTATTGAGGAAATCGATTTGGGCTACTGAGGCAATGTTATGGCATGGGATGATCTGTGATGATAGATCGGTGTCCTCAACACCTTCTCCAGCAATTTCAGCTTCATCGGGGCCCGCATCCATCACTTATGGCACTTTCTGAGGATTTCTGAGGTCTTTTTGAGGCCTACGATTTGACTATGGAGGCACGATTTGGTACATTGATGATTATTTATTGATTATTGTGCTATGGGGGTTGACCAAGGAGGGATAAAATTACCCCTTGGACCCACCATAAGCCTCTTATTATATTTTGTCATCATTATTTGGTGGGATTCCCCTCTTCTAGGGCGATTTTGTCCACTCACATAATATTTTATTAGCGATCCATGTATTTTATTGTTGAGCTCATCTCAACCATTGATTAGACATTTGTATCTTTTAATCTTAGCCACTCATTCAAAAAGTGGTTAGGGTTTTGATGCCTCTCCTTCCTATTTAAAGGAGAGAGCTTCTCATTGTAAGGGGTCTTTGGCTCTTGGATTATTGGTATAGAAAAACTTTCTTGTGGAAATTCTTGTGGTCTCCTTTGCATCTGGTGTTCTTAGATGGTGATTGGAAAGTCTATTGCAACCTAGCATTTGGAATTTGTGGTAAGATCTATCTATTTTGGAAATCATTGTCTTGTCTACAGGAGGGCGACTTCAACAAGGGCGATTTTGCAAGGCTTCTTCAAATCGACTTTCTTAGCATTCGCTTGTATCAGGGGGTTATCATTAGCATCATTGTGATCTATGCTTTCTTTCTGTTACTTCTCTTGTGGCATTAGTCTTATCTCTTGATTGCATCAAATCTGATATTGTTGACGTTTGTTGTGCAGGAGAGAGGGCGCATTGGCTTCTTGGACTAAATCGATTGCATAGAAAACTACCTCAAAGCTTCTCAAATTGATCGGGTTTGCATAGATCATCATCATCAAGGCATCTACAAGGTTACCCAGGTAAGATCCACAGGTTTGTTTCTCTTACCTTGATCCAATCCATTAACATAGCTCATAAATTGTTAAAACCCTAAATATTTCAAAACCCCCATTTTACATTTTCTCGGATCTACTTAGATCTAGTGGGTTGTTGGGCATAATATTGAAAACCCACCTCTATAGCATCCACGGCATCCCGGATCTATAGTTTGGTGAGGATTGGCTTCCGTTTGACCCCCTTCCCAAGCCAACTTAGCTCTCCCAAAGCAAGGCGCACTTCTTGGTGGTTGTGGGTTGACCTAGATCTAGGTGGTGGGTAGTTGAGATCCCGCTTGATCCATAATCTACACATCAAATAACATACCCCCAGATTGTTACTTTTCTGATTTTCACCTTGTGGGCCCTATTCCACATTTTAAGGGATTTAATCCCCATTTTGGACCACTTGGAACACTTAAACTCAGATCTAGTAAGATCTAGCCGTCGGATTGCCGTGAAATTATAGATCCACACTCCTACTTGACTAACCTACCCGGATCTAAAGTTTGGATGCCATCGGACTTGTCTTGACCTAGCTAACCCACTTTTTAGCCTCCTTGGGTAAAGTCGCACCACCTTGGAGAAGTGAGTTGACTCACTTCTAGGACGTGGGTACTTGAGATTCTTGCGGATTTGGAACCGGAATAATTCAAAACCTAGGTCTAGTGTGTCACTTTGTCAAATCTTGCCTTGGGGATAGCATTCCTTGTTTCAAGGGATTGTGGTCCACTTGGGTCAAACCTAGATCTAGACCTATTCATCCATCAAGACTTCAATTGCCCACTTGTCCCATGTACTAGGAGTCCTTAACCACAAGTCAACTCTATTTTGACTCCATTATCCCAATTCGCAAGGCACTGGTTTCTCTCCAAGTCAATTCGACTTTCCTAGATTGTCGGATTAACTTGTGGTTTGACCTTAGTTTGGTGAACTAACCCCTTGATGCCATCATGTATCATGGTCAAGCTTGTCAGGTGTACTAGTTAGCCCCAATTCAACCCCTAAACTACCCTGCATTGGACACGATTCCCAAGGCAGTGGATCTTCCAACATTGAACTAGTACTCTAATCCTAGATCTCATTTCAAATATCATAAGTCACTCTCACCTCAACAATGAGCCAATAGCTATACTCTTTGAACCCCTCGCTTGTCTTGTGACTTCATCCTAAGGTCTAGGATAAACCATACACCTTACTTCACGTAGAATTAACTTGATTTGGTGTCTTGGTTTTGATCTCTCCTGTCGGGAGTAGATCCGGTCTCCCCCTTTGTTGTCTGGGCTAGATAACATAAAGTGAAGGTTGCCTCGACTGGCGTGACAACCATATATTGGAGGTCGAGGTGATCGTGGTTGCACCTTTTGAGTTGCCCTTTCCTATTGCCATCCATGATTGGATATAACCATAGGGGTAACTACAGTTTAGGTGATAACAGTACTCAGGCAAATCCCTTTATGTGATGGCAAGAGCATACTTCGAGAAAGCAATGCCAATTTATTTCCTTTAATCTACTTTGCGAAATGAAAATAAAGTAAAAGCATAAATGAAATAATTATAAGTATACAACCCTGCAGTTAAAAGTATTGTGTGTGTTTGTGCTTTGTCAGAAAAACTCACACCATAAAATTAACACTGCAAATCCCCCTAGGGGGGATGGGGTGTGGGCGCTGTGTAGCCCACTTGCTCGCATTTAAAAAATATTACAATTCTTGCTCAAATAAATGCCTCTTAGTCCATTTAACTTGGATCTAAGGGCTTACAAAGTTCTAGAAATGATATACAAGTGAACGGGGGTCCACGGAGAGTCTTTTTTGCACTTTCTGACAGAAATTTGTCAGAAATTCTTCCTATTTTCTCTTGGACCTGCTAAAAAACAACGAACTAAAATTGCAAGTTTAGTGAGTTAAACATATAGAAATACATAAAAAGTGACAAAGCTCATACTTGGAAAAAATTGTGAAACTTTTGTGTGGTTCAAGTATGACAACTGTGAATCTAAATCTAGTTTTTTGAAGTGAAAATGAAGCTATTCTAGATCTGATTTTTATTCTAGGTAAAAGAAGATGTTTGATTTTGCAAAAAATATGAATCTATCTTTTACTAAGCTTCAATAACAAGTAACCAAGATTTATTTAAATAAAAAGAGAGATAAAAGAGCAAACCCTCAAGCTCGAGCTTGATATGGGAAGAAGGTGAAGAGGAGGAAGTTGTGGACCAAAAGCTTGTAGATCCGAAGCTTTGAATATGATGGAGAGAGGGTGGAAGCAACCTAGCTCCAAACTCCGTTCACCTTGAGGGTTCCTGCAAAGCTTACACAATTCTCACACAAGCAAGATTAAATCTAGTATGCTCATCAATCAAAACCAAGAGAATAGTTGTACAACCAAATACTAATATTACTCTTTGAAACCTTGAAAGCATGCTCATAAACAAACAAATTGACAACCGCAAATGCTTGTTCTACAATAGCTAGATCTAAACATTAACTTGCATAAAAGAATAAGGCTTAGAAAGATGTCACCTCAACCAAAAATAGTACATGCATGGAACAAGATCCACAATCGATCTCCAAAGTCTTCAATCTTATTACTTGAAAGAATTTCACACATTACAGGAGCAGAGGATCTATGCCTTCATCTCATCCTGAAAGAGAATAAGAGACCTCGCTTTTATAGAGGAATGAGAGAGGGAGGGCGAGTTAAGGAGGGGGCGCATCCCATGAAAAGGGGATCTCAATTCCCATCTCAACCTTGATCCATCCCTTAATTTGTGTTGATGAGGGTGAGTGGGCTGCCACCTAAGGAGGGCACCCCCACTCATCCCTTGAAACTCCTCCCACGAAACAAATGATGCAACATGTGAGAGATGATGCCCAAGAGAGAGGGCGCAACTCCCTCTTGAAGACAACTTGCCTCGTCCATAATATTGATTGGATCCATCAAATATTGCATGAGATATTCACTAAATGCCAATGCCAACTCAATTGGGCCTTCACAGAGACAAATTCCATTGATTTAGGAATTTGATTTTCTCTCACATCTTTATTTTTTTAATTAAATAATTCCCCAAAATTAATTTTGAGAGAATATTTATTTAAGTGAATAATATTCACTTAGAACTTAGGAAAAGTGGTTTTAGGGGTTTTGTGGGTACTCTAGGTTAGAAAGTGAGCACCCCCATGGCAAATTTCACCTCCTAACCACGCTTTTATCACTTTTTTTTATTTTTTTAATTAAACTATTAAAAAATCCCATTAAACGGGAAAAAATATTTTTGTCTGAATTAACTGAAAATCCTAGGGGACCTAGTGCATGTCCATAAGACTCAATACTAATGGCTAGCATGTCAAAAATACATAGACACATAGGCTTTAATAACCTCCCTAGGTTCGACCACCATGGAAAATACTCCAACTTTGGAGGTGTGCGTGAAAAACTTAGGAATTATACGCCACTGAAGCGCAACGCATGATTCCTAAGGAAAAAACACTCTAGACTATCCCCTTGATAACTAAACCTAAGGTAGGCCAAGCCTTTTACAAAAGTATCATGCTTAGACCAACTTATTACAATTCCCCCATGGGGATCTGGACATGCAAATTTTACAAAGGGACAAAAAATTGTCTTAATGAACTTTTGAACTCTGGCAATGAACAAGGTGAGTTGTTCAAGTCTTATGAGGTTCACAAGGAGTCCACCTAAGTACAACTTAGGTGGTAACAAGTGTCATTATAATGGCGATCATAAATTAAAATCATTAACAATAAGTCTAGATCAAAGCAATACATCACTCCAAGTAAAAGCCTCAAGTGTATACTCATTTACAGACTTGACCATTTTGCCGACTATGGGTGAGGTGGATGAAACAAGGCTAGGCTAAGTGGATTTGACTTGACAACCTCAACACTGTGATCTCTTGGACATGAGGGAAAAGGGAAACCACTTATACATATGTCGGATAGAAGACACTAAGGAATGGCGGTGCCTCACAAATGGGTAGAGTGCTTAGAAGGCTTCCAATAGACTCTAGACAAGCAAGAGAAGGAAAAAGAGAGGAGGAAAGGAACGAGGAGATAGAGGAAGGAGGGAAAAGAGAGAAAGAGCAAGAGAAGGGGAAAGAAGAGAGAAGAGGAAGAGGGCAGCGAAGAGGAAGAGAAGAGGGAGGAGGCCACTAGGGATTTTAGGGCAGATTTGGGGCTGTTAAGGGTTTTATTTAGGGTTT
The DNA here is from genome assembly GCA_027924585.1 of Larix kaempferi. Classification (NCBI taxonomy): domain Eukaryota; kingdom Viridiplantae; phylum Streptophyta; class Pinopsida; order Pinales; family Pinaceae; genus Larix; species Larix kaempferi. Next base: position 7,878,076 of record BSBM01000053.1, read on the forward strand.
TTTTTAATTTTTTTAATTTTTGGCCTCCCTAAAATATCGGCCCTCCCTCCTACAAATTCAGCCTTCCATTTAAGGCCTAAAAACCCTAGGGCGAAATTTTAGGAAGCCCTAAAAATTTAAAAAAAATTTAAAAACCCTAAACAGCCCCAAATCTTCCCTAAAAGCCCTAGTGGCCTCCTCTCTCTTCTCTTCCTCTTCGCTTCCCTCTTCCTCTTCTCTCCTCTTCTTTCCCCTTCTCTTCCTCTTTCTCTCTTTTCCCTCCTTCCTCTATCTCCTTCTTCATTTCCTCCTCTCTTTTCCCTTCTCTTCTCTTTCCTTTTCGCTTCTCTTTCTCTTTCATTTTCCCTCTCCTTTCTTCTCCCTTCCTCTTCTCCATTTCTTCCTCCTCTTTCATGTACCTCTTAAGACTGCTGTTACAAAATTATAGTCAAAAAGATAAAACAAATAACATGGCAATCGAGATAATGAACCAATGTAAAACTGAAACATGAAAAAACAACTTTTGTAGATTGCAGGGATCCATTAGAAGACTCATGAACTAAATGGAGAATAATTCCATTAGACAATATCACAAAATAGGTTGACCAGATGCTATATTTGCAAATTTGGATTTCCAGTTTATGAAAATATCATTTTACCTCTTCCTAACCCCCACCCCTCTACACACACACACGGAGACACATCCCTATGCCCCCCCTCCTCTCTCTCTCTCTCTCTCCCGCACCCCCCCATCTCCCCCCTAACTCATACTAACCCCCTCTCCCACTCTCTCTCACTCCCCTACTCCTCCACCTACACCTAACCCCGACCCCCCCCCCCCGCCTCTCTCTCCCCTCCACTCCCTAAACCTTACTAACACCTTCTCTATCTCTCTTTCTCCCCTACAGGTTTACCCCCTCCTCTCCCTGCAGGGGAGAAAGAGAGTGAGAGAAGGGGTTAGTAAGGGTTAGGGAGATAGGGGAGAGAGAGAGGGGGGGTTCGGGGTTAGGTGTAGGTGGAGTAGGGGAGTGAGAGAGAGTGGGAGAGGGGGTTAGTATGAGTTAGGGGGAAGATGGAGGGGGGGCACAGAGAGAGACAGAGAGAGAGAGAGGAGCGGGGAGTGTTAGTGGTAGGGGCGACATAGGGATGTGTCTCTATGTGTGAATGAGAGAGAACCAATGGGGCGGTGGTGTGGTTAGGTGGTTGGAGAAGAGATAGGGGGGTGGGGGTTAGGTGTAGGTGGATGAGTAGGGGAGTGAGAGAGAGTGAGAGAGGGGGTTAGTATGAGTTAGGGGGAAGATGGGGGGGAGAGAGAGAGAGAGAGGAGGGGGGGTGTTAGTGGCAGGGGGAGACATAGGGATGTGTCACAGTTTTGTGTGTGAGAGATTAGGGAGAGAGAGAGAGCCAATAGGGCGGTGGTGGGTTAGGTGGTTGGGGAAGAGACAGGGGGTGGGGGGTTAAGGGTAGGTGGATGAGTAGGGGAGTGAGAGAGAGTGAGAGAGGGGGTTAATATGAGTTAGGGGGAAGATGGGGGGGAAAGAGAGAGAGAGAGGAGGGGGGGTTGTTAGTGGTAGGGGGAGGCATAGGGATGTGTCACAGTGTGTGTGAGAGAGATAGGGAGAGAGAGAGAGCCAATAGGGCGATGGTGGGTTAGGTGGTTGGGGAAGAGATAGGGGGTGAGGGTTAAGGGTATGTGGATGAGTAGGGGAGTGAGAGAGGGGGGTAGAAAGAGTTAGAGAGAGAGAGAGGGTTAGGGGTTTGGCGAGAAGGGTGATTGGGAGAAAGGGGGGTATAGGTGAGGAGCATGAGAGATAAAGAGAGATTGGGGGATGGTAACGGGTAGAGAGAGAGAGAGGGGGGGGGTTAGGGGTTTGGGGATGAGAAGGGTGATTAGGGAAAAAGGGGGGTATAGGTGAGGAGCATGAGTGTTTGGGTTAGGGAGAGAGAGAGAGAGAGAGGTAAAGGGAGAGACTTTAGGGGGTCGTAAGGGGTTAGAGGTAGAGACGGAGGGGGGTTTTTAAGGGGATAGAGGTAGAGATAGAGGAGGGGGGGCAGAGAGAGAGAGAGAGAGAGAGAGAGAGAGAAAGAGAGGAGGGAGGGTGTTAGTGGTAAGGGCGACATAGGGATGTGTCTATGTGTGTGAATGAGAGAGAGCAAGAGAGAGAGAACCAATGGGGCAGTGGTGTGTTAGGTGGTTGGGGAAGAGATGGGGGGGGGTTAGGTGTAGGTGGATGAGTAGGGGAGTGAGGAGAGAGTGAGAGAGGGGGTTAGTATGAGTTAGGGGGAAGATGGGGGGGAGAGAGAGAGAGGAGGGGGGGTGTTAGTGGTAGGGGGAGACATAGGGATGTGTCACAGTGTGTGTGTGAGAAATAGGGAGAGAGAGAGAGCAATAGGGCGGTGGTGGGTTACGTGGTTGGGGAAGAGATAGGGGTGGGGGGTTAAGGGTAGGTGGATGAGTAGGGAAGTGAGAGAGAGTGAGAGAGGGGGGGTAGAAAGAGTTAGAGAGAGAGAGAGGGTTAGGGGTTTGGGGAGGAGAAGGGTGATTGGGGAGAAAGGGGGGTATAGGTGAGGAGCGTGAGAGATAGAGAGAGATTGGGGGATGGTAACGGGTAGAGAGAGAGAGAGAGAGAGGGGGTTAGGGGTTTGGGGATGAGAAGGGTGATTAGGGAGAAAGGGGGGTATAGGTGAGGAGCATGAGTGTTTGGGTTAGGGAGAGAGAGAGAGAGAGAGGTAAAGGGAGAGACTTTAGGGGGTCGTAAGGGGTTAGAGGTAGAGACGGAGGGGGGTTTTTAAGAGGTTAAAGGTAGAGATAGAGGGGGGTGTTAGGAAATTGGGGGTAAGTAAGAGATAGGGGGAGAGAGAGATATAGGGGGTTAGTAAGAGTTAGGGAGAGAGAGAGAGAGAAGGGGGTGGTAAGGGGTAGAGAGAGAGAGAGAGAGGGTTAGGGGTTTGGGGATGAGAAGGGTGATTTGGGAGAAAGGGGGGGTATAGGTGAGAAGCATGAGTGTTTGGGTTAGAGAGAGAGAGGTAAAGGGAAAGACTTTAGGGGGTGGTAATGGGTTAGAGGTAGAGACGGAGGGGGATTGTTTAATGGGTTAGAGGTAGAGATAGAGGGGGGTGCTAGGGGATTGGGGGTAAGTAAGAGTTAGGGGGGGAGAGAGATATAGGGGGTTAGTAAGAGTTAGGGAGGGAGAGAGAGAGAGATATGGGGTGGCAAGGGGTAGAGAGAGAGAGAGAGAGGGTTAGGGGGTTGGGGATGAGAAGGGTGATTAGGGAGAAAGGGGAGTATATGTGAGGAGCATGAGTGTTTGGGTTAGAGAGAATAAAGGTAAAGGGAGAGACTTTAGGGGGTGGTAAGGGGTTAGAGGTAGACACAGAGGGGGCTTACCCCCTCCTCTCCCTGCAGGGGAGAAAGAGTGTGAGAGAAGGGGTTAGTAAGGGTTAGGGAAAGGAGGGGAGAGGGGGAGAGGGAGGGAGGGGGATTGTTAAGGGGTTAGTGGTAGAGATAGAAGGGGGTGTTAGAATATTGGGGGTGTTGACCACCAAGCCAACTAGGTGGGCAACCATGTACCATGTACCTAGAAGACAAGATGTACCTAGTAAATTTTTTCAAGCGAAGCAGTCTTTCCTCTTTCTCTTCTTAGCTCTTCTCCATGAAATTTCCGCACCCCTGAGGGGGATTTTGTAATGTTATGTCAGCATGACGGTCAATTTTTGTAAAACTTAGTTGCCTAGGACTTTATCATTAGGAATTCTTTTCATTGAGTGTTTTTTTCCCTTGGATAATTAAAATTCATTTTTAGTAATTTTAATTATTTGAGTTTTTCACTCAAAAAATCCTCCAAAGTGGTGAAAGGCGTTCTAATGATCAATTCCATGGGGTGATTAGGCCCTAGGAATGTTCTATATTACTATGCTAGATGTTGCCAGCTAAGTTGTACTTAGATGGACTATCAAGCGAGCGGGCAAAGTTGAACATTTCAATGTTCTTTTTTCGACGATTTGATATCCAGCTGGCCTTTTAAAGGTCCCCCGTTTTAACTTTTTTTCCACATGTCCATGGCCCTGCGGGGTTTGTAATAAAACGTACTAGCATGGTGTTTTGTAAAAGACTTGGTTCCCTAGGACTTTTTGGCTAAGTCAGGTATTCCAAGGAGTTTTTTCACCTAGTTATTATGTCTTGCATTAGTGCATAACATAATTTTTGGGTTTTTCTCCTGCTCCTCCAAAGCTGGAATGCCTGGGGAGGCTGACGGCCCTTAGGGGGTTGTTAAAGTCTATGGGTCAATGTATATGAACATGCTAGGCATTATTTTTGAGTCATATGGACATGTGCTAAGTCCCCCTAGGTTGTTTTTTAATTTTCAGCGAAGTTTATTTTTTCCGTAAATTGAGCCATTTTTTAATGGTTCAATTAAAAAATTTATAATTGGCCTAGAAGTGGCGTCTAGAGGTCTTTTCTGCCTTAAGGGTGCTCCTCATTTTCTAACTCAGAGCACCCCCTTAACCCCTAAACCCACTTTTCCTAATGTTTGGGTGCTTAAATTTTTACCTATGGCCAAAAAAACTCAAAAAACCCAAAAAAGTCATGAAAAAATCAAAAAATGGGAAAAGTGACTTAAAAAAATATTAAATTTTTGGAGTGATTTATGGACTGATTTGGATCAGCATGTATTGGGGAGCGTATTGAGCTGAGTTTTATGACAAGTGGGCAGCCCAAAGCATGGAATTAACTCCCCCTTATCTAGCTGGTTGCATTCCTCTAGTTGGGCGCATTTCCCAATGGGGAAGCCCACGTTTCATGCTGAGTGTGCAACTGGTTTAGTGCTGCTGTATTGGCACCTTTGGGGCTGCGTTATGGCAGCATTTTCGCAGGGAAGGGCAGCCCTATCTCCTCCACGAATTGTGCCATCCACTCCCCCATCTCCTCTCCTTGACATGGGCGCACTCACTCACTAGTTTGTTCTATATATTGTGAGCTCTTCTCTCATTTTCACTAGTTGGAGTTTGGAGAAGGAATTGCTATTGTATCGCTGCTATATTTTGAAAGTTAATAAAAGAAGACTTTGGAGGTCATTTGTGTTGTGCCATTGATGAGTGGATGTACCACCTTATTGAATGTCAAGGTAACTTGTGCATAGGCTTCAATTTTTCATAGATTTTTTGTACTCATTGGAAAGATCGGTACTGATTTGTGAGATAAGCTATTCCAATTTGTTTATTGAAATAGTTTATTGGTACATGCTTGTCAATAGATCATTATAGTATTTCTCATTTGTTTATGAAAATGCATTAACGATTTCTTGTGAGTGTTTATCTACATTTGATCTATGTTAGTGAAGTTTGTAATGTGCAGATGGTCTTAAGCTGGAAGAAGGAGTGATCTTGTTTGCTTCTCTCTTTTTTCTAATCTTTGTTTTGCAGGTGTAGTCCCTCGGTACCATACAAAATCGGAACTCCAAAGTTTCAATCCCTAAGAGTCATTTCCTCTCTATCTCTTTCTCTCATAAAGTTTAAAATTTCTCTTTGGTTAACTGGTTACTCATATTTCTGATCTACATACTGAGTCTTATATTTTAAATAGATCAGAATCTGCTATCAAGAAGTTTTAATTTATTATTTTCAAAGAGTTTATATTTCAGTTGGTTAAAGCTTCTTGTTTATTCAGCACTTTCTTTTGAAAATGGTTTAAATCGTCAAAAATTTTCAAGTTTTTATGAAGTAGTGTTATATTTGATTTCAAAGTATTAACTGGCTGTCCTAGAGCTTGAAATTTGCAACCATTTAAAGCTAGCAAAGATCCCAAGTAAACAAGCCCCATTGCTTGCTTTACTTGGTTAATTTCCGTCACTTTAACTTAGAATTTTAACTTTAGATTTTTCTGGGTTTTTAGCAGGTGTCCCAAATACACTCTTAAAGTGTTTTTTGGGCATCTTTTACTGATGTTTGCTTGCTGATTTGCAGCATTTGACGAACAGGTAGAGAGGAATGCTAGCCAATTTTCGAGGATCCAGGCCATCCGGAGCACCTAGATTTCAAATTTTATGAACCGGTTACTTTTTCTCTCCTATATTGTAAGCCACTAAGTTAATTTAAGACTGGGGCACTTCTTTCGCATTGTAACTAAAGTATCAAACGAGAGCAAGTGGGCTAATCAACCGCCCACACCCCATCCCCCGGGGGGAAAACTGTGTCAACTCAATTTTCGTGGTTTGCAAATTTTTTAGTTTAGATTTCATTTCCGTACTTAATAAAATCAAACTAGGCTTAAAATCAACCTTGTGGGTCCATTCCACTGGTGGGCCACAAGTTCACACAAAACATAGTTTTATCATTTTTTTTACAGACTCAAAACGCCCCCCTTGCTTTCTCAAAGTAGGGGTCTCTGTACAAGGGCTTGCCTGAGTACGTGCCTGAAAAGAGACTCCTGGGGTTTAAAAAAAGATAAAATTTTGGTTCATAAAAATTTTCTAAAAAAATACCAAGGTCTTCTCCCATATGCTCTGTGGCCGACTTGTAGCTCAGTTTGATCCAGTTGGTACACATCAGAAAGGAGGAGATGACTAGTAATAGGACCTAACACCGCCCCGAATAAAAAACCTTTATGTGAAAATCCGGCACATCGCGAACATTTTGTTGTCGTGGGAAAATTTCTCAGAAGGCTTGGGACAAAACTGAGTAGTGACCTCTTGGAAACCGTTAGGCTTGCCCTCGTTGGTACAGCATCTGAACACCTCCTTGAGACTCCGATTCAGCCAAAGCCTGAGAGGGAAGCCACACATCAAAATTCCGGACATGTTCCCCCGTACCTTGCGTATATTGGGAACCAACCAGCCATAATAAAAAGATCACTTTCACATTAATTCTAAAATAAACCAAGAACACTTGCACAACATTTACTTTTTTGCTCATGCATCTATTTCGACTCCATTATAAGGCACTGGTCTATATTGATATTATTTCATGTTATTGACAAATGTTGCAAATGAATGATGATAATAGTGAATGGGAGCAAATGATGTATTGATGAATGATTGTCTTGTTTTATATAAGTATATGTTGCTTTTATCTTGGTTATCAAAAATATTTTTTCGAACTCCTAGATTAGACACCTTAGTTTTTATTTTTAGGGTCCACCCCCCTTGGCTTCGCTAGGAAAGCCTAGACGAAGGAGTCGAGTCCCAAGTGACAGCACTTGACTTTGACTTGCCCCCAAGGCCACACCAGCAGCTTGAAGACTTTTGTTGCGTTTTCCCCAAGTGTGGAACCAGGCGGCAACACTAGACATTATGCAGAGTCTTGCGGAATTTCATTAAGTTTTACTTAGGATTTTTTAATTTTTGGTAATTAAAAATGTCCCTCAACATAAAATGTTGTAATGTAAAAGAGGGATATGTGGTCCTTAGTGTTGTTATATAAGGGTATGGGTACTCAATATAAATGGCATGAGACCCCCTACACCCTTGGACCAAGTTTGAAGTCATTCCGTTGAGTTTTGATAAGGTTTTGGAAGCATTTTCCTAAGTCAGTCACGAAAATTAGGAAAATTGGCCATTAATTATAATGGCAAATTTTTGTAAAATGACTATAGTCACTTGGGGAGGGGAAATTATGCTTCCAAGTGTTATTTTATGTCCCTAAGGTAAAGTTAAAGGCCAAAAGGGGCCCCCCAAGCAAGTGTTTCACAAATTTCAAGTTGTCAATCTAGGGGGTGCACCCTCCTCTTCATGAGATTGAGGAGTTTAGGTAAAACTCAAAGAGAGGGAGTCCCACTTTGGTGGTTCCCCCCCTTTAAACTTGGTATTGAAGGATAAAACATTAGAGGGGGGTTTCCCCCCCCTGATTTATTTGTTTCCTCACCCTAGGAGGTGCCCTCTCTAGAAAGTGCACCCCCCTCTTCATGGGCCCTTCCCTCTCTCAAATGACAAATGGAAAGCATGCAAGGAGGGTCCCTCCCCTCTCTTTTCCTATTTAAGGAGGCTCCTCCTCATTTTGGTTACAATCTCTCATGCTCTTGCTCTCTTTCCATTCCCTTGCTTCCATTGGCTTTCATTTTGGGACAATGTAATTTTCATCCATTTGGCTTGGTTAATAAAATACTTTGGAGAAGATCTTGTATCATTTGGTGCTCTATGGTGGTTTGCTTCCATACTTCATAGTTGCTCAAGTTTGGGGAGAGCAAAGAAGAAGCAAACTTCTTTGCTTTGGTAAGATTTATGGTATTTTTTGCCATAGATTTTGTGAGTTTTTCATTTTTGTAGTTAATAACTTCATATTTTTCTTGGTTGAAGTTTATGATTTATTGGCTCGTTATATGAATCTCATCTTCTTTTTAATTGTGTATCAAAGATCTCACAAGTTGCAGGTTCTTAGTTGGAGAGTGGAATTCCTTGGTTGGATACCCCACTTCTTCAAGCATTTGAAGAGCAAAGATGTAAAGTTCCTAACTCGATGGGCACCAAATTTTTTCCAAATCTGCCAGTTGAGATTATTATGGTTCTCTTACTACTATCAACAGTGAGTATGTCAAACTCAGGATAATGTCACACGTTTGAGGCTGATTTATGAACTGACCACAAATGGAAAGTTTTTGGAGATGGTCAAGCTCTTGGTTTGGGTGTCTAACTGCCAGTTGGAATTGGGGAACACTGTGGGACTGTTTTGCTTAATGATTGAAGCTTGTTGGTGAATTGAAACTTGTTTATACTTGTTGCCACCGAACCGCACACATAGGAGAAGAGTAGCAGAACTCTTTCGAAGCTACTCGGTGTGTGGCCTTGGGGACAAGTCTCGAGTCAGGTACTGTCACCTGATCTTGACTCCTTCGTTCAGGCAAACTCCTAACGAAGCCAAGGGGGGGTTAGACCCTAATAAGGAGTTTCTAAGGCTCTTAAATTTATTTGGTTGTTACAGATGAAAGTAAGTTGTTTTTAGGAGATTTATAATGATGACTAATAATCGACACAAGATATTGCAACTTTAAATTGAATCAACGGGCAACAAGGATCAGGTGACAGCACCTGACTCGAGACTTGCCCCCAAGGTCACATCGAGCAACTTCGAAAGATTTCTACTGCATTCCCCCCAGGTGTGCATTTCGGTGGCAACAAAGCAAAATGAAGAGGGCTATGAAATGAAATGTAAATCACCCTCGATGAAAGCTGCAATTAGTTGTGCTTCTAAGCACATGCAAAATCCAAAGGGTCTGTTGTCCGCCGAGATGCACACCAACAGCAAAAATCTTTCGAAAGCTGTCTCCCTCACTAGAAGTGGGGAAGAGGTGTGGCCTTGGGGGCAAGCAATGAGCCAGGTACTGTCACCTAAATCCCAGCTCCTCCGTTTAGGCTAACTCCTAACGAAGCCAAGGGGGGGTAGTCCCTACAAAGAGTTTAATTATGGCTCAATGTGTTTTTAAATGTGTTTAAATGTGTGGTGATGTGGATGGATGTTGTTTAGGAGTTTTAAAGATGAAAAGATAAGATCACAAATTACTTTAGATAAAATACAAGGTAAAACGCAATCCACATTGCAACACAAGATTACAAGATTAGCAGTATATCAAAGACTTGCGAAGATGAGATAGCATCCACAGATAAATGACTTAAATGGACAAATGGCCCAACAACATGATGTATGAAAATGTAACAATTAGACCAGTGCCTTATAGAGTCAAAAATTATATAGTGCCGGGGGATGCTCAAAGTACATGTCTTGGAGAACCGTTCGTAAGATCGTTGTGCAATTTATCTTGGTATATTGAAAGTTTTAGTGGTCTTGACTATTAGGGTAAGAACAATGAGGTAAGCAAAAGTCCGGAAAGTTATACTTTCAGTGGCTTCCCCTTCTTATGGTATGTCGGACCGCCCATATTTCAAAGAGTAAGTGTCCAATGACTTAACCACCCTGATGTCTAAGACAGCGGTAACTTCCGGCCCCACCAGGTTTAGGAACTTTGCCCACTACCTGAGTATGTCTCGAATAGTCAATGCCAGTTCGTTGGTTGTGGGGGTGAAATTTGTATTATGTTGTAGAAGTTAATCAGATCTAACACCTTTCTGAGTACTAGCCCAACTCTTTCAAGTTGGCAGAGCATACGAGAGTTAGATAGCAACTAAGGTAAATTATTATGGGAGTGTGAGTTGAAATATTTTTATTGTTGTTTAATCACACAATTCAGCTCTCCGATAGAGAGTGCTCTTGACTTTGTCTTATGACAAGGTTCAAGAGACTTATTTAATCTAATATGCCTAATGCAAACTAAAAATGCTCTCCGACAGAGAGTGCTCTTGACTTGGATTACTGCAAGTTCAAGAGACTTTGTTTGTTTATTAGAATAGAGGCAGCTTGCATAAAGATAAGTGCACTTTCAGAAGTAAAACAATTGATAAATATGATAACAAGTACGCTTTCTAAGGCCAAGATTAACCAACTAATCTAAGAAATAAACAACAAGTGGGATCAACCTCTGAACAAGGCGACCACTAGAACCACCAGTCCTTGAGAAATTCTAGCTAGCTAAATTTCGACAAAGAGTCTAATGGGGATAGAGAAGCCGCCACAAAATAATGAGGCCCTTGGGATGAAATCCCAAGGTTGCTAACTCAGGTCAATACTTGGAAGAGAATTTAATCTAAGTACAAAATTTGAATTTTAATCTAAATGACTTGAAGTAAAACTAACTAATCATGCATGAACAAACTTCCCCAACTGGGGAAGGGGAAACAATGTGTGGGAGGCCTTATCCCACCTAGCCCTTTTATTAGATGGATTACAATTGCCTTTGGGATTTAAACCCTTGAAAGGTATTTTCAAGAAAATAAACAAACTATGAAAGAAAAACTTGGAAGCCCTTAATGGCTTTTACAAAAGGAGAATGGTTTTATGTCTCCATGGTTATCATCCTCTTCATTTGTCTTGGATATTCTTATTGGTTCAAATTTCTTCTTTGGGTTTTGCTCTTCTTCTTCTTTGAATCTTATTCTTTCAAGTCCTTCTTTTCCTTAAAAATACCTACACAAGCCTTAAACTCATCTCAACAATGTACCCATTAGATGTTGGCAAAAATGAACTTTGAAACTAGATGTAAGAACTAAGATCTAATCAATGAAATTTGAAACTAGATGTAATACTTAGATTTTGAAATGAAGTTTAAACCATGGCAAAGCATAAGATTTAAAACATGAAACACTACTAACACTAAAACATCTTACTCCTTGTTTTTGTTATGTGTTTTTGTAGGTTGATGGAAGGGAAGAAGGGACAAGGCGAGGGAGAAGGAAGAAGAAGATGAAGAGGAGGGCGAGAGGAGGTAGGAGAGGAGAGACGAGAGGATGAGGAGAGGAAAAACGAGAGGAGAAAGAGAGGAGAAAAGAGGAAAGACGAGAGGAGAAGAGAGGAAAAACGAGAGGGGAAGAGAGGAAAAACGAGAGGAGGAAGGGAGAAGATAAAGAGGAAGACGAATGGAAGAGAACTAGGAGGGACGAGAGCTAGGTAGATAGGGGGGAAAATGGTTTTGAAAAGGAAAACAGGAAGGCAAAAACCGAGTAAGCCGAAAACAAAGGCAAACAAGGTAGGTGATCTCAAACTTGGAGAAAGGAAAGCTTGGAAATCCACAGTTTGGATGGGTAGATCTAGTAACCAAAAAAGAAGTTTGTTGAAAGTTTGATGGGGTGAAGCAAGATCTCCTTGTTCTTATGCTTGTAAGATTGAGAGTCCTTTGGCCACAAGTAGAGTGAAGGTGAACCTGCAAACGATCTTAAACCTTGGAAGACACCTGCAAGACAAATATGCTCAAGCGAAAAGAGAAGACTTATGATTGTATGTGCTAGATTGTTAGCCTTCTTGAAACATAAATCAAAACTTAAGATTCCTAAGCATATGAGTAATACACAATATCACCTCGAATTTGGGATGATGCATGGCCACCAAGAGCCTCCACGAATTGACCTCCAAAGTCACAACTTTATTAAATATCAAACAAGTTACAATTCCTCCAGAGTTTCTTTGCTAAACAATCCATGAGGAATGAGGAGAAAAGACCTCATTATATAACAAAAGACAAGAGCCAGTCTACCCTAATTCGAATTGGCATTGAGAAGGGAGCCAATGGTATGAGTCACCAAATCGAATTCCATCTAATCTCTATCAAATCCATGTCAAGCCAAGTTTTGGAGTGGAACTCCACCAAACAATTCGAGTTGCATTGAAGGAGATGAGGAGGTGGCCTCTCCACCTAGGCAAGGTGCCCCTCATCTTTCATTGGAATAATCACCCATCAAATGGTAATGTGCCATGTGGTAAACTCAAGCTCCAAAGAGGTTTGATGTGAGGATATCAAGGAGAGCGAATATGCCACATAACACAAGCTTGGAGTCTTGAGTTGAATGCTCACTCGAACTTGAATGAATCCAATGCCATGTATTTGCACAATTTTAGGGAGGTGCCTACCATAGGCTTTAATGCATACCAACCAACCATTAATCACTTAACACATCATCAAATCGAATTCTTGGTGAAGGAGGGCGAATTATCTTGAAGGAGATCTCTTGTAGTGACTGGATGCTCGACTGGATGATGACTGAGATGATTGGAATCTTCATTAATGTCCAGTGCCATGTCAATTAGCCTTTTATTTTAATCCATTTGGATTATTTTGGAGAGATTTGGATTATCTCCAAATATTCATTTTTTATATTTTAATTAATAATTTCTCTGTAAATGGCTTTTTTGAGAAATTATTAATTATGAGGCTGAATTGACATCCGAAACTTAGGATAAACTGGTCCGGGGATCATGAATGATTTTTGGCTTAAGTTTGGAGCCTTCAATCACTGAATTCGGATCCCGATGACTGCATATTACAAATTGAAATTTTTCCATTTATACTATGGAAAAATTTATTAAAATTTAAAAATAACCCAATGTGCCTCATATATTTTATGTGGGTCATACACCTTATTTGAAATATGCCCAACCTTTAAAAATTAATTTTTTAATCAATCTTGTCTATTTTGGTTTTTTGTCATATAGTGTATTTTGTCATTTTATGGCTACTAAATGCCAAAATAGTGAAAACTGCTCCCAGAGGCGGTGTAATCGCCCGAAACCCTAGAAAAGTTGGCGCAAGGGTAAAGAGCATGCTTCGAGCGTCAAGACGGAGCCTTCCCACGCCCAATTCTGCCTCCAGATGAGGCTTTTATCGCTTTTTGAAATTTTTTAATTAAACCATTAAAAAATGGTCTAATTTATGGAAAACATTATTTTTGTCGGAATCCAACGAAACTCCTAGGGGACGGGGACCTAGTGCATGTTCATACGACTCAATCGAGATGGCTAACACGTAAAAATTCCTAGACACAAGACTCTAATAACCACCTTAGGTTTTGACCACCATGGGAAATACTCCATCTTTGGAGATTTTAGTGAAAAAATCAGGGATTATACACCACTAATGACTAGCGCATAATTCCTAAGGAAAAAAACACTCTAGAGTATTCCCCAAATGGCTAAACCTACGGATAGCCGAGTCTTTTATAAAAGGATCCCGTTTAGACCAACTTTTTACATTTTCCCCATGGGGGTATGAACATGCAGTTATTACAAATGGGGCAAAATTGCCTGAAAATGACTTCTGAACATTGATGATGAACATGAATCATGTTCATGAAACTGGTGGCTCATGAGAAATTCAGCTATTTGTACAAAACAAGTGATAACAAGGCCACAATCCTAAACCACTTTTTGAATGAGTGGCTAAGATTAAAAGATCAAAAGATCTAATCAATGGTTGAGATGAGCTCAACAATACAATACATGGATCAATAATAAAATATAACAATGTGGACAAACTCACCCTAGGAGAGGGGATCCCACTAAATCATAATGATAAAATATGAGAAATAGCTCATGGTGGGTCCAAGGGGTAATTTCTAACACCCTTGGTCAATCCCCATAGCACAATAATAATAAAAATAATCATCTAAGCACCAAATTGTGCCTCTCTGGTTAAAATCGTGAGCTTTGGAAGGCTCCATAAATCATCAAAAAAAAAAAGTGATGGATGTGGATCTCGATGAAGCTAAAACTACTGGAGAAGGTGTGGAAGACATCCCACTCATCATCACAAATCATCCCATGCCATAACCTTGCCTCAGTAGCCCAAATTGAATTCCTTTGTAGCCATTTTCACCATTTCTGGACTGCCCGGGAAGTGTGAAACTGCTCAAACTACCTCCTGGAGTGCCTGGCTCCAAAAAATAAAATCACCAGACTGTCTAGGAAGGGGATATATGGTAATAACAAGTGGCTGGACCACCCCCTCCATCAATAGCGCGCTAGGTGAACCACTGATATCTCTGCTCTGCTCTGACAGGTCCTCCGACAGGCCAAAACTGCACTAGGATAGCCAACTGAGGCTAAAAACATCACTGTAACTGCCTGGAACTGAAAACAGACTGTCTCATTGGACTCAAAAGGTCCAAATCCATCTAAGGTGTGTATTCATGTACTCATACACCATATAGTCCTCTGCATGGTCCAAAATAAATACTCATCGTATCCGGCAGATAACAATCTGTAAAAGTACTGAAAAGCACAAATCATCATCATAAGCCTGAAACCACTGCATAAGCCCGCCATGGTGACCTATACCAGACCATATATCATTTATCTGTAACATCTGAGGGTCTGCCACCTCATGTTTTGTGGTTGACTTTTGGTCAAACTGGGTTTGACCAAGTCAACATGACCAGAATATAACTCAAACTGTCATCAAGCTGCTGCAAGGTGTCAAAGGTTAAAACATGCTTTACAATCCAATTCAAATAGCAATTATAACAAGAAGTAATCATTATTGGCGATCTAAATCCAAATATAATAGATCATTAATTATTATTATTACTTAGACAAGACTTTCAAGGTTATACTCACTTCATAGTTGTGATCAATTTGCTAGTGAAGGGTGAAGGCTTTGTACTGCAAAGGCTAGGCTAGAGGGAATGATTTACTGACTTAACACTGTGACCACTTTGGAAAATAGAAAGGAGATACACACCATAGCATATACTGAATGAGCAACAACACAGGGAATGGCGGTGTCTCACAAATGGGTAAGTTGTTCAAAGAGTGTTTATTCACCTTGACTGATGAGCACAATCCATAATACAAATGAGGCTAGCAATCTTTTTGATATAGAGTTTAAGTTCCATTGCTTTTTGGGCCTACATTGTCCATAGCCTTTGATCTATGTGTGTTTATAAACACATTGCATAGATTTACATTTTATGAGGCTTCTTGCTGCAGGTGTGTTTTTAAGGCACTTGTTTACCTGAGCACTTCTAGGTGTGTCACAGACAGCTTGTTTACCTAGGTATTTACATTTCATAATAGATATAGCATTTGATATTTCATAGCCATTTTCATTTGGCTTTCCTTTCATTCATGTGTGTTGAGAAACACATTGCATGAATGGGCTTTTCATACAAGATACAACATTTCATTTCCATACTTTGAATTAATGGTGGCACTAAAAGTTTCAGGTTTATCCAACAACATCTTTAGTGACTAGGGGGACTTCTCAGGAAATCCAACTCACCAAAGGTAAGTTTTGTCACCAACTCAGAGCCGAGACACAATAAACAGGGAAGCTTATCCAATACAGAGACTACAGTGGGGAAAGGTCCTCCATGCCACTAGTCAAGTAGTAAGCCAAGGTAATGAACAAACTAGTAAGTCATGGATGGATGAAGAGAGTGAATAATGAGACCAACACTAGCAAGCCAAAGTATGGTGGGAATGATCACCTCTATCCTCCCTAGGGAGGGTAAAACCAATGAGTATAGGCCAAGAACTTCTAAGTCTGAGTAGGGACAAATATGATATATATACATAGTACAACCAGGTCCACATATCTATATGATCGCCAGATCATGACACTGAATGCTAAGACATGCTAAGAGAATGGAAATAAAAGCAATATAACCACAACACCATAATATATGTGCTGAGTCATATACCTGAATGCTCATCATCTAAGCCAACATCTATCCTCTAAAACTGCTCTTGTAACTCTGGGAACTACTGACTGCTCTGTACAAATGGCTAAATAGCTACATCGGTCATCTCTCTGAGTGTCCTGAGACTCAGTCATGGCATGGGGAATAAAAACTGTTGTCCATAATCTGATAGTGATCCATAGTAGATGCTCATCTCAGCATCGCAATGCAAGGGAACTGGCTGAATAGTGTACTGGAATCAGAAAAATAATGTATGGTATCCCGGCTACTATATATGTGATAACAGGTCCACATGTACTCCGGGTTATTATTTGGGGGTTTTATATTGTATTATTGGGACAAAACGTCCTAGTGATTTTTCTCACTTATTCATGCTATATTATTTTGATGCAGTTGGGGGCTTATTCTAGTGAAGATAGTATCTCCTAGACCCCCCCAACAAGTTATTATGTTGTGTTTCCTAGTTATGTCATGTCATTACGTCTCCCTCAAGGGCGTCATTGAGGAAAGACATCCCCCTCTCTTAGAGTGATCCATGTATTAATGTTCCAGCTCATCTTAGCCATTGATTATCATTGTTGTATCTTATGATCTCAACCACTCATTTAAAAAGTGGCTAGGTTTTTGGTCTCTCTCATTCCTATTTAAAGAAGAGACCCCCCTCATTTGTAAAGCGACTTTTGGCTCTGGATTTCTAGCAATAAAGAATTATTTTGGGAAAGATCTTGTGCCTTTGTTATAGATTGTTCTTGTGCTTGATTGTAGCTCTGATATCCTGTCACATCCTTCTTGTTTGATGCTATATCCATGCTAGACGTTTTGGCTTTGTGTGTGCTTTGCAGGAGGGCGACTTCATTGGAGGATTTCGTGGGGCTTCTCGGATCTCTTCATTGGATGAGTGATGAAATAATCAGGGAGTAGTTTATATTGTATCTTTGATCAATGTTTATGCTATCTGATTCTTCTTGCACCATTTACTTTCTCTTTCTATAAATCAATTCTCATTGAGATTGTCATCTGCAAGAAGGGGGGCGCACTAGCTGTTGGAGGCAAATCGATTCATCTTGGAGACTGTCAAATCAACTTGGAATTGCTTCAAGGGGGTCGAAACATCATTGCACTTGGCATCTGCAGCAAGTCACAGGGGGTAAGTACCATTTTTTTCTTGAGTTATTTATCTATTCCATTAGTTTGCTGCTATTTCTTCTACAAACCATGAGCTGCTAAAACTTTTAAAAATTCTCTGGCTCATTTAATTTGGAATCTTGGAGAAATATTTCTGGGTTTTTCTCTTTAGGCCTATCCCAAAGTGGGTTCTCAAAGGAGTCACCCTTGGTGGACTCCATCTGGCCCAAATCCCTAGGCAATGGTCATTTACCCTTGCACCCTCCTTAATTTTGCCTTATTTCCGAGTTGTTTGAGTTTCATTTTGTCTTGTGAGCTTAGACACTATCAAATCCTACATCAATTCTCATCCTAAGGCACTAGAAAGCCTCATTGTGATCTAAACCCTTCCACCTTGGACACGCTTCCCAAGGAGAAAGAAATCTTTCTCATTTGCTAGTGTCTTGATCTTGGATCTAGTCTTTATATTCATAAGTCACCTGTACTTTCACATTGGGTCAATATTTACATCCTTTAAGCCTCTTGATCCAAACTTTAACTCACCTTGTGGCTTCATCCATAAATCTAGGGTTTATCATGCCTTACACCTTACGTACTCTAGCTTGTTGGTTTGATCTGGTGTATTGGTTAGATCTCTCCTGAAGGGAGTAGATATGGGTCTCCCCCATTGCTATCTAGGGCTTGGATAGCATAAAGAGAAGAGTGCCTCGATTGGCGTAACAACCAATCCATCTGGGGATCGAGGCCCTCTTAGGTCACCTCTTTAGTTGCCTAGCTCCTCTACCATCCTGAATAGGATCATCTATTGGGGCAACTACAAGTTGTGTGATAACAAGAGGCATATGGATGCACGTGTGTGTGTGAGAGAGAGAAGGGGGTGCTAGTGGGTTGGGGGGGTGTTCTATATTAATGTGGGGGTCTTTGGGAGTTGTAGGGGGGTGTATTAGAGGGTTTGGGGGGTTAGGGGCGTAGGTAAAAATAATGCGCACGCGTTTTTGTTCACTAAAACATGTACATGATATTTAACATTACAATTCTTCCGCGATATTTAACATTACAATTTTGTTGCAATATTTAACATTATAGTTTTATCGTGATATTTAACCTTACAACTATATTGTTTTGTTTGGTGAAAAAGATATTCAAAGGAATTGGGGTGTGGTAAGGGCTTAGAGGTAGAACAAGAGGGGGGGTGTTAAAGGGTTAGAGGTAGAGACATAGGGGGTAGTAAGAGTTAGAGAGAGGGGTTAGAGGTTAGGGGTTAGTAAGGGTTATGGAGAGGAGGGGGAGAGAGAGATTGTGGGGGTGGGGGTTAGGTTGTATTTTAAAAAAAACTTCCCACACTTATCCCGTTTTGTGGATTTCTGTCGACGACATTGTTTGGAGAGAGTTATCCCGCCCTTCAAGTGATAAATTTCGCAGCCATTTTCTGTTGGATTGTGTGCATCAAAATTAGAAAAATTACAGTCTTTCAAAGCATGGGAAACAACACGAAGATTGGCTTTCGAGAAAAATAGCTATGGAATATCTACTACCAATGTTACAGGACTCGCGAGTCAAACCGGAAAAATCGCGAGTTTGACTCGGCTCGGCAGCAAAACGAGTCGATCTAGCTCGGGGCGAGTTTAACTCGGGCTGATTGATCTTTTCGATCTGTGTCCACTCCGGATTGACTCTGGTTGACGGTTGAAGGTGGTTGAAGATTGATTGAGTGAATGTGAGCAACGGTCGATGCGAGCTCCCTCCTCTCCTCTATCCGCGCGATGGAAGACACAGCGAATGGGTTCAGGCCAACCGACCGCTGTGAGCACGGTTGATTCACCTCGTGGACGGGTTCCTGAACTGTATTGTTTGATCAATGGTTGATTCACCTCGTGGACGGGTTCGGGCTGACCAACGGTGGACGGGTTCGAGCTGACCGACGACTGTGAGCACGGTTGATTCACCTCGTGGATGGGTTCAGGCCGACCACCGGGTGTGAGCACGACTATTTTTAGTTTTGTTTTAGGTTATAAGGTTTTTAAATTTACTAAATGTCATTTAGTAATTAGTATATATATTAACTTTAAAGTATTAGTTATTTGTATTATAGTTAAAATATATTAAATATAATTTTTTATATATAATATATAATTATATTTGATAGGTTCAACTTCATATATAATAAAATATACTTTATATTTTAATAATATTAATATTAATTGATATAATTAATTTATATTTCAAATTCGATATCTTTTGGACATCTATGGATATCATGGCTATTTTAAATATTTATGAAAAAACGTTTTTTTAATTCAAAATGTGATATATACTTAATTTTTTGTATTGCCGATTTTTTCCCTATTTTTTCCTGATCCGATTCAAACTCTTCACTCTTTTGCCTCGCCGATTTATTGTCGATTCCGAGTCTGGTAACTTTGTCTACTACATCAAGGTGTCTCCAAAAGAATGGAACCAAATCATTAACTGAACACATCAAACCTCCTGCACAAGGTTGTAATGAAAGTTAATCTTCAGAAAGGGTTGAAAATCCCATAGTAGTCCAGGGATTCATTTCCATTAACTTGGCCCAAATACTTGTGGATGTAGGCATAAAAAAATTTAGAGAGCCTCGTTCCCTACTGATATTCCCACATTCAGCTACGAGGAGAATAAATTTCGATGTAGATGGCAGCATTTGATACACTTGCCAAATCTGTATTGTTGGAAGAACTTACATACTTCAACAAAGAAGCATTTTGTAGGTGACTTGAAAGTCCTTTTCAATTTTCAACAAAGAAATTAAAAGGTTCAATGTACAGATTTTCAAGCAGGCCTTTCAACCAACCAAATGACGGAATACAGGGAGAATACCAATTGTTAGACACATTAACCATGCCAAAGAAATTCAAGCTATTATAAAACTCTTGTTACCTGTATTTTAAATCTGCCTATATTTTAGATGGAAATCCAGTTACCATTTATGTGGGAAGAAAATCATAGATTCCTCTCGACCGCCATATTTCCTCCTACAAGTCGTTCGCCCAATGGAAAAGCTAATGTAATAGCCCATTTTTGGATATCTTTCCTCTGCTCAACCCTACACTCATCTTCCACAGGAAACCACTGCCTCCACATGTAATAACTACATTGTTTCGTCGTAAATTGATCTTCTTCTGCTAACAACTGCAGAATAAAGGATTCATTGTCATTGCTTCGAGAAGTTCTAAGGTTAGTTTCTCGTAAAACAAAGATTGTATAAATCCTATTAAGATCCATATGTTCCAGCTAACGAACTGAGCGCTTCTTTATCTTAGACATAAACAAAAGAACTTCAGGATGAATATTAGAGAGTTGTTGCTTTACAGCTTTAACCTTGTCAGGGAGTAGGGGTAGAACTATTACAGTGTTGTGCATGGCCTATCTTCTATCCATTCGGGAATAATATATAAAATCTTAACATTGAAAGGGGTTCATTGAATCTTATCCTATATCCGTTTATGAAAATGAAAGGCTGGCTTGCGACTAAGAAAATGCTCTTAAATCCAATACCTGTAATGAAAACAATAATTTTCCATTCAAAACAGGAAAAAAACCACAGGGTTATATATTTGCACTAATATCTAATTTAAGAAAAAGGCCGACACACATATTTTTCTGGTTGTATTTTAAAATGTGTTTCCCACCCTTATCCCGTTTCGTGGATTTGTGTCGACGACATTGTTTGGAGAGAGTTATCCCACCTTTTTAGTGATAAATTCCACAACCATTTTTTGTTGGATTGTGTCCATCAAATTAGAAAAAATACATCATTTATTGCCTGATGGTTATCCCCTTGAAGCCCTAGATTGGTGATATTTGAAGCCCTAGGTTGGCTATATTTGGAATCCGTGGAACACCCCCCTCTCACTCTACGTCTAACCCCTTACCACCCCCCACCCCCTTTTTTCTACCTCTAACCCCTTACCACCAAGAATTATTTTTAATGTTATAATCGGCACACAATAAAATTATACCCCCCCTTCAGCAAAAAATATTATATTGTTACAAAACGCACATGCGTTATGTGAATATAAAATGCGCACACATTCTGTAAATATAAAACGCACATGCGTTTTATAAATATAAAACATGCACACGTTTTTTTTTGGCAGGAATTAAAATTTAAATTTAAACAAAATGCGTACGCATTACTTAACACTATGCTCGAACCTCCACACGAGCTAGCGTGGCATTCCTATGCCTATGTGTCTGCTTCGGACTTTGCTTCAGATTTACCATGCCTGTACCTTGGAATATGATATACCATGGCTAATTGAGCATTGTATCCAATTTTTTAAGTGTGTCCGTGTTTAGCCGCTGGTTACAATATACTACACACCATCATTTTTTATGAAATTTTACACACAGATAGCATTTTTTCTGTAGATTCCAAATATGTAATTTTTAAAAAGAATATATTATATTTTTCTATTTTTTTCTTATTTTTCTTGTGTCATGACTCCTTAACTCAAAAAACACATTGTTAGTGTTTCGTCCATAACTCTTTCGTTTCTCAACCATTTTGAAAAAAAAATGTATGGTGCACTAAAGGACACCGACCTCTACATGCTATAAAAAAATCGTTTCGAAATAATTGCATTAAGACCTGTGTAACCGAACACGTCCTCCAAGGCTCCCGTGTCGCGTGGGCCACGTTTGGGCACGGACACGATGGCCCCACGTGGGGAACACGACTTTTTTCGTGTCCCGAAATCGGGACACGCGTGGGGGAAAAACAAGACACGAAAATCGCGTGAGGAAGAGCCTGCGGGCCCATAAAACGCATTTTTTGTCTTTTTTTTGTCATTTGCTAACTGTTGGGAGTGTGAGGGAGAGTTAGAGAGACCCTGTTGCCAGCTAAGTTGTACTTAGTTGGACTATCAAGTGAGCGGGCAAAGTTGAACATGTTACATGTTCGTTTTCGATGATTTGATGTCCAGCAGGCCTTTTAAAGGCCCCCTTTTTAATTTTTTTCCACATGTCCATGGCCCTGCAGGGTTTGTAATAAAATGTACTAGCATGGTGTTTTGTAAAGGACTTGGTTCCCTAGGACTTTTTTGCTAAGTCAGGTATTCCAAGGAGTTTTTTCACCTATTAATTATGTCTTGCATTAGTGCATAGCATAATTTTTGGGTTTTTCTCCTGCTCCTCGAAAGCTGGAATGCCTAGGGAGGCTGACGGGCCTTAGGGGATTGTTAAAGTCCATGAGTCAATGTATATGAACATGCTAGACATTATTTTTGAGTCATATGGACATGTGCTAAGTCCCCCTAGGTAGTTTTTTATTTTTCGACGAAGTTTATTTTTTCCGTTTTTAATGGTTTCATTAAAAAAAATTGTAATTGGCCTAGAAGTGGCATCTAGGGGTCTTTTTTTCATTAGGGGTGCTCGTTTTCCAACTCAGAGCACCCCCTTAACCCCTACACCCACTTTTTATAATGTTTGGGTCATTAATTTTCACTTCTGCTCAAAAAAGTCAAAAAAAATGAAAAATGGAGAGCAAAATGCAAAAAAGTAAAAAATCATAAAAAATTAACTTCCAAATTTTATGGGATTGGAAGTCATAATTATTTCAGCTATGTTTTAGGAGTTGTAAGGGCTGATTTTGGAAAGATTTCGGGCAGCTATATTAGTGGGATTACTTCTCCACTTAAGGGGGGCATATTTCCCAAAATTGGGCCCTTTCAATCATGGAATTTGCAGCCATGTTTATGGGTTGTCACATGGCTGATTTCTAGCTGATTTGGGGCTGATTTTGGTAGCCCATTACATGGGAGTGGGCAGCCCCATTTGCTCCACAAGTTATGCCACTCATTCCACCCATTTCTCTCCATCTTTAGCTTTTTAAGCATAGTTGCCCACTCCATTTTGTCTAGCTAGAGTTTGGGAGTTAGAGCTAGCATTGTAATTCGATTTTTCTACTTGTCATTTTGCTTAATGAATAAAGAAGAATTTGGAGGTCAGTCATGGTGTTGGGCTTCTTATGAGTGGATGAATGTATTGATCTAAACTGAGGTAACCTGTATTGATGCTATTTGTTTCTCTTTGTAATCAAATCTAGCTTTGGGAAGGATCATTATTGGTTTATAAGGGGGATTGAATAATTTGTTTATTATTTAGTCTTTTATCTATGCATGTGTAGAGATCTAATTTAAATGTGTCATTTGTTTATGAACATTTTCTTTGATTTCTCATATGTGTTTTTCTAGATTTGATCTTTGTGTTGCAAGTTGATGCGTTTTGCAGGTTGCTTCAAGTGGATAGGTGGGAGATCTTGTTTTTTTTTTCTACTTCTCTAACTTCTTATGCAGATACAGTCCCTCAGCTCACCACCAAGAAGGATCTGAGGCTTCTTCAAGGAAAAAACTTGATAAATTGATAAAACTCTCCATATCTCTTTCTCTTCTACTTTATACTTTCACTTTGGTCTTTGGTCACCGGTTACAAGCATAAAGTAATAGTGGTTTGCATTTCAAAGTTTATATTCTGATATATTACTCTAAAAAATCTAATCTATTCCATTTACAAAGTTCACATCTTTAATAAATTCGATCTTTCATCTATCTTGCATTTTACTTTTCCAAACTTGCAAAAAATTGTTAAATCTTGAAAAGTTTAAAAGGTAGTGTTTAGATCTGCATTAAAGTTTTATTTGGCTGATATATAAGAGCTAATAATTTGCAGCTCACTAAGTTTGCAAAGATCCTAAGGAGACAAGCCTCACAACTTGTTTCACTTAGTTAATTTTTTGCAATTTTTACTTAGTTTTTCACTTAGAAATTTTTTTGGGTTTTTAGTAGGTGACCCAAACACACTCTTAAAGTGATTTGGGCCATCTTCTACTAATAATTGCTTGCTGGTTTGCAGCAGATGATGATCATACAAGGGGAGATGTTGGCTCAAAATTGAAGATTTGGGCCATCTGAAGCACCCAAAGCAAAAAAATTTCAAAACCGGATATCTTTTCTCTCTATTTTTTGTAAGCCACTAAGTCAATAAAAGACAGAGGCATTTCTATTGCATTGTAACTAAAATATTAAACGAGAGCAAGTGGGATAACCAAGCACCCACACCCCATCCCCCAAGGGGGGAAAACTATGTCGACTAAATTTTCGTGGTTTGCATTATTTTACCTTAGATTTCATTTTCCACATTTAATCAAACTTACTAGGGTTAAAATTTACCTTGTTGGTCCGTTCCACTGGCGGGACACAAGTTCACTGAGGACATAGATTTTATCATTTTTTTTACAAACTCAAACGCCCCCTTGCTTTCCCGAAGTAGGGTTTCAGAACAAGGGCTTGCCCGAGTACTGGCCTGAAAAGAGACTCTTGGGGTTTTAAAAAATAAAATTTTGGTTCATAAAAAATTTTAAAATTTTCCAAGGTCTTCTCCCATATGCTCTGTGGCCAACTTGCATCTTAGTTTGATCATGTTGGTACGCATCAGAAAGGGGGAGATGACTAGTAATAGGATCTAACACCACCCCAATAAACAAACCCTTCTGTGAAAATCTGGCACAATGCAAGTATTTTGTTGTCGTGGTGAAATTTTTCAGAGGGCTTGGGACAAAACTGAGTAGTGACCTCTTGGAAACCGTTAGGCTTGCCCTCGTTGGTACAGCATCTGAACACCTCCTTGAGACTCCGATTCAACCCAAGTCTGAGTGAGATGCCACACATCAAAATTCCGGACATGTTCCCCGTACCTTCGCGTATATCGGGAACCCACCAGCCCTAATAAAAGGATCACTACCACATTTAAATTAAAATAAACCAAGAACACTTGCACAACATTTACTTTTTCAGTTCATGCATCTTTTTCGACTCCATTCAGGCACTGGTTTAAACTATCATATTTCATGTTGTTGATGAATGTTGTTTATGATGATAATGTTGAATATTTGCAAATGAAATGTTGATGAATGATGCTTTGCTTGATATATATAAATGTATGCTGCATTAGCTTGGTTTCAAAAAATATTTCTAACTCCTAGATTAGACACCATAGTTTGTTTTCATTTTTAGGGTCCACCCCCCTTGGCTTCGCTAGGAACGCCTAGACGGAGGAGTCGAGTCCCAAGTGACAACACTTGACTCTGACTTGCCCCCAAGGCCACACCAGCAGCTTGAAGACTTCTGCTGCATTTTCCCGGGTGTGGAACTAGGCAACAATAGAGCCCAAAGTCATTTTTTTTGCAGGTGAAGGAGATTCAAGAGTGTTTTCTTGCAGGTGAAGGAGATTCAAGTGTGATTTCACCATCAAGGTTGAAGGAAAATGTCTCAACCAACTAGGGCAGCAGGTAGAGGGCAAAGGAAAGGGAAGAATGCCCCATCTATTCCCTCACGTCATATTCCTCCTCCAAGCACGACCCCTTCTGCTCCTAGTAGTGCTCCAACTGGTTCTAGTGAAGCTCATCCTCATTATAGCCATGCTTTGGCAAAACAACAAGCACAAGAGAGTAAATACCCTTTGTGTAAGTATGTGACAAGGAAAGAAGGTGTTGGAGCAAAGCTTGGTGGGGGAGGCAATGTGTGTTGGACTTGCAATTTCTGTAAGCATGATTTCAAGAGCACCTATAACCAGGTTAAAGGCCATTTGTTAGCCCTCCCTTGTGGGATTTCTTCATGCAAAGCTGTGAGTGTTAACCAAAGGAGGGAGATGGAAAGAGAAGACCATGTTGGGGTAGGGAAGGTGGCTACAACAAGCAAGACATTTCATCATGAGGATCCTCTTCCATTCTTGACGAAACCCTCTAGCACTAGGAGTGGGGTTGATGCTATTGCTTATCCAACAAGAAAGAGGCCAACTTCAAGAGGTCCAATGGATAGGATTTTCCAACAAGAGGCACGAGAAAGGTAGACCTCTCCATTGCATTTTTCTTCTACCTCAACTTCATCTCATTCAATGTTGCACGGTCACCATTGTACTTTGAGATGTGTCAATCTATAATGGAACGAGCTCCAACTGGTTATGTGCCTCCTGGTTCAGAGAAGCTTAGAACCACATTGTTGGTTAAGGCAAAGAAGGAGGTGGATAAAATTATTGATCCAATTAAATCAAAATGGTCCACATGGGGTGTTAGTATTGTTTTAGATGGATGGACAGATCCAACACGCCATCCACTCATCAATTTCATGGTGTCTTCCACAAATGGACCGGTGTTCTTGAAAGCGGTGGATGCTCTTGGGAAATACAAGAATGCACAATATATGGGTGATTGTTCATCAAATTCATTGAAGTAGGTGTTGATTCTTGTGTACAAATCATCACGGACAATGCACCTGTTTGCAAGGCTGCTGGCATGATTGTGGAAGCTAAATATCCACAGGTATGTGATTGTTAATTTACTCATTTATTTGACATTATGAGTTGTTTGTAAGTTTGTAACTTAGTTGTAGTCTTGTAGAGTCTAGGAGTCTAAACTCAATGACTCATTCATACTTTCTTTTATTGATCTTATAGGTATTTTGGACACCTTGCATTGTCCATTCTTTGAATTTAGCATTGAAATCTATTGCTTTAGATGTGCCATGGATTGGAAAACTTATTGAGGATGCACGCCATATCCGTAACTTTGTACAAAACCACACCAATGCCCTCACAATCTACAAAGAGTACACACATCTTTCATTATTGAAGGTTGCAGACACTCGATTTGCTTCCTCATTCATCATGCTCAAGAGATTGAGAGAGGTCAAAACCGCTCTTGGGTCCATGGTGATTTTAGAGTTTTTGGCTTTTTGGAGAAAGTCGGATCAGAATGCTTCACAAAAGGTGAATGACACAGTATTAGATGATGGTTGGTGGGATAGGGTAGTCCTTAGCATCAAGATCATGGAGCCAATCATTTCTTTGTTGCGGTTTGCAGACACGGACCAGCCCATCCTAGGAGATGTTTATGAGGGGTGGGATTCCATGATTGAGTCCATGAGGACCATTGTTATGGAGAATGAGTGTGTTGAGTATGAGACATCGGCAGAGAACTTATGGTCCATCATACAGGGCATTCTTATCTCCAGGTGGGATAAGAATTGCACACCTTTGCATTGCTTGGCTCACTCATTGAATCCCAGGTTCTACGCTCAGGATTGGCTCAGTGGTGGGTCGGGTCCCTCCTCACATGGATGGAGAGATCTCAGAGGGGAGGAAGATAGCATTTAGACGGCTACTTCAGGATAGAGACTACCTTGAGGTGGTGGAGGAGGCATTTTATGAGTTTTCCAGTGGCACTGGGAGATTTGGAGGATATGAGGTGGTTAGAGACATGGGGGTTAAGAAACCCCTTGTTTGGTGGACAACTCATGGGGCAACATGCCCTCTTCTACAAAAGATAGCCTTGAGGGTCCTCTCTCAAGTTACTTCATCCTCTTGTTGTGAGAGGAATTGGAGCACATATGGGAACTTATACAGTGTGAAGAAAAGCAGGCTTGAGTAGTCCAGGGCAGAGACGATGGTGTATGTGCACTCCAACCTTCGTCTTATTTACAGGAAGAGGGAGGAGTGGGCGAAGGGAAAGACACATATGTGGGATGTCTTTCCTGATGAGATGGGTTTGGACAACAGTACTGAGTTGGCATTAGCCAACATGGATCTTAATGATCTAGTGCTAGAGCCGGTCACTTTTGATGAGGATGATCGTATGTAGTGATCATCCTCCACACCAGCAGATGCAGTTAGTCAGATTGGCAGAGAGGAGGAGGAGGAGGAGGATCAGGGCAATGATGAGTTTGTTGATTTAGGCATGGAGGAGGACTATTGAGTCATTGACAGTCAAAGATGGGATTCTTCCATCTTGATCCACCCCTTTTTTGTATTTACTATTAGACTATTAGACTATTAGTCTATTTGGCATTTGCCAGTGCCCAGTGGCATTCCGACATCTATGTAATACATTTTGATTTTGATGACTTAATGAGAAATATGGTTACTATTGTCACCTAAACTGTAGTTACCCCTGTGGATGTATCCACTCATGGATGGCAATAGGGAAGGGCAACTCAAAAGGTGCAACCACGATCACCTCGACCTCCAATATATGGTTGTCACGCCAGTCGAGGCAACCTTCACATTATGTTATCTAGCCCAGACAACAAAGGGGGAGACCCGATCTACTCCCGACAGGAGAGATCAAAACCAAGACACCAAATCAAGCTATTTCTAAGTGAAGTAAAGTGTATGGTTTATCCTAGACCTTAGGATGAAGTCACAAGACAAGTGAGGGGTTCAATGAGTATAGCTTTGGTTCATTATTTGATGTGAGAGTGACTTATGATTTGTGAAATAGGATCCAGGATTAAAGTACTAGTTCAATGTGAGAAAATCCACTGCCTTGGGAACCGTGTCCAATGCAGGGTAGTTTAAGGGTTGAATTGGGGCTAACTAGTACAAGTGACAAGCTTGATCATGATACATGATGACATCAAAGGGTTTAGTTCACCACGCAAAGGTTGAACCACAAGTTAATCCAACAATCTAGGAAAGTCGAATTGACTTGGAGAGAAACCAGTGCCTTGGGAATTGGGATAATGGAGTCAAAGTAAGGTTAACTTGTGGTTAAGGACTCCTATTGCATGAGACAAGTGGGCAATTAAAGACTTGATGGATGAATAGGTCTAGATCTAGAGATTTAATGTTTTGACCTAAATGGACCACAATCCCTTAAAACAAGGAATGCTATCCCCAAGGCAAGATTTGACAAGGTGACCTACTAGACCTAGGTTTTGGACTATGACCGTTCCAAATCCACAAAGATCTCATATACCCATGTCCTAGAAGTGGGAAAACTCACTTCTCCAAGGTGGTGCGACTTTACCTAAGGAGGCTAAAATGTGGGATAAATGACACAAGACAAGTCCAATGGCATCCAAACTTTAGATCCAAGTGGTTTAAGCAAGTGAGAGTATGGATCTATAATTTCATGGCAATCTAATGGCTAGATCTTACCAAATCTGAGTTTAAAGATACCACGTGGTCCAAAAATGGGATTAAATCCCTCAAAATGTGGAATAGGGCCCACAAGGTAGAAATCAGAAAAGTGACAATCTGGGGGTAGGTTATTGGATGTGTAGATCATGAATCAAGCAGGATCTCAACTACCCACATACTAGATCTAGGTCAACCCACCAAACTAGGAAGTGCGCCCTTGCTTGGAGAGGCTAAATGCCTTGGGAAGAGGGTCAAATGGAGGCCAATCCTCACCAAACTATAGATCTGGGATGCCGTGGATACTATAGAGGTGGGTTTTCAATATTATACCCAACAACCCACTAGATCTTAGTAGATCTGAAAAAATGTAAAAATGAGGGTTTGAAGAAATAAGGGTTTTATCAATTTATGAGCTATGTCAATGGATTGGATTAAGATAAGAGAAACAAACCTGTGGATCTTACCTGGGTAACCTTGTAGATGCCTTGATGATGATGATCTATGCAAACCCGATCAATTTGAGAAGCTTTGAGGTAGTTTTCTATGCAATCGATTTAGTCCAAGAAGCCAATGCGCCCTCTCTCCTGCACAACAAACATCAACAATATCAGATTTGATGCAATCAAGAGATAAGACTAATGCCACAAGAGAAGTAACAGAAAGATAGCATAGATCACAATGATACTAATGATAACCCCCTGATACAAGCAAATGCCAAGAAAGTCGATTTGAAGAAGCCTTGCAAAATAGCCCTTGTTGAAGTCTCCCTCCTGTAGACAAGACAATGGTTTCCAAAATAGATTGATCTTACCACAAATTCCAAATGCTAGGTTGCAATAGACTTTCCAATCACCATCTAGGAACACCAGATGCAAAGGAGACCACAAGAAAGTTTTTCTATACCAATAATCCAAGAGCCAAAGACTCCTTACAATGAGAAGCTCTCTCCTTTAAATAGGAAGGAGAGGCATCAAAATCCTAACCACTTTTTTAATGAGTGGCTAAGATTAAAAGATACAAATGTCTAATCAATGGTTGAGATGAGCTCAACAATAAAATACATGGATCACTCATAAAATATAATATAAGTGGACAAAATCGCCCTAGAAGAGGGGAATCCCACCAAATCATGATGACAAAATATAATAAGAAGCTTATGGTGGGTCCAAGGGGTAATTTTAGCCACCCTTGGTCAATCCCCATAGCACAATAATAATAAAATAGTCATCAATATACCAAATCGTGCCTCTATGGACAAATCGTAGGCCTCGAAAGACCTCAGAAATCATCAGAAAGTGCCATAAGTGATGGATGCGGGTCCCGATGAAGCTGAAACTGCTGGAGGAGGTGTGGAAGACATCAATCCATCATCACTAATCATCCCATGCCAAGACATTGCCTCAGTATCCCAAATCGAATTCCTCAATAACCATTTCTACCAATCCTGAAATGCCTCGGGAAGCGTGAAAGTGCCCCAAACTGCCTCCTGGAGTGCCTGCGCTGTCAAGGTGAGGGCACCAATGTGTCCGGGAGGGGGGTAATATGGTAAAAACAAGTGGCTGGACCACCCCCTCCAAGCACAGCGCCCTAGGTCAACCGGATAAAAATCACATCTGCTCTGACAGGGTCTCAGACAAACCAAAACTGCACTAGGATAGCCTACTGAGGCTCAATCATCACTGTAAGTGCCCGAAATGAAAACAAACTGTCTCATTGGACTCAGAAGGTCCAAATCCATCCAAGATGTGTACTCATACACCTTATGAGTCTCTGCATGATCAAAATATATATCCAATATACCGGAACAGGTCAAATAATAATAATCTGTAAATGATCAAATACTGCTGTAAACCATGAATCATCATCATAACCCTATAGCTGCTGCATAGAATCATCATGTACATGTACATAGACCATATATCATCAAACCATATCATCACAAGGTCCAACCATCTCATGTCCTATGGCTGACCTTGGTCAAACTAAGTTTGACCAAGTCAACATGACCAAATATAACTCAGACCATCATCGAAAGCTGCTGCAAAGTGTCAAAGGTTAATGCATGTTCTACAACTTATTCAAATAACAATTATAACACGAAGCAATCATTACTGGCGATCTAAATCCAAATATATAATGTCATTAATTATTATTATTACTTAGACTAGACTTTCAAGATCATACTCACTTCATAGCTGTGATCAATTTGCTAGTGAAGGGTGAAGGCTAACATAACTGGCTAGGCTAAGGGATGACTTGACTGACTTAACTTTGTGACACTTCGGCAAAGGGAAAGGGAATACACACCATAGTATATACTGAATGAGCAACAACACAGGGAATGGCGGTGTCTCACAAATGGATGAGTTGTTCAAAGAGGGTTTATTCACCTTTAACAGATGCGCACAACCCATAATACAAACAAGGCCAGCAATTGTTTTGATATAGCATTTAAGTTCCATTGCTTTTTGGGCCTAAAGTTTCCATAGCCTTGATCTATGTGTGTTTAAAAACACATTGCATAGATTTACATTTATTTTAGGCTTTCTGCTGCAGGTGTGTTTTTAAGGCACTTGTTTACCTGAGCACTTCTAGGTGTGTCACAGACAGCTTGTTTACCTAGGTATTTACATTTCCAAAAAATATAACATTTTATTTTCATGGCCATTTTCATTTGGCATGCCTTTCATTCATGTGTGTTTAGAAACACATTGCATGAATGGGCTTTTCATATAAGATATAGCATTTCATTTTTTCCAGATTTTGTATTCATGGCAGCACTAAAAGTTTCAGGTTTAGCCAACACAACTTTAGTGACTAGGGGGAATTCACAAGGAACTCCAACTCACCATAGGTAAGTTTTGTCACCAACTCAGAGCCGAGACACAATAAACTGGGAAGCTCATCCAATACAGAGGCTACAGTGGGGAAAAGGTCCTCCATGTCACTAGTCAAGTAGTAAGTCAAGGTGATAAACTAAAAGGTAGGCAATGGATGGATGAAGACAATGAATAATGGAGCCAACACTAGCAAGCCAAAGTATGGTGGAATGATCACCTCTATTCTCCCTAAGGAGGCTAAAACCAATGAGTATGAATAGTGAACTTCTAAGTCTGAGTAGGGACAATATAATATATATAATAAGATCAACCAGGTCCACATATCTATATGATCGCCAGATCATGACACTAGGTGCTAAGACATGCTATAAGAATAAATATAAAAGCAATATAACCAAAACACTATGATATACCTGCTGAGTCATATACCTGGATGCTCATCATCTGAACCATCATCTGTCCTCTGAGACTGCTACTGTAACTCTGGGCACTACTGACTACTCTGTACCAATGGTATAGTGGCTACGTCGGTCATCTCTCTGAGTGTCCTGAGACTCAGTCATGGCATGGGGAATATATACTGCTGTCCAAAATTTGATAGTGATCCAATATAAATGCTCATCTCAGCATCTCAATGTAAGGGAACTGGCTGAATAGTGCACTGGAATCTGAGAAAAAATGTATGGTAGCCCGGCTACTATATATGTGATAACAGTTCCGAGTCTCTGACATGCATCTATGTGTCTGAATGTCTCATTGTGATTTGTGATTGTGAATGACAAATGTGTTGTGATTTGTGAATGATCTAATTTCTATTGAATATTTCATATTTGTAATTGTAAATGTAATTTCTATTGAATATTTGTAATTGTAAATGTTAAATTTTATTGGATCTATATGTCTATATTTTTAAATTTTAATATATTTTAAAAATATATATATATATGTATATAAAACGTGTCCTGATTACGGGGGTCACCGTGTCCCGTGGGGACACTCGTGTCCCGTGTCCTTGTGTCAGGTGACTTAGATTAAGACCTTCAAAGACTGCACCCACAATTGGCATACTGTTTTCGAGGTTCGATCACTTAGATAATTAAAGAACAAATTTATAAAAAAAATGGGGAAAAATAGTGGTACACTAGTACTACTTGTTCTCTATATGTCTACCAGTTTTTGTAAGTTGATTGCATTGTTTAGGCACTCAAAGGCTACACCCACAAAAACATATACCTTCTAATTTGTCCAAAAATAAAAAGTTCTTGTTACAAAGGATCAAACTTCAGATAGTTAAGAACATTTTCAATAGAAAAAAAAGTATATATTAAGAAACGTCATTCAATTTCCTACATTTCATCTTTTTTACCCATCGCAAGATTCATTGTGTATGCGTCTCAAAAAATCCATGTAATTTAATGGATGTCTGTTTTTTCAGTTTACTATTGCATCTAATGTGTCAAAAGAGACCCGCATTAGCTTGCACACACCCAATTGCTTTTTTTTAATGACATATATTAAACTAATGTCTATCATAATTAAATATTAAGGCCACTTATGTAACGTTCCTTTATAACATTTCATTACATTAGGCATATTGGAGCATTAAACTCCAACATCCGCAAAGGAAATCTTCTTCTAATGTCTTGTCCTTCAATATGCTATGAGGACACTTATTTAGAATTTAGACAGTAATATCACATGCCTCTACTTAAAGACACGTGGGCTAATCTATGTCATTGATAATAGTTTTCACTCTCTCTATGATGGACTAGTTGTTCCTCTCTGCAACCCCACTCTGCTACAGGTTGTAAGGAACTAGCATCAATCTCTCAATCCTTGATGAAAGGAATCAAATTCCTTGGAGTTGCAATCTCCTCCATTGTCATACTTTAGCAACTTTATCTTCCGAGCTGTGTAATTGTCAACCAAGGCCTTGAATTATGTGTTAGATTATGGTAACTTCAGAATGTCCTCCATGGTTCAGATGCCTTACATGGAGGTACATCAGCTGCATAGGCATCAGGATGGAGTAGAGAGTGAGATGCACTCTACTCAGTGGCATGAGTCCAGTGGTAGCTGCATGCAGAGCTTCAGGGGAGATTGATGTTTGCATGCATGAGTAGTGCATGACCTGTCAGCATTCAGTGACTGCATGCAAAAGTGACTTTTTGTATGCACCAGGAATTAGGGTTTTGGCAAACCTAATTCATCGATGAGATTATTTATAGAGGCAGGGGGTCCCCAGATGGGGTTACTCAGTTGCATTATCGGAGAGAGATACTGCCAGAGTGAGGAGGACGAATCTGCCAGTGTGGGGCGACTTTCTGAGATAGAGAGGAGTTGCTGCAGGAGCTAGGAAGGTCATATCTGAGCTAGATCAGTGACCTTCAGTTCCAGAGAGGCTAGATACTCGTTCTTGTGAGCTGAGAGAGCTCAACAGTGAGATTACTGTGGAGATTGGAGGAGGCCGAGTTCTCTTGGAGGAGGACGTTTTTCCTGAGGGGAGAGAAGCTCGTTATGAGTTGGATTGACTGATTAGGAGTCTGTGACTTCTAGGATAGTCTTCCCTCAGGATTTGAGGAAGGTTAGGGACGATCGGAGCTCAAATCTATTGAGATCCGGAGCAGTACGAGCATTTGACACCCAAAGAGGAGGGCGCACTTGTGCATGCAGAGAGGGCCGATTTCATCAGTGGGCAATCTTCAGAACGAGCAGATCAAAGCAGAGAGATCTAGGGAGGGCAGATCTATTAGAGGCACCGTCAGAGCACTCAGATCCAAATTGGCAGTTAGGGCATACTTCGACAGTGCATGCATCAGCTGGATGCATGCAAATTAGAGTTTGTCCTGTCCAGAGGGATTGAGTTACCAGCTGAGGTAATTTTGTATTGTACTGCTTTTATACTTCTATATGCTCTGGGCTCGAGAGAGAAGATAGCACCTTAGCTAGCTGGTTTTCCCGAAAGGGTTCCAGGGTATATCTGTTGTCTATGTGGTTGATTGCATGTATGTGTTAGTTGGTAGATGCAGATCTAGTGGTTGAATCTATGTTTTATGAGTATGTACTGACATTGAGATTCATGCTACTTGAGGTCTCAGACTGATCCAAAGGGAGTAGTGATCTCTGGATCTATATATATTTACATTATGTGAACTCGCTAAACACTTCATCCTTGATCTTCATAAAATAAATCCAAGTCTTCCTAGAGGAATCATCAATAAAATAAACAAAGTATAAACTACATGTCAAAGAAGTTGAATACATTAGCCCATGCACGTCACTAAACACTTCATCCTCGATCTTTATAAAATAAATCCAAGTCTTCCTAGAGGAATCATCAATAAAAGAGACAAAATAGAAACTACATGTCAAAGAAGTTGAATACATTGGTCCATACATATTTGAATGAATCAGATCAAAAAACTCTCTCGATTCGTGCTCATTGCTTGGAAAGCAATATTGGCATGCTTTCTATGTGCAAAACCCTTGCATGCTCTAGTCTTCTCAATCTTGATGTCTAGAAAACCCTGTACCATATCCTTCCAGAGTAGAAGTGCTTCATAGTGTAAGCTACCATACCTCTTGTGAGAAAGCTCACATAGTTTGTCACTGTCATGCACTAAATCATCATGCTTCTTCAAATCTATTATAAGCCTATAAAGGACACCTTCATGTACTCCTCTAGCCAAAACACCACCAAAACATCACCAAGTCAATGCTACATTTTCAAATGATCATTTGTTGATCAACCTTAGCCACACACTATAGCTCTGTCATGCAAGACATTAAAAGAAGACACTTCATTTAACCAAGAACATACAAAACATAATTCAACTCTAGAACATCACTTGAAGGCATGCAGAAAGATACAAAGCCCACCCTAGTAACTAGATAAGTGGCATGATTTCCCACCTCCAAATGTATGCCATCCTCTCATTCTTGAAGCTCACAAAAAACCTTCTTCCTGAAGGTTGTGTGTTTGGATGCTCCAATGTCCACATACCACCCTACACTAGAAATGGTTTTGGTTGAAAGGAACAATACCATGGACAAAGTTCTCTCTAGTCTAGATGATAACTCATCCACTCTACTTGAAGATCCTACACTCCATGCAAATTGTTTTTGTTCTTGCTTGGCTTTCTTCCTCTCAAGACACTAAGATGCATAGTGGCTTATCTTGTGGCAATCAAAACACTTTACATGACTCAAGCTTTACATCCCCTAATTTGAGAAACTTGATTCTTCTACCTTTCCCTTTTGACCTCTCTTGGGCCCTTCCTTCTTACTTCTCTCCTCGCCTTCTCGATGAGGGATAGGTTTTGGATAGCCTCCACTCTAGCTATAACAATCTCTAGCCTTGTCTCCTCTTGGTTGAACTAGTAAGCATGTTTCTCAAAAAAACTTTGCAAAAAATATTCACACCCTAATATAGAGTGATCAAGGTATCATACATATGCTAAAGCAACTACTTCTCCATGATGTGAGGAATCAAATGGTCCTTCACAAAATCAAGGATGATTCTCTTTGCTTTGGTTGCCTTCTTGCTATGTTCGGCCAAATGCAAGAGATTGGTAGTTGTAATCTTTGCTTCGACAAAACTCCAAAGTTCAACCTCCTACAACAACATCTACAATATGCACTTCTTAAGTGTAGATTTGAAAGTGCCCTCTACTAGGTTACACTCTCTGAGACTGAGACTTGTCATTCCTACAACTCCTGGAACACACCTCAAACAACTAGATCAACGGGGAAAAAAATCAAATAACACCTATCATAGGTGTATATCACATCTCTTAGGCATAAACAACACTCCAATCACTGGAGTATCCTAGGCATCTCACCCACAACCCCTCTCAAGTCGTAATGCTTATCTCAAGCATGGTTCAACTTCAATCATTAATGCTAGGGAATGAAACCCACTAAAACTCTTCGGTAGCTCCCTCTCACAGACATTAACCCACTCCATACAGAAATATTGGAGCATTTTAGATAATGTGCTATGATACGTTGTTAAATTTTGAATTCATGGTGAGAAGACTTGCACTGAGAAAATATAAACCATAAAACTAGGAACTGAAAAACTGACTAACACCTCTCAAAATAACAGAAATCTGAACACTAGATCTCCAAACAAATCACTCTAAAAATTTGAACAGTGAGTACAAAATATGTATGGATCAATCCCATCTATTTTCTATCAATTGAAAGAAGAAAGCATATAATGCAATACCTTGAAATTCAATTGTCTAACTCACTCAAAAATTATCTCTAGCTAGTGAAGTCATCCCTATATCTAACTATAAAAAATCTATCTTTTATAGACTAAGAGAGGACTAGGGTCATCCCAATCTAACTCTAGCTTCCTATCCCAATCTAATTCTAGCTTCCTAGAAGAGTGCACCCTACCAGCATGAGAAAACTTTCTAGAATATATTGCCTCCTTCCTAGGAAAGTGTGCCCTACCTAAACTTGAAACCCTTCTCTACCACGCACATTTCCTATAGGTAGATTTGTGCCTAAAACAAAACTAAGAAAAGCACTTCTAAATTAAGAAAATCCAACACCTACTAAACTAAAAATAGAACCTGCTAAATATGGTGAGTCTAAAGTTTGCTCATGCATGCAACCTGCATACAAGTTGGAATTTATCCAATCGAGGTGGAGGCATTTAGAAACCTGGCTTTGTACAGGCATAGGGTGGCAGCCGTGGATGGCAGCTGAATACTAGAAAAAATGAGCCAAGAAAAAATGAAAAGAAGAAAGAACACATGGAATAAGCAACATAAAACATGGTTAGAGTGAGGTGTAATTGAAGAAAGCTTTCTACTAAATGGGAAAGCTCTGAAAACGCACTTACAAGAATCTTATAGGAAAGGGAAATGGAGGAACATGCCAAGAGAAAACAACTATACTATATAGAATAATTCAACACAATAGCTCTAAGATCATGGCTTCGGACTAGTAGAGCTCAACATCCCGTGGAAAGAAAAGAAGCGAATAGCACAGAGGCAAACCATCTGTCACAGATTGAAGTGTGAGGCAAGGAGATGGGTACAGCTGAAGGAAGAATGGGAGAACAAAATATGCGAGATATGTGGAAAGGATGACATAGAAACAAAGAAGCATATTTTGATGTGTTGTACAACATATACACACATTAACAAAGGGTCCAAAACTAAAATCAGTAGTGGGGAAGAAGCTTTTCCGGAAGAAACAGTAGGGTCTACAACGAACATGGTGGCAAGAATGATGAAGCTCAGAGACAAGATTCAGAGATCAGCAAAGGAAGGATAGGGAACAAGGAGAGAGGTACAAAGGAGGCAATGTCTAAATGGGTCCAATACTTCTTTGTACCATGATCATGGACCAAAACTACGTTTTTTTATCTCTTTCTTTCTTTTTCTTATTGCAATCTTTTCTGTAGTGTTTATAAAGTAGACTGACTTAACTAGAAGGCTTTGACACTGCCTAAAGATGACTGTATGTAAGCATCTTTGTCCCATAGGTCAATTGACCTCGTAGATGGTTTTAACAAAATTATATTCTATTCTCTCTGTCCACACGCGCACACATTAATATGTACTTGTGTCAAAAAATTAGCTGAAGAATATGTTTAGCATGCATAAGTAATCTATTTAAGGTTGTACGTGTATCACTGATCAATCTTTGGGTTTGCAAACCTAGAAAACTTATATTACGTGGGCCTTTAAGGAACAATGTTATGCAGATCCATTGTCTTTATAAATTTCTTAAATAGACTGGTTAAACCAAATCATAGTAGCAAAACTCATAGACTTTGACTCGGACTCTTGAGTCAAAATCAGCCTGAGCCATTTTTACACACAAACAAATCAAACTTGCTGCCCGCGAATCTAATTTGCAGCCAGTGAATTTTACTTGCAAGTACTTGAGGGTCAAACTCTAACCCATGAGTACTTGCTGAGTTTTTCACAGCTTGGTAAGTTGACTCGCAAAAGAATATTTTGGTCAAAAAACCATTCTGCTCAGAGATATTCAGGCTTTTTAGTCCAGGTTTAGAGTCCAAGCAAACTCTTACACTCCAGCCTCACCGAATTTTTCGCTCAGCCGAGTGTTGCTACTTTGAACCAAATGGTTAATTTATCATTGGACAACTCTGTATGCCTTGTGAGTTTGTACTAGTCATATCGTGCAAAGTCTTTGGGCCTTGTCAGCCCAGAAACTCATAGCTTATGGGCCTTAGGGCCATGACCACCTCCTCCAAAATTATGTCGGATAGAGTGGTAGGGTTCCGCAGATGGACAAATTCATCAGTCTTTTATATTATATATACAGAATACTATATGGTACTATCGGTCTAGGATAGTGTATGTATATACGCTTTTGTGGGTGAATATTCCGTGACTGGCTTGTGGGTGGGTAAGTATTTGAAAATTTTCCTGATTAGGAACAAATTTTGAAAATATCATAGTAAATAGCAATGACCCCAAAACGAAATGCTTAATTCTAAATCTTCGACCAAAAACTTTATAATTTTAGGGGAAATGAAAGGAATGAAGAACTTTTCTGCCTGCAAGCGTCCTCTTTACATACAAAAGTACAAAAGTTTATGACTGCGAAACCATTCAAAACAGCAGGCCTAAATTTAAATTTAAGTAGAAGAATAACTGTATTATATGCTAAACACAATCTGATATAGTGCATGTAAATGTACAGCTCGGCTCGGCAATTTAATTAACAAATCAAAGAGAAAAAATGAAATTACTATATTGCAATTGAAGGTGGCAAGGGTGAAGAGAAGTTATTGGTACCTGCAAGGTTAAATTCTTTCTGAACAGAGCGTCTGCTTGTGTGCCGAATGTGGCCGGGCATCCTCGCACCGGAGGTAGCTGTGATTCCACTTGTTCCCCCTCAGGACTCGCCATTCGGAGGGTGTGTGCTCTCTATCTCTGCCTCTGTGTTGCGAATAGGAAGAAGAGAATCCAACGGTCAACTCTCTCCCGTTATATCTGGTAAAAGACAAGATACGCCCAGATGACATGATACACGGCGGCATTTTAAATATTGTGGGTCACTTTTAGCCGGGTGGCCCTGTACAGTTTGTACGAAGACTTGTTCCATAGTGTCGCTCTCAAATGCCACGG
The DNA here is from genome assembly GCA_027924585.1 of Larix kaempferi. Lineage (NCBI taxonomy): Eukaryota > Viridiplantae > Streptophyta > Pinopsida > Pinales > Pinaceae > Larix > Larix kaempferi. The sequence continues at coordinate 7,918,108 of BSBM01000053.1, forward strand.
ATTTCATTTTCAAATGCAGAACAAGTTTTAATTCTGTTTACTCGAAACGAGTTGAGCTTTAAAAAATAAAAATAAATTTAAAAAAACCCTAAATTCTTAATTTCAAGAATATGCCCGGTGCAAAATCTCTACAATTTCAACGAACATCCAATGCAGTCACTCGATTTTCCGATGCCAATAAGTAGTTTTTTTTTTCATTAATATGTGGAGAGATTAGAAGAAACAATAACAAGCAGAAGTTTAAATGATGATTAATTTTTAAAATATCATTTCTCTAATCAAAAACAAAAGTATATCATTGGATCGACTCGGCTTTAGAACTCTCAGTCACAGAACAAAGACTCAATCCCTACAAAACTCTGAACCTTAGACAATAACACATTTTTGTCCGATCGTCTTCGGATGGCGAAGATCATCACAAACGACACACCAAAATATCAACAAGCTTTTGATCCCAGCTGGTCGCACTAAGCGCAGAGGGAGAGCATACACCACTGACTTCTTCTTACACTTGAGATATATGCTTTTCGTATGCCAGGTCGCAAGAAGCGTGGGCACAGAGGATACACAGACCTCGACTCGAATACTTACAGAACTCTCAACTCCCAAACTCTGAATACCCAAGTGGGCGAGGGAGGCTTATTTATACAAATTTATCCAGTAAACCGGTGACACCAAACTGACAAATGCAAGTAAAAGCTAAGATTCGCTTTTATAGTGGTAGATCAAATCGTACCCTTTGTCGAATAAGTCATCCAAGCCATGTGAAGGAATTTAGGTACTTGCAGACCCATATTGACAAGAGAATTAAAATTTACAAGGTGGAACTACTATTAGCGGCCCACGACGCTTTTACATCAGTCATAGGAATCATATCCTACTAGGCAGATACATCTTTCTTTTTTGTCCCCAAGATTTGGTCTACCACAAACACAATCAGATCCAACAAATCCATCATCATTGTCAAAGGTAGATGGGATAAAGATTTCAGTATCAGGAAATAAACAATGTGAAAAGCATCTTTCTACATCAAACCCCATCATAACTTCATTGGGAGAGCAACATAATTCTCATTCAAAACATGATTCCACTTTGTAATTGAGCACGACTTCTTTGGTATAATGTCTAATCATCCTTCGGTCTTTGTCCCGTTGGAGAAACTTCTATGTGATTTTGATATGTGGTTCTAAGCTCCACTGCAATACAGTTCTGTGAAGCCCTGACAAAATAGTGCAATACAAGAAACTATGGAACATGCAACAAGCTTACAACAAGATCTTAAAAAATATTTTCAATGTAATAACCAGCGACAGTAAGACAATCTTTGTAATAGTCTACACAACAATAATCTTTAACCTTCACACCATTGTCAAACCTTAGGTGGCAAGTGGCAAATCCTCCTATAGACTACTTAATATAAATGAATATGTAAAATTTTACAAACTCACCAAACATAAACATAGATATGTATAGGCCATTGTCATCGTAGAGAGCCATATAGCTCCAAGAACCCTCAACACAATAGAGTGAACTTCGAGGGGAAGAAGTCGTGTGCCATAATGTCTCTAGCTCTAGTTTAAGAATTAGGGTCACTATTAAAGGAAATTTGGGGTCTAAAATGGGCCTTATAAAAAATTGTGCCATGGATGAGTTGGATTTTTCAAACCAATAGAATTTCAATAATGTTGGTCAATCATTATGGTTGAGTTGGACATATAGAAGTCAAAGATGCTTATGTGTCATAATTTTATTTGACAATAGCTAACTTCATATATAAACCTCGCCTTGGTTAAGATTTTGAAAAGTTCATCTCGAAATATGATAAATATACTTGAAATAATAAATAGAGTATTTTATATTATCACTACTTCTAAGTTATTTAAAATATAAATCTCATATTAATTAAGATGATAATGGAGTAATTTTAAAATAATAAATATACTTGAAATAATAAATATAGAGTATTTTATATTATCACTACTTTTAAGTTCTTTAAAATAAAAATATCCCATTAATTAATTAAGATGATAGTGGAGAAATTTTGAAATAATAAAAACATTTATATAATTAATCTCTTATAAATAAAAATAAATAATATTTAAAAAGTATCATAAGTAAATAAAAAATATAGGAGAAATAAAATAAGCTTTCGCTATTTTTGCAATAACTTTCTCCTCTTAACTCAGAATGTGATGTTTTTGGTACTATTGGAAAGGTTTCGTCGATGCATTTCCAATAGTACCAAAAACATCAAATTCTAAGTTAGGGGGATAAAATTATCGCAAAAATAGTGAAAGATTATTTTATTTCTCATATTTTTTATGATACTATTTTTTATTTTTATTTTTTTATAAGAGATTAATTATGTGTTTTTTATTTCAAAATTATTCCACTATCATCTTAATTAATGTGAGATTTGTATTTTAAAGGACTTAGAAGTAGTGATAATATAAAATAAAATAAAAATAGTGATTGTTTATTATTAGTATTATTATAATTAGATTTTTTTTCATTAGTTTTTTTTCAAGTTTTAGATTTGATTAAATATATAAAAAGAAGTAGTGGTACATTTATTAAAAAATTTAAAAAATTATAATATAAATTTAAAAAATTTACCAATATATCATTTATTGTGTATGAACAAGAATCTAAACTTTTCATTATTATTTTCAACCATTATCTCTTAACTCTACACTAACCCAACATACTTGTCAACTACCGTTAATGAGATATTATAGGTTGATCTTCACTAGATAACACTTTTAACTTAGTGTGACATGGCATATTTGTAGTGTGACATGGATTTTTTTATTATTTTCTTTAGGGGGCCCATTTTAGACCGCAAATTTCCTCTAATTGGTGAATACGATTCAGGTGAGGATGCATTTTCTTCTACCGAGTTCTCCTTATGAGAGGTACCATGCTTATGATGTTTTTTTTTACTTTAAATGATGCACTTCAAATAAATATAAAGAAATATGTGAAGTGTTGATTTTCACACAAGATTGTAGACTGTTTAGTGGTTCACCTCTTCACCTCTCCTAGCGGCTTAGAATAATTCTTTTGACTTTGAAGGAAGCACTTCAAATAAATATTAGAGTACTAATTTTCAAAACAAAATTGCAAGGAAATTGTGTTTTAGAGATTCACCTCTCAAGGGTCGTTTTGCAGCCACAAGGAAACACATGTAGTGTCATCCAACTTACAAAAATGCATTCTATTAATTTCCAATGATTTGAATGGTGTGGCTGCAGTGTATTACTCATCTCATGCAGATGGACAAGCTCATGCAAGGAAAAAATTTATTCAACTCTTTACTAAGCTCACATGGATGGAGAGGCTCACACAAGGAAAATTTCATTTAATTTCTTCATCTCCTTGATGCATAGGGGTCAACGTACACAGAGGTATGTAACCACCAAAATATAGCCATGGACACATCTCAAGTCGTAGTCCTACTTGCAAGTAGCTTGTATGCTTGGCTGAATAGATCATTATGATCAAGTCGCGACCTATGATATCATGCATGTAGGTAACCATTGGTTTTTTCATCTGCAAAATTGAATGAAAAGAATAACTCTCATGAAGCAACAGTTCTCACACAACAATAATTCTCACACAATAATAGTTCTCACATCACCAATAAGTGGATTAGGGATAATACACCAACCATTGTTGGGATTCTCTAAACAAACAATTAATTAGGGTTTTCGCTTCACATATGTCCACACGCAGGTCTTAGGTAAGCAAAAAGAATTATCTTGCAAGTCCTTCGACTCATATGGTCACGAATTCAACTAGATTGGTCTTCTTTTTCAGAAGGGCGATAGGGATAGAGAGGAGCCAACAATGACGCCCTTCGAAATCGATCCTTGGAGTGAGGAGAAGTGACCATGCACTCACATTTCTGGGATGCAATAGTATATTTGGTGAAGAATATGCATGATAAATTTACCTAGACGAACAGAACCACGATCAATTTATCTAGATATGAAATATGATAGAGGGCATGTGATTTGGTTGGAGGTTCTTTTTGGATTAGCAAAGCCAACATATGGAGAGTCCAAAGCGCATTCAATTAACCGACCCGAGGAGAGAGGATTTAAACTGAAGAGAATCTGACAAAAACACAAAGAATACACCCATGCAAAAACTTAGGGTTAGGAAATGTATTTCCAAGGAGGCATGACAATGCATTGGGATGAAAAAATATATGAGTAGGTATGAGGGAAAGTAGTTGTAATGATCAGATAGTGGAGAAATGTCCAGCCCTAAATGTGGGCACATTTCCCCTTATATTGTGGTGCATTAAATTAGTTTTGATGTCGAATTTGGTCTATTAGTTGTAATTGTCATTAGTATGGTTATATTAGTTATGTCGGCTTGGTTCAATGAGTTGTAATTGTACCTATTAATCGCCTATATATAGGAAGGAGATATTCTCATTTGATCATCTTGTCTTGTCTTGTCTTGTGTACTTAGTACATTGTATAAGGAGGTTGCCCCCTCGAAGAGGATTTCTATTCATCTATTATATTAATTAAAGTCGTGGAGTACTCTTTATGATCTATTTATGCTATTTCCATGCTATTTTTGGAAATTTGTTGCATAACATTTGGTATCAGAGCTCTTTACCCGGGACTGGTTTCTTCAATAGAAGTCATCTTGGAAATTTTGCTATATCCTTTTTTATACAAGGTTTCAGATATTGAAACTCAAAACCCATCTCAAAAATAGGTAGAAATACACGTGATAAAAATTTCAGATCCTAATGAATTACCGGTTTGGATTTATACCCCCAAGAAGTTAGGGTTTCTAACTATCCTAAAAGCTAGTCTAAAACATGTGTTCTAGGGGAAATTGTTATATATGGAGCATGCAAGATCCAAATTGAGGGAGAATAGTTGCATCATAAAGGATATGGACTATAGTATATGTTGTATCATTTTCAGAATCAGATTAAAAATTGGACAAGTGGAAGGCCTTACACTCTCGCTCTTCTGAAAAGACCAAAATTAACAAGTGTTGAGAAAATTATCACAACTTTTTTTTAGCACATCCAAATTCAACGAGACCTGGGGAATTGGAAAGAAGACATATCACAGGACAATATTTCATGCTCAAAGAGGTTGATATTTTAGGGTTAGCTCAGTTTAAAGGTTGGCTAGCAAATCAGTCTTCAAATCAGGGTTGGAAAAATGTACGTCATTTTAAATTTGAATAACTTTTAGTAGAATGATATATTTAAGGTGAACCAAAGGTGTGATATCTATTTATATTTTTCAAATTTCCACCAAAAGGTAGTGGAAAAAAAGTGAAATTCTATTTCACAACAGATCTAAAGAGCTGAGGATACCTCACAAAGAAAGAATGAGTAGAAAATTTGAAGAAGAGCGAAAACTACAGTAAAAAAGAGCAGAAGAATAATAATGCAGCAGAACTCATATAGGAGCAGAATAATGTCACATGTTCCAATAATCAGAATAATAAACAATGATGTTACAATGGAGAGAATTCGAACCTCAGTTGGTCTAGCATAGGGATTATCACCACTGGAGTGCTCCGAAAGACTCAAAGTCAACTGAATTGAACCTAAACTCAGCTAACTAAAGTCACAATCAGTTAACTAACTAAGGAGGGAGCAATAGTGATTATGTAATGCATGCCAGTCATAAAAGGGTGCATGAGGCCACACTAAGTGGCATACGGAGCTCTAACCCCCACAAGGGTCAGATAACTCAGGTGGACTGCACTAGAACACTCAGTAGATTCCTATAAAATAGGGAATGTTGAGTATGATTGTCATTGATGCCAAAAGTATTCATTAATGACAAAGGATATGATGATATGGAATGTATGCTGGTGTGGCATGTGTGATGAGTGTGAAAATCCATCTGATGGTGTTCTAGTACCTTCATGATGTCATTGTTACAATTTTACATCATTATATAAAGGTTTGACAGTTTGGTGAAACTCTATAAATTGACTAAGTGTTGGAAAATTAGTCTAAGTTGCTCTAGGAAAATGCCCGCCACCTTATGTATTTGATTGATTAATTAATTCTGAGGATATAAGAGTGTAGACTGTTGGTTTGTGCATCCAACTATATGATTAGTTTTCCAAAACAATCATTGAGGGTGAAGATATTGGCTTTCCAAAAATGCCCTCTGGCATGATTTACGCTGTCCCGTTAAAATGTCGGCCAAGGAGAGAGGATGAGGTTGCAGAGGATGGAATTGACATGGATGGAATGTGCATGATGTCCCCCATGCTGTGGATTCTTCATATTTCCAATATTGATGAAAATAAAAATCATCTTATTTGACCTAGGATTTTGAAAAACTGTCTAAGTGTATAACCCAGAAGTTTAAAAGGCCATTTGTAAATACATGCCATATGCTCTCATTTTGTAAATAAATTTATCAAATGGTATGCGGTTGTTCCTTGATGATTTTTCCATCCATCCATGGTCTTGGTTTCCTCTTTGATGGTCACATGTGCAAGATTTTGGTCTGCCAAAATAGAGGAAAACATATGTTTGTTCGCACTTTACAGCATGCCTGCATGCTCAGAAAATATGCCCGTAGGTTAATGAGGGATAATTGAAAATGTTCACCCGCTGGTCTATGAAGGTTGACCATAAAATATATGCACGCATAGAGCTTGTAGGATATCCATATTGAAGGAAATGCATGGTTTGTTTGAAGAATAACAAGTTAATTAAATTATGTGTGTGTTAGTATTTAATTAAATATAAGTTTGAAAGGTTTCTTTCATTCTGGATATGAAGAGGCATGATGATTGGATGATAACAACATAAATATATAACATGTTTGTGAAGAGACATACTGTTTTGATGTTTTAAATGAAAAGGCATGATGGTTCTTTTTTAAATGATGCATATAAAAATAGTTTTTGACCAAATCATGGAGGCGTCTTTGTGGTTCCGATAAGCAGATCATAATCAGAGGTAAAAGACAGAGAATAGCAACAACAATTCTTGAAGAAGTTCTGAAGATTCTTAAAAGACAAAACAATGGTGGTTGGGAGGCTCAAGGACATGCTACAAGCCTGTAGGGGGTTATTGCCTCCTTCCAGTTGTTGTTGGTAAACAGGGTGTAGGTGCATCCTTCAGTCGTTGCTGAAAAATTTGGGAGTTGGTGTTTGCAAACTATTTGTAAATATAATTTTGCAGTAATAGAAAGTATTGGTGGTTTTCCCAATTGGGATTCCACGATAATATTGTGTGTTCTGTCTTCATTGTTGACTCTGTTCTTAAGTGATAAAAATTTAAATAGATAGCCCAATATTTATTCATTCCCCCCTCTCAGTATTACTTGATATTCTAACAATTGGTATCAGAGCGGTCTCTTCACTGAAATTTTGAAACACTTGAAGATAAATTTTTTTTAGTCACTATGGATCAACAAGTAAAAATGTCCTCCAAGGTTCCAATATTCAATGGAGAAGATTATGCGTTCTGGAGCATCAGGATGAGAAGCCATATAATGTCTCTTGGGTTAGATGTTTGGATGTCTATAGAAACATGGTACACATATCCCAAAACCCATCCCACAGATCTTGAAGGAATAAAACAATTCGGAAGCAATGCTAAAGTTGTTAATGCAATCTTGGATAGATTAGCCAGAACAGTCTTTGCCAAAGTGATGCACTGCAAAACAACGAAGGAGATCTGGGAAAAATTGCAGACTACCTATGAAGGAGACACCAAGGTAAAAAGGGAAAAACTCCATACTTTTAAAACCTGATTTGAAAGTCTAAAAATGAAGGAAGAAGAAAACATTTCAGAATAATTTGAGAGAATTGATGAAATTGTGAATGCAATTCAAGGGCTAGGAGAAGAATTGGACGAAAAATAAATAGTTGAAAAATTACTAAGATCACTTCCAATGATTTACAATCCTCATATTTCCACACTAGAAGATAGAGAAAATCTTGACAAACTCACCATGGAAGAACTATATGGAATTCTCATAACTTATGAAATGAGGATTGGGCAAGACAATTCTCAAAAGAAGGAAGCAACTTTTAAAGCATCAAAAGTAGATAAGAAATCTAAAACGAAGTTTCAATCAGAAGACTCTGATGATGAAGAAGCACTTCTTGTTAAAAATATTAAGAGAGGTACTGGAAGGTTCAAAGGGAAATTTCCCTTAAATGTTTTAACTGTGGGGGAATTGGTCACTTTGCTTCCAAATTCCCTTATCCCAAAAAAGAAGACGATGATGAGTACCCTGACAACTTCAAGAAGAACAAAAATATTTTTAAGAAAAACAAAAAGAAGACCTTTTATTCCATGGATGATAGCTACTCAAATGAGTCTAGTGAAAATGAAGAGGCAGAAGTTCTATTCATGGGAATAGAAAATAAAATATATGAAGAAGAGGTAGAAGGTGTGGTAGATCTTGAAGCAAAACTTGTAAGTGCTCTTGAAGAATTAGGAAAGTATAAAAAGATGTACAAAAAACTAAAAAGTCATATGATAGAATTTGAGGAGAAAAACAATGATGCAGAAAGAATTATTGTTGACTTAAAAAAACAACTTCAAGAAGCCAAAAAGGTTGAAAGCAATATAGAACAACAGCTCAAGAAATGAGAGGAAGAATTAGAAAATTTCAAAGCTGAAATGATCTTGCTTAGAAAGAAGGCTGGTGAAGAATCCTTTCAATCAAAATTTAAGAGAAGCTCAAAAACTCTAGATGACATCCTAAGTTGTCAAAGATCATTCGGTAATAAAACTGTGACTAGGCTATGACAAAGGAAAGAAGTCAGAACAATCCTCTTTCATAAATAAAGAAGGAAATAAAAGAAGTTATGATGATGCACTTACGAAACCAGTTGTAAAGGAATACAGTAAAAAATTAGCTCACTCTCAAAATGAAAGTAGGACAGATAATGTGCCAAGCAGACATCAGCAACTCTTTTTGGGAAATTGTTATGCATGTAACAATTTTGGACATATAGCTAGAAATTGTAAACTAAATGCTCCTATTGGGAAATGCATTACATCACAATCTATGTTATATAATAAGAATGTTTCTAGAAGCAATCCAATAGGAAGAAGTTATAACTCTTTTGCTCCTCTACAGAATTATAGTATAGAATGTTACAAATGTGGTAACCTACGACACATAGCTAGAAATTGTAAACTAGTGATTCCTATGAATAATGACACCACAATATCTCAAGGCAATGAGGAAAAGAAGGTTTGGAAGAAGAAGGAAGATGTGGAATGTTCAATAGCTCTATGTGCAACAGAAAAACAAAATATATGGCATGTGGATAGTGGATGCTCAAAACATATGACAGGAGACCCACACAAATTTATAAGCCTAAAAATAAATAAAAAAGGAAAAGTCACTTTTGGAGATAATCTATCCTCTAAAATAATTGGGAAGGGTACAGTGACTCTTAGAGACAAGATGAAAGCTGAAAATGTTTTGCTTGTAAATAACTTGAAACCTAATCTTTTAAGTGTGATCCAAACATGTGATCAAGGACACATATGCATATTCGATTCCAAGAAGTGTGAAATCAGAAGAAAAGATTCAGGTAAACTTGTTGGGACTGTTGTGAGAACTCCAAGCAATGTATATATTCTAGAAAATGAAGAACAATGTTATATGAGTCAAATTGATGAAAGTTTGCTATGGCATAGAAGGATGGGACACTTGAACTTTGACAATCTTGTAAAAGTTAGTAAGAAGGGAGATGTAAGAAATTTACCAAAGATCATAAAACCAACAAACCATGTTTGTAGACACTGTCTTCATGGGAAGCAAACAAGAACAAGCTTCAAGGTCAAAGAGCATACAACCTCTCATCCATTAGAAATAATTCACACTGATCATTGTGGACCTACAAGGACTAAAAGCTTTCAAGGTGAACATTACTTCATGTTATTAATTGATGATTATATAAGGATGACTTGGGTGGCATATCTTAAAGAAAAATCAGAAGCTTTTATGAAGTTCAAAGCCTTCAAAGCACTTGTTGAAAATGAATCAAATCTCAAGATTAAGTGTCTAAGATCAGATAATGGTGGTGAGTTCACCTCAAATGAATTCAATGAGTTTTGTGAAACTCGTGGAATCAAGAGGCAGTTTTTATCCCCAAGAACTCCTCAACAAAATGGAGTGGCCGAGAGTAAAAACGAGATTGTCCAAGAAGTAGCTAGAACTATGCTAAAAGAAGCAAAACTTCCTGATGGCTATTGGAGAGAAGCAGTATATAAGCTATCTATGTACAAACCAGAGTAAATAGTGACAAAACTTCTTATGAACTATGGTTTGGAAGACCAGCTTCAGTTAAATATTTTAGAGTTTTTGGAAATAAATGTTACATAAAAAGAGATGATGATAATCTAGGGAAGTTTGACTCTAGAACATATGAAGGCATATTTCTTGGATATTCTTCCAACAAAAGAGCATACATATGTTATAATCTAAGGTTACACAAGATCGTAGAAAGTTCAAATGTAACTATAGATGACACTAAACCAAGAAGAATACAAATCCAAGAATGTGTGGATGTTGAAGAAACTGATGATGAAGAAATAAATGATGAAGAAAACGAAGAAAGTTTACAAGAAGAAAAATATTCTTGAAGAAGAAGAAGAAGAGAAAGTAGAGAATGAAGACTCCCCCAGATCAGACACAAAAACACCATCCAGACGGGTCCAAAAGAATCATCCTGAAATTCAAATAATTGGTAACAAAAATTCAAGAGTTCAAACAAGGAGAAAATTGTTTTATGATGAAGAACAAGCACTACTTTCGATAGTAGAACCCAAAACCTTTAAAGAAGCTTGCAAAAGTTAGGATTGGATCAAAGCTATGAATGATGAACTTGATCAAATAGAGAAGATCCAAACTTGGGAACTTGTCCCAAGACCTAAGGACATGAATGTTATTGGAACCAAATGGATCTTTAAAAACAAGTTCAATGAGGATGGTCGTATGATAAGGAACAAGGCCAAATTAGTATGCAAGGGATATGCTCAAGTAGAAGGTGTTTATTTTGAAGAAACATTTTCACCTGTGGAAAGACTTGAAGCCATTAGGATGTTTTTAGCTTTTGCATGCTACAAGAACTTTAAAGTGTATCAAATGGATGTAAAATATGCATTTCTTAATGGAGAACTTGAAGAAGAAGTATATGTTGAGCAGCCTGAAGGTTTTCTCTTATTAGAAAATAGACATTATGTTTGCAAACTTAAGAAGGCACTCTATGATCTTAAACAAGCTCCAAGAGCATGGTTCTCAATACTTGATAAGTATTTAAAGCAGCAAGGATATAAAAGAGGAGCCACTGACAGTAATCTATACATAAAGTTTGAAAACAAAAATATGATCATTGTTGTAGTCTACGTAAACGATATCATATTTGGAAGTGATCTACAAATTCTGAGTGTAAACTTTGCTTCAGAAATGAAGAAGGAATTTGAAATTTCCATGTTGGGGGAACTAACATTCTTTCTTGGTTTACAAGTATCTCAATCAGAAAAAGGGATCTTCATCTCTCAAACTAAGTATATCAAAGAGTTGTTGAAAAAGTTCAAAATGGAAGAATCCAAACTCGTTAGTACTCCTATGGTCATTGGTTGTAAATTGAGCAAGGATGATGAATCCATAGAAGCAGATCATACTATGTATAGGTCAATGATTGGTAGTTTATTATATGTAACAACTACAAGACCAGATGTAATGCAGGTTGTAGGTTTGGTTGCCAGATTCCAATCAGCCCCAAACAAAACACATGTGGCTACAGTAAAAGGAATTCTTAGATATCTAAAAGGTATTATGGATTATGGATTATGTTATCCAAAAAGCAATAACTTCACTCTAAGGGAATTCACTGATGCAGATTGGGCAGGAAGTATTGATGACAGAAAAATCACTAGTGGAGCAGCATTTTACTTAGGAGATTGCTTGGTGTCATGGCTAAGCAAAAAACATTCTTCCATTTCACTATCTATAGCATAAGCCGAGTATATTGTTGCTGCATCATGTTGTACACAATTCATTTGGATGAAGCAAACATTGGAAGATTTACTTGTAAAATATCAGGATCCCATTGTTATACATTGTGACAATACAAGTGCTATAAACATATCCAAAAATCCTGTTATGCACTCTAAGACAAAACATATTCCAATCAAATATCATTTTTTAGGAAAGCAAGTGTCACAAAAGGTTTTCAAACTGGAGTATGTTGATACAAAGGAACATATAGCTGATATTTTCACTAAACCACTGCCTAGAGAGTCATTTTCCTATCTTAGGAAAAAACTGGGAATTATCTCTCTTCATTGAGATAAATTGAAGATTGTAATCCTGTCACAAAAGGGACATAGTTAATAGGGGGAGATTTATGAATCTTTGCATTAATGTCAAAAGGGGGGAGAAAATTTTGAAAAGTTGTTGTCATCGATGACAAAGGGGGAGAATGTTGAGTATGATTGTCATTGATGCCAAAATTATTCATTAATGACAAAGGATATGATGATATGGAATGTATGATGATGTGGCATGTGTGATGAGTGTGAAAATGGGAGAATGTTGAGTATGATTGTCATTGATGCCAAAAGTATTCATTAATGACAAAGGATATGATGATATGGAATGTATGATGATGTGGCATGTGTGATGAGTGTGAAAATCCACCTGATGGTGTTCTAGTACCTTCATGATGTCATTGTTACAATTTGACATCATTATATAAAGGTTTGACAGTTTGGTGAAACTCTGGAAATTGACTAAGTATTGGAAAATTAGTCTATGTTACTCTAGGAAAATGCCCCCCACCTTCTGTATTTGATTGATTAATTATTTATGAGGATATAGGAATGTAGATTGTTGGTTTTTGCATCCAACCATATGATTATTTTTCCAAAAAAATCATTGCGGGTGAAGATATTGGCTTGCCAAAAATGCCCTCTGGCATGATTTACACTGTCCCAGTAAAATGCCTGCCAAGGAGAGAGGATGAGGTTGCAGAGGATAGAATTGAAATGGATGGAATTTGCATGATGTCTGCCATGTTGTGGATGCTTCATATTTCCAATATTGGTGAAAATAAAAATCATCTTATTTGACCTAGGGTTTTGAAAAATTGTCTAAGTGTATAACCCATAAGTTTAAAAGGCCATTTATAAATGCACACCATATGCTCTCATTTTGTAAATAAATTTATCAAATGGTATGAGGTTGTTCCTTGATGATTTTTCCATCCATCCATGGTCTTGTTTTCCTCTTTGATGGTCACATGTGCGAGATTTTGGTTTGCCAAAATAGAGAAAAAAATATGTTTGTTCGCACTTTACAGTATGCCCGCAGGCTTAGGAAATATGCCGGTATGTGAATGAGGGATAATCGAAAATGTTCACCCACTAGTCTATGGAGGTTGACCATAAAATATATGCATGCATAGAGCTTGTAGGATATCCATATTGAAGGAAATGCACGGTGTTGTTTGAAGAATAACAAGTTAATTAAATTTTGTGTGTGTTAGTATTTAATTAAATATAAGTTTGAAAGGTTTCTTTCATTCTGGATATGAAGAGGCATGATGATTAGATGATAACAACATAAAGATATAACCTGTTTGTGAAGAGACATAATGTTTTGATGTTTTAAATGAAAAGGCAGGATGGTTCTTTTTGAAATGATGCATATAAAACAGTTTTTGACCAAATCATAGAGGCGTTGATGTGGTTCCGATAAGCAGATCATAATCAGAGGTAAAAGACAGAGAATAGAAACAGCAGCTCTTGAAGAAGTTCTGAAGATTCTTAAAAGACAAAACAAGGGTGGTTGGGAGGTGCAAGGACAGGCTACAAGCCTGTAGGGGGTTGTAGCCTCCTTCCAGTTGTTGTTGGTAAACAGGGTGCAGCTGCATCCTTCAGTCGTTGCTGAAAAATTTGGGACTTGGTGCATCCAGCAAGTTGGTGCTTGCAAACTATTTGTAAATATAATTTTGCAGTAATAGAAAGTATTGGTGGTTTTCCCAATTGGGCTTCCACGATAATATTGTGTGTTTTGTCTCCATTGTTGATTCTGTTTTTAAGTGATAAAAATTTAAATAGATAGCCTAATACTGATTCACTCCCCCTCTCATTATTACTTAATATTCTAACAGGGAACTGACTAAAGTGGTCCTAAAATGATGCATGCAGGGCTCAGAAGGTGGTAGATGGATCCTGGATGACATCTGCACACCAATAGGGGGGAAATGACATCATCAACAACTAGGAAAAAAAATAATGCTAGGTAGTACACAAATGGAGTATTTAAATATCCTAACACCCCCCCTTAATACATACTTTGCATCATGGACCCTGGTTACTAAGACCAAAGGTCACCCATACAATCAAATAAATGTTAAAAAAATAAAGAACTATCCATGAACTAAGGAAATGGGGAAAAACCTCAAGGGAAAAATACCCCCCCTCAAAAAGAACAACAGTAGGGAACTCAAAGAACCTTCATGCTAAGCAGAGAAGGAAACAAATTTCCTTAGTGAAAGACTTTGCAAAAATATTGGCAAGTTGCTTATCTATAGGATAGCAATGCATGTGCTATATATGGATCTGATCCTCTGATGTGCCTCCCACTGTGTAGACGTTGTATTTTCCAAAACAAGTCTTTCAGGAACCCTTCTTGCTACTGGAGTGAATGGCTAATTGTGGTCCAAATCATGAAGCTTTGAGTACCTTTTGTCAGAAAACTGAGAGTGTTTCTTGGTTTTAGATCCCCCCATGGCAAGTATATCCAAGAGATTGTGAATAAAACCCCACCATCATGCAAAACCTCTCTACGAGAAGTCGGTTTGCATGACATAGTGCAAGTTTTGCATGATATTGAGATCTAGTGGTTCTATGGTCAAATGGATCCCCAACTTTGTTCCCAGCATCTACAAGGACTTTGTGAGCCCATATTGGCCTTGCCCATGGATTGGGAGCATGTGTTGGATCTGGATCTGAATCTCCTTGAAATTTATTCTCAACATCAAGATCTTGATCCTCATCTTCATTAGAAGAGGTATCACTCTGATCTTCATCAGATTCCGATGGGGTAGGTAGAGAGTATGGAAAAAATGTGATAATTCATATGCCTTGGAGGCATGGTTTGCAAACCCTTTTGCTATAATCTTCCCAGTGGAGATCTCTACAATCTCAACTGTTTCAGGACCAAAGACCACTTTCTTCGGTGAACCTGTGTTAGTCATCTGATATATAGACAACAAATTTGTCGACAAAGAAGGCACAAATAGAACATTCTTGAACTTGCCATGCTCCATATATAATGTTCCCTTCCCTTCATCAGAGATCTGAGAGTTGTCTCCCATGTGAATAATCGGACCATCTTTGAGATATAGAGAAGAAAATGATTCTCAGGAGGAAACCATGTGGTTGGAGGCTCCTGAATATATGAGGAGGGCTTGTGATTTTGAAAATCCAACCTTCAGTGCATGGCAACTCTTATGACCATCAAACTCACTTCCAGAATCAGTCTCTCTTGCACCTTTTGGGAGGGCAATGTTATGTTGTTCAAGAAGCTTGGTCATCTGATCTATCTTCTTCTGCATGCAATATCTCTCTGGGTGGTTTCCTTTCTTGCAATAGGAACACTTGGATTTCTCAAATCCCTTATGTTTTTCCTTCTGCTTGGGTTCAGATTGCATCTTATCTTGTCCTTTGTGCTTCCCCTTCCCATTCACACTTTTTGCTTCTCCAACCATAAGAGCTTTCCTTTTGGAGGCCTGCAAGGCGCCCATATGTATTAGCTTATCTTGTTCTTGGATGAGAGATTCAATGAAAACATCTAAGGAGGGCATCTTCCAACTAGGGATTGACATTCACGCATAATGGAAGGTAGAGACAAAGATAGAGAACTCAGGACCTAGATTGCTTAGAATGGATAGCACCAGCTACCCATCCTTCTTCTCAATGCCACACTGCTTGCATTGCATAACCAAATATTTGAATTTTGAAAAGAACTGCTAAATGGTCTCAAAACTGCTCGGTTGTAGAGCAATCAACTCATTTTCCAAAATATGGCCTCTTAGCTCATCTTGTTTGCCGAAGAGGGTCTCTAATTTCAACCATAAATCTCTTGGAGTATTCAATCCTTCGATGTGGAAGAGTAGATCTCTGGAAATATGAATACACATGAAACCAAATTCTTCATCCAATCTATTCAGATACTTGGTTTTCTCCACAACTGATGTTGGTTCGGGATCCTTCCCCATTGTCACCCTGTATAGTGATTTGTTTTGTAATACCATATGCATATCAGTCCTCTAATCAAGATAATTGAAGGGTGTCAAGATCCTGGGAGAGAGAGGAGAGTTCGAATTTTTCATTACAATTGTTGGAGCGAATACAAGGTGAAATTGCTGCTACTACAGAAAAACTGTTGCAACTGCAGAAAACTGTTGTAACTGCTGCAACTGTTGCTGCACTCAAAAAATTTGAATAACCTGCAAAAAAATATCAATAAGGAGTTAGACTACTACTGAGCACTGCTTTAGGATAGTAGGTACTTTTATCCGGATTCTCCACACCTGGCTAGACCTCATTGGATTTCTCCAATGCATTCAATGCAATGGCACCAAGATTTGCTATGGAAATCGAGAGGCTTCTGGTGCACTACCGAAAGCAGATTCTCAACCTATTCGCTCAAATGGCTTTGATACCATGTGAAATGCTATGTCATAACAGATCTAAAGAGCTAAGGATACCTCACAAAGAAAGAATGAGCAAAAAATTTGAAGAAGAGTGAAAACTGCAGTAAAAAAGAGCAGAAGAATAATAATGCAGTAGAACTCAGATAGGAGCAGAAGAATAATAATGCAGTAGAACTCAGATAGGAGCAGAATAATGTCACATGTTGCAATAATCAGTATAATAAAAAATGATGTTACAATGGAGAAAATTCAAATCATGCAGGAGAATTCGAACCTTAGTTGGTCTAGCATAGGGATTATCACCACTGGAGTGCTCTGGAAGACTCAAAGTCAACTGAACTGAACCTAAACTTAGCTAACTAAAGTCACAATCAGTTAATTGACTAAGGAGGGTGCAATATTGAGTTTTTCATGTATGCCAGTCAAAAAAGGGCGCATGAGTCCACAATTAGTGGCATCCAGAGCTCTAACCCCCCACAAGAGTCAGATAACTCAGGTGGACTGCACTGGAACACTCAGCAGGTTCCTATCATGGTCCCTATAAAATATGGAACTGACTGAAGTGGTCCTAAAATTATGCATGCAGGGCTCAGAAGGTGGTAGATGGATCTTGGATGAAATTTGCATAGCACTAGGGGGAAAATGACATCATCAACAACTAGGAAAAACAAATAATTCTAGGTAGGACAATGATGGAGTATTGAAATATCCTAAAAAAAAAATCTAAATTTCAATCCGTGGAATGATCACCAACAAGAAGTTCTCCAAATACTTAAGGACAACCTAGCAATGCCAAAAAACAAGATGAAACACTAAGCTGATCAACATCGCAGTGAAATGAGTTTCAAAGAAGGGGATTGGGTATTTCTAAGGCTACAACCTTTCAAGCATATGTCCCTCAAGCAAATAAATAAGGACAATAAATTAGCACCTAAATATTATGGTCTTTATAAAGTGTTGCAGAAGATTGGTAGTATGGATTACAAATTGGAGCTCCCTTCATCATCAAGAGTACATCCAGTTTTCCATGTTTCTTGCTTAAAAAAGGTAATAGGAGACAAGATCCTGATTCAAACAATCTTGCTGGAGCTTGATGAAGAAGGAAAATTCATATTGGAACGTGAACAAATCACTGAAACAAGGACCAAACAGCTACGAAATCGGGCTATTACTGAGGACCTCATCAAATGGAAGAATTTTCTAGTTGAATATTTGACATGGGAAGATGGGTCCTTCATACAAAAGAATTCACAACTAATCAAGCGTTGAGGACAACACGTTTATGAAGGGGAGGGGCATGTTAATCCCTAAATGTGGGCAAATTCCCCCCTATATTGTGGTGCATTACATTAGTTTTGATGTCAACTTTGGTCCATTAGTTGTAATTGTCATTAGTATGGTTATATTAATTATGCCAGATTGGGTCAGTGAGTTGTAATTGTACTTCTTAATATCCTATATATAAGAAGGATATATTTTCATTTGAGCATCTTGCCTTGTCTTGTCTTGTGTATTAAGTACATTGTATAAGGAGGTTTCCCCCTCGAAGAGGTTTGCCATTCATCTATTTTCTTGATTAAAGTCATAGAGTAACATTTCAGATCTATTTCTGCTCTTTTCATGCTATTTTTGTAAATTTGTTGCATAACAAGAAAGATACCATGACCGTTAAAATTAGGGGGATAACTAACATAACATAAATTGGGGTTTTGCAGAAAACGTAGAAATGACTACCTCTGTTCAGATGCGAGCATGCAACAAGTTTGAGCGAGCAGTGAAGATAATGATTGAATTCAGGTCTTATTATGCAGGTAGTTGGCAAGTCTAAGCAGGAAGAATAACACAAGCCACTTAGCTATTTTTGGCTCCAATACCACTGTTGGAACACTCCAAAAATAGACAATCAGAGATAATTGTGAATGCACATTTCTCATTAAAATGAGACACATATAAATACAATGGATGTGACGCTTGATTTCATCTTCCAAGTTGTCTCTTGGAATCCAAGATGACTCTTCCTATTCACCTATGACACTTGACATGAATAGTAAAAAATATGCCCAACCCTAAGGATTAGGTTTCCAACAAGGTCCCTCAAGGATGCTAAGGATATTTCCTCCTTTGTAATAATGGTTTTAATATGTTGTATCAACTCAACTTATAACCAAATTATTTCCTTTACTTTAGTAGCATAAGGATCATTGAATTTTAGTCCTGAGATTGCCCTTAGTGTTTAAAAATAAATTTATTTACACACTCTCATACACTCTCGCTTATAGACTCAATGCTACTAAGATCAACACTAAACTACTTGCTAAACATTAAAACTTCAATGTAGTGATGAGTCTATCTTTCCTGTCTAGCTCCTTTGAAAAGGCCATACTAGAACTACATACGAGAATACAAGATATTATTAGGTATCTTAACTTGTATATTTGTTGTTTTAAAAGGTTATCATTCATCACACCTTTGCAAAATTGTAAAAAGGGAATGGATGTATTCAATTGTGCTACATCAAATAAAATTTTGATTTGAATAAATCTACAAAGATTTTAATAAGTGTACCACCACTACGAAAATCATATGCTCATTGTACCTCCACCAACCAAAGAAGATACAAAAATAAGGAAAATAATATTTCCCATTTCCCCAGACAATATAGACTATATAAAACTTTGGAAACTTTTCTAGACTTTTGGTTGATTTTCTTTGAAGCATACCCCACGATGCAAATTGTTGCAACAAAATTTTCTATATGCTCCTTGACTTTTTTGTGTTGACTTCAATATGGTATAAACACATGATGATCAATATTGTCTACCACAAGTGTGGCTTCCTAAGGTGTGGCTTCCCCTTAGGATGGAACACTTTGAAATCTAGGGAAGGATTAAATGACTTGAATTTGCAAACCATTGAAAAATATGTTTCAATTATTGGGACCTTCATAGGAACACGAGTTGGACATGCAAACAAAATTGTATGTGTTGTTGTGCGACCTCATTTAGGAACATTCAAGGACATGTGGATGTGCATTGAATCTAAATGATCGAACATTACATTAATGGAAAGGGTTGATGATAAATACCTTATTTGAAAAACATTTATTTGCTAAATTCCAATTTCCAAATAACATTCATGACTAATGAAGTTCCAAAGGAATGGAAACCTATTGATGTAAATGGTGTGAACTTTTTTCCTATATTGTACACCCACTCACTCAAAATGGCAATCTTTAGTTTAGTTGACAATTCATACAATATGAAGAATTCAATTAGATCAATTTATAGTGATAATTTTTTCCTTGTAATACATAAAATTCAACAAGTTCTTATGGTTGAAGTGGATGTTTTTGGATTTGGCTGGCACAATTTTGATGCAATACACAAGAGTTGTTGCATATTTATTATATTCTAGGGCATAGTTCTAAACTATTATGTATATGATATTAAGGTGTACATTTGAATATGTAAGTATTTGTTAAACATTAACCATCTTCCATTCTTACTAAAGAGGAGATCGTGCACACTGGACTTAATATTCTTTAATAAGATTGTTTTTTATGTATATCCATGCTTTGGGACATAATATAAAGATTTATAAACATGAAATATACAAAAAATTTGCAATTGGTATACCAAATCCATTACAAACCAAAATGTAACTACTTGTCAAACAAATAATGGAGTTTCTTCAACTATCGTCTTTACTCTATATGGAGTTTCTTTGACAGTTACACCAACAACCATACAATAGGGTCCACTTTCTCCCATGGTTGCACACACTATAGTAAACAATTGAGTTTTTACCACTCCAAGAATTATAATGGGGGAAATGATGTTTGTAAATTACAAAGTTTGCAAGGGAATTACATGTTGGGGCTGAATGTAAAGTATAATTGGAAAAATGGATCTCTAAATCCATCCTAGAATGTGTTCCCTTAACAATTGTACATAGTACATTTGAACCTCATGTGTCATTGACATTCATTATTTTTGGAAATATGGATAACTACACCTAATATTATATGCCAATTTCATAAAGAGGCTCATTTTACCCATCATCTAGAGACCTATTGAAATTTAATATTACAAAATAAAACCTCAACAATCAACCAAACAAAAATTAAATTGTTTCATTAATCTACATAAAATTTAGTATGTACTTCTTATTTTGTATTTGTTTTTCTATGAATATAAATCCTTTGACTTCATGATTGAAAATGAAGTGCACTAAATGGGAAAATTAAATATATAGAAATAACAAAGCAAGGGAGGAAAAATAAAAACATTATGATCATTGATGTACTAGGTTAAACAAGATCCATCAAGCAATAGATTCATAGACAATTGCCTACACTATCCTTCATAAAGGATCCTAGTTGGATGATGACACTAGTGTTATATGAAATGTTCATCCAACTATAAGAATTAATAAACTTATGGTTTATAAGTCCATGTATATCTCCATGGGGGAGTCTAGTAATCTTTGTTAAGAAGGTGGGGGAGGAATTGTCGCTATGCATTTATTACCATCAATTGGATAAGTTAGTGGTATATTAAAATTAACAAGTCCTCAAGGTTGAAGTGGATGTTTTTGGATATGTGATTGGCACAATTTTGGTGCAGTACAAAAGAGTTGTTGCATACCACTTTATGATATTTTAGGGAATAGTTCTAAACTATTCTATATATGATTGTAAGGTGTACATTTGAATATGCAAGTTGTTAAACATTATCCTTGTTCCTGTCTCAGTAAAGAGAGGATCATGCACATCAACCTTAATACTCTCTAACAAGAGTATTTTGTTGATGTATGTCCATGATTTATAACATAATATAAATATTCATAAACATGAAATATAAGTTAAAAAAAAATTATTTGGTATAGAAGCTATGACAAACCAAAATGTATCTACTTGTTAGATAAAAAAATGGATTTTCTTCAACTATATTCTTCACTCCATATGAAGTTTCTTTGACAGTTACACCAATAACCATATAATAGAGCCCACTTTCTCCCATGGTTGTACACACTATAACCAACTAATGAGGTTTTACCATGCTAAGAATCACAAGGGGGAATGGTGTATGTAAATTACAGAGTTTGCAAGGGAATTACAATTGTTGGGGTTTAATGTAAAGGTACAATTGGCCAATATTTATCTCTAAATCCATACTAGAATGTGTCCCCTTAACAATTGTATAAAGTAAATTTGAACCCCATGTGTCATTGGCATTCATTCTTATTGGCAAAGTGGATAATTGTACCTAAAATTATATGACAATTTCACAAAGAGGCTCATTTTACCCATCATATGAAGGCCTATTGAAATTTAATATTAAAAAATCAAACCTCAACAATCAACCAAACATGATTTACATTGTTTCATTAAACTACATAAAATTTATTATGTGCTTCCTATTTTTAACTTGTTTTTCTATGAATATAAATCCTTTGACTTCATGATTGGAAATCAAGTGCAGTAAATTAGGAAAGGAAATATATGGAATTAAGAGAGAAAGAGAGGAAAAATAATGATATCATGATCATTGATGCACCACATTAAACACGATCCATCAAGCAATAGAGGCATAGACAATTGCCTACAATATACCATGTTACCTATGATGTAAATGGAGGAAAGATTCAATTGAGAGACATGCGCATAGAATCATTGGCATATATGAAGAAATACATAATACCTATGGAATATCAAAAGCAAAGGTGGTGACACTTTTTGACTACTTCATAAATTATTAACTAAGTATGCGTGACACTTTTTGACTACTTCATAAATTATTAACTAAGTATGCTAGTGCCATAGGAAATACAATATCAAACATTGTGTTTTGACAGTTTCCAAGAAACAAACTAAGGAAGAAATGCATTTGTAGAGGTGGGATCAACCCAAACCATTTGAATAACATGTATAACTTTTCTATTTTCTTACTATGCTCAAAGTTGAATTATAAATTAGCTTTTAAGATTTTCTCATGTTGTATGATGTTTTTTTCAATAGCATCTACCAAGTGAGAGAGAATATCCATGCAAAGACATACATAAATCAAAGTAAAATTGGAAATGAGGAAAAGGGTATAAGTATACACCCATCATCTCAAAGTTGTATGCTCACACTACAAATTCTATTAACAAAATACTTATGCCACCTCGTCGTTGAGAGGCATTGCTTTCTTCTTCTTTCCTTAGTAATGGAACCAATAAAGAACTTATCATTTGAGAAAAAAGAAATGATGAGCAACTTATTATGTTTGGATGTCAAAATTTTAGGTGCCACAACGCTACCATATCTTTAAATAGTAAGCTTTGTCTTTGACCTCTATAATCACATATACGAATTTATGTTTCTATTCATCACATTAACCATAATTTTTACATTTTAGAAAGTCATGTAAGTTGTAAATGAACGAAAATGTTAATCACGTCAACTAAATTTTATGAGTTGACATTATATTACAGTAAGTGCCTTTTCTTTTCTCATTTATGGTGCACCAACATGAGTATACTGATTTTCACTCCATGATGCCACTACATATATATTGATAGACTAAATTTTAACTACAAATAAAGCACCTTATTGGGTATGCCGTTATTTTCAATAATAGATGCATCCTCCAAAATAATCTACAAAAGAATGGAGGGAACCCTACTCATATACATAAGTCGAAGGGACCGCCATTTTGACAATGACGAGAATACTATACCATATACAATCAAAATACTTGGAAGCGGTCATATAGTGGGCACTCCTATGATATCCACTACATCCTACACTCATATCTTAGTATCAACACAAAGAGCTTCACATACAAGGAATGTTTAGAACTACATGTTAGTCCCAGAGGTAGACTAGGTTGAAATAGTGTACACCCAGGCATGATAGAAGCTCAATTTTTAAAGCGATTAGAGCTATATCTATTCCACAATGTATTTTGAATTTATTCTTGAGGTATCTTGGAGGTTTAAAGGTTGCAGACAACTTAACAAATGTAAAGATACAAATGCAGAGGAAATTTACAGCATGTCATAGAATATAAGAAATGATGAAGATGAATTTAACAAATGAAATGCCAGGTTGATTCAAGAAGTGACTACGAGGACAAATTTCCTGAATCTAAGCTAACTTGAACGTACTGAGCCTCGGGATGAGGAGTTCAATAATTCATACACAGTTGTAGAGCAAAAACATGAGGAATAAAGGGAATGTAATATGATTTTATGTGTACAACATATACAGGAAACTCCTTATAGCTCTGAAATAGACATAAAATCTTTAAAAGACATAACAAAGGAAAAAAACAATTTATGAATCTCTGAAATATCCTTTAATTCTAAAACATCACAAGCATCAATGATATGATGATGAGATCAAACTGCTACATCGAACTTCTATTAATCTCATGAATCCTTCACATACAAACACAAACAGAATAACAATGGACTCACTTAAAAGAGGAAACACATCTCTGAAACATTGTTACATCTTTAGTCTCATACATAGCCAAATTACAAGGGCTAATTCTGTCTCTCGACTCTACAAAGCTAGATAGATAAACTCTCTCCTAAAATTTCCAACCCCTTAGATTGAGTACAAGCCACTTTATATAGAGTTCTAAGTAACTGAATTCAGTGTCTTTTATCCTAATAGAATGGTAAAAAGACTCGATTTACTTTCTACAAAAAGACTTTTTACATTTTCTCTTTTCCAACATTTATGCTGGAAGTATTATTTTTTCCCCTCAAGTAGATATTCAGTTGGCTAGGAGGCTGTCTCACTAGACTTACTTGAGGGATTCCAGCTTGGTTCATTTGGTACATCATTTGCACATTAGTTGGTCCTGTAGTTGGCATGGAATAAATAGGTGGTGGTTGATTTGCAAATTGACCTGGTACCGGTACTGATGGTTGAGCAGCTTCCTGATCAGAGCGTTGACCTGAATATTGGCCTAAAGATTGTCCAGATAGCTGTGTAGTTGATTCTCTAGGTGGAAGCACATGCTTATGGTATTGAATGACCATCTTCCATTCTTTCCCCAGTGGATGTTTATGAGCCCTTAGAGATTCTAAATATATCTCAACATTGGTTGTTTTCTCATAGGAGATTGGCCCCAGTCTCTTGGCAATATTCCTTAATCCTACCCATATTTCAAAACAATTCTTTAGTCTTTCTACTGCATCTTCCCCTTCTATTTCTCCTTCCAATAGTTCTGGAGGAAATTCTTCTTTATTTTGATTTAGATGCTCCTTGTAGGTAACCTTGGGGTAAGCATATCCATTTCCATCCCATGGGGAAGGAATTCCTAGACTCAATACATCCTTGAACAAGGCTCTAAAATTGCTAATTTCATCTGTTAGTTGCTTGACATTGTCTTTCATCCTGAATACATATGTTTTTTTCATGTTCATAGATCTAGTTATCTTAATGATCTAAGTCCTGTTATCAATTCCTTTTTAAGCTAGCTTCCTTTTTGTACGACTGTTTAAGTAGTCTATTACTTCTGAGGATCTCTTAGGCATAATTCCCAACTATTTTTCTACTGATTTGATCTTTGTATTAGCTTCAGTTGCCATTTCCAACTCATCTTGAATAACCTCAAAAGAATCCCACTTTTGCATTAGCTAGTCACTAATTTTCTCCCAAACATTTTGAGTTATTCTCCTCAAAAGTTTCTCTCTTTGGACATTTATTTGTAATGAAGTCACCTAGATTTTTAAATCTCCTATTTCTTTTTCTAGCTCTATCATGTCATCTTCCCTTTTACTGACTTCATTTTCCAGTTCAAGGATCCTACTATCCTTTGTCTCAATTTTTTTTTGGCCTCATCAAGTTTGCTACTTAGGTCATTATCTTCTTCAATAGGTTGAGGACTTGACCTCATATTTTCATGGTCTTCTTCCATTGCATCCACATCAATAGCTTCTGTAGGGATAGTTTGTTGGGTCACTTGTTTCTTCTTCCATATCTACTACTGCAAACCGATTCTTTGCTGCTTCTGTCACACCAGTTGTCTCTGTTGCACTTGCTGATGTGGGATGACTTTCCATTTGGACTGTAGGGGTTGATGTTGTGGGATGACTCTCTGCTAAAATTGCAGGAGTTGTTGTTGTGACATCTCCTTCAGTGGAGATTTTATCTCTTTCTAACTTCATAAAGGAAATTTGCCAATGAAAATCATCAATATTCTTTCTTCTCTCATCGGCCAACTATTGGTATTCAATCACGGTAGCATAAATTCTCTCTTTTCATTCTTGTACCTGGTTTACTTCCTCAGTATGGACTGGGTCTGCTGTGGGAATACTTAACTTCTTCTTTAGGGTGTCTATTTCATTGTCCTTTTTCTCAATGAGTGACTTGATCGGTGATCCATCTTGTGGACCAACTTCCAATGCAACCAGGTTTGCTTCTTATCAAGTTATTATGATTTGATTTTCCCTAGTTGTCCATTTATCCATCTTGTATAATTTCTCAAATTTTTCTAAGGCCAATTTGAGCTTTCTTTCCTCATTATTTGACTTGACTATCTCTGTGCAAATCATATCACTGGTCTGCTTGTATAAATCCAACTTGTCTAGCTTACTAAACTCTTTGAAATTTACAATGTGGTCCTCAGCCTTCCAATCACTTAACTTGACTAGTTTGGGCACTTTGGGCTCAAGGACATAATATCTGAATGTGTCATGTTGATGATCAACAACTGTTATTAATATTTTCCCTGCAACGGGGATTTCTCGCCTTATTTCCTTCACCATCTTCAATCCTTTTTCCCTGATATTTATGTAACCAGTTTGAAGGTCTGTCTTTACAGGAACTAGTTCTCCTGAAGATGATCCTTGTATATTTTGTGGAACTCTGAATTCAATAGAGGGATAACTAGTATACTAAATGGGGGGTCTTCTTGGGAACTTTGGTCTCTCTATCAAATCAGTGATTTCTCTAGGAATTTATACTGATTCTGATACCTCCACCAATGCTTGTTCACCTTCTTCAGCTTCTATTATATCCCTTTTAGGGTTTGGGCCTTGCTCAACTTGATCAATATCCATCTCCTGACTCTCTTCTATTGCTCTTTTCTACCCTATCAACTGCTCTTGTATTTCCTACTCTTCAAATATTTTTATAGCTTCTTGGACCTCTTCCCAGGTATCCTTATCAGCTATTTTCTCCCACAATGGTCTTTCCTTGCATGCATATGCTGAGTTTTTGTTTTCCAACCTTTGTTTTGAGATAATCGGGTGTGGATCATAAGATAATTTCTCATATTTTTCAAGGTTGAGTTGGCTCATATATTCTTCTACATACTGAGAAGAATTTAGTCCTCTTATGATAAGAGGCCCCACCTCCTTTAGTAGTAGAAATGATTTGTGTTGCCTAAAATGCCTGAAATGTTGTGCATTCGAAGCCAATATTTTCCTCACATACTCCATGGAAAAGATTCTTGGAGTTAAAAGGGTAGGAAGCTGTATGGCTCTTCCTCAAATCCATAAACCCTGGTCACAGTGTGATCTTCATACATGAACCAATCTCCCGTTTGGATCTAAGGAGTGAATTGTAAATGCTTTTAGTTCTATGGCAGCATCCTTGGGGGTGAGCTGCCGAAAATTAGACTGTATGAAATGCTCATGACTATATCTGTAAAATATAAGAAATTGGATTTGTCAGCCCTTATGCGGACCAAATCAGTCCACTCATATACTAGAAGTCGTGTTCCCTCTTCATCAGTAGTTCTTAGACCTAAATGCTTAAAACTCTCAAAATTCTGATAGAAGAACATGAAAAACAGGTAAGAAGGGAATCTAAAGTACTCAATAGCAGGGAACTCCTCTAATTGTTCATGGATTATTGTGGCTAGATGAGTGCAAAGGTCAAAATTAGTAGGAATCCTACCAGCTTCAATGGTTAACTTGAGCAGAATACCTATGATTACTTCATATACAGACTTGTCATATTTTAAACCCACTATTGTACATATGATAGAAATAACCCTCTTGGATATTTAAAAAAAAATAGTGGTGGCATAAGGGGGTGGTGTAGTAAGAATGGCCATACCTGGATCTAAGTGTTTAGATAAAAACTGGTGGTGTTCATAGGGTCTGAGGCTATGAAATGCACTTGCCATGGATTTTTCATTAAAGGGATAGGGCGCTAGAGATTCTGGTATGAATAACATACGTCTGAGGGCATCTAGAGTGATAAAACATAGGTTTTTTGACATATTGGAAGAGAGGATTGCACATTTAGTAGGGGAATAGTGTTTTGAGCACCATGCTACAAATTCAGCGAAGACAACAGACCTAGGGTAAGTAGTCCAGGAAAAAATAGAATTCCAAAGGTTAACGTCATCTTAGTGAGCAAACGTTAGGGCTTTGGCTTCTTTAATTGCTTCGTTTATATCAGAATTAGTGATTATTGTGTCAAATAAATCTACCTCATGGTCATACACATGCTCCTCCTCTGAGAAACATGGTTTTGGAAGCTTAATATTAGGTTTGGGTTCCATATTCAACATATTGGTTCAATAAAACTTAGTAAAACTCAGGGTAAATTTTGCAGGAATCAGGGCTTCTCTGGATTAGCGGCAAACGAAAGTTTGTAGCATTAATTATGGACAATAGTGATAAAGGAAATACCCATATGACAGTTGGTGGATGATTTGGATGCTTGGATGATGACTTGGACAGGTAAGCTTCGTGAAAAAGGTTGACCTGGTACACTGGTGTGTCAAGAGCACGCTTAGTCTTCGATATATAAATAATATATTTTTTAAATAGGTCAAAAAACCTTTTATATGTTCGGGAAAACATACTTTCCACATTGGATTTTAAGGTGGAGGTAAGAGGATGAATCAGTTGGGACCCATGTGATCGATGGCAAGTGGATATGCGAGGAGGAAAGTACTAGGACCCATGTGACAGATGGCAAGTGAAGAGAGGGGCGAGCCGTCGAAATGATGAGATGTAAAGCACTTTGGGAAAAAAATGAGGGAGGATACCACTTTTGATTTCCTAGAGTGGTAACGCACCGGTAGTGAGAGGTAAAGTAAAACCGCGCTCAAGGAGGAGCGGCCAATCACTGACGAGCACGTGTCCTTGGTGGTTTCGAGGACAACACGTGCACATGTCCCTTTTGGGGAGGGTGCAACTTGTTGGCACGTTCTAGATCTCAACATTTGATCTAGATCACTCCCCTTTAAACTTTCACGTACAATCCTCGCTTTTAAATTTCTTACAATTTAAAGGCGCGTGTGAAATCAGATGACAGGCTGATCATAAGATCGAATAACACTTCTCACACAAATTGCTAGTCTAGAATTGTCAAGAACACTGAAAATCAGACTCAAAATTATGCACAATATTAAACTATATAGCATAAATGTACATCATCCAACCATGTAT
Source organism: Larix kaempferi (assembly GCA_027924585.1). NCBI lineage: Eukaryota > Viridiplantae > Streptophyta > Pinopsida > Pinales > Pinaceae > Larix > Larix kaempferi. Next base: position 7,947,229 of record BSBM01000053.1, read on the forward strand.
CATAAAGAGGCTACAAATATATAGAGTTACATCAAAAATGTATGGAGTCATTTGAATTGGTCACAAAAAAAGGCTTACTAAACTAGCTAAAACCTCGAAGGTAGAAACATCTCTCTCCAACTCACTCAAGATGCTCACGAATTGGATAAAAATATTTGGGAATGTGAAATAGAATGAAAATGGAAAAATATGATAGATTTTGGAGAGAAAAAGAGGCAAGGTTTGTTGGCGACAAAATCTAGCAGCTGCCAAAAGCACTAGAGCGCCTAGCTTTAGTCTTATCCATCCAAAAGTAGGAAAAAAACTGTGAAAGCACTGCAAAAGCAGAATATAGACCCTTTCCATTCCGGATAGCCAATAAAGTAGGCAGGATGACCATGGAGTCACTCAAGTGGATAAGGATGGCATGTGGTGGACCTAGGAAGGAAAATAAGTTGCCAAAACATAGTAAAACTACCTAGGAAAATAATAAAAATGAATAATAATTATATCCTAAGTATGACTATGGGTTTTAATTCTCTAACACCCTCCCTTAATCCTGACTGTATGTGACAATAATACCAGAAAATTTAGGGCCCAGCAACAAAGTCTTGGTCACCCTTTACATATCGTTGTCCAAAAACCAAGGAAATAAGGAAAACCTCATGGGACAAAACCCTCCCTCAAAATGGAAAAGAACAAAACTTGAAACCTGATCTTCATGAAACCTTCACCTCATGTTCAACCACTCCAAGCAACAACTTAAGATGGCTGAAAATATTCTCTGTGAAGGATTTAGTGAAAATGTCAGCAGTTTGCTCAGTTGTGGGGCAATACTGCAAAACAATCAATCTCTCATGCACTAGACTTTGGATGTAGTGCATGTGCAATTCAATGTGCTTGGTTCTTTTTTTGAGTATTGGATCTGATGATATCCTTATGACACTATGATTATCAACCCAAATAATAGTAGGAGTGCTAATGTCAATCCAGAACTCACTAAGAATTCCTTGCAACCAGATGCACTAAGTAGTTGCATCCACTGCTCCCTGGTACTCTGCCTCTGTTCAAGAGAGTGCAATTGCACTTTGATTTTTGCTAGACAAGAATATAGGAAATCCTCCAAGCATGAATACAAAACTGTAAGTGTACTTCCGGTATGTGCTATCTCCAACCCAATCTGATTCAGAAAATGCAACTAGATCCAAAGAGGAATTGATAGCATAGTGGATCCCATGTGGCTTGGTGCCTTGCACAAAGTGAAAGATTAGTTTTGCAGCCCTCCAATGGATCTCATGTGGCTTCTCCATATACCTTTCAACATGACTTACTGCATATTCCAAATCTGGTCGGGAGTGAGTCAAGTACAACGGGCTTCCAACTAGTTGCCCGTAGAGAGTGTTGTTCACCAAGGGTGTAGAATCCCCTTCTTCTAGCCCGAATCCTGAAAGGAAAGAAGTATTTGCAGCCTTAAATTATGCCATCTTGAACCTTTTTAATAGATCATAATCATATTTATAGTGACATACAATGATTCCATTGGGTGACTGAGTGATCTCAATCCCCAAAAACTGCTTGAGAATCCCCAAGTCTGTCATGGAGAAAACTTGATGCAAAGATGTCCTTAGTGATGAAATTTCATTATTGACACTTCATGTGATCGGTAAATCATCAAAATATAATACTAGAATCACAATATTAAAATTTATGTGCTTTAGATACACATTCAGATCATATTTGCACTGATGTAAATCTTGTGTCAGGAGGAAATGATCCATTTTTGCATACCAAGCTCTGGGAGCTTGCTTAAGTCCATACAGAGATTTCCTTAGCATGCTAAAACATAGCCTTCAGGTTGTTGCATATATATCTCCACTTCGAGATCACCATGAAGAAAAGCAGACTTCACATCCATGTGATGAACTACCCGACACTTTGCTACTGCAACTAACAAAACTAGTCAAATAGAATCCATTTTTGCCACTGGGGAAAATGTCTCCTTATAGTCCAAACCTTGGAATTGTAAAAATAACTTGGCCACCAACCTTGCTTTTTGCTTGACTACATCATAATCAGTATCCATCTTATTCTTGTAGATCCATTTGCATCTTACTAGCTTTCTACCCGGTGGAAGCTTGACTGGCTCCCAAGTTCCATTCTCCTGCAGGGACGGGAAATCCTCATCCATAGCAGAACTCCATATTGGATCTTATTAGTATTCTTCATACATTTGAGGATCTTATTCAACTAATAGAAAACATTTCTCAACAATATTTGGATCCCTCACTGAAAGTGCATTCTCATATTGTGACCTAGTAGTTCTAGGATACTGAGGATTCCAAGCAAGTTCACCAACAACTTCTATGGTTTTTGCTGGCCAATTTGGCCGTGATGGTGAGCTTGGGTCTCCAATCATATCATAAAAATCATCATATGAATAGGAATCATAATATTCATCATCATAAACCTCATTCATCATCATAAACCTCATTCAACTCTTCATTTTCTTCTTCTGATGGTGGTTGAGAAGACTCTCCAATCTCAACTCCTTGTAGGGTCTCTTCCTCAAATTGATCACTTCTTTCTATGAATTCCTTTTGGGTGATCAAAGCAAGAAGTTTGTACCCCTTGGAGTCTTCTGAGTATCCAACAAACAAACATGGCCTACTCTATGGCTCTAAATCCCTTCTCTTTTCAGATGGTACTCTAGCCCAAGCCTTGACACCAAAAATCCTGAAATGTGAGATATCAGGTTTATGGCCACACCAAGCTACATGAGGGGTAACTCCTTTCGGTGCTTTGTGTGGAACTCTGTTTTGTATGTAAGTTGCACATTTGATTTCTTCAGCCCACAAATTTTGTGGCAAAGATCTTGCTTCAAGCATACAAGTTGTCATCTCCTTAAGAGATCGATTCTTCCTCTCAACAACTCCATTCTGCTGAGGAGTGTATGGCACATTGTGTTGCATGTGTATGCTAGGTATTGCATAGAGCTACTGAAAATATGATTTAATTTAATCTCCCCCATTATCAGATTTGATTTCCTTTATCTTCCTTCCATACTGGTTCTCAACAAAGGCTTTAAAAACCTTGAAATAGCCAAAAACTTCAGACTTAAACTGTAGTAAGTAGACCCAACAATACCTAGTATGATCATCAATTAAGGTTAATAGGTATATGTGTTTGTTCAATGACAAGTGAGGGAAAGGACCATCAATATCACTATGGATCAGATCCAAAGGTTCAGAGGTTCTCTCAGGCCTTGATCTCTCAAACTTTCTCTCAAGGTGTTTTCCTAGGATACAACCCTGACAAACTCCTTTTGTGAAAGTGATGTTTGGTAACCCTACAACCATATTTTTATGATGAATTTCATGAAGGTAACTATAATTTAGATTACCAATCCTCTCATGCCAAAGTTTGCTTGCTTCATTAGCATGAGAGTGGAGCGCTACTGGTGGAGAGATAGGCAAAAACTGTGAAAACTTGTAGACTTTGGTGGAATGATTTGTAGTTCCTAATGCAACAACTTTACCTATGGAGATTTCAGAGATCTCCACATCATTGGGGGTGAAGACAACTCTTTTGGGTGAGTCAGTATGGGTCATTTGGTATACAAACAACAAGTTTGCAGCTAGACCTGGGACATAAAGGACATTAAAAAATGAGTCATTGTCAAGATCTACTCTACCTTTACCCTTTGAAGTAGTTTTTGAGTCATCTACAAGAATAATGATAGGACTTGGGCCATCGAAGGAACTAAGAATAGAAAATGATTCTCTCGTTGGAACCATGTGCCTTTAAGCTCCAGAATCAATGATGTAAGAAGTTGATGAAGATGTGTTGGCCATTAGAACATGTACCCGATCCTTGTCATCTGAGTTAGAACCTCCTTCCTTATTCTTTACACCTTCAGGAATGGGGATATGGTTATTCTCAAGGAGTTATGCCATCTACTATATGGTCTTTCTCATACAGTAGCTTTCAAGATGAAGGCCCCTTTGGAAATATAAGCACTTGGTTCGCTCCTTATTCTTCTTTTGATCCTTTATGGAGGTGGAGGGCTCCTCTTGTGGCTTAGATCTCTCCTTCTTTTTCTCAAAAGGATTTTTGGAGTTTTCCTTCTTCTTACCCTTTGAATTCCTTGAGTCACCCATAGATAGAGCTTGATCTTTTGAAGGTTTCAAAGCACCCATCAACATAAGCTTATTCTTCTCACGAGTTAAAGACTCCATGAATTCAGATAGACTGGCCATTTTCCAATTCTTTACAAGGATTTTTGTAGCATCGAAAATCGAGACAAAGACTGAGTAGTCTTGCCCCAATTTCAAAAGAATTTCCAAAAATAACCGCTCATCCTTTTTATCAATACTGCACTGCTTCAACTACAAAACCAGTGACTTGAATTTGGAGTAATAATCCTGTAGATTCTCGAAACTGCTTGGACTTAGAGAAATCATCTCATTCTCTATTTTATGTCCTCTTAGATAATTGATTTTACCAAACAAAGATTTCAATTTCTCCCAAACTTCATTCGGTGAAGTCATACCATCCAAATGGAAAAGAAGATCTGTCAATGTACTGAGGCAAAGAAGGCCATAAGCCTCATCTCTCCGATTGTGCCACTTAAATTTCTACGCAACTGAAGGAGGCTTTGCTTCAGTGCCCATTTTTACTCTGTAGAGGCCTTTCGACCTCAACAAAATATCCATCTGTGCCTTCCATTGAAAATAATTAAATGGATTAAAAAGCACATTCTGAGATGGATCCATGAGTAGACTGAGGTGCGCACTGAGGACTGATATGTACCTGCAAAAACACAACCAAACAAATTTCTGGAGACTGATTCAAACTATAGAGCTCTGCAATAGGACAATAGTAACTTTCAAGAGTCTGTCACGCCCAGGTAGACCTCTTGAGCTAAACTCAAGAGTACAAGGCAATGGTATGCATGACTTCTATGAAACTCCTTGCTTCTAGTGCGCTAATGGATGCAGTTGTGCTCCCCTAAACAACTCTGATACCATGTGAAATCGTATCACAGGATGATCATAAGATTGAATAACACTTCTCACACAAACTGATAGTCTAGAATTGTTAAGAACACTGAATATCAGACTTAGAATTATGCACAATATTAAATTGTATATCATAAATGTACACCAACCAACTATGTATCATAAAGAGGCTGCAAATATATAGAGTTAAATCATAAATTTGAATTTCTATGGAGGCATTCGGATTGGTCACAAAAAGCAGGCTTACTAAACTAGCTAAACCCCCAAGGTAGAAACATCTCTCTCCAACTCACTCAATATGCTCACGAATTGGCTAAAAAGATTTTGAAATGTGAAATAAAATGAAAATGGAAAAAATTGATAGATTTTGGAGAGAAAAAGAGGCAAGGTATGTTAAAAACAAAATCTAGCAGCTTCCAAAAGCACTGGAGCGCCTAGCTTTAGTCTTATCCATCCAAAAGAAGGAAAAACTGTGAAATCATTGCAAAAGCAGAATATGCACCCTTCCATTCCGGATAGCCAGTAAAGAAGGCAGGATGACCATGGAAGCACTCAAGTGGATAAGGATGGAATGTGGTGGATCTAGGAAGGCAAATAAGTGGCCAAAACATAGTAAAACTACATAGGAAAGTAATACAAATTAATAATAATTATATCCTAAGTATGACTATGGGTTTTAATGCTCTAACAGTGTGCACGATATTTGGTCCATTAGATCTCTTTTGATCTAACGACTGAGCGACTTTCATGCTGTAGCACTCATCTTTAGGCCCTTGGTCACTAGCCACTGGTCATCTTTAGGCCATACGCTGCTTTATTTAAATATTTTAGCTCCCAGGGGATGAAATACCTTGTGCATACCATGCACAGTACTTCATGGATATTTTTACATGGATAAAACTCCAAGTACTAACATCAACTCAACGGGGACAAAGGCTTGCTTTGTAGGACTTTGAGAACAATAGATTTGTGTATTTCTTCCATTGGGCTATGGAGTCTTCTCCTTTGATGAGATTTTGATCACACTAAGTAAACTTTTAGCTTCACAATTTATTTATTTACATCAAATTGGAAATGATGAGAATTAAAACACCATAAACTTGTAGATAATTAATAAAAGACTATTACTATACTATGTACATAGCTTTTTTGGAACCTGGTCTCAGTACAGGAAAAAAGTTTCAAAATCCTGCCATTGACACCAGCTTCTATCAAGTTTCCCTCCAGCTCATGAAACTTGTATGTATTTTTTTCCAATACTTCATAAATGATGTAGGGTCCTATCCGCAAATTTTGAAACTTTCCATGCTTTCCCTTTCCTTCTCTTCTTGCATCCCATTTCAAAACTAAATCTCTTGGATGAAGATCTATTTCCAATGCTCTTCTATGAAATGTCTTCTTAATCCTCCTCTGGTACTCCTGTAGTTTGATGTTTACATATTCCCTTTCCTGTTGCAATTCAATCAGTTCATATATCCCTCTCACCATATTGGTTGGTTCCCCTATTTCATGTTGGATCAACTTTAATACTAGTAACCCCAGTTGAATGGGTAAGACTGCTTCTTTTCCATACACTAGCTGAAAAGGAGATGTACCAATTGACCTTTTGAAACTTATTCTATCATCCCATAAAGCATACCTGAGATTTACATCCCATGCCTTTTTGTTTTCTGTCAACATTTTTTTAATGATCCTTAACAAGATTTTGCTAGATGATTCATCCAAACCATTCCCTTGGGTATAATAAGCAATGGAATGACCTAATTCAACATTGCACTTTTGGCAAAATTCAATCATTTTAACAGATCTGAAAGTAGGAGCATTGTCAGTAATAATATTTTTGGGACATCCAAACCTTGAAAAGATATTGTCCTCTAGGAATTCCATGATTGCGTTTTCATTTGCTAATATAGTGGGGATAGATTCCACCCACTTTATGAAATAGTCAGTAGCAGTCAAAATCCATCTGCGTTGATTGTTGGAGTTATGATTTATTTATCCAATGAAATCCAAACCCCACTGCTGGAAAGGTGTTGAAGTAATAATAGGAATCAGGGGTAGAGGTTTTAACTTGTGTTTTCCTGCAAACATATGCCATTCCACACATGCCCTCACAATATGACTAGTATTAGCAAAACAATTTGGCCAATAATACCCATCTCTTAGAACTTTGTAAGCTATAGCTCTCCAAGCATGGTGACCCCCACACACCCCTTTATGAAACTCTGATATCATTCCTTTTGTTTCTCCTCAATTACAGAATTCAACAATATACGTTGAGGATCTTTCCAGTACAAATATTCATCTAAATGCAATATTTAACTGCTTGTAATTTCATATATCTTGCTTGTGATTTTGGCAGATAATCATGACATTTTAAATTCATGAAATAGTAAACAACATTTCCATACCAAACAGATTCTTCAAATTTTCTATTCACCTTCATTATGTCATTCTGAGAATCTTGAATATCTCTTAGCTTCTCTTCTTCTGTCAATTCTGAATTCAAATTTAAGTCCAATGCTTCACACTTTGACTCTGTTAGCAGCTTAGCCAATCCCTGACCTTTAACCAACTTAGTGGTTTGATCTATGGATCATATTCCGGAATTTTTGGAATCCACTTGCCTCTTCTGGATTCACTATCAGCCTGACACAAAATATCTTTAACTATTCTATGGGGAACATATGCAATTATTTGAGAATGTAAAACGTATCATATGAAATATTTCAAAGCCTTAACCATTGCATATGCTTGTTTCTCCATGAGATTATACTTCAATTCAACATCCCTGAGAGATTTACTAAAAAATGCTATGGGTTTTTCATGGCCATCACAATTCTTTTGCAAAAGAACAACTGCAATTGTGTGAGAAGAAGCAAAATAAAAAAGAATAGTTTTGTATAATCAAGACTGATCAACACCGGTGTTTCCCCAATGGCTTTCTTTAATGTTTCAAATGCTTCCTTTTCTTCTTTATTCCATTTTACATCATTACATGTTTTGAACATGTTGGTAATGGTTTTAATCACTTCAGCCAGATTAGGAATGAACCTCCTCTATAAATTTATCCTTCCAATAAATGATTGTACTTCTTTGTTATTCCTGGGGGCCTCGAGTGCTTGTATTTCTGCCAGTCTTTCATGATCTATCTTCACTCCATCCTTTGATACTATGTGTCCTAGCAGCATATCTTCTCTCAAAGCAAAACTAGACTTCTTTGGGTTTAGAGAAAGGCCATATTTTATGCATTTTTTGAAAGTCTACTTTAAATGGGATAGATGTTCCTCATCGGTTTTAGAGAATACATCCATATCATCTATATATATAACTATGAATTTGTCTCTTTCTCCAACAAATGTTATGTCCATGGCACGTTGGAAAGTTGCAACTGCATTCATTAATCCAAATGGCATTTTATCATACATAAAAGTTCCCCATGGAGTGGTGAAAGTTGTTTTCTCTCTGTCTTCTTTACTCATGGCCACTTGATTGTATCCTGAAAATCCATCCATCATAGATACCATGTCTTCTCCAACAAATTTCTGCAGAATTTGATCAATTTTGGTTAAAGGATAATTATCTTTGAGTGAGCATTTGTTGAGATTCCTGAATTCAACACACAACCTTATTTCTCCAGTCTTTTTATTTACAGGGACCAAATTATCAACCCATTCAGAGTATCTAAGAGGAATTATAATTTTAGCATCTAATAATTTCCTCACTTCCCTTTCTAGGATGGGCAACAACATAGGATTTGTTTTCCCGAGTTTCTGCCTAAAAGGCTTTGCTCCATGTTTTAGAGGGATATTATGATCAATTATGGTAGTATCATAAGTCCTCAGATCCTCATACCTCCATGCAAAAAAATCTATATGTTCTTTAAAAAGCTTGATGTATTTATGTTTCATTTCAGCAGGTAGCAGTTTTGAGAATTTGATATTCTTAGGTTCTTCTTGAGTACCAAAATTCACTTCTTATATAAGTTACATATTAAATAAAATTATAATTTTTTAAAATCTATCATATATGTGTGTGTGTTATATTTTAAAATAATCATTGAGAAAAATTATCCTCTTTATCTACAACTATTAAAATTAAGACTTTCAGTGAATAACAACAAGGTAACTAAATCACACTAACATTATCATAATTTCTTACAACTTTTAAAAAGTAGTTATCATAATTGAAATTGATATTAAATTACAACCAGTAATGAATAATAAGAGTTGCATGCAACTTAGTCCCTGTTTTTTAATTTTAAAAAAATATAAAAAATGAAAAATAGAAAAGAAAAAATAATTGAGGCATGTTAGGGAAAACCAATAAACTTTGATATCAAAATAAATGCTACATAAAAATACATTCACTAATATTTCAATTCAAACCAATGAAGTGCTTGGACCCTTTTAAAAAATACAAACCAATGAAATATTTGGACCCTTTTAAAAAATACAAACCAATAAAGTGCTTGGACCCTTTAAAAGGATACAAAAATGGGTCCAGATCAAAATCAGTCAAAATACCTCTAATGGGCTTCTTGAACAGTGCATTTTATAAAAGAATGACTATGAGAATGGTGCACCTTACTTAAGCGAACAGTGCATTTTATAAAAAAATGACTACCATAATGGTGCACCTTACTTAAGCAAATTAAATTACATCTGATGTGGGCCATTTTTTTTCAAACTTGGACGTAAAAGTGGAGTGCAATCTTGGAGCATGAGCACGCATTTGGTCTACTATATATAGTATTACTATAAATGTATGTGTTTTCATTCAATAAGAAATGCACCATGCCATGATTGTCAAAGATCCATTACTCAAAACAATATATCACAGATTTATTTTAATTTCTCACAACTCTATAGTTATAATAGGTATAATTTAGGTTGTTTTGAATGTAATCTCACCATAGGCCTTATTTAAGTTATTCTGAATGTAAGCTTATTATGAATGTAAGATTAATGTATCCAATAGTTCTATGCTAGACAACCACACTTATAATGAAGATGGCATTTCAAAATTTATTGGATGCATAATACACTGAATTTATCTAGGTTGAGCTTGAATTCTAATGCTTTTATTCAATGCATTTAACTTATGCAAAACCAAGTATGACAACATTAAAAGAGATGAATTTTAAGATGATTCACACATCTTGTATTCTAAAATGATTAAGGAGTGTTACTTATTTTCATTAAAAGAATGGCTATTAACCACAAGGTTGGAGGTTTGACCCCTCCCTCTAGCGTAGGTACAACAAATTGTTTTGCAAATTTGTTGTAATTGATGAAACCAATATTACTCCAAATACTTCAAAACCAATTTTCTCATACAAATAATTGTTCCAAATAAAAGGAAACTTTGTATAAGGGCGTTCACAAAATTACTACTACGCTTTTGGTGAGGTTGTATGTTAGTTGTGCATGAAATTTGAAACAAACACTCCAATACACATAAGAATGAGATCTTAACCAATAAAATGCCCATAAACATATGATATCTTGGCCATGCATCAAATGTGCAATATTCAATCAAATACCTATAAACATGGAGCCACGAATCAAATTTGTGGTCAACAAATACTATTTTGCATCAATAAAAAATATGAAAAAAATGTGGTTGACAATGAGTGGTAATATTTCCTATCATGGTTCACTCCCCAAAAAATTGTGTATTATGTCTAGCCCTTTGAAAGGGTAGGGTAGCATCAAAGCCACTTAAAATTCCACCTTGATTTTAAGTATTTACTGAGATTGTTGGGCTGCTGGAGTTAACAAAACTATCATTATTGGGCATGTCGTTTCAAGGGTTTTATGGTGAATCCCAGTTACATAGGTATTAGGGAATTTGCAAGCAACACAATGTTTGTTGTTTAGCTCCATCATCCAGATGCTTTCAATTTTTGACTTCCTCTCTCTTGCAACATTGTGTAAATCATACAAATTTTCAAAAGCATAGCACATGAGTCAATTATATTCTTGAAATCAAAAGAATTCCTACCAGATTAAGCTTTCTCTCAATCTTATATATTACAAGAAGCATAAATTGTGTACCTAAATTTGGCACTTGGAAGCCATTGTATTAATTGTTGAAGACCCTTCAATTCCCCTACATGCCTCACCTGGTCAGGCTCCAATAGTGGACCCTATGAAATTTGACTTGTAGAACAAGATGTCCATGAAATCAAGGTATTTAGAGCTCAATACCTCAGAATCATATGAACTTAATAATCCGTCTTCACGGAATCCAAGCCATGTCGGATGAGAACCACCGCTTAAAGGAAGTTGACCAGAGAGAGGGAATTTTTTTCCAGAAATGTTATACATAGTAAAGCTCAGCACCTAGATCAAGAGACAGAGTGCTAATGAATTTAAGATGAAAATCTATGTAGACCATGAATTTATAAATAGATATTATCAAGTAAACACACCCCAAATAAATTAAGTTGACAATTTCTAGATAATAGCTCTACCCATTCTCCAAATAAAAGAGGATTTGAAGCATGTGATACAACAACAAGGAGGTTCTCATGCCATGCTGCAGTGACTACTGGGCCATCCAAACAAAGAACACATTTATGTGAAAAAACACAATATATAAATTATAAAAAACAATAATCTATCAATGATCAAAGTAATAAGGACCTCAATTGCAAGAAATAAAAGGGTAAACAATTCAAGGAGGTTCTCATGCCCTGCTGCAGTGACCACCAGACCATCCAAACAAAGAACAAATTTATGTGATAGAACACAATATATAAATTATAAAAACAATAATATATCAATTATCAAAGTAATAAGGACCTCAATTGCAAGAAATAAAAAGGGAAATGAATCTAGGTCAAGCTGAGTTGTAGTGTGATCTTGCACGAGGAATGAGGATAAATTTTGTCATTTAGAACACATATTGCAATCAACAGAAGGCATGAATTTGGTTCAATCGATGTCTTATCTCAATTAAAATTCAATGGAAAAAGGATTTCGAGGGTCATGATTGTGCCCTTCTTCACCCACAACCCACAACATCATCCAAATCAACACCTTAGTTCTCAGCATGTTGACGACTTAAGCCTTTAGCTGCCGATGTGAACTAAAATATGGGTTGACACATTAATCGTTAGCATGCCGATGTAAATAGGGGACTATTGCACGAGCTTCCGAGGGTTGGAGCACTATTGCACAAGCCTCCGATAGAAAGCAGCTTCGGCGGCTTAAGTTTTATCATGAGGCAAATCAATACTCATCATTTCTCATATTTTTGGCAGGGAATTAGTTGCCTCGCAACTTCCCATTGTTTAATAAAGCATGGGAATCAATAATAATCTTAATAATAGACGTACTATCATTATATTTCTTTTATAAATTTCAATTATTCTTTAGAAAATTAAATATATAGAAAATATTTTAATATTTACTTCAATTTTTTTTCCTATTTCAAATTTCAAATTAAATATTAATATCGAATAAAAAATCACACACATATCAATTCAAACAATTTAATGCTATATAAATTTAAATAAATGTTGCTTTCAAATGACAAGATTAAGCAAACAAATAAAACATAATTAATTAAGTTCAATTTTCCTTCAATATTTGATTTTAAAATATTGCACAAACAAAATAAAACAAGTGAATATGTTCCATAGTGATTATTACCCTACTAAATATAAAAATTGAGAAAATAAATAAAAAATGAGAACATATTTTTATTATAGAATTTGTCACATAAAGTTGTCCTTATAAAATCATTAAGATAAAAATATAAAGAATTGGTAACATTAAAATAAAAACATCACATCAAAAGTGACAACAATTTTTTTTTCTAATACACAAAAGTCAAAAATGGCATGTGCATGTTACCACATGACACTTTAAAAAATTCGATATTAAATATTTTTTTTTCTATGTTTTAAAAATAAAATCACACACTTCAAGATTTACATTATATTTTGACCAATCACCAAATAAAATAAATGAAATTTAAAAAATTATTTTTAATTTTCAAAAATATCAATTTAATAAATTATTTTTTAATATAAACATGTATAAAATGAAAGTGTACTCATGCAAAGTCAAAACACTTTTAATTGTAAAAAAAAGTTACTTAGTGTTTTGGAACAAACTAGTAAAATACCCACCAACATGTTGGTAAATTCAAATTCTCTTACCTCAGTGACAAGCCATTAAGATTTATTTTATCATATTATAATTGGATACAAAATCTCGATATGAGATTTTTAAATGGTTATTAATAATAATTTTCTTAATGATAGTTACATTAGTTTGCATCCATCTTCTGAATATTAATGATATGCAAAATGCTTTAAGAGTATCTTTAGTTTAAATATAATGATTATAAAATATATTAAAAAAATAAATAAATTAAGGAATATAATCTTCAAAATGTTTTAAGAGCATCTTTAGTTGAAATATAATTTTCAATATAATGATTATAAAATATATTAAAAAATAAATAAATTAAGGAATATAATCTTTCATTTTTGTAGCTAGTTAAATCATCTTATTTATTCAAGCTATCAATTATATATTTATTCTATAAACTTGATGGTTGGCATTAATAGGCTAGATTGGGTCCCACCCATTAGTAGAAGGTTGTGGGGGCCTGGGCCTCTCTGATATAGTGAGAGACACACTAATAATTACTTGCCATTGTACAGAGGGAGAGGGGTCCAACTATGGTCTAGCTCATGCATCTCACAAAATTATCTCTCTACTTGTTAGCGATGCCTACTATGATGGGAACCTGCAAAACTAGGTCACCTTGGCAAACCAAGTGGTATAGATAGGCTAGGAAATCTAGTTGGTCTAGGCAAGTCAAGTGTCACTTTAAAAATAGTACAAAGAGTTATGTGCCAATACACCAACAACTATTGTAGATGCTCCATATCATGTCTCCTTTTAGTCATTTCCATCTTGATATGCATTAACAAGATGGTACTTGCCATTGTGCCATCATACCATGAAAATTTGTGTGATGAGACATTTGCATTAAAGAACACATCATTATGTTCTTCCAAGGAAAAAACATGATCTCAAATCTAATAAGCATCCATGCAAACTAGAATTTAGTGGACCATGGAAATTTATTTCTAAGAAAGGCTACTTTCCATGAGATGGAGGTTGGGAGATATTGCTAGAAAATGGCCTCAACTTGACCCATGTGGCCTTTTCAAGATGGAAGAACCATAGGAGGTGTTTAATGGATTTGACTCTTCCACATTATCACAGAGCACAATTTGGACACAGTCGGGTGAGTTAAATTCTTATCTAAGACAAGTCCCCACACAACTACATGCTAGGAATATAATGTTTTTTGTGTTCCAACGTCAGATTCCAAATATTGCAAAGGATAAATGACCAATTTTGGACTTCGGTTTTTGAAGCTCTTCCAACAAGGTTTCAAGCAAGGGCTTGGAGCAAAACCATTTGTATCCCGAGGTTGGTTTCTATATGGTAAAATTCATGGCTTCTCCCCCTCGTTAGTCCTGCCACAAAGCTTAAGGTTCTAAGAGGCCAATAGTACCATACTACCATTAATGAGTCTCTAGACACAGTTCACGATGATTTTTTCAACATAGTCCAGTGAAAATTTCATTTTAACCTCAACCCTGGGAAGCCAAGATTAACAGAAGTCATACAAAAGATAGTTAGTAGTCTAAATTTCACTCCTATAAAGCCATAAGGTTGGAAATTTAGAGAATTTGGCCAATGGCTTCCCCTCAAAAGTAACTATATGCAACTACCAAAGAAAATATTCTTTGAACTATAGGATGGGATAAAGAGGCATCTTCTTAGAAGAAAGGAAGGGATTTATGTCTTATCATGTCTTGCAAATGCTTTGAACAACAAAGGTACCATAAATTTTGACATGAGAATGAGTGAGAAAAGGGATTTGTAGATATATCCATTTCCATCCCTATTTCCAAGTGGAAATCCCTATCACTACCTTATAAGGATATTCCAAGCTCGTTTTCCTTCCATAGTGTGAACTACCCACTTTTCACACATCGCTTGGGATTGAATCCTAATGCAAATAATACTCAATCCACCAAAATTTCTTGGAGTGCAATAGAGTTCCCAATTAACTCTATAAAACCGATGCCATTTGTCATTTTTTTCCTAGATACCAATATTGAGAGCCTTTTCTAGGCATGAATATGTTTCTTTAAATGAGACCAACCAAGAAGATAGTACACAAGTTGCTACCAAGACTTTTGTACAGATCTAGAATTTGGCTTCCATAGTTAGGGGCTTAGTGATCCATTTATATATATTCTTCCACATCTATTGTACAACCACTTCCAATAGGTCCCTAGGAGATTTCTAGGAGGCAAATTTTATCCACTATATTTAAATACTTGGCCCCATTGAATCCATGACCAATTTTGGGAGGAAGATAAAGTTGACATAGGTCATCAACTATGTTTGTACCATCTAGTTTTTTCACATTGTATGCTTGATAATGAGGCTACATGTAAGGTATATAAGCAATTCATAATTTTAGTTCAAGAAGTCTGGTCCTCTAATATTGTTAAGAAGCAATTGCGGATAGAATGGAGATTGACCAATTGTCTAGTGTTTGGTTTTGAAAGAGGAATTTTTTGAATTACACCGAAATTCACCTTCCAACTAAGTAGATAGACAAGAGATTATGCCACAAAAACATAGTGGCTTGGAGTTAGAGGTCACCCCTATTGGATAGATCTAAAAATTCCAAGATCCTTAAATGAGCATATATTAATGGCAAGATAGGTTGATGCATCCATAGATAGGGGTTAATTAACGATATTAATAAAGGATGTGCCAAATCTAAGAGACTAAAGCATTTCCCAAAGGAAAGGCCACTCTACTTGGACACATGCTTTCAAATAATTAACTTTTTATAAAAGGACATCAAGGCGAGACAATCTAGCCAACTCCATGAATTTTCATACTACATCGAATATTGTCCATAATATATCGCATTGAATGGATCCAATATATTTATGGTGAACAATCTTGGGGGAATGCACTTGATATTGAAGGTCATGGATTTGGTTATAAGAAAGAAAAATATTGGAAGTTCCCTGGGAAGTTACTGCAACATAACCACCCTTCCAACTTCCGGTACATGTGCGGCCTCATCATAATTTAATTGAAATCTAGGCCTCATCGGTGTTAACCGACATCTGGTTACCAGTACCATGATCCTGATATCATGATCATTATACCCCAGGCATCTCGAAAGGTTGGTATATACCCCCTCCATATGCACCATTAAGGCACCAACCCTAGGCATCATAAGTCCTTCTCCATATGCCTACCCCCCGACGAGGATACCTCTAGCCGTGGAATTCCCGTAGAAGAGTTAAGAACGACGAGAATAGAGTTAATTGTTGAGTTTGTCCTCCAACCCATAAGGTGTTTGTAATAGCAATTCCCATTCATAGTTATGGGCCCCCACAAAATCGTAGAATGATTAGCCTCTCTAGGATCCTTGAGTGGATCACTTGAAAACTTCCATTCACCACAAAGAACAAGGATTATTAGTATTTTCCCTAAGACACTAAGATATCATGTAATCCATTATGAATAGTAAAGCTCTAGAACTAGTTATTGTATGTGCCAACACAAGAGTTAAATATTCTCATATTAGTGTTATTTAAATTTAGGAACAAAAAATTACATCACTAAGGGAACCAAATATTTGTTTATCCTATGAAACCCAACAACCCATGGTAGGGGCTTCCGATGGGCTTAAAATTTAAAATTACATTGTATGAAAAAAAATATTTGTAGCATTAGGGTATTTTAGATTTGGATTATACCTTTCAAAAAGGAAAGATAATAATAATGATCTTAGGAATGTAGGTAACATAGAAACCGTCACAATTTATATATATATATATATATATATATATATGAAATTTCAAGCTTAGAGCCATGTAAATGTCTAGATCTAGTGCTACCCTCAAATCTGCAAAGTATAGTAAACAAAAAAAATGAGCAAAACTTGAAATACATTAATAGATATGAATTAAGAACAAGCTAAAAAAAATCAAATGGAATGAAGAGTGTTGGGTTTTGAACCCAGATCTCTTGCTATAGAGAAAGTGCACTTATTAGGCCACACCCATATTTGGTTTTAAAAAAATACAAAAATATATAAAGGCGTTATGGTTTTGGCCAAAAAAAAAAAAGAAAAAAAGAAAAAAGAAAAAAAAAGACAGATTTGTATTTTGTCCATAACTTTTGAATTTTTTACCCATTTGATCTCTATTATTGCTAGTTTCGAAGGTGACATAATATCCTCAACTCCTATTCTTTCTCGAGAAGCTATATTGGTGCTAGCACAACCCACCACAGCGGGTCACAGATCAAATTGTACAACACAAGCACAGATAGACACCCACACAACACACACCACATGTCAAATTGACACCAATAATGTATTTTTTATTAATTTATAAATCAAATTTACAATGGTATTTTACAACCAGGGCGGAATCCTTATTCCAAACCTTGATTTGGTTTTGGTTTCATTCAGTCAGTGATTGCTTTATCTTAGAATTAACTCTAATTGTGGCCAAAATAAGAACCCCTTCTTCTATGCCTCGATATGCTTTTATACTCTTCATCCACCACCTTAGTTTCCCACTCTTACTCCTTCTAGAATCCTTTGGTTTCTTCAGAAATCTCTATGGCGCATTGTGCCATCTTACGTCCTCAATGTTAATAGCAATTGTAGTAGGGATGTGTATACTATAATTAGCTATCTTACTATGAATTGGTGAGATTCAATTGACATAAATGAAGCAATTATCTAAACTTTCCTAAGATATTTAACCATTTTGAATTCAAACTAAACTTGGAGGGAAAAACTTAAACTCATAAATGGAAGGAAAATTGAATTGTTTCATATAACATCAAAGAAGAAAAGATACTCACTTACAACCTTGCTTGAGGTGAATCCATCCTCCTTTGCTTTGAGCCATCCTTCTCCATCCTTTAATTTGATACTTCAAAAGATTTGTTTAATATGAGCTTTCCAACCTTGAAATCCTTCTAGCATGCTTTTACTCTCACTTTTTGTCCCTTACTATGCCACAAATGCCTTTGTTTTATAGTATTGGGAAATGGGAATTCAGGTTTCAACTATCAATGTGGGATAATACCTTTTTCTTGATTTTTGATTATTTTTACTCAATAACCCACTTTCTATAGTATTTTCAGGATTTTTTCACAAATTTAGAATTCTCAGGCACAATTAATGCATTTTTTGTGCATTTCTTCTCACCGTTGACTGGTGGAGACTAGATTTGAGCCTTCAAGCGAGTAGTTCAATCATTGAACCTTGCCTCTTTAGGATACCTCTTTCTTCACTCAATCCTTCCGATTATGGAAGTAGTGATCAGATAAGAGAGGACTGTTCTCTTATGTACTTGTCTTTTGTCTTCATGTTGTGGGAGAATAGTAAAATGTGCTTCTACCCTTCACTTTGTTAATGGTGTTAATTTGATTATTAACAGATGCCCCCTAATGTGTGAGGTACTAAGTGGAGCTAAGGGACATAATACATTTTTTCTTTATACTGATACTCTTTATTGATCAAAGAAAGGATGAAAAAGGATTAGCTCATGGGAGCAGGATTCAGGAGAACACCTGCAAGTCAAACATAGCAATTTCTCAAATATACAATATATTCTTGAGGTGGGCATACCCATGCTCAACAGTAAACAAGCATGTACATGGACAATACATAGTGGTTCAATGCCAAAAGTATTTTTTTAGAAGTGTAAACATTCACTTTGATGAGTATGAGAACAAGGTCTTCATCGAACTTCTGACATGGTAGTTTAATCTTGCACAACTCAGGCAGTGCATCGATGAGTGATACAACCGTTTTTCCCAAGGTCTTCAATACAAACCGACAATAGTACGAGTTTATATCATGCAAATAAATGAACTGATGTCGAGCATAATAAAACACCATCTAATTACCGTTCATTGATGTATACCGTTAACAAATGCGAAGGGACCCACCGATAACAATGATGGACTCTAAGGTACTAAGTACAAACTAGAAAGTGTGAATAGATTTTCTGAAGTTGAACACTTGTAGAATCAAATAATCAGGGGTCATTGATATATACCCACTATCATTTGCAAGGAAACCTGCCACTAATGACTGCAAGATCCAAGGTACTCCTGGGTTTCTAGATCCATTTCGTAGATGATGATTTGGTGTCGATAGGAATAGATCCATTGGATGGAGGGAATTAATGGATCCCACATCAACTGATACGAAACATAGATCAGTAGTCTGATATAATTTGGTAGAACTGTGAGATCCAACACTGTATACTGACACAAGGAAGGCCGACATGATTGGTCAGGAATATTTGAGGAATGGCCGACACTGTTTGAACTTCCCTTGAACACATAACACGACGCATAATGGACACTTGGAAACATAGGACTCGAGTAACCAACCTTAATGAAATCCGCCAATGCCAGATGCATTATCGAAAGCTCCATTGGTGATGGGAAGGATAAACCATCGGTGGAGATCTGTTCAAAATATTATTACATTTTCCTATGGAAAATGTAGATGGTGTACTGACAATGGATACCAAATTATGTGCTGTGTTCAAGGGCGACAAGGACTGACTGTTTCCATTTTATTCAAGGATATAATATGAAATGATTCAATTTTCCTCCTTTTTTGGATTTTTGTGTTCTTTAAGTTTTATGCCTTTTTCATTTATTAGCTCGAAAAATAATAAAGAATGTTATAGTACATGGGAGGGAATGAGTCACTACAATATTTGAACCCAAAATCCGACGAAAAGGACTGTGTCGTCGGATTTCACCTTCAAAATAAAACACCATCTAATTACCGTTCATTGATGTATACCGTTAACAAATGCGAAGGGACCCACCGATAACAATGATGGACTCTAAGGTACTAAGTAAAAACTAGAAAGTGTGAATAGATTTTCTGAAGTTGAACACTTGTAGAATCCAATAATCAGGGGTCATTGATATATACCCACTATCATTTGCACGGAAACCTGCCACTAATGACTGCAAGATCCAAGGTACTCCTGGGTTTCTAGATCCATTTCGTAGATGATGATTTGGTGTCGATAGGAATAGATCCATTGGATGGAGGGAATTAATGGATCCCACATCAACTGATACGAAACAAAGATCAGTAGTCTGATATAATTTGGTAGAACTGTGAGATCCAACACTGTATACTGACACAAGGAAGGCCGACATGATTGGTCAGGAATATTTGAGGAATGGCCGACACTGTTTGAACTTCCCTTGAACACATAACACGACGCATAATGGACACTTGGAAACATAGGACTCGAGTAACCAACCTTAATGAAATCCGCCAATGCCAGATGCATTATCGAAAGCTCCATTGGTGATGGGAAGGATAAACCATCGGTGGAGATCTGTTCAAAATATTATTACATTTTCCTATGGAAAATGTAGATGGTGTACTGACAATGGATACCAAATTATGTGCTGTGTTCAAGGGCGACAAGGACTGACTGTTTCCATTTTATTCAAGGATATAATATGAAATGATTCAATTTTCCTCCTTTATTGGATTTTTGTGTTCTTTAAGTTTTATGCCTTTTTCATTTATTAGCTCGAAAAATAATAAAGAATGTTATAGTACATGGGAGGGAATGAGTCACTACAATATTTGAACCCAAAATCCGACGAAAAGGACTGTGTCGTCGGATTTCACCTTCAAAATAAAACACCATCTAATTACCGTTCATTGATGTATACCGTTAACAAATGCGAAGGGACCCACCGATAACAATGATGGACTCTAAGGTACTAAGTACAAACTAGAAAGTGTGAATATATTTTCTGAAGTTGAACACTTGTAGAATCAAATAATCAGGGGTCATTGATATATACCCACTATCATTTGCAAGGAAACCTGCCACTAATGACTGCAAGATCCAAGGTACTCCTGGGTTTCTAGATCCATTTCGTAGATGATGATTTGGTGTCGATAGGAATAGATCCATTGGATGGAGGGAATTAATGGATCCCACATCAACTGATACGAAACATAGATTAGTAGTCTGATATAATTTGGTAGAACTGTGAGATCCAACACTGTATACTGACACAAGGAAGGCCGACATGATTGGTCAGGAATATTTGAGGAATGGCCGACACTGTTTGAACTTCCCTTGAACACATAACACGACGCATAATGGACACTTGGAAACATAGGACTCAAGTAACCAATCTTAATGAAATCCGCCAATGCCAGATGCATTATCGAAAGCTCCATTGGTGATGGGAAGGATAAACCATCGGTGGAGATCTGTTCAAAATATTATTACATTTTCCTATGGAAAATGTAGATGGTGTACTGACAATGGATACCAAATTATGTGTTGTGTTCAAGGGCGAAAAGGACTGACTGTTTCCATTTTATTCAAGGATATAATATGAAATGATTCAATTTTCCTCCTTTTTTGGATTTTTGTGTTCTTTAAGTTTTATGCCTTTTTCATTTATTAGCTCGAAAAATAATAAAGAATGTTATAATACATGGGAGGGAATGAGTCACTACAATATTTGAACCCAAAATCCGACGAAAAGGACTGTGTCGTCGGATTTCACCTTCAAAATTACGGAATTTCATGATTTTTTTAAAAATTGATCGAAGGGTCCATCGTATATCCGATGAGGTCCATGGAATAGTGACCAATGTCGTCGAATATCCGACCTAATATTAAGTCCGTGAGATGTTTGATATCCGACAATATATTATGGTCCTGGTCATTGGATCTTCGACGTGCTGTGATGCCCGCGAATGTCGGATATCCGACCGTAGATCATGCCCTAGCATGTTGGATATCCGACAACTAATCTCCAACGGTAACTAAGTTCAAGTCGTCGGATATCCGATGGAAGGTTATATTTTAAAACCTATAAATTTTGAAACATTCCGACATGTTTTCTATACAAGCAATGATTTGCGAAGGTTTTTTTATTCGGCGGACTGTTTTTCATTATTTACATTGTTTTTGTGATTAAAGCGAGTGCAGTGTGGAGCTTGATTTTCTAAGATCAATAATATTCATTCAAGATATTTACGAGAAAATGTCAACTAGCAATATTCCTGATCCAGACTAACAAAATCGACAATTGCTTCCTAGATTGTGGGAAGAAGTGCAAAAAAGGGGTGATGGGAAATGCTATTGTCCATGTAGTCAATACAGGGGCTTTAAGAGGAGAAGAATTTTGATCACAACAGCCAGAAAACATTGTAGGGAACATGGACACGCTGAGGGGGAACATGAATATCATCCATTTGTAAGTTTTGCATTACATATGTTTTTATTTTGATTGCTTTTGTAAATGTATGTATTATTTTAATATTTCTTATATTAACTTTTTTCTATTGATCATGGTTTCAATAGATGGGGACTAACATGGACAATAAATATTATTTTTAAATTTAATATTTATTATAATATTTTTTCTTGTGTGCACGTTGAATCTAGGGTATAGTAGAATAACTCATTTATTTGTTCGTTAGTGAGACTAACCCACTCACCGGGGAAAACACTTAGCTATCTAAATTTGTGACACTTTCCATGATAATAGAAATAACGACTATATTGGCATGTTTTTTCTCTTCTATTTTCTCTATAGAAACCATAGCATCGTACATTATCTTACCTTAGTGGACAATATGGGAAATTTTGAGTTATATTTGAGTAGCTTTGCTCAGTAATTGGGTCAATTTTTATGTCTCTTGGATAGTTTGGATGCACCTATTTGACCAACAGTACAATTGGCCATTGTTCTTTTCATCCCTAAAGTAGCGACTAGACCCTTATTGTTTCCCCTTTTTATCTAACTGTAGAGACCACTCATGAAAAGAGACATTTTTAACCTGTTATTTTTAGTTTTTCTTGTATTTTTCTCTTCTTGTTTGTATTACAATCAAAGGTAATAATAAAGAGTAGTTTATTGATCTATTTGATTGATTGCATGTCTTGTTTACCAAGAAAAATCAGAGCACATCACTTCTCTAAATGAAAAAAGAAAACATCAACATTACAGTGATGCATTGTTGATTATATAATATTCTCTATTAACCATACAAAATTTGTTACATTTTAAATGCATCACAAAAATGTTTACATTTTGCGTTTGAATTTCTTATATTAACTTTTATCTATTGATGGTTTCATGTAATTATAAAGGAAAGACATCCTACAGCATATTGTCCGGAGGAAGTGCTTCCAGAACAAGCACCAGAGGAACATGGAGCTATGAATATTAATGGAGAACAAGTTAATGATCATATCAAAGAAGATGATCATACTGATAACATAGTTGAAGATGATGTTACAAATAATTTGATCCATGATTCATTTAATGTTAGAATTGATGATGATGATGATGATGATCATGAAAATGATGATATTCATGATATACCTCTTCTTGAGAAGGCATACGAACCCCTTTATGAGGGCTCCAACACAAATCTTCTCTCTGCTATATTGTTGATAATGAACTTGAAGGTTATGAATGGTATTTCAAACATATCAGTCACACAGATGTTAAGGTATGTAATATATTCCATCACATAATATATATGATCGTCTAGTAATTTTATTGTTAATTCATAAGTCAAATTAATACGGATGAAATGTGTTTCATTAATATTATTTCTATATTATATTAACTAGATTTTTATTTTAATTTGTTGTAGCATGATATGTGAATATTTGTTACCACCGTCAAATATTTTACCTCGCACATATCGAGATTTATCTTCCATCATGAAAGAAATTGGAATCCAGTATGAAGCAATTCATGCATGCCCCGATGACCATGTTCTATATTATAATTAGCATGAATTTGCAACAAAATGTCATGAATGTCATATTAGTAGATATCAGAAAGTAACAAAAAAGGTGCCTCGCAAGGATCTTCGTTATGTTCCCATTATTCCACGTTTCCAACAACTGTTTAGGTGCAAAAACATAGCGCATTTTATGGATTACCATGCACGAAATAGAACTCAAGATGACATTATTCGGATGCCTGCAAATGGGTCTACTTTTAGAGATATGGAGGAAAAATGGCCTCACTTTAAAGAAGAACCTCGTAATCTTAGGATTTCTTTGGCAGGAGATGGTGTCAATCCATTTGTAGAGATGAGATCTGTTTACTCGGTGTGGCCTATTTTTGTTATAAACAATAACATTCCTCCATGGTTGTCAATAAAGAGGGAGCACATAATGTTGTCGATGATTGTTCCAGGTATATTGTGTCTACAATTTTTTTTTAATGTAGTGGTATCTCATTTGTCTTATTTTGTCGCATAATGTCATATATATATTTATTGTTTTTCTATTGTGCAATATGTTTTATATATCTAAATGGTACATCTCATAATTATATTTTTTATTGTGCCGAGAGGCACTCTATAGCCCAGTATGGGAGAGATCTTGTAACGTGATGTAACATTAGTAATGTTTGTAACCTTAAAGTAAAAAGAATTAAAGTAATAGTTATAGTGAATATTATGGGAGAGATCTTGTAACATGATGTAACATTAGTAACGTTTGTAACATTAAAGTAAAAAGAAGTAAAGTAAAGTAAAGTAAAGTAAAAAGAAGTAAAGTAAAGTAAGTAAAGTATGGGGGAGATGTTGTAACGTTTGTGATGTAATGTTTGTTACTAACAAAATAATTAAAAAAAATCACGTCGGCTCATAAAATAAAAAATTATGGAAAGTATTTAAAAAAAATCCATGTTGGTTCATAAAATAAAATATTATGAAAAGTAATTAAAAAATAGATGTTCGTTTATAAAATAAAAACTTAAAACTTAAACCCGGATCTATCAATCAAGAGAGATCAAATTTCTTTAGTTTAAATTAAAAAAAAAGAAATACACCTCAATAAATTGGATCCCTCTCGGTGCTTGATAGATACAGGTTTAAGATGGATCTATGCTGGTATGTTCAAATCAATCAAGTAAGTACCAAGTCAAAGATATGAATGTATATATCAAACCTCTTATTGACGAGCTATTAAAGTTATGGAATGGCATCACTATGTATGACATATCTAGACCAATACGACAAAGTCAATTTCAATTCCATGCAATACTGTTATGGACAATACATGATGCCCCAGGGTTAACCCATTTTTGCGGTATGTAATTATAAGTTCCACTTTATTTGCATTTAATTTTATGAACTAGGTAATATACTACGCATGCATTTTTTTCTAAATAATCCATGCATTTTGTATATAATTATAATTGACATAGACATTCCATCTCTTTATGTACGTCTTTAGACAAAGGGGAAATTTGCATGTCCAGTTTGTGGTCCTAAGATCAAATCTCATCGTTCAAAAAGCTTAGGAAAGGAGGTGTTTGATGAGTATAGGCACTTCCTCTCTAAGAATCACAGGTATCGAACTATCGAAATACATATGTTCAATGGCAAGTAAGAGACTGCATTAAAACCGCATAGAATGACACCCCACCTATGGAAGTTGCAATATAATAGAAATCATCAAGGTACGTATGAATCATCGTATATGAAATTTTATATTGTTTACTGTAATTGACATTGATTTATGTAATTTCTTTATAAACTACTATTCATGATTGTCGTTCATGTAATCATGAAGGCATTAATGGGCTTCCACGAGGAATGAAAAGTTATCCTAGACAATTTAGTAGGTTTCCCTACTATGAGAACCTACAATTTGCTCATCTGTTTGATACAATGCATATTGGAAATAATGTGACTGAAACATTATGGCAAATATTGGATGGAAGGAGTGAGAAAGAAAAAAATTGTCAAAATTTGCAAAGACATTCAAGAAGGAAACCATGCAATGAAAGACGTCATTCAATTTCATAGCAATGGAGAGAAAATTAATATAAACTCACTTCCATGGATGTTAACGGACCAGCAAAGTAATGTTGTAAAAGAAGTCATGCGAAAAAATAATTTTTCCACCGCATTTTGTGCGAACATGAAGAATATCATAACAAAGAAAGGTGATTTTGCGGGGGTGAAAACGCATGATTGGCATGTCTTCATGAAGGTAATTATTATGGTATGCATTTAATTGTTTTTTTCTATTCCAGTGAATATGGTTGGTATTTTTGTTTGTCTACTCTTTGTTTAAAAAATGAAACGATTTGTATATTGTTACAGTTTGTTCTACCTCTCTCTCTCTCGGACAACTTCGACAACAATGTCAAACAAGTAATATATAATCTCGGGAAATACATGAGGTAAGTGGCGATTTTTTGCATGCGCTTAGTGTTTGTTTAATTCATCGTAGAACTTATATTTTATTTTTGTTCTCTAATTCATGTTATGTAATATAATTTTTTTTTCCTTTAATCTCTTGATTGGGTTGTCATGTCACTTGTAGATGGTTGTCATCTAAAGAATTCCATAAAGAAGATATAAAGTATTGGAGGAGAGAAATTCCTCGTCTCATGTGTGGAATGCAGAATCATCTACCTTTGGCATTTTTCAATGCACGGGAACATTATCTCATACACCAAGTTGAGGAGATTGAATTGTGTGGACCTGCGCACTCAAGGTCCATGTGGATGGTTGAGAGGCACTTGACATTTATGAAGGGTTTGGTC
The DNA here is from genome assembly GCA_027924585.1 of Larix kaempferi. Lineage (NCBI taxonomy): Eukaryota > Viridiplantae > Streptophyta > Pinopsida > Pinales > Pinaceae > Larix > Larix kaempferi. The sequence continues at coordinate 7,973,930 of BSBM01000053.1, forward strand.
AGACAAGGAACATATGCTGAGGGTTCTATGATGGAGGGATATATGGTATACCAAAACATGTTGTATATTAGTGAATATATTCCTATATAAGTGTCAAAGCTCAATTTACGTCGCATTTGTGGTCCAGACTCCAATAAAGATTTCGAAGGGGAGTACCCGAAGGGGAAAGGTAGATCGAGGAAGGTGAAAGGTAATATAACACATTTGACTGTTTATTTTTATGTATATATATCATACATATTCTATTTTTATATTCAATTTTTTTCATCCATTTAGAGTGTAATATACTTTGTTAAGTGACTATACATTTGTATTGCATTTTAATTTTATTGTCATCAAATAGTTGGTCGAGAGTGGGATGCAATTCATTTATACATCGCAAACAATCTTGACCGGATGAAGGTATGGATTGAACGATGTGAACAATCTGGTCATGGAATATCATGGGAAGGTGTGGCTTCATTGGTTAAAGTTGCACATCGCAATGGAGATACCAATCTAACACAAAGGGAAATCTATTTAGCATATGGTTTAAAATAAAAAAAAAGGCTTATAGCTTTGTCGCTTAAGTGACGACTTTTTGACGTTCAAGCTATACTATTGATGCTTGGTCGATGTACTACAAATATTAAAGGATATTGTGTATTAAGGTTTTATTTATGGTCATTGAATGTTAGGGGGTGATAACATGAGGTATCACATTATATAATACAATTAGTGTGTTTAAGGTCATAAAGTGTTAGGGCGATGGCATGAAGTATCACATGATGTTAATAGAATTAGTGTGTTTAAGGTCGTAACATATCGGGGGTTGGTTGCATAAAGAGTCACAATGTATTAAGTGGGTTAGTGTGTTCAACACCATAAACTATTGAGAGATTATTACATCAGTAATCATAGGGGTTAAGGTTCATAGTATATTAAGTAGGTTAGTATGTTTAGGGTCTAATGTGTTCGAGGATAATTGCATTAAGGGAAATTATGTATTAAGAGGGCTAGTGTTTACAAGTTCATAGTGTGTTAGAGGGTGATTGTATAAATGGTCACACGCGTTAAGGACCATAACATTTAAGGGGGTTAGTATGTTCATGGTCATTAGTGTTAGGGAATACAAAACCATGGGAATGAGTCTCACAATGTTATATATTTAAATGGATTAGTGTGGTCAATGTTAGAGTGTTAAGGAGTGATTTCAACAATAATCATACTCATTAGGGGTTATAATGTATTAGCCATTTTATTGTGTTCAGAGTCATATTGTGTTAGTGGATGATTTTGTCAACACTTGGAGGGGTTAATGGTCATGTCGTATTAATAGGATTGGTGTTTTTGGACCATGGAATGCTAGAGTAACATTCACTAAAATATATATTTTTTTTCAAATAAGAAATAAAATAATTATTAAAACAAATTTATTAAAAAAAATTATTTAAAAAAACAAAATACAAAATAAAAAATTAAAATACAAACAAAATAAACAAAAATATAAATTAAACCTACCTATACCCTCACTCCCATCCCATTCCATCCTGCTCTTGTTGGACATATGCTTGTCTCTCTCGCGCATAATTGATTTGGTCCTAAGTTGTCCCACGTCTCGTCCTGCTCGTAGCTAATTCAACCTGCCCACTTGATGCCTTGTCTCATCCTACTCGTGGATGATTCGATTTGCCTGACTAGAATTCATGCTTGTGGATGATTCGACCTGCCCCGCCAAATGCTGCGTTGACGACCTCGTTGGCTGTTAAACCCTACTAGACCCCTGTGAAACCTGCCAAACTATTGTGTTCACGATCCCACCACCTGGACGAAGGAGCTATTGGAGCTGGGAAGTCATAGGATATTCATCTCAATCGGAGTTATCTTTTGATTTGTACCACCTTTTATGTTTTTGGTCTTTTGAGCAGGATGCCTTGTCTCGTCCTGCTCGTGGCTGATTCGATTTGCCCCACTAGAATTCATGCTTGTGGATGATTCGACCTGCCCCACCAAATCCCGCGTTAACGACCTCGTCAGCTACTAAACCTTGCTAGACCCCTACGAAACCTGCCAAACTATTGTGTTCACGATCCCACCACCTGGTCGAAGGTGCTATTGGAGTTGGGAAGTCATAGGATATTCAGCTCAATCGGAGAGAAAGCGACAGGACAGGCAGGCCAAATGGTATGACCTAAACCCTACATTTGACTATTTATTTTCTAGGATAAATTTTATATATTGAAGGGTATTTTTATCTGGGGTAATGCATATCCATAGCAAAAGAAAAGAGTTTGAAAACTCTGTGCAAGAGTTGTGAATTGCATACATTAGATTTTTTTTATCTTTTTCATTTATTCGTTGATAGGCATAAACTGTGTGATTCCATAGTGAGACTGGATGCAGAAACCCTGTAATAATGTAACTGTATTGGGATTTACATAAATATTGATAATTAGTATGCTCATTTTATCTTTGGTTTGTTAGTGATGCCTAGAAATTTTTTTGGTTAATGAATTAGGTCGGTTCAGGTTGGGATTATAGGAACCCAACAACCATAGGAAAGTGTGAACTTCATAGGGTTTTGAGCATGTATTTAATTAAAGCCCTATATTTGATGAAAAAGAAAAAAAAAATTAATACACATTACTAATCTTATATTTTGGTTCTACAAAGACTATTTGCATGAGAAAGACACTATTTTTGTAAGGATATGGTTTCCCCACCCTTCCAGAAAATAGTGATATTCTCATATGGGAAATTAGAGGTTGGAATATGTGAGATCCCACTTGTATATGTACTTGCACAAGATAACACAGGGGAAAACCAAAAGCAAGCTAGCATTCAATACAGATGCAATGATAAATGCAATCCTACAAGTATAGGGTGTATGTTATGGCTACAATAATAGCTAGACTTCTTGTTTTTAGATATAGAGATCTTTGCTTATATTTGTTTTTATTGGAGATTTAGTTTTCACTGCCACTTGTTTACAATATACTTCTTAGTCCCATTGACCTTCATTCGTTGTCATTTGTTAGACATCAATAAAATTAACTTCACTTATCTAGCACACTGTTAGGGATGGGAAATATTTCTTACTTAAATCTTCCATTAGAGGATCATAGCTCACATTCTCTAGGGTTAGTAGAATTTGATGATCACGGACATACTTTTTGTGGGAAACCCTATTCAAACCACCATCTTCCTAGTCTCATGAGGACTACATACCTCTAAGTTTCCATTAAAGTGGATAGATGTGGCTAGAGTGTCAAAGCTCAAAAAACATTATCTACCACTAATAGGATGGGATTCAAACTCCATCCTACATATGTAGATGGATTAGTTTATCCCCACTCCTTATGAAACCAAAAAATGTATGTCATACAATATATTCAGTAAATAATAAGTAAAGAATGTAGATGGCACCCATAGGAAAACCCAGAGGGGATATACAAAGGACCTGTGAGGTACAAGGTACCAACACCTCTTTTGGCTAGAGTGTCAAAGCTCAAAAAATATGATCTACCACTAATAGGATGGGATTCAAACTCCATCCTACATCTGTAGATGGATTAGTTTATCCCCACTCCTTATGAAACCAAAAAATGTATGTCATACAATATATTCAGTAAATAATAAATAAAGCATGTAGATGGAACCCATAGGAAAACCCAGAGGGGCTATACAAAGGACCTGTGAGGTACACGATACCATCACCTCTTTTGGCTAGAGTGTCAAAGCTCAAAAAACATGATCTACCACTAATAGGATGGGATTCAAACTCCATCCTACATCTGTAGATGGATTAGTTTATCCCCACTCCTTATGAAACCAAAAAATGTATGTCATACAATATATTCAGTAAATAATAAATAAAACATGTAGATGGCACCCATAGGAAAACCCAGATGGGCTATACAAAGGACCTGTGAGGTAAAATTCATCCTGCTGATAGGAATTATAACATACTAGCGGTGGATCATGCCTATTTAATTAAGGGTTGAATAAGGCTGAAACTTGTTTTGTATGTGATCACACGTATGAAAGAAGGGAATCAAATCACTTTTAAAGGTCCACGAAGAAAACCAGAAGGGAAGCAAATCAACATTTTTTTCTTTATAAAAAATGTATGAAACTAAGCATAAGTGCAATCAAGACATGAAAATTGTGAATGGAGCATCATTTTAGTGGTCATGTCAATGTATTGGTGAGGTGTATGTTAGGGTTCCATCCTTGTTGGGTTTGATACACCCATAGCATGATATCAAAAAGGTATGAGTCCAGGGTCAAATCTTGGGCAGCTTTGGCAGAATAAATACCCATCAAACTTGTCTTCTACTACATCACATGACACCCCACAAGGCCCTTGTTCTATGTCACTGAGTGGGGAACAATGACAAATGGGACATGCTAGGGTATCATGTATGAAACATATTGTCCATGTGTCAAACCCGATGTCCTACGATGTCTCAATGTGTTGGATGTGCTAGGCACAGAAAGGGAGTACACTGAGGGTTAAAACAACCATAAAAATGTGTTTTCCGTAATTATATTCACTCCCGTAAGAGAAGAGAAAAGGATCAAGTAATGTGAAAGTTAAGGAAAACATGATCTATAGAGGGATTGTTGGACATGTCCCATGTCGGTCGCAAAAATATCAATATCCAGAAGTATTAGCTCATAAGATAAAGAAAGTCCATTCTTTGTAGTGCAACCACTCAAGGCTTGTTTCTTGAAGCACTTCCAACAAATAGAAAAAAAGAAACAAAAATAATAACACTAGAATGTATAACATGTCAATAATGTATATGATAAGTCCATGTTGTAGTTTAAGGGTACCTCCATTGAAAACAATAAAAAAAATGTTTTTGTAGTTTCTTACTTGGAGGTCACAATTTCCTATAAGCTCTCTCAAAAGAACAGTAAAGCCTCAGTGGAGAGAACTTAGTATCATTTTTCTTCATTGAATTTCAAAACATTGCTCTCATTTTTATTCATTGAGTTTCAAAATATTGCACTCCACTGTGTCAACTTTATTGGCTTTTGCATTCCTCAGTAGTTCCTAGTCTCTTGTATTGTATTGACTTGGCACTCCCACTTTGTATTGACAATGGATAAACTTAATCCATTTAACCTATTTTTGCGGTCTATTGTTGGACATTAATAAAATTTCTGATCTTATCAATACCACATTTCTTATAGTAAGGATAGTCTTAGTTGATACCTAAGATGACATAATGCAGATTATTTCATATAAGAAGATCCATTACCTACTCTAAGAGGAGACACAGGTCTATGGGAAGTTTATTCTGCTTCCTTTGGATCCCAATGAGTTTCATGCCTTAGAACATCTTACCTCATCCTTGTTTCAGTCTCTAGGGAAGAGTCTCTACCCTAAAAAGGTCTCTCCTCTTCCTATTGCACCCTCTAACCAACACGCTGTTTAGCTTCAGTTATTAGGTCAATGTTTCACTCCACTAAGGGAAGCATCAAGCATTCATTAGGTCTTAAATGTTCCTATACTTAGGGAAAAATTATATCATTTAATAAAGCGTTTAGGTGTGGGGTACTCTTTCATACTTAACATCCTCTAGTTTGGGAAAAATTTCAATATTTGTTTCCATATGTGAAGACTTTTATTGGTTATTATGTGGACATGGATGGTTGCTTCATTTTCCAAGGTGGACAATCTTGATGGGTGCAAACCCCCTTTGAGGACCTTGCTTGTTGAACAAGTAATATTGAAGGAAGCCTTTGGAGGAGGCTAATGTGGGCATCTTTTGGTTGCTTTGAGAACTTGGTGGGTTGAAAGTCCATGATTAAGGTATGGATTCACTCCTAAGGTACTAGCTCGTAATTGAGAATATCAGTGGTTGGGATCAAAAGGACTACAAATCCATCCTTAATGTAAAGTCGGATAACCTTGTAGGTTGGAGCCCCCATAATGTTTTTCTTTCATGGTGCCACCATATGAGTGTCGATAGTAAGATTAATTGGCCCCATCCCATTATGAAGTAGAACCATTAGCTGGTTTAAGACTGATTACATTTGACTGTTTACATATTTTAAGAGTTTATTTTGGATGATGGATTTCTGGTCATCCTCTTCAACAGTATGAATCTCAAAATATATACTCCCTTCTACATCAACATAATAGGCTAGGACCTGTCCAAAATCGTAATTGGGTTTCCTCATATCCAAAGGATAGGTGAGTTTGTCGGTTTCATAGTGTGTGGTCTGTGCATCTGTCCTCGATAAACAAAAGGTTTATTGTCAATGTCGATAAAAATACTATACAAGCTGGAAATCATGCACTGGTCATTACACATATCATTATTTGTTGATGCTTCCTTTTCAGGAAGTGGAAATATCTAGAGTAGAGTTACCAAATATGGCATTTTTTTCCACATTATTTACATGTATTTGGAAATATTGCATATTTCCACTATAAAGAAGAAGCTATGACAAATTTATTAGTGGATATTCCAATAGTATTGGCAAACAATTATTGGAAAAGTGGCCCCTAGGCCGCTCATGATATTGAACATTCTTTATGAATGTATTGTTGTTTACACCCTTTAAAGTACCTCCCATTTTTCTTTTATCCATTTGGTCTTCTTCACCTAGAACCTATATCAATTTATGTGCTCACCTTTGTGTTGTAATGGGATGTTTTATAACCTTTCTTGGATCTACAAATAAAACACATCATTAATTTTAGCACTTGGGGAAGAGGATATTGCATCCTCATTGTCAACATTCATCCCAAACAGATCTTTAATAGTGTTGTGATCAGTATTTGTTGAAAAGAAATGACTTGCAGCAAAGTAGAGGCCTCATGAGTATTCCTTTAACAACTTTATTCAAAATGAACAATCCTCAAGAGTTACATCTATCATTTAGGCATCAACATCCTCGTCTTGGAATGAATTCTCCAAAACAGTTGGCCCATAGTATACTTGTACAATAGGAATTAATGCTATAAAACACATCTCAAATGAATGGATGCTCCAAAAAACGTTTGATAGTTGTCTTTTTCATTGTCTAATAATATGCAAAATTCCCATTGTAGTGATGTCACTAGGATGCCAATATCTAAAGAAACCTCAACATTAATCTTGAGATGTGTTTTCTTCCTTTTCTTTTCAAATTGTCTATTAGATGGGATTATCCATACATGGGATATCTCAAGGATGAGAGGACCACAACCAAATACATTGAAAATAATAGGAGGACAAAACTCTGTCATTTCTAAATTATGATCATGAACTTCTATCCTGATGACACTTATTGACTCAACATGTACACTAAAAAACTCAATTGATACACCTACGTAGACTCTACACTGAATGCCTGCAATTCTTGAGGTTTTCATCTTTTGGTGACTATGCAAAATATCACAATGTCATGCTTAGGCTTGCTAAGGTTTATACAATGTCATGCATTTTACTCATTAGAAGTAGAAGAAAGTTATTATTGGATTCATTTAATTTGAAAGAGTAGTTATAGTTTGCAAGAAATATCTCCTTATCTTAGCTAGTATTCATTGAAAGGAAAGGCTTATTTGATTCATATTCATTTTCATGATTTGAGTCAGTCATCACACCACGAGTTGCACTTCCATCACCCGACTGAGTAATACAACCATTAAAATTTAACTCGCTAACTCAACACACTTTAACCTCGCTTGAGGATAAAAAGAATTTGGTAGTTAGGTAGGAAACCGGGTATAGGCATCCAAATAATTCCCCCCTTGTCATTTTCATCTGAGACATAGTTGTTGTCATCTAGGGTACTAAAATCCTCTAGTACTTATTGACACTGTCATCGACCAGTTTGTGGAGGGGCCTCCCGTTTTATCGGGAGTTAAGCCACGAGGATTTATTCTGGATGGACTTTGTGGAATGCCACACTCCACTTAGCGCCTGAGGCATATCTATCCATTGTCTTCCTTGTAATCTACCGTATTGGTGATACAGGGGCGATAAGACAGAAGTGTCGAAAACCTTCTCCAACGTGTCATGAATGAGGTAGCTTAGTGACTTTTCTTCTAGGGATATTTTACCCAGGATCCCTTTCGGTAGAGGGATATCCTTCCATTATTGGTCTCTCATTTTGTATTGTTTGACTTGGATTTCATCACCTTGCGAAGGATACGATTTGTCGAGGTCTCCAGCTCCTAGTTAGGAAGTTTGCTTGCTATTTCACCTCTTTAGAGGGTCTTTTTCTTTTTAGTGTTGCTTGTTGGCATTCTGGCCACTTTTGCTTCAGCTCACTTACTAAGACACCGATCCCAGTACAGTTTTTTGAGCTTGATTTTTTGGCCTGCGAGCCTTGTCTTTTCCTAGCTCCCCTTTTGCACGCTCGGTTGCTTTAGGGTTTTTGATTTCTTACACGGCCAGTTACCAATTATCTGATGATGTGTGATGTCCTCTTCTCCTAGGTCTTCGATATGGTTGAGTTAGATGGTCTTCTCAAGGGACTAGACACCCCTTGATGGAGCCACTAATGCTTGACCTTAGGAGTAGTCTAGAGGACCACGTGATCACATCATCCGTGTGGACTTTTCCTTTTACTGTGATGATGGAATTTCAGGTTATATGGAACACTGGTACATTTGAGAGAGATATGATTGGTTGTACCCCACCTTGGTTGATTGTCTTTTGGTCCTTTCATTTTGTTGATAATATTTTTGTGGTACCTTGCCTTTTACCTTTTGGGTCTTTTACTCATCTTGGGTTATCTTTTGATTTGTACCACCTTTTTTGTTTTTGATCTTGTGGGTACTATGGTAGTTTGTCCACATTTGAGGTACACCCCCTTTGTCCAAATTGTTGTGAGTCTTTATAACCACTTCTTACCACCCTCCAGACCTTAGTTAGGAAGATTGCTTGCTATCATACCTTTTAGAAGTCCTATTTGAGTTACAAGAGGTAGTTACAAGGAGCTATTGCATATATTTGACATTATTTGACCTTCCATCTCTTTGGCATGTCAAATAACAGGTAGTTACAAGGAGTTATTGCAATATATATTTGACCTTATTTGTACCTTCCCCACAATGGTTGATTTACTTTTGGTCCTTACACCCTGTTGTTTATTGGTCTTGTGGTACATTTTACTTTCATTTTTTTGTGGTACCTTGCCTCTTACCTTTTGGGTCTTTTACTCATCTTGAGTTATCTTTTGATTTGTACCACCTTTTATGTTTTTGGTCTTATGGGTATAACTATGGTAGTTTTTCCACATTTGAGGTAGTACACCCCCTTAGTCCCAAGGGTTATGAGTCTTTATACCCACTCTTTTCTGTTTGACTTGTACCTTATTGGTTGGTCTTTGTACCCTTTGGTTGGTCCTTGTACCTTACTGGAGGTCATGAGTCTCTTTGGCCTCGGTCTGCTGGCTGTCAGCTCATCTTTATTGTGATTGTACTGATCCTTTTGACTATCATTGAATTTATTTGATTGACCGTACCATATCTCTCTCTCTCTGGTTTGTACTAACCCTATAATAGGGTCACTTGGTTCCTAGAGTTGACTGGCCTCTAAGAGGCACAGTCATTTATGAAAGTAACTCTTCTGAGTATATTACAGGAAACGTCTACACCCAGGTAATCAAATATGTGTTGGTAAGACTTAAGTAATCAAATATGTGGTAAATCATTTGTATTAAGTAGTTAAGACTTGTCCCGTCAGAAAAAAATTTGTTGGTAATCAAATATCTGTTGGTAAATATTTTTAAGAGTGGAGGAACTCCTCGATTGAACTTGTGAGGAAAATTATTTTGGAGAATAAGTTTCCTGACTATCGGACAACAACAAATATCTATTCAACAACATATGAGATATTCTGGGAACTAGGTGGGAAAATAATTATAAACCTTCAATTACCAAGTACTATAGAGATGAATGACTTAATGAAAACCATGCAAATTCCATCATTTAATAGGATATATTAGGACAAAGCCATCCTTGAGAGGTGGAGAATGGATTTGTAGAGTTTTCCACTAAACTTGAGAGATTTAGATGTTACAACATGATAGGGACATGGGACTAAGAAGGTATATGATTAATGGGCAACACGTGGGGTAGCATATACTCTTTTACAATAAGTCATCACAAGGTTCCTTTCTTAGGTTAGATCATCCTTTTGTTACAAGAGTAATTGTTGCACATATGAGAACGTGAACACTTTGAAAAACAATCGCCTTGAATATAAGAGCAAGGTAAAAGTGTTAGCCATACTGCATGTCATCGATGATAACCTTCCGAATATTATAGAAACAGATGCTTCAGACCTAGGATGGGGAGGAGTTTTAAAGTAGGTAAGAAAACCTAAAGAAGAGGAAATAGTCCATTTTGCATCAGGAACTTGGAATAAAACTGAGCATAACTATGCCACTGTCGATAAAGAAATCCTTGCAGCATTGAGATGCATAGAGAAGTTCCAGATTCATTTGTTGAACCATGAATTTATCATAAGAAAAAATTGCTCTAGTCTTCCATTTGTGCTAAACAACACAATAAAAAATGCAACAGCAAAAGGAAAGTTTGCAAGATGGAAAGCATTGTTTTCCTGTTATAAGTATACTGTTGAGCACTTTTCTGGGAAAGCAAATAGCATTCTTGACTTTTTAACAAGAGAATATTTGACACATAAGTATGCTGTTAATTTTTAACAAGCGAGCCCCAAGAAAGCGAGCGTAGAAGGTCGAAGCGGAATCCAGTGGGCCCATAACCCACAAGTAAACATGGAAATCTCTTCTTGGACCGGAGGAAAACATCAGATCTATAATATTAGTGATAATATGAGTTGGTTGGATTATATGCAAACATGGAAACCTAGGTGGGAGTTAAGACATATTGAAGTATTAGATGCTAACTTACATGGATCTGATGTTTTTATTAAACTAGTGCTAGAACTCAGAAGAATGCCTATGGGATCCAATATTGTACCAGAGATGATTTACAACAACTCCCTGAGAAAAGCAGCTGATGCAAGCAATTGGTTAACACACCTCTACCATGATCTTAACTTAATCACGACAGAGGTCTCTACACATCACCCCAGGCTACAACTAGACCATAAATACTATTGTATTAACCGGATATGTTCTTTGAAAGCATGGCCACATGAAGATGCTAGTCTCTGGTTTCCAAGTACTACCCACACTTATGAAAAATATAAAACATTATGGTGGGATTTCTTGAGAAAAGAAAATACAGATAGAACATATTATACCATGCTAAAGTTTGAACATCAAAGTACACATATACATGAGGATCCTCCATTCTACGGCCTTGATTGGATGAGAGACTAGTGGCAATCATTCGGCATCAACATGACAGCATTAGAACCAACTGTTATTTATAATCTAAAACAGGACGTTGGAGAATCTCTCAAACAAGTCAAAGATATTTTGCAGACAAAGATTACTGAGGATCAAATCCTTGACTACTACATTCAAAAGAAACAACAATGGCTTGTCAAAACCCGCATAGATGTCCACATGCATCAGAATAGACGTGTGGTCCTGAGGTCTCTTTATTCAAAGGCATGGGATACTCAATTCAATGTCTTTCGAGAATTATATGGTCCCCCATACTCCGATGATTTGTAAATATCTCAAAAGTATTTGGCTATGAGTGGGTCCTGTCCATTCAGACTGTCATAATAAGATTCCATTCGGCTAAGAGAGTGGGCCCGTCCTCTCTAAGTTTTAGGTATAGAACCATTTGAGGCATTCGAGTTTGGTCTCTCTCTGCTTTGTGTCTGAGTCTGAGAAAAGGTGTATGCTTTGCAACTAGCCTTTGTCATATTAGATTGCAACAAAAACCTTGTCTCTCCTTATGTCTAGCGTCTGTTAGGAAAAGGAATAAAAGGAGTATGCTCTATGGATGGCCCTCGTGGTATCAGATCACTCCAGAAACATGATACTTCCTTAAGTATAAATATTGAGTCTGTATCTGTCCGAGGAATTATGCTTTGTCTGTATTTCAGTTTAGATTTTAAATAAGATTATACAAGTTTCACAACATTATATAAAATATTGTTTTTGAATATTTGTGAACGCTTATTAACCACCTCAAAGATCTTAGTTTTGAAAGTCATAAAAACTTTTAGAAGTTTTCCATAATGGTTAGTTATTTTTATTTTATATTATTATTGCTAAATATAAATATCTTACTAAATGTGAGTGTAATTCAATTACCAAGGTGATGAACGCAAACTGATGGGATGAGAGAGACTTTAGGGCCATGACGACAAAGATAGTTAGATGGTGTGATATGGGACTCAAGACCCAAAGGAGCAATAAAAGACAGCTCATAATTGCATGAATTTATACTCCTAAGAAAGATAAAGTGATCCTCTTCCTCATCACTTGAATGTCTACATTTTGAGAAAGGGAATGCGATACAAGTCACCTTATGAAAGGCGCTACACGTCACCTTTTAAGAGGCGCTATGCCTTGCGGTCCTATCTAAAAAAATTTCCCATGGTGCAGGTAGAACCAAACAGGTATTTGTCAGATCTGTCTTCCTTGAGCGAGGGCATTTTATGAAGGCTAGAGGAAAGTGAGACATCTAGTAGGTCTACAAGAGTTTTATCAACTAGATGTCAAAAGAACAGGAGAAAATTACTTAAATGCATGGAATTTTTTCGCGTTCAAGGGGGGTCATGTTCCTATGATGATGATACAATAGGAGACGTCGAGGTTCCCTTGAGGTACAGACATTTAGTGAAACAATGGGTGCCCAAGGATCTTCTTCAACCAAACACAGATTTTTGTGTGAACGAGAGGATATATTGAATTGCACCGTCGTCATTACATGGTTTGGGGTTGTTTTGCATGGATGGCATAAAGGTTCATCACGGAACATGTACAGAATTGATGGAGTATGTTGGACCTTGTTACAACTACAAAGATTGGATGCACCTAGTCCAATATACACAAAGTATGCGTAGATATGGATTTTCAGCAAACTATTTACAGTTGAAAGACAAAGATCAAAATATAGGATCAACGTTGTACATTGATGGAAGGCCAAAGGCCACATGGAATATTGCGAGGTTTATAAACAGTACACAACCAGGGTCTACAATTAAGCAACCAAACTGCGAATTTGAGGGGCGTGAAGGAAACCGTGTTTTTGTATGTGCCATTAGATCAATATCTACAGGGGAAGAGTTGCTTATTAATTACAATTTGAATCGAGTAGATACAAACACGGTTACTATGGGAGTGTTTGATCCACATCGCAGTTGGCATTTGTTGTCGGATACTAACTTCGTCATCCTCGACTAGTCTTCGCTGTTGATACAAATTCGACAAGTTTTGACCCGACATGACTTCGAAAACTTCATCACCTTCGACATGTTCAACGACCTCACAGTTCATGACATCGACATGCAGCGTCAAAATGCGACCAGCGATCATCGAACCTCGACATATTGTTTCTTTGTTTTCCAGTCGACTGTAACGGTTGAACAGTTGAACCGCTCTAACTTCTTCTTGTAACTGAACGTAACGGGAAGGCACCCAAGCGTCTCAGATTTCTTTATAAGCATGTAAACTATTGTAATATACATCTTATCTTGATCAATCTAGATCAGTTCGCATTCCTGCATATTTTCTGTGTGTATTTGTATTATCTGTATTGCGTAATCCTGTATTTGCTCATTCTGTTTATTAAGCTTCCGCCATAACAAAGTCGACTCATTCATTCGAACTGTTGTCCCCCTCATGCTTCCTGGACACGATACAGATCATTGGTATCAGAGCATACTCAGTTTTATTACTTAAGTTCTGCGTATACACTTCTCTCGAAGTTACCTGACTTATGCCAGTTCAAACTCGCTCGCAATCTCAGCAATCCAAGTAGACACGATCTCCAGATATGGCAGAAGAAATAGATGATAGACATGCATCCGACGAGACAGCACATCTTATTGAGCAAGCTCTGGCTTGAAAACGAACTGAAATGTTCACCCAGTTCAATGAGATTCTCTTGCGATTCGCTTCGACATCTGGAGGATCCTCGATGAGAACTCACTCTAATAAAATCAGTCCCTTCAAAGTGAAAAAGAAGCTCAACATATCGAATCTTGAAGGAAAGATTAACGCGGAATCCGTCGACAATTGGGTGCAACAATTGGAATCCTATTACGCTGTAAATCAACTCTCCGAAGCTAAAAAAGTCACCATTGCATCCTTAAAGATGTCAACCTACGTGCACTGCTGGTGGGAGAACCTCTCGACAAAGATGGAGAAAAACGGAGACCCCACCGACAAATGGGATAAATTTGTCAAACACATCCAGAAGGAATTTTACCCATCGAAATACCTCGATCAGTAGTATAAAAAGTGGCAGCAGCTAAGGCAATGGAAAGGCCAATCAGTAGAGAGTTACACCGACGAGTTCTATCGACTCATGGCAAGACTTGGCGTCCAAGAAGAAGAGAAATTGCTTGTTCTAAAATACACTAGCGAATTGTCTCAGTACATCCAGCAGGATATGGAATTTTTGATTGTCAATACACTTGCGGATGCTTTCCACTATGCCAACAAACTGGAAACCAAGCAGAAAGGAAAAGCACGTTTCGCGACAAAGCCGACATCAGGAAGACCACCCGATAAGAAGACACCAGTCGATCACAACAAGTCGAGATCTTCTCAGCCGACACCGCCAAATCCTGACAATGGTAAGAAGTCTTTTCACAAGAGGGAACGTAGCAAACAATCGTCGACTGGAAAATGGTGCGATTACCACCACTCATCTTGGAATGATACGTCTGAATGAAAAGCTCGGAAGACATTGTTGGCGAAAGTGTCGACCTCCGACACGTTCGACAAGATGGTGGAAGAATCTGATCCAGGCGCAACGACCCTTTTGACCTCGACAACTCAAGCAGCCTCTACTATTGTCACTGAGGAGGAACGAGAGCGCCTGTTCCATACACGGATATGGGTCCAGAGCAACCCATTGCATCTGATCCTGGAAAACGGGAGCCAAAAGAACTTCGTTTCTGAAGAATTGGTGAAGAAATTAGGTCTTGTCACCACTCCACATCCTCAGTCTTACAACATCGGTTGGATGAAGGATGGACAAGAACTACGGATCACTCGACAATGCAAGCTCGGCTACTTCATAAAACCTTTTGAAGATGAAGTACTCTGTGACGTGGCGCCACTCTCTGTAGCCGATGCCCTGTTTGGGAAAACTTACCTCTGGGATAGACATGGAATTTATCAGTCACGACCTCATAAGGTGATTGTCAGAATATGAAATCGATGGTTCAGCATACCAGAGCGTCAACCTACACTGACGGTTGCACTGATATCTGCCAAACAGACGAAGAAGCTCATCAATCATGCTCAGAAATTTGCATTAATCAAGATCAAGCCGCAACATTCTAAGAAGACTGCAGCAACGAGTTGAGCCACCGACCAATGCAGCTCTCGACAGAAGCAACAAGTCGATCATATTCTTGATGAGTACCAGAACCTCTTTCAAGCTCCAAACGGAGTACCTCAGCATTGCCAGGTAAAAGACTCCATTGAACTTGTTCCTGGTTCTTCTTTGCCTAACGCATCTGTTTACAAAAGATCCATTCTCGAAAATGAAGAGATTTGCAGACAAATCCAAGAGTTAATCAACAAAGGTCATATTTGACCCAGCGCCTCTCCTTGTGGAAGTCTAGTCGTCCTAGTTCCGAAGAAAGACGGGACTTGGCGCATGTGCATCGACTACAAAGCTCTCAACAAAATATCGGTGAAGAATCAGTACCCTCTTTCGCGGACAGACGAGCTTATCGACTATCTGAAAGGTGCTAAATTCTTTACTAATCTCTACCTCAAGTCAGGATACCATAAGATTCCAATCAAGCCCTCAGATGTGTGGAAAACTGCTTTCAAGACCAAGGAAGGATTGTTCGAATGGTTAGTCATGCCTTTCGGCTTAACCAACGCACTTGCGACCTTCATGCGACATATGGATAACCTTCTTCGACCTTTCATCGGAAAATGGGTTATTGTCTATCTCGATGACATATTGATTTTCAGTCGATCATGGGAAGAACATGTCGAACATCTTCGACAAGTCCTCGACACTCTCCAGCAACATCGGCTCTATTTGAACATGGACAAGTGCTCTTTTGCGATGACCAGCATCAAATATTTGGGGTATGTAATTAACTCTGCGGGCATTCACGTCGATCCAGACAAAGTAAAGATCCTCAAATATTGGCCCATTCTTGGAAGCATTCAAGAACTAAGAAGTTTTCTTGGTTTGGCGAATTTCTACCGACAATTCATACTCGGCTTTAGTCACATAGCCTGGCCCTTGAATCAATTGACGAAAGGAAATGGGAAAACTGTCTTTCAGTGGATAGAAACACATCAAGCAGCTTTTGAACAGCTCAAACATAGGCTCTACACTGCACCAGTACTTGTGTTACCTGATTTGCATCATCCCTTTGAGATTGAGATGGACGCATCGGACTACGCCTTGGGCGCAGTGATCACTCAGTCTGGTCACCCAGTTGCTTTTCATTCCGAGACTTTTAACAACATGGTTAGAAGATACTCGACGTATGAAAAAGAACTGTATGCCATTGTGCAAGCTCTTAAGCAATGGAGGAATTACATCCTTGGCAAGGAAACGGTCATTCTTACTGATCACAAGTCTCTACAGTTCGTTCCGACACAATCAAAGTTGCAGACAAACCGACAACTCAAGTGGATTAATTACCTACAACAATTTTAGTTGGTGATTAAGTATCGAAAAGGCAAGGCTAATGCTGCTGCAGATTGCCTCAGTCGATCACCTATTACTCTCCTTTTAACAGTGATGAGTATGCAAGGTTATGACACAACCATTTGGAAACAGTTGTACGAGGACGACAACGACTTCTCAGCAGTCTACCGACAGTTACAGACTAACAAGTCGTCGACCTCAGACTCTGAATACTTCCTAAAAGATACCTTGCTATACAAGCTTTGACAGCTTTGTGTACCGACCGGTGAGCAACGACAACAACTCATTTGGGATGCGCACTACAGCAAGACCGTAGGACATTTTGGAATAGCAAAGACACTTGCTATTCTGCAGAATTATTTTTGCTGGCCTACACTTAAATCTGACGTCAACAAGTACATTCGATCATGCGTGGTTTGTGCCATTACTAAGCCACCTAATCGACGACAGGGATTGTACACACCTCTGCCAGTTCCTAGTCAACCATGGGAATCTATTTCTATGGACTACTTGATGGGTTATCCTACTACCAAACATTAGCATGACGCGATATTAGTAGTAGTCGACCGATTTTCCAAGATGGCCATTCTCATACCATGTAAGAAGACCACAACAACACAGTAGACTGCTTATCTCTTCTTTACACGTGTCTGGAAACACTTTGGTTTACCCACAACCAACATTTCCGACCGAGATGCCAGATTCGTCAGCATCTTTTGGAAGACCCTATGGCAACAACTAGACACGCGAATCTCATTTTCGACAGATTTCCATCCTCATATCGACAGACAGATGGAAGTTGTGAATCGCTTGGTAGTACAACTGCTTCGCATGTACAATCACCAACATCGACGCACATGGGATGAAAGTCTTCCATACATTCAGCACAGCTACAATCATGCTCAACACAGCTCTACAGGAAAGAGTCCCTTTGAGGTCTGTTACAGATTTCAACCCTCAGCGCCTATCGACTTGATCAACTCCTCGACACAGCCAAACTCCGACACAGATCGCAGTCATGGAGAAGTTGATAAAGCCGTCAAGTTTTGAGAACAAATTTGCGACATTCAATGACAAGCACAGGATATGTTGCAAAGAGCCAATGAGAAATCTAAGGCCCGACACGACAAGCATCCCATTCCTCATACATTTCGCATTGGGGATAAGGTCTGGCTACATCTTAAGAAGGAGCACTTCACAGGTCCTTTCAAGAAGTTATAACCTTTGCAATATGGTTCATACAGTATTCTTCGATAGATTGGTGACAACAATTTCCAACTCAACATTCCTGCTTGCTTGGGTCTGCATCCAGTATTTAATGTGGATCTACTTCGACCATACCATGCACCCTTGTTGGAACAGAATGATTTCTCAAAAGCAGAACCCGAAGACATCCATCCAGATGTTTAGGAGCCTCTTCCTTGCGACACCATTGTGGGACGACGGGTACACCTTACAAGGACGAACACAACTCCCTTATTTCAGGTAGCCAAAGCTATCCAGATCCCATCTCAAGGAAAGTGGTACTCTGATACTGAAGTGATCAACTAGTTTCCTCACCTTTGCGAGCAAACAATGGGGTCCCTTGTTTCTTAAGGAAGGAGATCTGATACACATCCCAGTTGGCATTTGTTGTCGGATACTAACTTCGTCATCCTCGACTAGTCTTCGTTGTTGATACAACTTCGACAAGTTTTGACGCGACATGACTTCGACAACTTCAGCACCTTCGACATGTTCAACGACCTCACAGTTCACGACATCGACATGCAGCGTCGAAATGCGACCAACGACTATCGAACCTCGACAGACTATCTCTCTGTTTTCCAGTCGACTGTAACGGTTGAACCGCTCTAACTTCTTCTTGTAATTGAACGTAACGAGAAGGAACCCAAGCGTCTCAGATTTCTTTATAAGCATGTAAACTATTGTAATATACATCTTATCTTGATCAATCTAGATCAGTTCGCATTCCTGCATATTGTCTGTGTGTATTTGTATTATCTGTATTGCGTAATCCTGTATTTGCTCATTCTATTTATTAAGCTTCCGCCATAACAGAGCCGACTCATTCAGTCGAACTGTTGTCCCCCTCGTGCTTCTTGGACATGATACAGATCAGTGGTACATATAACAATTTACCCAAACTTTTATTAATGAATTTAACATCTTAAGTATTTTTTCGTTAGTTTATTTCATTTAAATTTTCCATATTTACTTCGCAGGCTAGTGATCGGGAAAAATCCCCGCCAGCAGATGGTCAGAGGAGTCATCTTCCTCGAGGGAGCAGGTATACATCTTTGTAATAGTAAAAATATAATAAGAAAAAAGATTTTTTTTTTGCATTGTTTTTTCATTAGTGTATTGGTTTGGTTTATAGAATTTTATCTATATTTGATGCAGAACGTTGATTGGGAAAGCCAACCGAATGTTCATCAGACGACAATAGCCTCGAGGGAAAAAGTAAACATGATTGTAATTGTACAATTTAAATATGTCACAATGTTTTCTCATTATATTAATGTTTCAATGAATATTTTGGTTTCGTTTAGGTAATTTTCTCTATGTTTTTTATGCAGGCCGGTTCTGTAAGGGTCACAATAGATCATACCATACCTGCCTCGACACAACAGGTATACATATTTGTAATAGTAAAAATATAATATAAAGAATAGTTTTTTTTTTGCTGTGTTTTTTCATGAATAGTTTTGGATTCGTTTAGGTGATTTTATCTATGTTTTTTATTTAGGGTTCTGTAAGGGGCAGCTCCTAGCTATTAGCAGATCGGGGAATGTCACATATGACCATTGATTCGATGAGTGGATCACGATCCTCGAGGTTGCAGGTATAATTCATTGGAATTGTACCAATATAATATGTAGCATAATGTTTATTTTGTTATGTATTTTTCGTGTGTATACTGGTTTCGTTATGATAATGTTTTCTACTTCTTTTTTGCAGGGGCCGGATGATTGGGGCAAGTCCACAGCTGTGGATCAGACGACACCATCATCTAGGCATCAGGTAAACCTAGTTGTAATTTTAGGAATCTATCATGATAGATATGTTTTGTTAATATAATTTTAGGATTAATCTATCATGATAGAACTTAGTAGTGTTTTATATATTTTTGTTGCAGACCAGTGAATCGTTGTATGAAACAACATCGCAAAAATATTCAATAGATCCTGAAGTGGCTGAGATGCTTACCGATCCCGACATAATTGGTGAAGCTACAAACCCATTTAAGATGATAGACAAAATCTTGAATAAATATAGTGCGGAAATCGTTTCTCTGCTATTCAAGGTTCCGCAAACAGACCAGATTATAGCAAGGATTAAATTGTTGGATTGAAGATCTGAAACCTTACGAGTAAGTTGAGGAATCTTGAATCATAAAATAATTCATTTATAACTTTATAATTTTCTTTGTTATATGATAGTACTGAACGTATAAAATGTGGTTTGTATTTACAGAATTATCTGAGACCACACAATAGTTGTCAAGGCAGTGTTGGCCCCAGCGAGGCTCATGGAGAGATGTCGCATCATGAGAAAATGACTCCACGTGCATCAACTCCTTCGCCATTGTTGTCGACTGAAAATTCGGCAACCCGTTCTGAAACACCATGGACCCCATCTATGAGCGCACCAACTGCTAGTGACTGACGCACACCAGATCGTCCAGAAGAAGGGGTCGACACCGAGACTCTTAGTAATATTGATATCGCCGAAGCTGCATTTCCAAGATATTCTCGTGTCACTAGCACGGGAATAGTCGAGGCAACATTTTTGGTGGACAAATATCTCGTCCCAATAAAGATAGAGAAGATCCCAGGTAATTAATATACGTTGATCAAGTTAGTGTTTATAATTTCATTGCAATATATCGATAAAACGTTTTTTTTTCAACTAATTCTGATCATGGCATGATCGTTTTGCAGGAGATAATGTTTTATATAAACAAATGAATAACTTTTACTTGGAGATATTTGGGCCCACCATCCGAACAAGGTGGGATAGACAACCGAAAAATTTAAAAGATGAGCTTACTAATCGGTTGGTTGGCCTGTTTGGAGACAAGCCCTTCAATCAAGCCAAGGTCCTGAAAAAGGCTAGACAGCATATGAAGATTGTCCGAGAGAAATATAGGGTTCACCTGGAAAAAAAATCATAGGTATGAGCGCCCTCCAATGATTCCAGCAAAGGAGTGGAAAGCTCTAGTGGACAATGGAAAGGAGAGGGCTCAGAGAAAAGAAGGAAAGATAGCACCAGGCACAGGGAGGTATGCAATACTTTCCACAATGTAATTATAAACCTTATTATTATTGATTTCTATATCGAATTTGGAACATCTAATGTATTTCAACACTTGCATAGGCTGTCAGACACATCAAAGGCCACAAAGGAAAGACTGGAAAAAATAGGTCAGCACAAGCTTGGGCCTGGTGGTTATTCGAATTTGGTGGCACGAATTGTAAGTTTCGAAAAACCAATAATGCATACAAATAATAAATTTCAAATTATTTTTTGTTTTGTTGCACAACAAAATGTTAATTAACAACGTTATGCAAATATGCAGGCCGACCGATTCAAAGAATTTCCCACTGAGGAAGACATGAAGCTTGGCTTCCAACACAGATTTGGAGCTGTTGTTGAACGTCGAAAAAGCTTGTCTGGGCAAACACAGTCTTCTGGTACTAATCCATCCGGTGCACAGGTATATAGAATCTATATAGTTTAATGAAGATTTATTACTTGTGCAATCTATTCGTTATAAATAATTGCCATAAAATATTGACTCTGTTTTGAGCAGGAAAGCAATGATCCGCTTAATATCGAGGAGGGACAACAAAAAATCAAAGATCATGCTTCAAATCCTGGTAATGAATTTATTCATATGCTACAATTTTATGTATAGCATTGCAGATGGTGAACATTAATTTTAGTTCACCATATTTCAATTGCAGAGCATGTAGAGGGTGACATTGTACAGGTTGAGTTTGGACAAGAACATGAACAACATGATGTGGCCACAACAGGTTAAAAAACACCTTTGTAATGTTTTTTTAAAATGGAATACTTGTCATTACAATAGAAAAATATAACGATGTAACATTTTCACATTGTTGCAGCAAATCCGGACCCCTTGTCGCAAAATCCACGTCTGGATCAACACTCTAGGATGCAGACATCACAACAAGCTGATGAAGAACCAAGAACTGGAGGACAGGGTCCAAAAGATGATATTATTAGAGATTATGTACTAAAGAGAAGAAAAATTAAAAAGAAGTGTCTGAAAAAATATTGTCAAATTATTTATGATAATAAAATGTCGTCCATGATTTTTGGCCTCATGAATGAATGAATGATTTAATGAATGGTTTAATGGTTTAATGGTTTAATGATTCAATGTAGTAAACTGTTACCTTTATTGAATGTTAGATTTTATTGAATGAATGTGTTGACTGAATGAATGAATGGTTTATTGAATGTTATCTTTTATTGAATGAATGTGTTGACTAAATGAAACAATGGTTTAATGAATGTTAGCCTTTATTGAATGAATGGTAGATGAAAATTCATGATGAAATATGCATGAATTTGCACATATTTTTTTTTCAAGTACATGCATTGGGTATGGGGAATTGAGAGTGATGTGAGGGGGGGGAGGGGCCATAAGAGCTTCCACCTTCACGTGGTTGGTCTTGTTCAGTAGAGAATATTAAATTACTCTTGAAACAGAGAGGAGCTCAATGAATGGCTACGATGTTGGCTTTCTACAACCCACTCGCGTGTCATCTAATTTTTGACAATTTATTGGAGCTTGTTGTGATGTTTGGTTTCTCCTCATAACCAATTTCGAGTTTCCACAACTTCAAAGGGTGAGTAAATGATGCACTGGAACCAATATCCTTAACCTTCTCTTTAATTTCCTTGGAATCTCCTTAAGAATATTTGAATGAGATATGTCTCAAATCCTCTATACCATTTGAATCCTATCCATTATGTCCAATCTATAATTTCCCTTTTAAGAAATTTTATTAAAATGACCAATTTTCACTTTTTTCCCTATTTCGACATTTGACTAGTTTTGATGTCTAGGTCTCCAAATTGACCCAAGTGCTCCCAAATATTCTATGAGGGTGTATTAATGATATTAAGAATTGAATATGGTGTTTAGGGATGATTTATGACCCTCCAAAGACTTCTGCAAACTTCTTTAAGATTATGGACAAAGTATGGAATTCAACTAGCAATTTGAGGTTCAAATCCCCCCAGGGTAAGTACTGAAAATGGCTCTCCAAATGCCTTCAAAACCACTCGAAATTGTGAACAGAGGTAGGTTATGTCTAAGGGAAATTATTTAGGTCTCATTTTTTCCATTTATCAGTCATTAATTATGTTCTAATATTCTCCCAAACAACAGCAAAAATCACTAATTCGACCCTTGGGGAAATGGCACCAAATCTCTTCCAAATGCAAATAAAATGAGTAAAATGAGTAAAATGACTTCAAATGATTAATTGATGAACATGAAACTTGTAATACTCATAAATGGAAGTCCATACATCATAAATATATCATATAAACATTATTCCATTCGAAATCATCATCAATACATTGGCATACATCAATCTAGTAGGGGAATGGTCATTGTTTGCTCAATGATCATCAATTTTACATACAAACACTTGATATTTCGACCTGAAACTTTATGGAGATGAATAAAATAGTATTTAATTCATATTATAAAATAAATGGGGCATTAGAAGCTCCCCCAAATAGTACAATAGCTCACCAAAAACACCCTCCCTCAAGGATCAAGAATATGCAATGAAAACTGGAAATGGTTGGGTGAATGAGCTGCATTAGAAGAAGACACGAGCTATCCTGTATCTTACACCTGCAAATAAATACTCCATTAAAGCTCCATGAAAGACCTGAATGGCCTCTCCAAACACCAACTTGGATGGGAATCTTTCACGCTCGAAATTGGTTAAGGCAAGAAACTAGTCATCCACTAGCTCTCTCTCTACACAAATGCATTTTTCTCAAATGATCAAAAGCTCTTATATTACTTCATTTCTGTATTTTATAAACATCCTTAGTCTTCTAAGGTCCTCCATGGGTCAAATTCCTCCCAATAGATTCATGCCAACTCAAGTTGGGAAGAGATTCCCAAGTATGCCACTTGTCCTTCCAATTCTAGCTCTCTCCTTCTCCAATTTTGAATTGGTGTCTCTTTGGCTGCCCTAACTCACTTGAGCGCCCTCTTGGAGGCTATTTTTATCCCTGGCATGTCATATATGTCATATGTAAACCTTCAGGTCTTATTTGTGTCATAGGTGTCATAGATTCTTCATCATTGTTGTCATAGGAGTTAGGGAATCTAGCCCAAGTGTCCACAAACCTCTAGTTTGACTCTTCCTCTTCCATGGAGGTTACCACTCCATCCAAATTTGACCTATGATGCTAAATTCCATGTGTATGAGCCTTCTAAGTCATCCCAAGAACCTTAGGCTTCCCATGGATTTGAAATTGCAAGAGGAGAATGCCATTTGGCACATCAATTCTAGCTTGTGTGGGCCCCACAACCTCCATGTGTCTTCATGATCAATTGCCACTTTGATTTTCTCTTGCATTTATTTAATTAGATCATTTATTAAATATTTGTTCCATTCTAATGTATAACATCATTTAATAGCTCCCTTATTGCAAATCCCAATGTCTCTATCCACCCTAGGGAACTAGTAGAATTGATGGAATTGTCCTGCTATGCATTTATTTGAATGGCGACATTGCACAATCTCTTCCTGCAATAGAGAATATATCTCGTCTCTTTTTTCTAGGGAGAATAATGTGGAGAGTGAAGATTAAAGAGGACAAGAGGTTGTTTGTATCCCTAACCCAAGTATAAGAAATTGTCTATAGAGTTATAAGAAAACTAAAGGTCAACGCTATCAACGAGGTGGACATAAGTCCATGGAGGACATCAAGGGAAAATCCTATTTAATTGTCGTCGTTTATCTTCCAAGTGAATATTTCCTTAGTGTATATGTATTATGGATTGGTAAAGAAACATTAACTATGATGGGGGTTCATTGGAACTCCATAACAGTTGTTGGAGAAAATAGATGTTGGATAGTTCATGAAGGTTGTGTTTGCACACATAGGTTACCATTCAAATTGACATTGTTATAGAGATTGAGTGAGATGCAAGCATTGGAGAATCGTTTCCATGTCATAAGAAATTGATCCTAGCAGAAGAGGGCATACCACACTTCATTTAGTGGAATTGTTGAATGATGGAATATGCTTGTTGGGATCTTACAGAACAAGAAAAGACCTGAATTTGACTTGGTTATCATTTACTTCCAAGATGGATTGTATCCAAGTCTAATAATGAAGAGATACTTGCACACCAAAGATGGGAATGAATTCTAATTGAAGATTTTGAATATGAATATTGCTTAGAGTCTAGGGTTAGTGAGAATACTTCTGCACTGTGGGAGCAAGTGGAGCTAGAATTAGAGCTAGAACCATAGCCATAACTAGTAGACCAGTGAGCTAGAGCCAAAGCTCACTGGTCTACTAGTAGATAGTGGATTGGTAAAAAGCACATCAAATTATAGAGCCTCGAGCTCTTAATTACTCATGTATCTAGAATTTTCACAAATTGAGCCATTAACAAACTTAATTTGTTGTTATGGTTCAATATAAAAGGTAGATTGTCGAGACTCAAACATGCAGCGAGTCGCAAGGCTCCAGTTGACTTAGGCTTGATTCCATTTCCCCTCCATCCCATACCTATATATTGTCGCGACAACTGTTGAACAACAAAATTTGATACCCATGCCCCTATGATGCTAGTGTTGCAAAATTGCTTGGTATGGATGATTTTTTTTAATGTTTTTTTGAGCTATGTATTATTTTTTCTTAGGCTATGTTTTTTTGAGCTATGTATTAATTTATACTTGTCAATTGAAGTACAATTATTTAAATTTCCCTTCATCTTTGAAGGGCTCCAAGAACAAATGCCCTTCCAATAAAAATTAAGACCCACCCTTCAAATTTGATCACAACATAATAGTGTATTTTTTTTTTTAAATTACCATAATTTTGTCGGATATCCGACTTCCTCCTCTAAGATATCCGACGTTATTGCCATACCACCGATGGCTAAGAAAGTCGGATATCGGCCATTTTTACATGGAACTATCATTGGATATCCGACTGCCACTTCTAAGATATCCGACGTTCTTGCCATACCACCGACGGCTAAGAACGTCGTATATCGGTCATTTTTACATGGAACTATCGTCGGATATCCGACTTCCACGTCTAAGATATCCGACGTTCTTGCCATAACACCGACGGCTAAGAATGTCAGATGGCAGCCATTTTTACATGGAATGGTCGTCGAATATCTGACTGCCATGTCTAAGATATCTGATGTTCTTTATGTACCACCGACAACTAAGAACGTCGGATGGCGGCCTTTTTTTCATTGAACTGTCGTCAAATATCTGACTTTATATTAAGTGATGGCCGTCGGATACCTGAATTCATATTAAGCGCTAGCCGTCGGATATCCAACTCCATATCCATTGGAAGTTGGTGTCGGATATCCGACGGGTTGGCCTGCCGTCGGATATCAGCCAAATTTTGACCAACGTTTAAAAAATATGAAGGTTGTCGGATGGTCGATGACAAAATGTAGAAAATTCGACATATATGCCGTCAAATTTTGGGTCCAAAAAACCTAGTGGTAAATGTGAGAACTGGTGCCTGACTGATATTTTGCTTGAGCTCTTCAAAGGATTTATGTTGATTCTTCCCACACTAGATCCCCTTGCTACTAACTATTATGGCATGGAGGGGTGCATCCACAACTGAAAATGAAGCTATGAACTTCTGAAGGTATTGTGCCACCCCCAAAAGTATCCTAACTGTAATAAACTTTGTAGGAGTAGGCCACTTAGTGATCGCCTCCATATTTGCAAGATCAATATTAAGTTCTCCTCCACCAATCACATACCCCAAATACACCAAGGACTACTGAATAAGTTCACATTTCTTAAAGGTTTTCTAGCAGTTGATGTTTTTTAAGGTCTCCAACATCTTCTTGAGATGTGAGATATGCTCTTCCCAAGTAGCACTATAAACCAATATTTCATCTAGATATAATATAACAAACAACTCTATTGAAAGAGCATAATACATCATTCATAAAATGCATAAATGTAGCTGGTGCATTGAAAAAAAAAAAAAACATTACTAACCATTCATTTATACCTTGCCTAGTTTTGAATTTTATCTTCCAAGTGTCTTCTTCCTTCACTCGCACCTGGTGGTATTACGATTTGAGATCCAACGTGGTGAAGTACTTTGCATGCTACAACTAGTCCAACAAATCATCAATCCTAGGTAGAGAGTACCAATTCTTGAGTGTGATGTTCAAATCTCTGTAGTTGATGCACATCCTCCAAGTCCCATCCTTCTTGGGTACTATGATGATAGGTGACCCACAAGGTGAGGTTATTGGTCATATCACGCCCTACTCCAACAATTGATGCAACTACTTATTTACTTCATCTGCTTCTATAATAGATTGTATTTATAGTCCGATGTTCGCCATGGGGAATATGACAATAGTTGTATATCATGATCCACTATCCTCATAGGATGTATCCCCTTAGGCTCCTAAAACACTTCTTTGTATGCCTGCAAAATGTTCTCCAAATAGTGTTTCTGCTCTTTGGTGCATCCCTCCAAGGATGCCCTCACTTTTACCGATTCACCTTCTTGCTGATTTTATCTTAAGAAAAGCAATACAAACTTCCTACTTGAAATGATTAGGTTTTTCGCTTGGTTGGCACTTACCAGAGAGATTTTCAATTTACCTTTGTGCATGTTGAAGATGAAGGATTTCCCATCCTTGATCAAGTGGTATTGGTTGGATCTCCTCATGAATATCGCATCCTTTGTATACATGTAGGGGATTTTGAACACTACACCACAAACATACAGGGGTACTACGTCTACCTCCACTTCATCAACATACTTTGTATGTATGGAAAACTTGATATTGCGTTGTTTCATGACTCTGAGTTATACATCCTTATTTACCCATCCGAATGGGTAGGGACTAGAATGATCATGTACTTCCAATCCAATCGTACATACAAGATCCTCTGTTATGAGATTTCCATGCAAACCGAAATCAAATAGAGCATCGATCTTGGTATTCTTGACTTGGATCTTGGTATTAAAGAGTTCTGTCATATCTTTCAATTCATTAGAGTGAAGGCTACTCAAATTCACCTCCTTCTACGCTGTGGTACAAATAATCTTCTCATCCACATTCAAGCTGATTTCTAGCTCCTTGCTTGAGTATGTGGCTAGAAGGTTCTTCTTCTTGGCATCTTTCTTGTGGTTTTTGGGGTTCAGCTATGGATGTAGCTTCCAACACTTTTCTTCAGTGTGACCATCAATGCTATAATAGTTGTAGTGTTTTTTCGAATTCCTGCACTAATGTGTCATGGATATAGTCCTCTTCTCTTTTCCCTTCCAATCATTCTTCCCCTCCTTGGTATCATCTTGGCTCTCTTTTTGTTTTGAACCACTTGGTTGTCCTTCCTTATGTCTTGTGTTTTCCAAGTATTGTTCTTGTACACACACTTCATCAATTGACCAGGGCTTAAAGAGCATCACCTGCCTTTGTATGTGACTATGTAAACCCCCTGGATACTTGAGGTGTACATATGGGTTCTTGGGTGAGATACCCAACATGATAACCATCTTCATGAACTCAGTAGTGTATTATTGCACACTCTGCCCCTGCCTTTACCTAAAGTAATTCCAACGGATCCACTGGTCCTATACATACTTGATAGGGTAGAACTGGGACATGATGACGATTTTGAATTCCTCCCACTTAATTATTGGTTGATCACCCTCCAGCCTAAGTTCTTCTGTGTGGATTTCCCACTAGGTTAATGCATTTCCCTCTAACTCCAGTCGAGCAAATGAGATCTTTTGATCCTTGACTATTTGATGGATACTAAAATAAACTTCTAACTGTTGTAACCAATGATTCATTTTTAGAGCATCAATATCACCTTGATACAGCTTGTTGTAGACCTCCGCTTCCATATTGAAGAGAGATGTTGAGGGGGTTATAAAGCCTTTCCTATGTCATTATTATCATTAAATGAATGTATTAGTTAAAGATATAATGCATGAGAAGTTGGAGCGGGTGTAACTACTCCAAATTCTCTCTTCATGTATAAATAATACCATCAAGATGAATAATAAGGGGTTGAATGCATTCAATCCAATCCTTTGTCTTGATTATCTCTGTGTGTGCTTTTACTGTCTGCTTGAATACAACATTTTGGGTGACAGCAGCAGCTGATAGAGGCGGTTCGAATCTGGAAGATATCATGAAGATGGTACTTGTAAGAAGTCTGATCAGCATGGAGAAATGAATAAAATGGATGATGTGCCCATAAGATTACCAGATATGCAACATTTTAGTTAGAAATGTTCCGGTATGCTGCGCGTGGGTTAGTTTTCTTGATTTTTTTTCGCTACTGTAAAATTGCTTGAAATCAGTTCTGTAGATCTGGTTGCATATTCGATGAAGATCATATTTAAATGATGCAGCAATTCCCAGTTAAAGTAATTATTGTGGTATGAGACTTTGTGTCTGCCTATTTTGAAAGCAAATGTACGAAGAATTTTAATCGAAACGATTTGGAGTCTAACTGCAAAAGGGACATGCTACCATATCGAACTGTATAAGCTACTAATATTGACCACATAGTGTAATTCAGAAAGCTCTCATTGATTGACCTAAATATCTGTCGACTAGATTGAGCTTGCTCATACTTGTGAAAGTCGACCAGATTAGTCATCGTCCTATTGATATCACAATTATCAATGTGTTAGTTTTGGCTCATCATTCTATTGATCGACGGATATGATAAAACTGTCATCCATCTCTTGCCAACGATGTGAGTCTTCTCTATGCAATTGATTTCCAGTCTGTCACAGAGCTATCGACTATATAACGGACGATGAGCGCATTGAGCATAACACCATGAAGTTGAGTAGCATTAATATCTTGGCATAATTTTTTGTTTTTTGAATGACTGAGATTAGTGTGGGAAAAGGCCAACAAAGAAGACCATTTCAAAAGATCATCATCAAATACTGAAGTAGCCAACCAGAAAAATAGTCCAGATGGAGACCGACTAGAATGAAGGAATTCAACAAAAGTTTTATTTATGAATATATCCAACTAACTCATTATCGCTGACACATGGGCATGTTACTGTTCGATGTCAATTAGAATTTCTGTTCAGCAGTTCTACTAAACAAAATTGTGTCAGTCTGTCCCCACCAACCAGGATAGTCGCTTGCCATGCATAAGGGTTATAAATGTTAAGAGAACAACAATGTCAACGTTGACTTCGGCCACTGTGAGGAAGAAGCAATCAAGTGCCAAGTGCTTTCGTCGTGAGTTTACCAACTAGAATTTATGTCGGGTACAGTACTCAGACCTATCAACCATTCACGTTGAGGTTGATATAACTGTTTTGGTCGACCTCTTTTAATCTGTGTAAGATGGTCGATTGTAAAAGAGTAAGCTAAACTCTAGACCGTTTGCACCAAGAATCTGGCGATTTTTTCGGTGAAAATTCGGCTGAAATTGCTTAAATGACAGTTTTGGGTCGCTAGAATTGCATAATCGGGGTGCCCCAGGGGTAATCGAGGTCGCTGAATCTATTCCTGCAACCAAAATTGCAATTCAAGCAACCAAAATCGCAGTTTCAGCAATTTCCCCTTTGCCGGATTCCGGTGAAAATTGCGAGTAAAGGTGCAAACGGTCTAGAGTTTAGCCCACTTCGATTGTGAAATGTGGTCTATAATGATATTTATACATTTGGTCGAGCCATTTTTTATTCTTTTCATTTTTGAGGTCGATGTTCTAATTGGTCGACAAGTCTTTTGCAAAAGATAAGGTCGATATCATTAAATGTGATTCAATTTGGTCGATGTTAAAAGGAATCCATGGTCGATGTCCATATAATTTTATTTTGGTCGATCCTTTATTGATTTTGTAAATTGTCAGTGAACCATGCAGTCGATATGACTTTTTGTCGCCTTTCATTATATAGTCGATATGGTTGGAGTTGTCGAGTTTATAATTGAGTTGATTGAGTCATGTATATTTATAAGTGACTCTACTTTAAAGTTTTGAAGTCTAGAGGAGATCAAATGTGAGTCTCTTTTGAGGCAGACGATCCCCTCCAATCTATGTAATTCAGTCGATCTCTAGTCGACTAAGAGTCGAGTCAAGTCGAGTTGAGTCGATTCGAGTCATTCGACCACGGCCATGATCATATATAGTAGTCGGTATCAACCACAAGCAGCAAAACATTTACAAAATTGCAGGAATCCTCACGACAGATGAATTTGACAATGACCACATTCAAGCAGAAGCCACCTTACAACACACAGAAGAAGAGCTTAACTCTAGATGATGACATCATAACATTTGAATTGATTGAACCCCCTAGTGTTGTATTGCAGAGATGTTCCTGGATTGTGACCTCAGAAATCCAGAAGGAAGATAAATGGCATAGAAAGTCGAAGATCCAAAGGCACCGCATGCCTGAGCTGATGGATATGCCGGCCAGATGGAGATGCTTGGGCCGATGGAGATGTCGACCAGATGAAGTTCCAACTTCGTCGTCAACTCCAGTCACTCCTAACTTTCCATCCCTTACCCCTACCGACGGTACCAATCAAAATCCAACAGATCCACAGATCGAAGATGAAGCCGAAATTGTTGTCGTAGCAGCACCAGAAGACACCAGTATAGCAGCACCAGAAGACACCAGTATAGCAGCACCAGAAGAATCCAGTCAAGAAATACCAGAACAAGCCAACACTTCAGCACCTGAAGAAGCAGACACAATAGGAATAACACCAGAAACAACAAGACCAGAGCAGACAGAACAAGCCGCAGCCGACATGCAAGCAGATGCAGAAAAACAGCCAAAGGCGGCCGACCAACAAAAAGAACCATATCAGCAGAAAGAGGCTGCCGACAAAGCACAACAGGAGAAAAAGAGAAAGCAACAGAAAGAAAAGAGGAGACACGAGAAATAATTATAGAAGCAGAGGCAGCAGTAGCAGCATCTTCAGTATATTCAACAAGAAAGCTGTATCTCCATTCATTTGGACCAATTTGGCCCAATTTCCACTTATGATACACAAGAAGCGACATAGGAAGAGCTCTACCTACTTGCAGATGCACATACCAGAGAACAGAGGTAGAGAAGAATTGAAACACAAGAGCACATCCAGAAGCTGCAAGAGGAACAAACATCATTTTTGGCTAAGTGTGAAAACTTAGCGCAACAAGTCGTCCCGTTTCTGTCGAGGTTCGACACGACAGGTCCGCTTGACAAAGCATATCAAATATTCGAAAGTGTCGTGTCCGATTTGAAAGATGAATTGACCAAGAACCGACAAGAACATGCCGTAGAAAACCTCGACCTTAATGGAAAATCAATATGCAGCATTCACCGCAACTCACATCCTGCTAAGACAGTATACCAATCAAGCATCCACAGTAGCCGAAGTCCTGAGTAACTGGTATACTAATTACGGTAATGTATTTAAAGAAATGCAGCAGACACATCATTTACTCAGTGATCTGCATCAACAGCGACACAGCGCCGACGAAGCTCTCACCCAGACTATCGACGAACAAATCATCATGGAAAAAAGGAAACTTGAAAAATTAGAAAAACAGGAGGAACAGTGGATGAGCCAAGCTCGACTGAGCCTCTTCAAAGTGGAAAAGATCTGACCATATATTCAAAGATTGCTTTCAACCACTGATGACAAAACAAACCTTTTTGGTCACGACTTAATTAATCTGCAAACCATGTCTACTCAAGACAAAATAAAAAACTTGTCCAGCCTAACCTCATTGACTATCGACATTCAGAACATGTTGCACACTTGGGAATATTTCCAGCATCATCTCTATGTCTCTATCGAAGGCATCGTCGAAGTCCGTTCCCAGCAAAAAGCACCCTCCAGCTCCAGTTATGCACATCAGTAACAGCCACATCTATTTTGCGCAGTTAATTTTGCATCTCCTCATTTCTTCGGGACGAAGAAATATTTTGTGGTGGCGGATATGTTGGAGGAGCCTAAGTCGGCTTGTCGACTAGGCCCTCTTCCCGACCTATTGTAAAGCATGTCGACATTTGCATCAACCAATACATTTCGGGTTGGTTGGTTGAACCAACAAGCAGTTATATAACTGTAGGTAAAACATATATATAGGCTGGTGAGCCGATGCATCGATTAGATTGGATCTATTCATATGTATTGTTCTGCATATCTTGCTGAGTAATAAAAGGATTGTGCTTCCTCTCCATATCTTGTATGTTGTCCCTGTATCTTGTGTGCTTTCTTATATATAATATGTATCACTGATAACAATGTAACCCCCTCGACCACAACAAGAGACTAGGAAGGAATATTGGTACTGTAACTCGACTGTTCTTTCTCCGTCTCTTTCATCGACTCCTTTTCAGGGTCACTTTTTTCTTCTGATTTCCCATATAATCCGAAATCTAAGTTAGAGCCTCCAAAATCACTGAAATATTTTAACTTTCTCTCCAGAGCTTCCATGAGGATTGACATCTTGCGTGAGATATCGACAACTTGTATTTCTAGTGTTGAAAATAGTTGCTCATAATCATCTGACATTCCTTGAATAGACTCATCCACAGTTTGAAGAATTTTTTTTTACCAAATACTAGATCTGTGATTACCCACAAAACCCAAATAAAAACTACTATGATACCAATATGATCCGTAAACGATCATGGATTGGTTTGTCATAACAGATATTACAACTTAGTTTATTATGTTAATTTAATTCCATAAAATACTGATTATAATGGAATTGAAAGAGAAATAACTAGAGAAAATAAGTACACAATAACACAAGATATTGTTGGTAGTACGGCTGTCGTTACACCAAAACCCACAGGTAATTGGTAAACTCACCGCCGCCAAATTTCAAGGATCCACGAGAGGCGATTAGTCCCTTGTCACGATACACCGGGGAGCGTTGACTACTTGCAATTTCGTGCAACAATCTCCCCCTCAGCGTGATCCGAGTGTGTATCGAACTCGTGACCTCTAGCTCTGATACCAATTGTTGGTAGTACGGTTTCCGTTACACCAAAACCCACAGGTAATTGGTAAACTCACCACCGCCAGATTTCAAGGATCCACAAGAGGTGATTAGTCCCTTGTCACGATACACCAGGGAGCGTTGACTACTTGCAATTTCGTGCAACAGATATACCCTAGGAAAACCCACTACGGGGAAACACCCAACCACAAATGAGGACTATGCCTTGTTATTCATATCAAAATGCAAATACAAAGGAAATGGCACTCTCTATGGACTTACATTTAATGACACTCTCTATGGACTTACATTTGACTATATGGCCAAAATGGCTATTATAGGATATCCTATCTCCTTTTTTCTACTATAATATCCACTCCCATGTTGTTACTATGGAACAATACAATAACATCGAAAGAATGCCACCCCTTCTTCTCCTAACAACCCAGTATTTAACATAGCCTGATAGCCATCTAGGGTTAATTGTAGGGTTTTTGCATGCCCCAACTCCTTATTAGGGTTAGGTTTATGGACCTTCTAGAATGTTCTTCAAAGTCCACATGTGACTAGCTTCACAAGTGCGAGAAATGAGAGCTAATGTGGAATCCACTCAGTACTTTGGTGGTCAATATAGTAGGTCAACTTGAGGGAGGAATAACTTCTTCATATGTACTCCGATTGAGGCAATTCTTGAATCATCCAAAAGGTATCGATGTGTAGAATGTAAAATTTTGGTGCAATTGTTTTTTCATAAAAAAATAACGTTTCAGCCCTCAAAATGGACCTGAAAGGTTTAAGACAGTTTTTTTACCACAAATTTGAAAAGTGAGACCTTCTCCTAAAATGGGCCCTACAAGCCAATTCATCCAATATTATGATCCCCAAAGCTCCAAATAGGTGAAAAATTATATATTGATCCATTTTGTATCACTTCCATAGCTACAACACCTTGGATTACTATTGTGCACAACATCATCACTGGAGCTTGATACTTGTACTCTAGGAGTGGAGCACTTCATTTGCGTTTGGATTACTTATGTTTAGTAGGCTTGCTAAGGCTTAGGTTGACCTATGTTACATTGTTGACTTCCCTTACCTCTCATATAAGTAGAGGAAAGAGAGATTATTTCCAAACAATATAAATCACATCACATATTCATTTGTATCTCTTCTTTAGAGTGCTCTTAGTGATGCACCAGGGTTCATGAGGAAACCCTAGTGGATCATATGAGGAGGAGGTAGATGATTTCTCACTCTTGAGTTTCTTCTTTGTACATTTGGTCTCTCTCCCACTTTTGGGCGCTAGGGTTTCTTGGTCTCTTGGAGCATCTTGGATTCTTGGGTTAGTGTGTCATCCCTTGGAGGCTAGAGATTAGGGTTTGGAAACCCTTAGATGTATTTGGGGAAGAAGAGGGGGAGGATGTAATTCCTTGGAGATAGTGTTAGAGGGATTCTTTCACTTGGAGGAGCTAGGGTTCATTGACTAACCCTAGATAGGGAGTTTTGAATGGTTGGATTTTGTCCTATCCTTGAAAGGATGCTATGGTATGTATATATTCCGTTCATTGAATATTCTATATTTCTAGATGTCCACATATTGTGTATATTGCATATTTGATTTCAACATTTTATCTTGTTGGAATGTTTATTTCTAGCTCTTAATTGTCTTGCTAATGTGACACAATTAAGACAAAACTATTAAGGGACTCCACACTAAGATTGAAAATAATAGTACAATCATCTATTGTTGTTGCGTTTATTGTTATATCTATTGTATAAGAAAAAAAATTAGATATGGTTTATGCATGTGAAGTTTCCCTATAGGATTGGGAAGTCATTAGAATGAATGATATATTTTCTCCTTGAATTGTTATGAATTTTGGGGCTATTATAAGTGAATTATTGTGACTGTTCCATTACTATTTTACAAAATAATTTACAGTAGTCCTAAGTGCTGAAAATTCTAGGGTTAATATCCAAGGAACCGTCTTGGAAGAAGGTGAATTTTCAGATTTGCATTAATTTCCCAATGGAAATGAAATTTCAACAAAAGGTGGGTTGTCACTTGCATATGCACCCCTGCTCCACCTTGAAATGTCATCATCGTACCTTTGATTGTGTCCCCTACCATGACATTTGATTGCATTGTAATACCCTTGAACTTGGATACTTTTCCATGGAGCGTTTTACCACCACATCTACCATATAGACATGACAAAGCCACTTACATGCAGACCTCAATGAGAGACATTCTCACATGGGAAAACCATGTAAACCTTATCGCATAACCACCACCACATGGGCCTATTGATACATACCATGTGCCATTTCCACAGATCACCTAGTGCCATGTGTTACCTATCAAATAATCACCCATTGCCACTTGTTAGTGAATGAGTTGTGAAACATCATTCTATCATGTGGCACATTTCCGATCTTCTATGTGTCACTTTTGGAGGACCCTTCTCCATTGGCAATTTGGATTTTGACGACGATTTTTGAATGGGTGTATCTTTGTCATTTTGAGTTTGTTCTAGGTGCGACTTTTTGTTTTGGGATATGTTTTTGTGCTCTACACATTGGAGAGGTTAATTGCTAGATATTTTACTATATTGAGCTTTTTGTTTCTAATTTTTTTTAAGAAACCCCCCTCCAATACTTGTTTTTGAAATTTTCAAAAGACATATCTTATTCATTTAGGCACCTTTTTCAATATTTTTAAAAATTGGATCCCATGGTTTTATGCTTTCCACCCCTGTTATTCACCCATGGTTTTGTTGTATCCCATGGTATTTATAGATGGTATTTAAAAGAGAACTAAAACAACTAAACAAATAAATAAAATAATGGAAATACATAAATGGAGAGACATGACTCTTAGAGGACCTTGTAAATAATATATATATACGGGTGGTGGGACTCTCATTATATATTATTTACGGGCTATTCCTAAGAGCCATGTCTCTCCATTTATGTATTTCCGATATTTTATTTAATTCGCTTATTTGTTTTAGTTCTCTTTTAAATACCATGGGTAAATACCATGGGATACAACAAAACCATGGGTGCAAAAACAAAGCTCCACATAGGGACTTTCTCATTATTATTTTTATTAATTTTTATTTTTCACTGAATACCATGGGTGTATACCATGGTTTTGGTAAAACCATGGGCTCCATGGTTGGTTCAATGATTTTTACTTGGATCATTCCTCCTCACATTCCTTCATAAGATGGGGGGAATTTTGCTGAATTTGGCTCCAAGTGAGGTGCTTGCCTTGGTGAAGAAGCTACCCTTCTTTGACTACCCAATATAGTTGGATGTTTTGTTGGAGGTTGCCTTCCATCTTTGTTTCCATGATTTAGTCCATTGATGCCTGTTCAATGCAGACATGATTGAGCTCTGTAGGGGCCAAGTGCTTAGCTACCTCTAAGGTGTCCAAGAGCGGTGGAAAATATGGTCGAAGCAGCTCCACATTAAAAACAAGGTACAAGCCGAGGAAAGAGAGAATACTTAACTCAAAGACATTCTCACCTATAACCTTGGTGATGGTGTAAGGTTCATACCAGAGTTGGAAGAGCCTTTGATGGGGTCCAATAAGGTGTTCTTTCTGAAAATGAAACCATACCTTATCTCCCACATGAAACTTGTGTGGAACCAGATGTTGGCCATGTTGTTGTTTGTACTTGGGATGGGATTTCTACAAGATTCCATTGACTTGTTGGAGGTTACGGGGAATCCTTTCAACAAATTTTTATACACGATCTACCTCAGTTTGACACTTTATTTCCTCAATCTCGGAAGGGAGTGTCTGTAGATTGGACCATTGGGTGAGGGAGGATCAGGAACGAAGTCGATGGAATACTTTATGTGGCAATGCAGAGGCACCCACGTAGGTGAAGAAAAAATATCTTTGTGCTCCTCTACCATATTTTCAACGTTCTTCTATTGTATAGAAAGGTCTTGGGCCAGGGTTGTAGTGGTTGCAGTGAATTTCTGTCCACCTTCTAACTGGATCATGAAGAGTTTAAAATTTGTGGTATGAGAGATTATTGTATGACACTATTTTGTTGATATCAATGAAATGGAAATAGTCAGAACTACCTCTGGTACCCTATAGAGGTGAACTTCCAGAGTAACAATGACACTCTGGGGTTGAGACTCATAAATAGCATGATGTTTCCACAGATATGGTTGTCCTAAAATAACATCAAAAACTTCGAGTGGAGCAACATTACACAGTAACTCATCTCTAAAGGGCTTGAAGCCGTAGGATAGGAAGCATTGTTGGTTGACGTAGATGTCTCTTCCACAACTCAACCATCCGATGGTGTATGGTTGGGGGTGTGGCATTGTCAGCAACTTCATTAGTTTGACGACCTCAGCCGAGATCAAGTTATTTTGACTCCCGTTGTCTAGTGTCAATAATGAAACGAAGTGGGGTCCCCTTTACCCACATTTATGAATGGAAGAGGCACTCCTCCTCAGGATCCACTGGTTTTTGTAGTTGGATTGTTGTGGCCATGATGGTAGCAGTGGGTTTTGCATCGATGATCCATTTCCCTTTATTGTGCATTGAATCAGATTCTAAGCTAGATTCTAATTCTTTTTCTTTGAGCTAGGCAACCGATGACTGTTTTGAGGGACATTCATCGGTATTGTGCCAGGGGATTTTGTGGAACTCACACCACTTTTTGATGTCCTTCTTTGACTTCCCATCACCTTTCTTAGTTGGTGGATTGGACTAATTTTCTTGAGATTGAATTTTCGTTCTTTATTCGTTGTTTTGTGAGTTAGGGTTCCTTTACCAAGCTTCTATTGTGGCATATTTCACTATTTATTTTGCTTGAATTTTTGTTTGATTTTGACAACGTACCAATAAGCATCTCCTAGTCAGTATATGTCCAAGAAATACATCTTTGTTTAAATGCACCTGTGTAGACCACTACGGTACTTCAAAACCAAGTGCCACTCGGAGTCTTTGATACCCAGCTTTGAGCACAAAGTATGAAATATGTTGGTGTTACACCTAAATATTGCTACCCCGAGACTCAGTGTAAACATCCCTAAATTTTCCTATGACTGGAGGGCTTAACTGACCCATTTTTATAGGTCGCCACAGTTCACCCTTGTGCAACCAGCGACGATGTCATTTAATTGGATAAAAGAGCATCTTCGAGCTCATTCTCGAAGGAGAGTGATGTGGATCCCTATCCCTAGCCTATAGGGGAGTTTGCATTTAGTTCCCTAGCCCTTTGGTGAGATCCCCTAACTCTCTCCTACCATATATCAACCTATCCTATCCTCTTAGTCCTATATAAGTGAAGCTCATTCCCATTCCAAATGGAGGAAGTCTATAGTATCTACATGCTGGTGAAATTAGTTTAGGAGAGATCTCTACTCATCCCTTGAGAGATCCACACTTCCTTTTTAGGCTTTGGCATTGGCTTGGTTGGAGAAGTATTGCTACGTTAAGCCTTGGTTGTAATCACTTCCTTCTATGTACTTTCCCTTTTTATACAGTAATATAAATGCTTTCCACCAAATTTTATTGCATTGATGATGTTTGTGTAGTTTGCTTGCTTAACTGCTTACTTAGATATGTTATTGTTTAGGTGCATTTTACTACTTGTGTTGTTTTGTATGTATTGACAGGTTTTGCAGCTGAGATCTAAAGACCATCAATCTTGGAGAAAACATCAAGGAGAAAGGATCCGTGATCTGAAAGGTAAAGCATCTATCCACTCGATCTCTAATTAGATCTAGGAAAGTATTATGTATTCTGTCCTATTTGTTCTAGTCTTACATTAAGCTAGGGAGATCAAGCCTTGAGTCCAATCTTGGTAGATTGTTCGTCAAACAAATCTGGCGACCATACTGGGAGTACTTCGTTTTGGTTTTCAATTTGAATGCCATTTTCATTTGATTTCTTTTACAAGCCATCTTATTTTCCTCCTAAGTCTTTTTCACCATCAGATCTTCACTTTGAAGAGTCTGTAATCCTCCTATGAGTCTGTACTCACAATATTTAAACCATTTTATTGCTCATTTCTTGGAAATTTGTTGATCCTTGAGTTTAGATCTCGCTCGTTGCACCTGGGCAATAGAACCAAAGCGATGAACTATCATTTTTGCACTTTGTTTCTCTGTCTTCTGGGCAGTCATCACAATTTATCCACTAGTGTCCTGCGACATCCTTGCGAACCCCGCACTGGTGTCCTGTGATGGTTGCTCTGTGTCTGAACACAGACTCCGTCGATCTGTTAAATTTGACATATGGGCATCCCCTCTCCATTTTTTATTTGAGTTTTGATTTGATGTGCAGACCCCTCTATCCTGCAAGATCCAGTCAGAGACCTTTTTTTGATTTGTGTGTTGAAAGTGTTTGGATTTTTGTGTGGATTTGTATTGGGTCCCATTTTAACAAGCTTGATTTTGGTAGTGGTGGACATTTTGGGTTCCCCCACCTTCATCCACTTAATCTTGCTCTCCCTCCTTTCCCCACCTGGTCTGATCTTTGCATTGGATCTGACCCCAAACTTCTTTTTGCAATTGTCATTTAACTTTGTTTGCATTCGGTTGTTTGTTGAGTGTCTTGAGTGTTTTCAGTTCACATGAGTGCTTGTCATTTTCTTGAGATTTTCTAAGTATTTAGAGTGCTGCAAATCAACTTTCTTTTCAGCTTTTCATGCTTAAAAATATCATTGTTATCAAGTTGTAATCTTGGCATGTCATTGGAAAATTAAAGGTGCATCATTTTTACTGCTTTCAAGTACATTTGAAAATTATTGTAGAAATTGCTTCATGCATTGGAATTGGTCATTTATTAGTATTTTGCAAAATTTTGAGAGAAAGAATTAATCATTTGTGCTTTTCAGGAATTATGAATCATTCATTTTCTTGAAAAATTCGAGTGAGATCAAGTTTTTACAAAAGTGATTCCATGTTTGGAGAGATTGTATGCATTCTTGATTTTTTATGCTTTTAAGCCATTATAGTGAAATTGAAAAGTTAGAGTGCTCTAGATAGGAAATTTCTCTCTTTTCAACTCTTAAAGTTTCGATTCAAAAAGACAAAAGAAAATGTTTGGATTTGGTTGTTATGCTTGTTGATTTTTTGTGTTTTGCTTGGAAAAACGGAAAAATGAAAAGAATACTTTTGTTATCAAATTTGATAGACTTGGGATTGTGTTGCATTTGGTTGCTTTGGTAAAATCACTTGGAAAGAATTTTCTCCCTCCCATATATAGAGTTCATCAAAAGAAAAGTGTATTTTTGTGCATGTAGTTAAGGCTTGCATTATGTTTACATTTATGTACTCACCTCATGCGTTCACCTAACTGTCTAGATAAAATTAATGATAGAACTAGGGTAAACTCTTTAGTAACTTGTGTGTTAAGTTAGAGACGTGTTTCGGCGTCGTAAAACTTGGCAGCTGTCGTTACTTGCCAGCAATGTATTCCAGGGGTATTGTAGTCTTCCACGTACTTATCGGTATATCGAATCTCTTTCACGTACCAACCAGGTATATCAAAGCTCTTTCACGTACCCACCAAGAACTTCCCGTACTTCGCGTATATCGAAAGGTGTTTCATGTACTTGGCGTATATAGAAAGGTGTTTCATGTACTCGTTAGTATATAGGAAGGTCTCGTGCCGTACAGTTGTGCATTAGACAACACCACTACGGGAGATATCATTAGGATTCCTGAAACCAACTGAGTTAACCATTTGGCCGTCTTGGCAGAGCAATACACCGAGAACAACACTCGGGGAGATTACTACGCACATACTGTCCAGGTAGTCGGGTATTCAGGAAAGGGTACGGTCCCAATCCTCCTTGTTGTGTTTTACTGTTGTACCCTGCGGTATATAGCGATTTGCAAAGCCTTGACAATCCTGTGAGGTTCCAGACTTTTGAATCCACTCTTATCACATAAGTTTTCTTGTGGCCTTAGTTTGTGTAAGATTTTTTTTCTGGACTGCTTTTCTTTTGTTTAGCTTACCCTAGGAGAAACTTTTGTTTCAGTCACTTTGGTTGACTTTCCTTGGAGAAGGTCCCGTAGGATTCATAACTTACCGCCCGAATATCCCCTTAACCAGGAGGTAATTTCGAAGGTAAGGATGGACCCACAAGCCACAGTCGTGTCACCTGAAGTCGAAAACCCTACTTTGAATATTGGAGCGCATACGTTCCCTCTAGATTCACCTGCCTCCAACCCCCCACAGGGTGAAGAGGCACAAACTTCCACTTCACGAGACCTACCTTTTGTTTTACCATGAGATCCTGGATCGGTGGAACGGTTAAATCCACCCCAAGACGACCCTGCAGTAGCTGTTGGTCCAACAGCAGATTATTGGACATAATCTCTAGGCCACCTAGTGGATCATTTTTCCATTGCATCCCCACCCAGTTGGCCTACTCCTAACGAGGTCTTCGAACCCATTCGTGATCGCTTGGATCGATTACGTGCTATGGGTGATGAATTTCAAAGACAAAGTCTTTCACGAAGGGTCGAAGACCCGACGTTACCTTCTTATCAACCACTCGCAGGTTGTTATTTATCTTTTGACTCACCAGAATCATCCACACAACACGTGACCACTTCTGAATCTGGTCAACCATCACTTCCTGCACATTCACCCCTTAGACAGGAGACGAGTTCTATACCTCAGATGACTCAACCTGTTGAAGGACAACAGTCCAACACACCTGTTACTACCACGGTTGCATTACCTGCTCGTCCCCCACCCCAAAACTTGCGGGGAGGATACTCTTTACCCCCTACCTTCCTTACCGGTAATGTTAATACTACAATAGATAATCAACAACCCGTGTTGGGTCAACCTTTGATTAGTAGTCAGCAAGTTGTTGCTGGGGGACACCCCCCATCTCCTCACCATAATACTAGAGGAGGCGTTCCCATCAGTCCTTCCATTGGAAATCCCTTACCTGTCAGACCTTCCACTACGGTATTATCTCATGTTGGGGGACCATACAATGTAATTCAACCACCATGAATTCAAGCGTATCCATGTTATCTTAACCGTGTGTCGGGACAACTCAATCCCGGAAACGCACTCTACGGGGTACCCTACCCCGGAAATCCATACACTCTATGGGGGTAGCAAAATGTTTTACAACATGGACCCCCACCCATAGTCCCTCAGGTCCCATCCCCCCCTTTGGTCCACCCCCACCTCCCATTGGAGGCGGCAAGCCCACACACAACTCCGGAGGAGGTGAACCTCTACCTTATGGCGAAGGACCACCTCATTCCGGCTATCATGGCGGCGAAGGTGGAGGCCCTACCCCTTCAGGCGGAGGCGGAGGGCCACCCCCCCCGGTGGTGGTCAACCTCCACCTTATGGTGGAGGCCCATCCCATCCTGGTGGTGGTGGTGGAGGACCATCCCACCCTGGTGGCGGTGGCAGAGGACCATCCTATCCTAGTGGAGGTGGCCGCCCTTACCCTTCTGGCAATGGCGGTGGACCACCACCTCCTCTTGGTGGAGGCTGTGGAAGACCACCATATCCTAGTGGCAGCGGTGGACCACTACCTCCTCCCGGAGGAGGCGGTGGAGGTCCATCCTATCCTAGCGGTAGTGGCGGACCCCCACCATTTGGAGGCGGCCCACCCCCTCCCGGCAGTGGATCTTTCAGGCTCTCGAAATACGAAAAGATCGCCAAGTGAACTTGTCGCATTCACACTTGCTAAAGTATTTGAACGGTCGTCTCCCTGGTGATAGTTTACCCCTTTTTCGGACCAGGGGGCACTATTTACGAAAAAGGAATACTCCAGCCAATCATGACTGGA
This sequence comes from Larix kaempferi, assembly GCA_027924585.1. Classification (NCBI taxonomy): domain Eukaryota; kingdom Viridiplantae; phylum Streptophyta; class Pinopsida; order Pinales; family Pinaceae; genus Larix; species Larix kaempferi. The sequence continues at coordinate 8,017,719 of BSBM01000053.1, forward strand.
AGAGTCCTCTCCCACGTTGTTTTACCCTTTTTCGGGCGAAGAGGCTAACTTTACGAAAAAGGACTATTGGAGTCTTCTTTAGTTCTTTTCAGACTCTCTAAACATGAAATGACGACCGAGTTTACCTTCTATGGACTCGTTAAAATTTGACATTGAAGGGCCCACTATGGGATGAACCCCTCCTCTCCCAGGTTTGGAAAATATTTGGGATTGGACTCATCTATGAGATGAGCTATACCGAGCATCTGGTTACCCTCATCAAGCTCGTAAAAAACACATGAGGCACTCATCAGTCATGATGGGGAAAAAGGAAATCTTTTATGTTACACATTTTACCAGTGGCGGTACCTAGTCGTTCTTAAACATGGAACTCATTTGCATTTGCATACAACACTTGTATCATCCGTTTGTCCTCGAGTTTTGTCCACTTCCTAAGTCTTGTTACTCCTTTGGGTCATCCAAAGAATACTTCCATCATCAGTTGCATTAGGAGTTGGTATCGTACTCGTCACGTCAATACTGCCAAGTCATGCCATGCCCATGTTCAAGAATACTTTCACCACTCATCATTTACAGTCAATACACCTTCCACCATGTCAGGTCTACTCTGAGTCAGTCTTGTATGTTATTGTACCATTCGATCTACTCCAAACATATGTTATCAAGTTTCGTGTCGATGATGAGGGATTCATCATGGCCCTCCTTCGATGGATTCATCCTTGTTGACTTCAAATCATCATTCGAGGATTGAATCTAGAAACCAATCGAGTACCTTGGGCCTGCATGCCTCAATGGCAGGTTACCTCGCTTTCGACATGAGTTTACATCATTGACTCTTGATTGAAAGATTTCGTTAAGCGTTCGAATTCAACTCATTTATTCACGCTTGACGATATGTACAGTGATACCTTGGGGATCATTGACATTAATGGTGATTTCCCTCGCGCTTGTTAACGGTATACATCAATGACCGGTAATCAAGTGGTTTCTACCATGTTCGACGTCAAGACATTTGTAATCACATGGATAGATTCGTATCATTGCAGATTCGGCTTGAAGACCCTAGGGAGTCATGTTTTACCTAGGCTACGATGGAGATTGTTTTCAGTCATATTACACTAATCCACTTTCGTATTGGTCGTGGATGTGTTATCATCTCATCATGGATCTACGCTTGTGTCTAGTAGCCATGATTGTGTTCACTCTGTCATTACTACCATGGATCTGCATTGTATTGGTCAGTAGCCATGTTATGAGTCGTATGAGATTGTGTACTCAGAGTCAGTTGTACTGCAGCAACATCCTTCGTCCGACAAGTCCATTGCCATTCCTTCTATCAAAGCATTTCACCTTTCAAGTTCCAACAGCTTCATGCTTTGGGGGGCATTCTGTTACACCTAAATCTTGCTACCCTGAGACTCGGTGTAAACATCCCTAAAGTTTCCTATGAATGGAAGGCTTAACTGACCCATTTTAATAGGTCGTCGCAGTTCACCCTTGTGCAACCTACGACGTCGTGGTTTGTCCTAATGCAGCCTGCGACGATGTCAGTTAATTGGATAAAAGAGCATCTTCGAGCCCATTCTCGAAGGAGAGTGATGTGGATCCCTATCCATAGCCTATAGGGGAGCTGGCATTCAGTTCCCTAGCCCTTTGGTGAGATCCCCTAACTCTCTCCTACCATATCTCAACCTATCCTATCCTCTTAGTCCTATATAAATGAAGCTCATTCCCATTCCAAAGGGAGGAAGTCTATAGTATCTACATGTTGGTGAAATTAGCTTAGGAGAGATCTCTACTCATCCCTTGAGAGATCCACACTTCCTTTGGAGGCTTTGGCATTGGCTTGATTGGAGAAGGATTGCTACGTTAAGCCTTGGTTGTAATCACTTCCTTCTGTGTACTTTCCCTTTTTATACAGTAATATAAATGCTTTCCACCAAATGTTATTGCATTGATGATGTTTGTGTAGTTTGTCTTCTTAACTGCTTACTTAGATTTGTTATTGTTTAGGTGCATTTTACTACTTGTGTTGTTTTGTATGTCTTGATAGGTATTGCAGCTGAGAGCTGAAGACCATCAAGCTTGGAGCAAACATCAAGGAGAAAGGATCCGCGATCTGAAGGGTAAAGCATCTATCCACTCGATCTCTAACCAGATGTAGGAAAGTATTATATATTCTGTCCTATTTGTTCTAGTCTTACATTAAGCTAGGGAGATCAGGCCTCGAGTCCGCTCTTGGTAGATTGTCCATCAAACAGTTGGTGTACTCTGGCACCGTCTAGTCTCTCTCTCTTGTCACAGAATCATCCATATCGTATATTGGTCATCATAGTGTTTGACAAGGTAGAACTACTTCTTGAGGGAATTAACAAAGGATGGCCAGGAGGATTCTCTCCCGAAGGGAACAGATTCATCCACGGTGTACCTCTCCTAATAACCTTCCCACCAAGTTTTGACATGGGGAAGGGATTTAAGGAGCACGAAGGTGATCTTTTCATGGTTGGAAATGTTTTGGAAAGAATAATAACCTTCTAGGAAATTCAACCATTTTTAAAGCATCTGCGTATATTTGACCTTCAAATAAGGGTATATCAAAATTGAATTTTATCTTTAAGGGCATCACACCTATGAAATTGTTGTTCGATGAAGATTCCTCAACCACCGCTAGTAGTCATCAAAGGATCTGAGAGAATTTTTCTATCATCGTGTTCCTCTGTCGCTCTAGGGTTTCCTCGAGTAACATCTTGAAAGGATCTCCTGCTCTGTCATCTCTCTTTTCTTCCACCATGGGAGGTCGCTTGGAATAGAGAGAGTGGTTGTCCTCAAGAGAAACTAGCTCGAGACCCAACTCTCTATACCCTGACCTAGTCGAGAACATGCACTAAGAATAACTAGGAGCAAGGTGATCTAATGCCACTAATTTGGATTGTGAAAGGAAAGCAATGAACAATAATCAAATAATTGTAAAAAAGTAAAGAGAATAATGTTGCAAGTAAATCAACTCTTTACTAAATAAAAATAATTCTATAAAACTACATCATGAATGGATGAATGAATGTGACTTATACAAATGAGAGGCCCATATATATATATATATATATATATATATATATATATATATATATATATATATTGTTTATTTGTTTTAGTTCTCTTTTAAATACAATGGATAAATACAATGGAATACAACAAAACCATCGGTGAATTCCATGGGTGGAAAAACAAAGCTGCTCATATGGATTTTCTCACTATTATTATTATTTTTTTTCACCAAATACCATGGATGTAAACCATGGCTTTGGTAAAACTATGGGCTCCATGGGTGATTAAGTGATTTTCACTTGGATCAAAATATTACATGGAATATTCATTGAGTAAGAGAATATAAAAGGGTTACATTGAGAGAAAAGTTCTCCCTTGGATAAATTACTAAGAGTTAAATGGGACTATAAAAACAACAAAGCTCACATACTCATTGGGATGTGAATATTTGAATATTTAAAGTTTCATCTTCAAAGGGTTCACACTCCAAATGGAGTTTGGAAGAATATTGAAATCCAACTTATTGATTTGAATCACAATGACTTTGAATGCATTAACCATATGTTTAAGGAAATTCTCCCTACAGATAAGTAGATAAGTAGGATTTCTCTTGGGATAAAAGCAGGTTCCCTAGACACCTAACCTAAGACAGAAAAGGAACAAATGGTTGCTACTTTCTCCTAGACTCAGTTTAACTTGAAGTCAATCCAAGCAAGCATATGCATAGGAAGGATGAGAAGGGTTAGATGTCCTACCTCAGCCCCGGAGGTTGTCCTCGCTGCTCATTGATCTAGCTCCAAGCTTGAGAATCCATATATAGTGAATATGCTAGGTGTTGCCCCTCAGATTGGAAAATGTTTACTTAAGGGGTAAATATGTTGATGGTCCAAAAGGATTCCAATTTTTTGTAAATGTATCATCATTGTATTAATTGTCCATAGATATATTGTAAAAATCTTGTAAGTGAGATGTCTTTTGTATGTAAAGGGCCAATTATAATGAATACTTAGCCAACTATGATAGTTGTACTAAAACAAGTGACTCTTGAGAGTTTTACTTGGTGAAGAAGATTTGATCGTAAATATTTTGACATTTTTCACTCATAAAATTCTCCGAAGTGGGAGCATGTTCTTAGTACCTCTGCCATATTTTGTTGAGCACATGAAAATTAGAGTCATTGTAATATATCGCATCTCTTATACTGAGTCACCGTGGTTAGTTATGTAATGTCAATTAGAGTCTGGAGTCTTAGGAATCTCTCTTGCACATGATTAATTAGTTATTAAGGTGTGTCGGTGGTTAAAACACAAGTGGAATGGCTAGAAATGCCTTTCCCTAGCTCAAACCTTGGGTTTTATGTTCTAATTTTCATTCATTTACCTTTTCAAACAAATTCCCCCTTTCTCATGTTAAGCCTAGCTTCACCATATTTTTATGTAGTCTCATGTATATCCATGCATGCCAACTTGGACACCTCATACCCTAGCTTTGAGAACAATTATCTTTTGATTGAGTGCCCAAAATTATGCCATCTCAATGCCATTAGATGCATAGTGGCCATAGGATTTTTGACAAATGGTTATATAATAGAAAATCAAATAAATATTGAGGAAGTCAACAAATCAAAATTTCTATTTAAAAAGCCGCACCGCATTTTTGTTGCATATGTCATTTTCTTCTAGAAGATTCCCTCATTTAACCAATTCATCATTCCTTTAGCTAATTCATCCCCTCCTTTAGGCTCCCATTCCTTTTGACTTGTCAAACATTTGTTGTAACCACTTTGCAATACTTTAGTCATTATTTTACCAATGTCAAAATGAAAGCTAGTTGTGTTTTAGTCTTTTTAGATTAGATCTAGGGTTTTATTCAATAAAATAATTGTTCAATGAAGAGGAGGTTGACTTCCTAGTTCTCTATAAAGTGAACTCCTCTCTCATTTCTCTTGTTGGTTGTTGTTGCACACAAGAACAATCTTTCTACACTTAGGAGAGCATTCTTAATACAAATCATCTTTGGCTTTGGAGGTAAGACTTGGAATCATCTTGTTATTGTACTTAACTATTGAAGGTAATATTGTCAACAATGTATTTTATTTCTAATTTTGGGCCATTGAAATGATAGTATTATCTAGTTGGATTGAATCTATGATAAGTTAGTCTCTATTATGAATTCATTTATTATTGTGCATTATAGGGATGTTATTTTTGTTTTGTTACTTAATTTGAATCGTACAATACTAACCCCCTTTGTGTAGGGTACACTCGATATAGGAAGCAAATGATGGAATTTCTCCTTCCCTATGTGATTGCATAAAAACCCTATGATACATCAAGAGAGTTGAGGGTAGCCTAGAGCATTCTCAATTCCTTGGTGACATCTTCAAGCAAGGCCGCTCTAAGTGATTTTAGGGTGATTCCATTTCCCTTGGTATTTAACATAAATGTTTCCTTACAACCATCCATTTAATTTAAAAAGAAAAAATATTATTTTCTTTTAGTGAAATCTAATAATCCTAAAACAAACGTATAATAGATTTCACATATAGTATATCTAATTGTTTCTATTGCACATCTTATGTTTAGATCTAATCTAAAATGAAATATTTATTATATACATATCTTAGATTCAAATTTCATAATTATTCATTGAATGTTGATTACAAAATATACTTTATTTTGAGTAACTAGTTTAAATATCAAATCTGAAATTTGCATTTAAGAGTTTCATAGTTAATTTTGAGATTTGTTTCCTCAAGTATTCATGTTTTAAGAATAATAAGCATAGGTAAATTTGATCTGTGTTTCGCTTTCTTATCATACATATTCAGATTTTATGGTTACTTCCTGTATTTCATGAGCATTTAATCATTTATTTGGAATAACTAATTAATTTCTGCAATATGAAATTTACACATGAGTGCAAATAATACCATATATAGTAATTTTATTTAGTTAAATCTTTCTCATTATTTCATGAGTTACATTTCTATATTTCTGCATTAAATTCCAGCAAGTTATTTTTTCTTTTATTGCATATTTAGAAAACCAAAGTGTTGATTTTACCAATATATCTTTCATGTTTCACTTGACATATTAATTCTAAAAATTACCTTTTAATTTTTGCAATATCTACATTATCATAATTGGTTTTCTCTTGTTAATTTTCAAACTTGAGTCGGTATTCAAACACTAGAAATAAAACTGGTTTTCACCATTCTCCCTTGAGCATAATCACCAAGTTAACATACTTCAAGTGCATATCTGAAGTGTCTCTTATATGTTTTATCATTTACATTCAGATTTATCAGATGGTTAAAACACTAATCTCGATCAACTTAAGTTAATTATCCTTAAGCCTATTACAATCTCTAGGAGCCTTACCTTAGACCTTGTCATAAGCCTTGTACTCATTGTTAATTCATACACTTAAATGGTGCATTTGTTAAATTTTCAGAATTTACTTCAATCTGATCTACGATCTTAACTGAGAGAACAACATGTACAGCATATCTACAGCATATCAATCATGGAGACAATAATACAAGCACACAAGAGACACAAAGATTTACTTGGGGAAAACCATAAAGGTGAAAAACCCCAATAACTTCCTCAGAGATAGATAGAGAAATGATACAACCAACCATGAGAGATAGACATAACCTAGCAGCAGATCCTCCTCCTCCATAAGTGCGCCACTCCTCCTTGAGTGCATGAGTGAGAAGTGAGTGAATAAATAGAGTGCCTCCCGCACTCTATTTATACTTGACTTGACTTTCCTTTTTACCTAACTCATGTAGGCTCGAACTTAACCACATAACATAATGTTGAGTGGGCCGACCCCCAATAGGGTGGTCTAATAACCCTTTGACCCACATGATCGACCCCCAATAGGGTGGTCTAATAACCTTTTGACCCACATGACTTATACAGGGCCGACCCCAAACAAGGTGGTCTAATAACCCATCAAGTATAAGTTACGACACTTACAATATAAATGACGACACTTCCTTATAGAGGAATAATACCATCTCTATAGGAATACAATATACATATATGTGAAATACATTCCGAAGTTACATATAAATCAACACTCCCTCTTAACTAGGAAGGTATTTCTCAGCACAGTTCTTCTAGCACAAGTCATCTTCTCTGGATCATCGTCACTGGATAATCGTCATCGAGTCATCATCATCGTCACTGCTGCTGCTATCTCAATCAATCTCTGAATCTACTCGTCATAGGAAGTTCTACAGAGCCAGTCCTTTTTCATACTGGATGTAGGCCCACCACCTGCAGGTCTTCATCATCACTGGCCATACTGTGGAATCCTCAGGACTTATTACGTGCGTCACAAAACCTCGAAAGAGCATCCCAGGCTGTTACGAGCACACAGCTCTACCTATAGGATCTCCCAGGACGCTATTACATGTGACCCCACCACAAAACCTCGAAAGAGCATCCCAGGATGTTACGGGTACACAACTCCGACCTGTAGGATCTCCCAGGGCGCTATTATATGTGGTCATGGCAAAACCTCGCAAGAGCATCCTAGGACTGATTACGAGCACACAGCCCAACCTATCGGATCTCCCAAGGCGCTATTACATGCCATAGGACAAAAACCTCGTAAGAGCATCTGCCAGATATCCCAGGGCGCTATTACATGCCATAGGAAAAACCTCGAAAGGACTATCTGCAGATCTCCCAGGGCACTGAATTACATGTCCTCCCAGAGCAAAACCTCGAAAGAGCATTTGCCAGATGTCCCAGGGCACCGATATTACATGCCATAGGCAAAACCTCGAAAGACCATCTGCAAATATCCCAGGGCACTGGATTACATGCTCATCTGCACAACCTGATCCACGGCCACAGAGTATCACCTTGATACTCACTATACATCATCCTGATGTATCCATGATCATCCTGATCATCATCACTGCAACGTCCTGCTGCATGTCATCTAGAGCAACATCCTGAAGCTCGTCATCTATGATCATCCTGATCATCACTGCAACATCCTGCTGCATGTCATCTGGAGAAACATCCTGAAGCTCGTCATCTATGATCATCCTGATCATCACTGCAACATCCTGCTGCATGTCATCTGGAGCAACATCCTGAAGCTCGTCATCTATGATCATCCTGATCATCACTGCAACATCCTGCTGCATGTCATCTGGAGCAACATCCTGAAGCTCGTCATCTATGATCATCCTGATCATCACTGCAACATCCTGCTGCACGTCATCTGGAGCAACATCCTGAAGCTCATCATCTATGATCATCCTGATCATCACTGCATCTACCTGATGCATACCAAGTATCTACCTGATACATATCATCATACATGATCCTCCTGATCATCAATGTATCCACCTGATACAAATACAAATACATGATACATATCACCATACATGATCCACCTGATCATACAATGTATCCACCTGATACATATACAGATACATGGTCCAAGCATCCAACATGATGCATACATACATACATAAAATGATCCAACTGATCATATCCAGCATCCACATGATGCGTACATACATACATAAAATGATCCAACTGATCATATCCAGCATCCAACATGATGCGTACATACATACATAAATGATCCAACTGATCATATCTAAGCAGAAACCAGAACATCATCCTGATGATCATCATCCAGCGCTTACATCCACAGCCATGTGAAGGATCCCCCTTCCAACATGCTTGGAATGGCTTCAGCAAATGTGTCCATCACTTCTTCCTCGAAGTATCCTCGATCTGAAGCACGCCAAGCTTCTCTCTGAAGTACTCGAACTTCACCCTGGCTAGTGGCTTCGTCAACACATCTGCAATTTGCTCATCTGTCGCAACATACAGGGAGCTTCACAGCTCTTCTCTGCACCATATCCCTGATATAGTAATATTTGATCTCTATGTGTTTCGACCTGTCATGAAACACTGGGTTCTCGGACAGCTTCACACAACTCTGGTTATCACAGAAGATACCAGTAGCCTCCAACGGGAGATCAAACAACTCAGACAGTAGCTTCCATATCCATACTGCCTCGCAACTAGCTGAATAGGCTGCAACATACTCTGCCTCAGCTATACGCAGTGCTACGCAGGACTGCTTCCTGCTAAACCAAGAGATCACACCTGATCCCATACTGAAGCAGCACCCAGATGTGCTCTTCCTATCTGCAGCACTGCCAGTCCAATCTGAATCAACATAACCCTGCAGGTTAAACTTTTGATTCGCTTCATACTTGAGCCCATAATCCATTGTACCCTTCAGGTACCTCAGAACATGCTTTACAGCAACCAGGTGAACACTCCTCGGATCCGTCAAGAACTGGCTCAATGTGTTCACAGCAAAGCAAATGTTTGGTCTCGTGCTCGTCAGGTACATCAAGGACCCAATCATCTGACGATACGTGGAGATATCAACCGGATCAGATGAAGCATCACATAGAAGCTTCAGATTCGATGCCATAGGTGTGGCCATGGCCTTGCAATCCATCATCCTAAACCTCTTCAGGATCTCTTACTGCATACTTCCCTTGTCCAAGGAAGATTCCATCTACACTCTGCCACACCTCCATGCCAAAAACAATCAGTGCATCATCCCCAAGTTCTTCATATCGAATTCAGCAGCAAGCTTCCGCTGTGTGTTGGCAATCCATCTATCCTCACCTGATACAAACAGGTCATCCACATAGTAGTATCATTGGATTGCCTTCCTCAACCTTGTAGTAAAGGTTGGAACCCGCTTTACTCTTGGTGAAGACCAAACTGGATAGAAGGTTGTCTATCCTACCATACCAAGTTCTGCACACATATATGACTACACCATGCTGTCTTGAAATCCATCTGGTGCATCTTCTATTTCATCACTTTTATATTTCTTAATGCCGCCATATGTTTGATCTGAAAGTTTCATTTGGAAGTCATAACAAACTTCCCTTCAGGTCATGGGACTACATCCCAAACATCGTTCTTCATGATCGACGGATCATGGCATTCCATTTCTTCATCCCAGATCCTGGGAACTTCAATATCTTCAATAGATAATTTTGTTGTTTAACAAATGTTGTAGTTCTTCTTTTGTAGGAGATGGTATACGATTTTTCCTACACAACAAGTTAAATTGCATGATTAGAAAACATCTCATAGTTTTCAGAACAAATTCTTACACATAAAGAAATATGTCATACAGTCATGCATTTATCTTAGCCAATGCTTCAATACAACATTTATCCATATCCCGTAACTTTCTAGATGCCTTCCAATCTCTACCAGAACATTGTTAAGAGTGTGCACAACTCCCAACATGTCAGCAAAGAGGTTTCATTCTAGATAAGTAGCAATGGAATGTTGTACAATGCCATAGGCCACTTACCCATGTATATTAGTAGTATACTGTTCATCAATGCAACTATTCTAATATGCACAACACATATCATAAGTCTAGGAACATGAGCATATACATCATTGAACAATTTTATTTAAACAAACAAATATGCAAGAAATGATAATTAAAATAATTATCTTTGTTTGTTTGTTGGGTGAACTCCCTCTGAGTCTTTGCTTCCTTGCAGGAGTTGCTGGAGTCCTAATCTGAAGTAGCTTCTTCTACACATTTCTGTTGTGGAATGTAGAGAGATGGTCAACTCCCTCTGAATATCTGCATCCTTGCATAAACCACTGGAGTGTACTCCCTCTTGATCTTTGCTTCCTGAATTACCTGTTCTTGAACTCATATTCATCCTTGGTCCCTATGCATGTTTATTAGTATTATGATTGTGTTATCCTTGTGATCTCATATAAAATCATACATTCATTAATATACTATTAAAACACAATAATCTCAAGCATGTATAGTCATGATCATTTCAAACAAAAATAATTAGCATTCAAGGTTTATGTAGTATTCTTATGGTTAGTCAAATCATAAGAAGCATGACATGTCTAAACCTATAATTACTCAAACCTATGACTCTTTGGGTTAGTTGAATCATCAAACAAGATAAGAGATATAATATGCATAAAACCTGTGATTATTCAAACCTATACCTTCATGAATCTTCTGGTTAGTCATATCATCAATTATGGTAAGAAACATAATATGCATACAACCGTGATTATTCAAACCTATGACTTCATGAATAATCATCATCAACAGCACAACAGTATAAGATCCTAACACAAGGTAGGATTGTAGCTTGATATAGGAAAAACATACCTGGATTAGCATGCTAGCTATTTATGTCTAACATACCCGTATAATGTCTTTTGTTTCTCTTCAGTGACTTGTGCTAGTAACCTGTAAATCTCATAGGTTAACCATTATAAAACCAAGTTATACATACCTCGTAAATGGATCTTCTATGAGATCCATGACAATGGATGAATCTTTGTCCTTGTGTCATCATGATCATATGTTCTTGAACCAGAACATGATTTGTCTTTCTTGGTGTGCCTTTCATGTTAGTAGACAATATACACCTCATACAACACCATAATGCATTAGTACAATCATAAGTGTCAACACCCTAATCAATGAATATCTTCTATCATGCATTCATAATTTTGTTAAGGTGATACGACAAATCTAAAATCAAGATTGTACTAACCGTAATAACATAAAGACAAACATACCATAAACTTAATCATGAACAAATATCGAAACATACCTCGATGAGTCATACCTGTCGAGATCGCTTGTAATCTTCTTATGTAAGGCTTTAGCCTCATCTCCCTCTGAAACAGGAACATCTTCACTTATGCAGGAGACCAATCCATCTTCTTCTAGGATTAACCCAATCCACTTGATTTGCAAAAACTGGACCTGGAGCTGGATATGGGTTTGTCAGAGAAACCCCAAAAATTCAAACTTTGAATTTCAAACTTCCGAAATGATAGAAATATGCGCCTTGATGAGCTGATCAAGCTCGTATATTTAGAATTTGAAAACTGCAAAGTTTCACTCCTCAATTTTGCCTTTGAAACTTTCGGATTCACTGGACGTGACCCTAAACCGGGGTTTGATGAAGCCCACTCTTCTGCCCAATCAAAAGGTTTGATCCAAAGCTCTAAGCTTCTATTTTTCTGAGGAGCTTCCATCCATGGTCACAGATTTCAAAAATTCCCATTTTTACAGAAGCCCTAATTTTCCACTTTTCTGATCAAAGTCTCGAACTAGGGTCTAATCAAGCCCGACCTTCTGCCCAACCAAAAATTATGATCTTGGTCTCTAAATTTCTATTTTGATGAGTAGCATCCAGCCGTGGTCTCGGATTACAAAAATTCCAACTTTCTACGAAGCCCTAAATTCCGAAAGCCATGAATGAAGGTACTCAAAAATAATTTTGTTTTGACAGAAATATGTACCTGATTGTTTCTGGTGTAACTCCAAACTTTTCAATCCACAGGGTCTGAAAAAGTTTTCTGAGATAGCCTGACCTGTTATCTTTCCATCCTGACAGGTCTGACCTCAATTGAATTCTCTGAGAGAGAGTTATGCCAAATGTCGCAACGTGAGCTGTTTTGGGATAATACAGGAGAGCGAACTTGTACGGCGTGCCACGTGTCACTGTTTCAACTTCGGCCTCTGAAAACGTTTCCTGAGATAGCTCGGCCTGTTACATTTCCATCCTGACAAGTCTGACCTCAATTGGACTTTCTGAGAGAGAGTTATGCCAAATGTCGCAACGTGACCTGTTTATGGGATAATACAGGAGAGCGCACTTGTACGAAGTGCCACGTGTCACTGGTTCAACTTCGGCCTCTGAAAAAGTTTTCTGAGATAGTACAGTCTGTGTACTACTTGTCACTTTTCACGAAATTTCATTTGGAGCTTCCTAGCCCAAGTTATGACCTTTTTCCCAAGGTCACCTGATTTTGACTCAGATCTGGAAGAGACAGAAACCCTATATTGTACAGATCATAAATCACAAAGTACAACGAATTAGAGGTTGTCCTGTGGACACAAGGTACCTGGAGATTTAATCTTCGTCCTGTAACAATTTCAGATCCGAAAACTTCGCCAAAACGGATTTATAGCGAAAGTGCTATGATGACTGGTTTTTGCTATATCAAGCCCTAGCATCGTAAGTGCAACAAGTGTCATACATGCCATATCATGCCTTCTTTCAGGCTAGCTCTGATACCATGTTAAATTTTCAAAATTTACTTCAATCTGATCTAGGATCTTAACTGAGAGAACATGTACAACATATCTACAGCATATCAATCATGGAGACAATAATGCAAACACACAAGAGACACAAAGATTTACTTGGGGAAAACCATAAAGGTGAAAAATCCCAATAACTTCCTCAGAGATGGATAGAGAAATGATACAACCAACCATGAGAGATAGACATAACCTAGCAGCAGATCCTCCTCCTCCATAAGTGCGCCACTCCTCCTTGAGTGCATGAGTGAGAAGTGAGTGAATAAATAGAGTGCCTCCTGCACTCTATTTATACTTGACTTGACTTTCCTTTTTACCTAACTCATGTAGGCTCGAACTTAACCACATAACATAATGCTGAGTGGGCCGACCCCCAATAGGGTGGTCTAATAACCCTTTGACCCACATGATCGACCCCCAATAGGGTGGTCTAATAACCCTTTGACCCACATGACTTATACAGGGCCGACCCCAAACAAGGTGGTCTAATAACCCATCAAGTATAAGTTACGACACTTACAATATAAATGACGACACTTCCTTATAGAGGAATAATACCATCTCTATAGGAATACAATATACATATATGTGAAATACATTCCGAAGTTACATATACATCAACAGCATTCAATCATTCTCCCTTGAGCATAATCACCAGTTAACATACTTCAAGTGCATATCTGAAGTGTCTCTTATATGTTGTCATTTACATTCAGATTTATCAGATGGTTAAAACACTAATCTCGATCAACTTAAGTTAATTATCCTTAAGCATATTACAATCTCTAGGAGCCTTACCTTAGACCTTGTCATAAGCCTTGGACTCATTGTTAATTCATACACTTAAATGGTGCATTCAATGGTGGATTAATAATTGTCTTTTATATGCCTTTGTTTATATTTCACATCCAATATGAGCATTTCCATTGAATCTTGTGTTATTATATTGCATAGTTTTTATGGGATCAATGAATTAACTTAAATACATATTTAATATGTTTTGTGTTGTGTAGGTTTGTTTCACTAAGTGCAAGTTATTTCATTTCTCATACTTTTGCCTTGTGCTTAGTTTAATAAAATTCTAAATCGATAAACTATTCAAATCTAAACCTTAAAATAATCAATTTGTTAAAGAACCCCTTTGGCTTTCAATGAAGGAGTTGAGCCTAAAGTGAGTGAGAGGTTGTGTTGAAGTGAAAGTGACATCCAACCTTCGTTGCCATGTTGTGTTAGTGGGACAATAACACTAGGTTCACATATGGGAAGTTTGTATGGACTCTTGTGTTCGTTTTACATTGGAAAACAAAATAAAATAATGTCTATCTCTAGGACAATAATGAGAATCGGCTTTAGGATTTGGAAAACAAAACAAAATAATGTCTATCTCTAGGACAATAATGAGAATCGGCTTTATATATGTTGAAGTAAAGGTAACTGAAGTCGAACAGTTTAGAGAAAGACATATTTCTCTACATATTAAAAGTTATAGTTGAATCATTTTGTTTATATGTACTAATTTGTTGAACTTGACTCTATTAACAATACATAAGATTGAGAAACGTAGTCATTGATCACAACTCCAAAGACAGAATGTCACGTGAAAATTCAACTAGAAGCTATCTAATGTCATTTTGCAGGCTAACGAAATTATAGAGGGCAGATGATATTAATTTTTTGGAGTCTTGTTTGCCAGAAAAGGATATCATAAATGTTATTTTCATCTTAATAGGAAACACCAAGTACAAATTTCGAACTGGAATACAATGCCACCCTTCAATTTTGAACCTCAATGAACAATTTGTTTTAGTCAATATTAAATTCTACTCTAAGTCGAATACATCTCTGGATATATTCCAAGCTGAAAGGTAAGCAAAAGTAATCCTCTTCTACTGAATATACAATTCAGAAAAAACATGGTAAACATACTGAGATTGAGAGAATATCTGCTCATGATAGTATTCCCTGATAAACGTTGACAGAATTGTTAGATGCAATGAAGATTAAGACTGACCATACTGTCAATGCATTCCAATAGTGACAGGAATCAGTAACATTTGGAACTTTGCACAAACATTCTCCTCTTCCATGATGATTTCCACCATACATAGAGATTTTCTATAACTTTTGATGTAAAACAATAAAAAGCAATATTTGCTACAAGGCTACAGGGTCTTGGTTGATGGTATAAACTATCATGTTTACAAAACACATGCTTCACATTCAAATTTATAGATGGCATTTATGGTACATCATATTAAATTGTTCAAAAGCATGGAACATGAATTTTAATCAATGAGACAAAAAGAGGGCATCTCGAAGAATTTATTTTCTTTCTTTTCTAGAAAATACAAGTTATATTATACAGACAATCAAGTATGTACGAAGAAGAATTTCTGATCTAGAAGAAAGTCTGGCCTTGCCAAAGAAGATATGCTTATAATAATATAGTTCCAATTTAAATCATATCATTTTGAATAATCAAGTTTTTACAACAGATACTGTAAAGACAATGTACAGTGTAATTAGTAAAGATGATAAAAGGACACTGAAATCATATCTTTTGATAAGTTCTAGACACTGAAATATATGATGATCATGAAAGGACAACCACTGTCTGGGACTCACGTGCAACTTTAATAAACACATCTTCTAGAGTTGTGTCTGCAAGACCCCAGGCCTGGATGGTAAGATAGCTTTTGGCATGCTCTATCATTCGAAAGACAGCTGCAATTTGTATGTCCAGTTTTGGTAGTTCAAATTTCTGTGTCCCAGAGAGACTGTAAACTTTCTTTGCATTTCTAGACAAATCCTGTACCAACTTCATCACCTCTTCCTCCTCAGTTTGTGATGTGGTTATGGTCAACACATATGATCCCCCATACCTTGCCTTTAGCTGCAGTCCAAAATCTTATTAGCATTAATGAGTCATGAATGAAAAAAATCGAACAACCATTTCAAGAGCCATTCTGTCCTGCACTTTCACAATGCTGGCTTTCTAACTTCTGAAGCATACACAACGTAGTAACTAACCTCTTTGGAGTTTCCAATGCACTGCAGTTGGCCATCCACAAAAATGCCCATACGATCACAGAGCACCTCTGCCTCTTCCATAGAATGTGCTGGAATCACAAAAAAGATTTTAAAGTCAAAGTTAATTTACTAAGTTATTTGCTGAAAGAAAAATAACAATAGCCACATTTCTCAAGTTATTTGGAGAGAGTAAAAGTCTCTTCTATACAATTTTGCATCAGTCTTGACAACAATCTCCTTAGAGTTAAAAAAGAGACTGAATTTCATGCTCAAGCCTGAGAATAAAGACACTACATCAAATATAGCAGCAAAATCTACAAACATAGCTTTAAGGTCAATACTTGTCAAAATTATTGCTCGGTTTTCCTTTGCCTGCTTCACAACATTCCAGAGTTTGTTTCTTGAAGCTGGATCCAACCCTGTACTGGGCTCATCCATATACACAACCTAGTTCAAACAAGCAGGAAGAATAACCTTAGTCCTAAGTTGCAGATTTTGCCCATCCCCCAACAACAACAAAAAATTGATTCACTAAAAAGTTTAAAGGTTTTACTGAATAGCTTTCACTAGAATGCTACAGCAATATTAATGGCATCTGTGAAGTTTGAAACTTTCACCCACCTGAGGATCTCCTATGAGAGAAATGGCAACACTAAGTCTTCTCTTCATGCCACCACTGTATTTTCCCGATGGCTTATCACCCACACCTCCATTGAAAAGATCCACACTTTTTAGGGATTCGTCTACCGCCTACAAGATCAAGGCCAAAATACAAAACCATTTACTGATAATTCAAACCCAAGTATTGTAAAATCATGCACTTACTTGGGAACAACTGAAGTGAATATTTATATGATGATCTTACATTTTGAAGAGAGACACCTTTTAGGTTCTTCAGCCTACCATAAAACAATAGGTGTTCCCTTCCTGTTAGAGTTTCCCAGGTCAAGCTGTGAAAATAACACATTTTGTCAGAAATCTTCACCACAAGAAAATGAGCAGAATTAATTATACCTAGTAAAGAACAATAGTTTTCATCCAAATCTAGCTGCATATTTTCACATTCAAAATAATTCCATAAAATGCACATCATCAAGGGAGTTCTTGAGGGCATTAGTAATTACTCATGCTGTGGACAAACCCCCATGCTTGTGTATATTTTATCCATATCTGTCCGTATATCCAGGCCCCCTATGTATGCCGTCCCTGACGTAGGAGCCAAAAGTCCAATCATCTGCAAGATACAACACTTCACCTCTTTATTTTGCACATGAAGTATGGAAAATTGTGTCATTTCTATGCATTTGGATTTGAACTATACAAAGAACGGATGCTGACCAATGCTGTAGAATATGCTTAAAGTGAAATTACTGGAGGTCGAACTGCTAGTTTCCTGAATCCTGTTTACCAAGTTTGTGGTTGTTTAGAAATTGCAATTTGAGGCAATCCTCAGATAATACAAAACAAATTTAGTTTCCAATAGATAGTGTAAGACATAAGGAAGCTTGTTGACATATTTAAGGAAGAAAATAAACCATGTCGACAGTGTTTATCTTGGCAGAGTCATTAAACTAAAAGCACTGATTGAGGCAGTCCACTCGACAGCAATAATTCACTTCAGATTTTAAAGGTTGCATCTCTTTGTTGAGATCTTTCTTTTCCAGAAAATTTTGAAAAGTAATCAAGGCCAAAATTCAAGTCTGTAGATTCTGCAATAAAATTTGATTGATTTTTTCTTCATCCTCTTCCCCTGACGACCATCAGAAGCATGCTGATGTTGCCCAGGGTTACCACCCAAGGTCCTATCAGTCCAAGTCACTCTCCAGAAAACATTATTCGACTGCCGCTTGGTGTTGATATCTGCACCATTGACTTGGATGATCAGGAAGGCTAACTCCCTCCTCTCCCTTGTAGCAGTTGCATCTTTACTGGGTCTCCTTCACTTTCCAGGGTTTTCCTTGTCCTTCTTGGTATAAGCTACTTGTACACCTATGAATATGACATTTCATTCATGCTGCTCTTGTACTCATTTTTCATTTCATTTCGTTTTAAGGGTGCTTTTATCTTTTTGCACCCTCTTTTTCTTGGCTATTGTTGCCGATTGTAGTCACTAGTCCCTTTGACCTATTTTGGACTCTACTGGACATTAATAAAAATTTCAATTTCAATCTCTTGTCCAATGCATGGCTTGTGATATGATTATTCAAGCCTCCTAATGTTTCTGTGGCACTTCCTTACATACAGGTTTTCTTTCATATCTCCAAATAATACTTTATATGGGGGTGTAGGCCGAACCAGTTCATTTGAATCATCTGAGAAATTATGGAATCAATAAACTTCTAAATAGTCTGTACTTGGACAGGTATCCATCAACAATATTTTTGCTGAACATTGAGAAAATGTTAGTCTAACAATTCTATTGTTCACATTTCCAAGTTTCATAATTCATACCTCTAAACTCTATATAACCAATAATTTAGAAGGTGAAAAGGACTCCGGAGACAGTATACCAAACTGACATAATTTTCCAGATAAAAAACTACTGAGAAATAGCAACATAAATAACCTACCTGAATAGATGGCTGTAAAAAGCCTATAATGATATAATTACCAGATGACCTTGATGACCTTAAAGCAATGACAATGACCACCAAATGGCCTGAATAACATTACTTTTGAAATTTCAGAATAAAAAGATGCCTAGCCAACTACATTTTTGAAACAGAATGTTTACAATGACCTTGTTAACACTAGAGTTCTGGTCAATTCTTCAGAACAAGTGTGTTAAGGTCTCTTAAATTTTAAGAGAGCAAACTGCAACTCATTGACCATAACAAAATATTGAAGTTCATGTGCAAACCATGATTAACTTGCAGTAGTTGAATCAATGTGAGTTTTGAAACATATGGTAGATCAGAAATGCAATAAAATAGTGAACATCAGATGCCATTGGAAGGAAAAGAACTTTGGATGTTTGAGAGAACACATCCTTACAAAATGAATGCATAAAAGATAACTGTAGTGTGACAATCAAAGACTGTATGTGGGACATATGAAAATTTAAAAAGTTTTAAGATGCAGAATAATTAAGATGCCCTTACCATGTTTATAGAGGTGGTTTTCCCAGCACCATTGGGTCCAAGCATACCAAAACACTCTCCTCGTGGCACAGCAAGTGACAAACCACGAACTGCATACTTCTTAGAGTTACCATCCTTTCCTGAATACACCTTCTTTATGTTATCACAAATTATAGCATGGGATTGGGAGGATTCTTGGAGCAACTTCTCAACCAGTTCCCTCTGCAAGGAGACAAAAACACAAGAATGAGAGATTGAGCTCAAATGTTATGGAGAAGACATTCCAAATAAAAGCTACATGTATTTTAAACTAAGCTGTGCGAAACTTGGAAATAGGTATGGGTTTCCAAAACTGGTACAGCAAGGAAACTCGGCCTCAAAAATTTTAGGGAAAAAGGCAATGCAATATTTAAATAATAAAAATACAAAAGATATAAATAATATATTTTCTTTTTAAAATAGCAAATTAGAATGAAATGATCCATCATCTATGGTGTTTGGAATTTGCACATGAATTGTAAACTATTTCCCATATAATTTTTGGACTCTGGCGCATCAAACATTTATTTTTCAAATTATGCTTCATAATTCCATTTTTTTCAAAACATGTAGAGGATACCAAGAAAAAATGAACACCAGAGAGGTTGTTACCATAGACATAGATCAATCCAATAAAGGGTTAAAAACTAGGTATCTAGGGTGTGCACTGTGCAACTATGGGTGTGGGCACGAGTACATATGTGCAAGAATTGAAATTTAGGTGTGGGGGCAGGTGCCGGTGTGGATATGGGTGTGTGAGTTTGGAAATTTGGGTGCTAGGAGTGCACACAAGGAGGGTGTCTTGTGTGTGTTAAAATTGGAAAATAGTAACATTTTGATACATGTATGTCTTTTCTTTTGAAAAATACACCTTATATTTACAAACAATAAAGAAAAAAGTGGAAGGATATATACAATGGAATTCATAACCTCTTTCATAATGCAACTAGAATTGAGATAAAATATAAATATGCTATAGGCTCTAGAGATTGGGCATCTTTGATTAATAGGCCCCCTTTAGCTAGGAGCAAATGGTGCACCTCATCATGCCACAAGGTACAAAAAGTAGACAAAAGAGCTAACATTATACTAAAAAACAAACTTACACTTGATCTTCCAAAGAATGAATAAGGTCGAGATCCTCAAGTATTTCCAGATCCCAGTGAAGGTGGAGTGAACCGAGTGGTAGTCTCTATTACCACCTAAGTTGTACTTAGTTGGATTTCTTCAGTGAGCCGCTAGAGTGTCAACAAATCAATTGTTCGTCATCAATGTTCAGAAGTCCAGCAGTCCACTTTTGGACCTTTTTCAATTTTTTGCATATTCATACCCCTCGGGAAAATTGTAATAAGTTGTTGTAGCATGATGTCGTTTGTAACAGACTTGGCTTTCCTAGGACTTAGTCTTCAATGCGTTACTCCAAGAGTGTTTTTCCTTGGTAATTATTTGTTGTTTTTTTGCGACTTATAATTTCCAAGTTTTTCACTCACACCTCCAAAGCTCAAGTATTTGTCTTGGTGGTTCGGCCTTAGGAGGTTATTAAAGTCTAGGTGTCTATGTATATTACCATGCTAGTCAACATTTTTGAGTCTTGTGAACATGCACTAGGTCCCCCTAGGTTTATTTTAATTTTCCGCAAATAAAAAAATTTCCCGTAAAACGAGTCATGTTTTTTAAGTTTTTATTGTAAAAATAAAAAAAGTCATAAAAATGTGGTTAGGAGGTGGAATTTGTCATGGGGGTGCTCGTTTTCTAGCTCATTGCACCCACTATACCCCTAAACCTAAGTTACCAGGATACAGATACGGATTCGGATACGGATACGGATTCGCCAGATTTTTTAACACCCAGGATCTGGATACGGGGCGGAAACGGAAAGTACAAAAAAATATAAAAATATTTATATAATAAATAAAAATATAGAGTGAAAAATCAAACTATTCATGAATTCAAGAGTAGAACTATAAGTTATTTCCAAAAAAGAGAGTTCATGTACCATAACTGATAATTTGATGAGTTGTAACTGTTATCACACCATAGTAGCAAGGCTATTATTCTTGTTTAGCAGATATCTGCACATTCCAGAGCTTCCATTATTCAGAGCATGGCTATGATGATTGTATATTTTGTGATCACTCATGATCAGAGCAGTGTATTATTCAGACTTATGTTAGACCTTGAGTCAAGGCTGAGCCTTGAGAGTTCAGATTTGATGACCGATGTGACCCTTTATCCCATACAGTTTCAGTTCAGTGCTTAGAGATGTATTGCAGCAATGTTTCAGATGGTATATGATGTTTATTACTATGATGATGTTGTATGATCTATGGATATTTTATCATTGATTGTGGATTATTATCTTGTTGATTTAGTCATGTTCACAGCATCTGCTTGGTATATTATTCCTGATGTGGCAAACTGTTTAAAATTAACTATAAATCATAAAATGGACAATTGCTTGCACATTTAGGTCATTTAACAAAACCCACTGGTTTTCCACCTTATATAGACATGGTCTTTCTTGACACCAGTTGTCTGCTAGTGTAGGCTCCATATTCACTTGACTCCATCCATACATGACTTTCCTATTTGACTTTAAACCTTGACCTATCTCATTTGACTTTCTGATACTGAGGACTTCCCCATTTTTCTACCTCTGTGTTTGGACCGCATCCCTGTATGTTCAGTGTCTCGGCTCTAAGTTGGTGACAAAACTTGCCTTTGGTGAGTTGGATTGTAGGCCTAAATCATTATGGTCGGTTGTCCCGATGTTTGGCATTGGCTCGAACTCCCCCTAGTCACTTGAGATGTTGTTGGCTAAAACTGAAAGCTCATGTTCTACTTATGGAAACGTATAAATTCGCCCATGGAAACCAAAAAGGGCAAGAGCGATGAACAACTAAAAATACTCCTCAAAGAGTATAAGAAAGGTCCAAAAAAGCAATGGTTCTTAAAAGCTATATCTAAACAATTGTTGACCTTATATGTATTTGAAAACATGCCCTGGATGCAAGCTGCAACTAGTTGTGCTTATCAGCACACCTGAGATCCGAAGGGTTATGTAGGCCAAAAAGGCCATGAAATAAAATTGAATGATCCTAATGAACTTGGATCAACTTGATGTAGACATGATGCCTAAGTTGAATAAGCACTCTCTGAACAACTTATCCATTTGTGAGGCACAGCCATCCCCCGTGTTATTTTGTCTAGCACATAGTTTGTAGCTTTCCCCCTTCTCCCAGTCCAAAGTATTTTTGAGTCAAGTTAGATAAGTCAACCCGTTGGCCCAACCTTGTTCCTAGCCTTCATCCTTCACTAGTAGTTTGACCATGTCCAATGGGTGAGTTTGTCATTTGAACTATTGTGCAAGTAATTTTATATAGCAAAGGAATATGATAACTTGATTAATGCCACTGAATGGATGTTATACTTTGAGCTTGGCTGTGAGAATGATTAGAGAAGCATGTCTTAGTCTACTGACGTGATTTATCCTTGGTTGTATATTATTGGGATCCGTGATGATGTGGGCCATATATATATACCTATTGATGATGATTGATGGTCCCACATACTTGATGATGATATCATATGATGGACATATGGTTCAGATGATGATTGTTGCAGTTCAGCAGGTTTTTTTATTACTTCAGATGATCAGATTATGCACTGTCCATATATGGTGGACCCTACAGCTGGCCCATTAGGGCAACCCATGGTGTATGAGTACACATTCTTAGTGGATTTGGGTCTTCTGGATCCAATGAGACACTTATCTTTCAGTTCCGGGCACTTCTGATAGTGATTGATGCAGTTTTACACTTGTTGACTAGATTTGGGATTGATTTCCCAGCTTGAGCAGCAAGGGCCATGAGAGGCCAGTTCACCTAGGGCGCTGTATGAGGAGGGGGTGGTCCAGCCACTTGTTTTTACCATTTACCCCCCCTTCTGGAGAGCCTGGTGGGCTTAGTTGGACAGCGCAGATGCCCTGGGAGGCAGTTTTGGCACTTTCACAGTTACCGAGGCAGTTTAAAAAATGGGATAAAGTGGTCACTGAGGAATTCGATTTGGGCAATTGAGGCAAGGTTTTGGCATTTGGTTTTCACAGAGGTCTTCCAGGGTGATCCCACTATCTTCCAGCCAGTTTTCACCATGTGGGTAGGCCCACAGCGATCACAGGAGGTCTTTTACTGCTTGTCTGTCACAGATTTTGAGGACAGATTTGATCATTTATATTATCTTGGACATATTTTATCATTTTATTGTGCCTTGGGGATGAGCTAGTAAGGATTGATGCCTCCTAGCCCCACCATGTGCTTCTTATGTCATGTCCTAGTCATTATGAGGTGGGCTTTGGTACTTTTACCCCCTCTAGTGGATGACATCACCCTCCATGACTATTCTACACTATGACGTCATCATTATATTGGGTGATCCATGTGATATATTGTTATGATTCATTATTAGCCATTGATCATGTATTGAGATCTTTTAATCTCAACCACTCATTTGATGTAGTATTGTAGAGTGGTATAGGGTTTTGGTCTTTATTATCCTATATAAGGAGGAGACCCCCTATTGTATAGCTCACCTTTGGAGCTCTGGAATATTGGAATAGAACACTTCTTTGTGGAGCATATCTCTCTTTTCTTGTGGATTCTCTTGCATATTGAGTATACAGTATCTCTTCTATGTATCATTGTGGATTTTGGTGCTTCTACTAGTTTTCTTGCAGGAAAGTCGAATTGGTGGAGAGGAGGGCGATTTCTTGAGGGTTATTGTTGGAGGGATCCACATATTCTCTCTTGGGTTGATCTTGTGACAGGGAGTATCATTATTGTATCTTCGTGACATAGTTGATGCTTTCTATTACATCTTTCTATCATTTTCATAATCATCTTACTTGACTTGTTTCTTTGATCTTGTCTTGTAGGAGGAGGACGATTTGGCTATCTTGGAGGAGGACGTTTTGGTTGGAGCTCTTGGATCTCACTCTTGAATATACACATAGGAGAATGCTATCAATTTGCAAGGTGGCCACAAGCAATTGAGGTAAGATCTACAAGGTATGTGCCTCTTTCCATCCATTCTCTCTTCATTGTTCACAAACCCTAATTATTCAAAACCCCAATTATGGTTTTTCTTAGATCTACTTAGATCTAGCCTTGCTTTTGAAAAGATTTTAAGAACCCACCTCTATAGCATCCACCCCTAGTTGGATCTATAGTTTGGTGGTGATTGGGTTAAAATTAACACACTTTTCAAGGCAATATAGCCCTCTTGAACCAAATCGCACTTCCTTGGAGAGGCTTGTTTGGTTAGATCTAGCATGTGGGTAGGTGAGATCCCGCTTGATTTGCAATCTACACACTTGATAAACTACCCCTAGACTTTTACTTGGGTGATTTCTACCTTGTGGGTATCATTCCACATTTTAAGGGATTAAAACCCCCTTTTGAATTATTTAGCACCTTAAAACTCAGATCTAGTAAGATCTAACCCTTGGATTGACTTGATTTTCTAGACCCGCATAGATCGGTGCCTAAGCTACTTGGATCTACAATTTGGTGGCCATTGGACTTGATTTGACACACCTTATCCACCTTTTAGCCCTCCTTGAGCAAGGTCGCACTTCCTTGGGTGACTGAGTTTGCCCACTTCTAGGACCTGGGTAGTTGAGATTGCAGTGGATTTGGAACGGGCATACCTTGAAACCTATATCTAGAGTGTCATTTTGTGACGATCTGCCTTGGGGGTAGCATTCCTTGTTTTAAGGGATTGTGGTCCACTTGGGTCATTTCATGAAATCCTAGATCTAGCAAGATCCAACCATTCTATCTCAATTAGCCCACTTGACTTTACCTCTAGGTGTCCCGATCTACACTTTGACATATCTTTTGACTCCATTAACCCATCCAACAAGGCACTAGTTTTCCTTAAGCAAGTCGCACTCCTTGGGAATTATGTCAAACCTTAGATCCAGTAAGTGGGTACTTCTAATTTCAACTTAGATCCATAGATCTACTCATTACATATCCTCTAGTGCCAATTGCCTCCCTTAATTTCACCTTGTGGGTCCACATTAGGCCTTTTCACAAATCCCAAGAAAGTGGGTCCCACTTGTGTAACACATGGTACTATACCTTGTCATTATAACTAATCATGTGGCCTAAATCATACATTGGTTGAAACACTAATCATCTTTCAAACCACCTTCAACCATACTTTAATTTCTAGGTCCACTTTACCTTGCATTGGTTTCCGTAACTTACCATTTACTCATCCCTAGGAACCTTTGTTTGGGTCCAATCATCTTTGATTGGTTATAGGGTCTCCCCCTAGGTCTTGATTTATCTAGATCTAAAGTGAAGAGTGCCTCGATTGACGTGACTCCCACCTTGCATTGGGAACCGTGGCATCTCTTGGGTCACCTCTTTAGTTGTCCATCTCCTCTACCATCCCGGATGGGATACCACTAGGGGCAACTACAAGTTGTGTGATAACAGTAACCATGATTGATATTGATAATTTTAAAAACCATTTCAGCATGAACTTGAAGCAGGTCATAATAGTGTTTTTGTGAGCCACATCCACATGTCCCTATCAGCAGGGAATAAAGTGGTTTTCTTGAAGACTATGGCAAGACTACATAACAATGTAGGTGAAGTGAGCAACAACATAGCACGTAAAGATAGATCAGCCCTTGACAGCAGACCTTGACCATAAAGATAAATCAAATAAAAATATTGAGAGCAGAACTTGATATTGATATATCAGAGTTCAAGAGTAGATCTTGACATAAGGATAGATTAGACCGTGACCAAGAATGGGTTTTACACTTTTAGCCATTAGTTGTAGGGTTTTTTAAGTTTTTCATTAAAAAACAATTTTTGGGGAGGATCAATGGGTCAAAGAAGCACTGGAAGTTTCAGGATCCGTTTGAAAATTTCAGGAAATGTTTGATTTTTCACAGGATCCGTTTCATAGGACTAGGATACGTTTCCTTCTGTAGGGGATACGTTTCCATGGTGGATCCTAGGCGGATCCGATCCGGATACATATCGGATCCGCAGACACTAGGGTGGTGGATCCGGTAACATAGCCCTAAACCCACTTTGAGAATAATCTGAGTGATTATTTATCACTTAAATTAATTTTCTCTCGAAAATGGCCAAAAAAGACAAAAATCAGCATTCTTAAATCAGTGGAAGTTTGTCCAAGACAAAATCTCAGTGATTGGGAGTTAACTAGACAGTCATTCTGAGTTAACTGAGGATCAGATTAGGTGATTGGCAATTAAATCTAGTGAAGGCGAGTTCATCTCCTGTGAGGGTGGCGCATTTCCTTAAGATGAGGGCGCATTCCTCATTGTGGCGACTTCTGGATGGTGGGATGGCAATCCCAAAGCAAAGGGGGTGCATCTCTTGTGAGGTGGTGTCCCCCTATGGAGTTAAACTCCATCTTAACTCAAAGCAATCCCTTGATTTTCTCTGGAAGCCCGCCCATGACTGCATCATTCAATCCAAGTCGCCCTCAATGCTCTTTAGTTAGCAGATGCGCTCCCCTGGGATGAGTTTTGGTATTTAAGCATGGTCACACTCCATTGTTGACGATGGATGTGTGGAACCTTTGCTCCTATAATCATTGTTGTTTATCATTTGAATAAAATTTGAAGACTTTGGACTGTAGAGGTCTATGCTGCACAATTGTCCATTGTGGTGAATGATGTGCTTACACTAAGGTGATATTATGCATGTTATAGTTTCTTTGTCATAGGTTGTGGATTTATCTAGCTTAGAAGGCTGCTATCAACCCATAGAGTAAGCATTTGTAGTTACAATTTGCTTGCTTATGCTTTATTATTAGAATATAGGAGTAGCAAAATGTAGTCGGATATACTTATGATCTCTTAGTTTCTTTTAATAAATCATACTAGATCTAATCTTTCTTGTGCAAGGTCTCTTGTAGCTGTGCAGGTTACCTATATGAAGGAGGAGTTGAGCTCGGCTGCACCCTCTTTTACCTTCAGTACATTTTTTATTCTAATGCCATTGTTTCCCGTAGGCACCTTTGGGTTTTCATAAAAGTTCAAGCTTGAGCTTGAGTTTCTTCATCCATCTCTCAAACTTAAACTCTATTGGTTACTTGGTTACTTGGTTTTGTTCATGCTTAATAAGTAGACCTGATCTAAAAGTTTATTCAAATATCTATCTTATTTTTGCATGTATTCGCTAGATCTAAAAAGTGCTTAGATTCATATTTTAAGTTTAGATCTAGGCTCGATCTTGATAGTACTTGCACTTGTAAAATTTTCCAATTTTTCCAAGTACTAAGTAGGTACAATTTTTATGTTTTATTCAACTAACCCATCACATTTCAAATACATTAGCTTGCTTATTTTTGCATTTTGACGAACAGGTAAGCAGAAACGCTGACGAAATTTTGAGCATTCGAGCCTTTCACAGCGTCGGTTTCAAGCCTATTGTTTGTTGATCTTTACCACATAATTGTAAACCTCACTGATCCTATTTTTAAAGGATCAAAGGTTTTCTTATTTTAAAAGCATTGTAAATTCATAATAAAAGAAGCAAGTGAGCTACACAGAGCCCACACGCTTTCTCCCCCTGTGGGGGAAGCCTGTATCGCCTCTTGTGTGTCTATTTCGTTCACTTTGCTTAGTTGCTTTTTCGATACTAATCTATAGAGTATATTTCATTTTGATAAAGTAGATTAAATCAAGTTACTTCTGCTTTTACTGTTTTATTCATTTTTACAAAGTAACGAACTTGTCCTATGCATTCCCGGAGTACGACACTAGTTGAAAGGGCTTGCCCGAGTAAGTAGTGTTCGGAAAAGAGATTCGTAGTTAGTAATTAGTGCAACATTTCCTTTTCGCATGTACTTTACGTTACAATCTTATTTTTTGCAAATAATAATCACAATAAACAATCCGGTTATGCATTCCAGAAGTAAGCCGAAAGAGCTTGCTCAAGTAGGTGAAAAGAGATTCTCAACTGCTAATAATTTACTTTTGCAGCCTGTTATTTCAACTAAAACGAACCGGACTCTCTTCCCCATATGCTCTGGACCCCTGCGGCTCGTCCGACCAGTTGGTCACACCAAAAAGGGATTAGAGTGGCTAGTGTAATAGGGAAATCCAAATTAACTTATTTTTGAGAACTCGGGAAGTCGCGTTGGACTTACCATAGAATCAGGGGGCTTCTTTAAGAAGGTTATGCCTTGCCCTGTTGGACACTTGGTACTATTGCAACAAGCGCTCAATTCAAAGGAATAAGCTTTCTTTGGGCCAAACAAGAATTTAAACCACTCCTTAATTCACTCATCAAATAATAACTAAAACTGACCAACGAGGCAATTGCAATACTTTCCCGACACAACATCATTATTCGATTCCATTAGCACTGGTCTACCTGCAACAATTATCAAACATATTTAAGTGAATTCATGTGTTAGTGGAAGATTTCATTATATGTTGTTGATCTAAATTTATTTTGCAATTGCTAGTATCAGTTTTATTGAAAAATCCTAGAAATTCATCTTTCATCTTAATAACTAAATAACCCAAATCCTTAGTTATTTTCCTAGGGACTACCCCCCTTGGCTTCGCTAGGACTTGGCCTAGACGAAGGAGTTGAGTGTTGAGTGACAGTATCTCCATTCGAGACTTGCCCCCAAGGATGCACCAAGTGGCTTTAATATTTTTGCCACGCTAACCTTCCCAAGGTGCATGTTCGACGGCAGCAGTCTCCAAACAAGGTAGCACATCAATGAACCATGGCCCGTAGCAGAATTTAATATTGGTCCTCGAAATACTTCCAGCAACTCCTAACAAAATGGCATTCCCAAAAAAGTGCTTCATTGTCTCCAAGCAATGAGAGACAAAGAAAAAGCCATTAGAGAGCCCACTCTTGGCCAAATGAGCTTGGATAGGATCCCCTAATATATGACTAGCCAAGCAAATATTCTCATCTTAATAGAAATTTGAACATACCAAACATTGTGGACTTTGTGCACCCATCTATCCTCCAAATTAGTCAACACCCATCTCGCATTGAGAACCAGGGATAATGCATGTGTATGATGCAAAATTGAAGATAGTCACCAAGAGTCATACCACTTTAGAGGTTGCCCAAAAAGCCATCCCCAGACCCTCCCAAAAGTCTTGGGAATCCCTATATTCATTTTGAACACGTTTGTCTACAAGATGAGCCCACTCAACTGTTAATGTTCTCCATGGTTCCAACATCGGGCAAACATTCTGTAGATCATTCTCTCAGATTGGTCATGTGTATTGACCATGGTTGGTAGAGAACGGCCCCGTCGTAGCCCTATTTTGTCATGTGTATTGACAATGTGTATTGAGGCTCGGATGCTTAGCCTTTATCTAGTCATTTGGATTGACTAGAGTGAAGGAAGGCTAGTGGTCACATTGTATACTCTAAGTGGGAGTGCTCCATAACAGGAGTGATATATTCTTATAGAGTGAGTTGACTTGTCTATGTTATAGGGGATCTTATCTCTTTATATATTAGACAAAGTGTAATCTAACGTTGAATTTGACATTGGCTCTAAGAAGTGTCCGAGACTTCTTAGTGTATGGTCAAATCAACATTAGAACTCTATGGAAGAATTTGATCTGCATGTGAGGAGATATCAACAAGGAGAACTTTTCTATGATGTAGAAATAACCAAGAAGTCAAGGCAAACCATTGAAGAAGTTCCAAAAAACATTAAAGAAGCTCCAGAAGAAAATGAAGACAATAAGACAAGTCGGCTTGAAGGCAAATGAAAGAAGAATATCAAAACTAGCAAGTCGGACCAGTGAAGGAAGACAAGTCGGCCCCAACTGAGGAAACTTCTAGTGAATGGAAGAATTTAAATAAAGTGCTTCCACTCTTCATTTTCATTCATTCATCACATTTTCTCTTTCCACTTGTCGCATATCGTTGGAAGGCCTAGCAAAGGCAAGAAGCATAATTTTGGGTTCTCTTATTCTCTTAGAAGATTCACTACCCTTGCTACGGTTTCTTGTGAAGAAGGGCAAACCTCTCTTATGCCAAGGTTCATCTTCATGATTGGTATTGTACTTGTATTGGATTAATTTCTTATGAGAAAAGATTGCTGTGTTTTCTCCCTATTGGGTTTCCTGGGATAAAAATCTTTGTGTCTCTTGTGCATGGTTATCTTTCAGTGATCCTTGTTTTTATTTCCGCTACAAATGAATGATGCCATAATTGTGGGATGAAATAAAGTTGAAAGAGGTGAAAATTATATTGCTAAGTTAAAATTCAACATCAACTCCATAACTGACGAACAATCAAGGGCAATCAATCCATACTCCTGAACCAGACAACACCAATCCTTCTAGGAACGTGGGGATGCATCCCACAAATACCCCCAAAAGAAGATGCCCTTCTTGCTCAATCTATGCACTTGCAGGAAAGACATCTTTGCAATATACACAAACCTTGCGTCCTCCAACTCTAGATGGGGCATCACACTAGATCCCAACCTGCCCTACTGCCCTACAAATCCATTGAACCAAACCTACAACGGCTTTCCAAGTTGACCATATTCTATTGAAAATGAATGAGCTCAAAACATGTAACAAGTGGGGGAAGGAAATAATATCACACAGATCAAATCCCCCTTGCACTCTACTTATATGTTGTGCAATCATCATCCTATGTTGACACGAGACATGTCGGGAAGTGGATCCCTCTATACACCTAATGATCCACTTGGCCACAAGAATACTGCCCTAAGTGGCAACAACAATAAGGCCAAGCTCTCCCTCTTCCTTGGGTATAGCACAAACATTGCATGGAACCAAAGGAAGGCTCCTTTCCCCATCATACTTGGACCACAAACATGACTGCAAAATCTGCCCTAGCCGCCAAAACTGAGCCCTAATAGGAAACCATCAAGGGACATAACATACATGACAATCCTAAAGATATGCCCAACAATTATTAGTTTTCTGACAAATAGGAAGTATTTTATGATGCCAAACATGGAGTTTGCTTTGAAGCCTCTATAAACACCAATCCCACATAGACACTAGCGAAAACTCCACCCCAAAAGGAATCCTATATATCTCAAAATCACCTTGAGTTGAATATATGTCCAGGCTACAAGAATCTAGTCTAGTGGAGAATCCATTTATCAAAAATTTGAAGAGCTATGCTTCAAGATATTTGATGAGGGATTTGTTTTGAAGATCTTGTCCTCATCTAGAAATTCCATGAAGGAACAAAGGCCTTGTTCCTTGCAGGTTTTGAAGAATCGTTGTTTGTAGGGGTGAGAACATCCAACATGTTAAAGGCATTTGAAGGCTCACCTTGGCGACTCCACATCTTTGAAGTTTTGGGTGTGAGGTCACCAGATCATGACCACTAGATACTAAGTCAAGCTACTAAGATGACCAAAAGAGCAGGACAATCATAACCAATGCACACTATATACCTGCTGGGCCATATACCTATACCTGCCATCTGGATCATCAATAACCACTGGAAACACTACTGCTGAAACTCTAGGCATTGCACTGCTCTGTATGGAATGAAAATTGTCATCTCGGTCATGAAATATGAGGTCATGAGGCTCAATCTTGGCATAAGGTTCACTGTTGTCTGATCCGGGGTTGCTCTGATATGTGAGTGATCATCAAAAGTACTACTCATCATACGCTGATCTCATCAAAACTGTGTAAAGGCCTGGCTCAAAAATATACAATGAACTGCTCTGAAATCATGGTAGCCCGGCTACTATGGATGTGATAACAGGTAGCGCATCCTCATGGGATTGAGATCCATTAAATCCCACAATCATCTTATTCAACTTCAAGTGAACTCCCTCTGCACTCATGCGCCCCCTTCAATCCCCTTGATCGGTGCACCCCCCCCCCTCCTTCTCCATTTGCTATTTAAGCAAGCATTGGGCTCTCTTTTGTATGGTCAAAGAGGACCGAAAGGTTGGTGATTCATGTAACTGTTGTATTGTAATTGTTGTCCGCCAGAATGCACACCAGCAGCGGAAATCTTTTGAAAGCTGTCTCTTCACTAAAAGTGAGAGAGGTGTGGCCTTGGGGGCAAGCAATGAGCCAGGTACTGTCACCTGAATCCCAGCTCCTCCGTTTAGGCTAACTCCTAACGAAGCCAAGGGGGGTAGTCCCTAAAAAAGAGTTTCACTAAGGCTCTTGTGTTTAAGTGTTTTTTGTATGAGGTGATGCGGATGAGTGTTGATTAGGAGTTTTCTTGTGATGAGACCAAAAAATATGTAAAAATGAACAACAGATAATAAGCAATCCACGTTGCAAAATAAGATAACAAAAGGGCAGTATGATTCAAGATCTGATAAATCACTAAAGCATTCACAATATGAAATAAACACAAGGACAAATGGTCCTGATCAATATATAAGCTTTCAAATAACCAGTGCCTTATGGAGTCAAAGAAAATCAAAGATTGTGCTGCTGAAAGTGTGGGTCTTAAAAAATGTCGTTTGTGAGATCGTTGTGCAGATTATCTTTGTAAATTGAAGATTTTAATGGTCTTGATTATTAGGATAAAACCAAGGATATTCAAGAGAAAGTCCAGAAAGACAGTATCAAGTGCCTCCGTTCAAGGACATGTCGGGCCACCCAGTGCTCTAGCCAGGTCGCGCAATGCTAACCAACAAACTAGAGGCTGAACATGGAACCCCGGCGCCCCCAACTAGGAGATTACCCACCGAACTTATCTTATCGCTCAACTCCGGATTGGTTGGTTATGGGGGTGAAAGTTTTATTTGTTATCACTTATGAACTTAACAAGTCTTCCACCTTTCTGAGTACTAGCCCAACCATTTCCGGTTGGCAGAGCATACGAGTGTTGGACGATCAACCAAAAGTAAATTTATTAGGGGGAAAATGTGGGTTGAAATATTTTATTAAATTTAGAGCACTTTGTTCGACTTCCTACTTTAAAATCCCTAATGCAAGGGAAGATGCAAGTCTAACAATGCCTAATGCAAGAGACTTCCTACTTTAAAATGCTTAATGCAAGGGAAGATGCAAGTCTAACAATGCTCTCCGACAGAGAGTGCTCTTGACTTAGTCTTAAGACCACAGTTCAAGAGACTTCCTACTTTAAAATGCCTAATGCAAGGGAAGATGCAAGTCTAACAATGCTCTCCGACAGAGAGTGCTCTTGACTTGCATTTGGCCAAGTTCAAGAGACTTTGTTCGTTTTAAGAAGCAAGAAGCAGTTGTGATAACAAGATATTGCAACTTTGTAACATTTAAATCATGTGATAGCTCAAATAGATGTGAAATACTGCTAACATGCTACTTGCAAAATAAAATGAAATAACTGAAAGATCTAGTGTTCTACCAAGCAATTTTACACTAAGGTGGGATCAACCTCCGAACAAGGTCAACCACAAGAACCGTCAGTCCTGGAAACCTTCCAGCTAGCTGGATGTCCACAAGATGTTGATGGGGGAACCTACCACAAAACTATGTGGCCTTTGGGATACAATCCCAAAGTTAGCTTACTCTGGTCAAAACTTGAGAGAGAAGCGACGAGATAAAAATAAACTACTCTAAAACATGAACTGAAAAGATCTAAGCTAAGCAAACCCAACACTCTTCCCCAAATGGGGAAGAAACCCAAAGGTGGAGGACTCCTCCACTAGAAACTTTTATTAATTTTTACAAGTGCCTTGGGTTTTAAAACCTTGAAGGACTTTTCGAGAGATAAGACTTTAAACTTGAAATGAACTCTTGAAGAGTTTTACAAAGGATAATAAGATCTTGTATGTTCAATCACTCCTTATGGCATTCATTTGATTTTGCTTTGATCTTTTACTTCAAGATCTACCAAGTATCTCCCTCTCAAATCACTTACACAAGCTTGAAACAACTCAACAAGGCACCCTTTAGTGTTAGAAAAAATCGAATAAACTTTGAAACTAAGTCTATAAATGAAAACTAAGGTCTAAAACTTAGAAAGCATGAGATTTTAACTTGAAATTATTAAGATGGTAAAACGGACCAGCAAGCTAAAATGCTCCAAAAACAGTGGGAATGAGAATGCAACCACAAAATTTCACACTATCCTATATGCCAACTTTTCTACTTTTGAAATGAAACTACAAAACTTAAGAAAAGAGACTAGATGCAATCCCTAAAAGACCTTTTGATATGCCTAAACTAACCTCTCAATGCATGAAATTTGATTTATAAAAGAGATCTAACTACTAACCCTCCCAAGAAATGCAACTAGCTAATTTCTAACTTAACAAATTTTTGGTTTTAATGTTTTATTGTGATTTTGGAAGGTGGACGCATGGGAAGAAAGGAGGACAAGGAGGGGCAACTGGTGGATGGAAGAGGAGGGACGAGAGGAGAAGAAGGTAGGGGGAGAGTAGGGAAACGAAGGGGAGACAAAAAAATAAAGGAGGAGCGAATGGGAGAGAAGAGGAGGAGCAGACTTGGAGTGGATGGAAATGGGACTCAAGTGGAACACTTGAGGGCTTGAAACACTGCTATGGAAATCCTCCGCTTAACCGGTGATACGCCAAGAACAAGTGTTGAAGAGAGCACAAGGGAACAAATCCCAAGTTATTCCCCAAGGTTGAAGGAACTTCAACCTTATGGCAAACTAATCTAAGGCTTTAAAAAACAAGAATAACTTCAACTTTGGAATAAGATCTAGAAAGGGTTTCCACAAGAATGAAAGTAGATCCAAGTAACTAGTAACCGAGAAGGTGTTTTGGGTGTTTGATGGAGAAGAGCTAGATTCTCTTGTTTCTCAAATCCATAAAGCTAGAACTCCTTTGGCCTTATGTGGAGTGAAAATGTACCTGCAAGAACCTTGAGCATGGGATAATATATATGAGACAAAAATATTCAAGTGAAAAGAACTAGATACATGCTTGCTTGTGCTAGATTGTTAGCCATCTTGAACATGATCTACAACTTAAAAGCCTCAAATATAATGCAAAACAATATCACCTTGATTCTCAAGTGAAGCAATGAACATCAAGAGCCTCCACATTTTTGACCTCCAAAGTCTTAACTTTATTAACAAATAAAAATGCTTACAATTTCTCCAGAGTTTCTTTGCCTAACAATCCATCATGAATGAGGAAAAAGAGCCTCATTATATAGCACAATACAAGAACTAGCCTACCCTAATTCGAATTGGCTTGAATGGAGCCAATAGCACCTAACATAATTCGATTTCCAATCAAGAATGTGTCTAAAACCAATCAACATGAAGCTTGGAGCTAATCTCACCAAACAAACTCAAGTTTGTGGATGATGTGGATGGGGAGGTGGCCTCCACCTTGGCAAGGCGCCCCCCATCTCACTTTGGATACATCACCAAGCTACTAAACAATTGCCATGTGTAGAACTCGCCCTTCCAAGGAGATTGACGTGAGCTGAGGTAGGTGGCGTGGATTGGATTGGTAGAAGCTTGGAGTTTGACTACCAATCATGGTAGTTGAGAGTGGGAGATGGCCTCCACCTAGGAAAGGCGCCCCTACTCCTCATTCAATGCAACCTCTCACCAACCAAAAACTCATTTAATTTGATCTCCACATCATCAAACTCGACTTTGCATGCATGGAGGACGAATTAGCTTGGAGAGATCCACTTGTGCTGACTGTATACTTGATTGAATGTTGACTGAGATGATTGGGATCTTCATAAATGCTGAGTGCCATGTCATTTAGCCTTTTACTTTATTCCATTTGGATTATTTTGGAGAGATTTGGATTATCTCCAAAATAATCATTTTTATTATTTTAATTAATAATATCTCTGTAAATGGCTTTTTAGAGAAAATATTAATTACGAGGCCTAGATGACATCTGAAACTTGGGTTTAGCTGGTCCATAGGTCATGTGTGATTTTTGGCTTATGAAACGAGCCATCAATCACTGAATTCGGACCCCGGATGACTGACATATTACAAATTATTATTTCTCTATTTAAACTATAGAGAAATTTATTAAATTTAAAAAATAATTAAAAACCCAAATTCGACAGACCCGGTAAAAGGATTTTGAAATTTTTTTTGAGGGTTTTATGGACCTAGGACATGACCGACACCTATTCTAACAGTGTCTAGTAGGCTTATACACATCAGTTGGCCTCTTATAACCCCCCATGGCTAAAATTTTCAAAATCGGGCATTCCAGCTTTGGAGGAGCGGGAGAAAACCTCATCGATTATAGCTCGGCTATAAGCAAAGTATAATTGACAAGGGAAAAAACTCCCTGGAATGCCTTAGTTGCTTAATCAAGTCATGGGTAATCGAGACACTCAGATCCTACTAGCACACTTTATTACAAACCCCCATGGGGCCATGGTCATGTCGACTCAAAAAACAAAACAGGCTAACCAAAACTGGCTAGTCACAAATGTTGGATCATCTGATACACTGGAGTCAAGCACTTATCGTGTTTGTCAAATGGCGGCTCTTCAGATAATCCAACTATGGTACAAATAAGTTGGTAACAGTAATATTTTTGGAATAAAAAGGCTTTGGAGGCAAATCTGTGGTGTAGTGCTCTATGTGTGGATGCAAATGTCAATGGTTCATGAGTTAACTGTAGCGTAGCTTAATTATTTGATGCATTTGTGGATGATCAAGGCCTTCAAAGGACTATTATTAGTTAGTAGGATTTATGATTCTAGTTTGATTTCATATACTGCTTGCTCATGTCCGCGGTATAGAAGTAGTATGTTATTACCAGTTTGTATGCTTACTCTTTTGACTTTTGGCATGAAAAGCACCGAATTTGACACTTTTGTGCAAGTAGATTTAGTTTTGCAAGTT
Source organism: Larix kaempferi (assembly GCA_027924585.1). Lineage (NCBI taxonomy): Eukaryota > Viridiplantae > Streptophyta > Pinopsida > Pinales > Pinaceae > Larix > Larix kaempferi. Next base: position 8,054,956 of record BSBM01000053.1, read on the forward strand.
GCCTAAGCTTGAAAGTGCAGATGATCTAGTTTGACTCTACTGCTCTTCAAGTAATTTCAGGATACAGTCCCTCCGTTCTCCACCAGCAGGCTCCATAGCTCAAAAATTCCCAGGATTCAATCATTCTTTCTATCTCTCTCTTTCCTTCATTTCTTAAATTAAAACTTTTTCTGGTTACGGTTACTTGCATGCTTAGTTAAATTAGATTCATTTGAAAGGAATATTTTAAGAAGCTGATTTAAGTTAAGTATGTTGCTAGATCTAGGATTTAAAGCTTATTTTTAGTAGATCTAGGTTACTTAAGTACTTGTGCATAAATCTTATCTTTCAGTACTTAAAATTTTATGCTTTTAACGTTCATTTGGGCACATTTGGTGCATTTCAAGTGGCTGGTTTTCTTATTTTTATCCCCATAACAAGAGGAGGTGCTGCCGAAAAATCAGAGATCTAAGCCATCCAAGGCTTCCTGGAGTACATACTTCCATCTTGTACCTTTTTTTTTAAACTTGTAAAGGCCTTGGGATCCAAATCTATAAGGACCAAAGGAATCCACCTTCTCATTGTAAAATAATTAATAAGGGCAAGTGGGATACTTCAGTGCCCACACCCCATACCCCCTGGGGGGATCTCGCAGTCTAAATTTTGTGGTTTGCAATTTTTTCTAACATTTTTTATTTTACCTTATCTTCACATGCACACAATCTGCCCCAATAGGGCTATATAGTTAGTTTTATTTTTACTGCTACAGACTCTTTTTCGCAATGTTGTACTTTATTTCAAAGTTTAACAATTTCATAAAAACAAGCTAAATCTAGTTGTGTATTCCCGAAGTAAACTGAAAGGGTTTATCCCCGATAGGTGAAAAGAGATTCTCAACCACATAATAAAACTTTATTTTTCCTTTAATAAAATTTACCAAGGCTTAAGTTCTAAGTATGCTCTTGACTGCTGCAGATCATCCTGATCAGTTGGTTAATCAGAAAAGGACTTGAGTGACTAGTTTAATAGGGAAACCCAACAATAACTTTATCATTAGAACTCGGGAGTTCGCGTGAAACTAACTACAGAGTCAGTGGGCTACTTTAAGTAGGTTATGCCTCGCCCAGTTGGACCCTTGGTTTAGTTGCCACTACGCCCAGTTCGAAGGATCAAGTTGGAATTGGGCCAAACCAAGAACTAACCCATTCCTTAATTCACCCATCTAATAAAATCAATTAAAACTGACCAACAAGACTTGCAACATTTTCACGACACAACATCACTCCAACTTATGTGACTCCATTGTGGCACTGGTACAATCTACAACAATCACACTTTTTAATTAAGTAAATCATGTGTTAGATGGATGTATTAATTTCATGTTGTTGATCTAAATACTACTTGCAATCTCTGGTTCAGTATTAATTTGTCTTCAAACTCCTAGAATCATTTTCTTTCTTTAACTTAGCTTAAAGGCCATAGTTTATTTCGATAAGGACCACCCCCCTCGGATTCGCTAGAAGTTGGCCTAGATGGAGGAGTTGAGTATTGAGTGACAGTATCTCAACTCTTTGCTTGCCCCCAAGGACGCACCCAGTGGCTTGAAGATTTCTTCCATGCTAACGGTTAACCCCCCTTTCCCCTGAGGTGCGTATTCGGCAACAATAGGGCCAAACCAACAATCAACCCACTCATTTAATACTCATTAATAATTTAAAATTTAAAACAAAATTTTGCAATACTTTCACGACACAACACAACAGCAATCGCACTTACAATCTTGGCACCAGTCATCGCATATTATCTTTGTTTAAGTTAAATCTATAAAATGTCGTGAATATCTTTCATATCATGTGTTGTTATATTTAACTAAATTGCAATTGGTTTCCTTGTAATATTTTCATCATCCATCATTAACTCCTAGAATTTGTTTTCTTCATTTTATAGTGTAGAAACTTTAGATTTATTTTCAATAGGGACCACCCCCTTTGGCTTCGCTAGGAGTAGCCTAGACGAGTCGAGTAATCAGGTGACAGCACTTGACTCTGACTTGCACCCAAGGACATACCAAGCGGCTTGAAGGTTTCCTATCGCGTTCCCCCCAAGTGTGTATTAGGCGGAAACACTGTTGATTACACGTTACTGAAGATTACTTTAACACGGGGACCTACTTGATAGTGTTAAAGATGAAAAGTTGAAAGAGATGAAAATTATGCTTTGAAATATTTTGTTTAAGTTACTACTGTACTATTCTAATTCAGTATAAATTTGTTGTATTAAATTTTTGCATTAAAGTATATAAAATTTGTTTTTCTGCATCAAACCCTAACCCTAACCAAAATTTAACAAAGATTTCCCTAGAGGACTGAAACTTAATGGAAAAATTTGGTATTTTTTCTCTTGGATTACCTTAATGAATGGGGTTGTTTAGTATTGAAATTATGTCCCTTTCCACCACTGTTTTGTTTGAATTTCACAACATCCCTAAGGCTAAAAATTCACAAGGTTATGATCCAGTAAACCTCTGCTTAAAGAGATAAAATTTCTGAACTATGAATTCCAAATTCTGAGAAATTTCCAACTTGTTAAGTCCATGTTGTGTCACCTTGATTTGTCTATGATGGCACTGTATGCTGTTTTCCATTTTACTCCTTGACTAAGATGCAAATCTGCAGTTGACTGTTAGGTTGGTAACTCAAAATGTCCTATTATGTTTGGTTTTTTTGAGCTGAGATATATAGATTATAGAATTCTCTTATGCATTAAGAGACTTTCAGATCTTTCTATGGATTTCACAGTGAAGGCCTTATTTTCTTAGTTTCCTCAATATCTCTACAGGAACCCCTTCATGTTCTCAAAACTGATAATTCCTTCATTAGGATAAAGCTTTTATAATTATGATTAATGTGTGAAGCTTTTATGTTTCTCATTAATATAAATACTGAGTTCATAGCATAGTGCATCCTTGCTATATAGTATAGACATGCAATGTAGATTTTCTGGGTTTTACTGCTTGCTGGTTTATGTCAACATTTCAGTGAATTTCACCTACAGCCGGTTTTGCATTGGCTGAGGGTTACTTATGAAATTTTCATTAACAATTAAACACGCTGTAAAATACCACTAACAGGCTGAAAAATTAAATATTTAACACATGCACACCATAAAAGATAGACTTAGATTTTTTGGCAATTGTGCCCTGGAAAAACCCCCACAGGGAAAACCAGTAAGAGATATTTATTATTTCTTCAGCAGCAAAAATAGAACAGTAATACAGTGAAAATACAACTTATCTCCACTCAGAAGATGCACCCACAGACTGCCTCGAAATGTGTGTAGAGACAGTCTCGAAAACTGTGCAAAAATCAGACTTGGAATTAATGTTGTACCCTCCTTGAAAACAGTGCAGAATCAACCTCGAAATTTGTGCCCTACTGTTCCTCGATTTCTGTGCATAAATCAACCTTGGAATCCGTGCTGAGTAATGAAACCGGTACGGTCTGTACAGACCTGCTGTACCAGACTGTCTCTCGAAAACCGTGCAGACTTTAACCTCGATTCATGTGCTAGTTTACCTCGAAATCTGAGCCTGGAATTAATGCCTCGAAATGTGTGCAGAGAATCTCGAAAACAGTGCCCAGGAACTCCTCGAACTGCGTGCAGGAAAAGATGACCGTTGTACAGTCTCCTCGGGATTTGTGCTGAAGATGAATGCTACTATCTAGAAATCCGTGCTGATAACAAATGTCAAATCTGTGCCTCGATTTCAGTGCCCAACTCACTAAAGGCTGCCTCGAAAATCGTGCAAGTGCTCTTGGTCTCTCTCTTCTCTCTTCTCTTCACTTCATTCATCAAAAGTGAGTTCAAATGCCTCCCTCAACCCTTTTGGTCTAACCCTAAGTGAGATCTAATCCGACGGTGGAGAAAGATCCAATCCAATGGACAAGATTCAATGAGAGTAAAAATCTTTTTTATTTAAATCACTTAAATAAAAATTACTCACCCACTTAACTTTAGCAAAAAGTGACTTTCATTTTATAAAGTCTCATTAAGTGCATTTAATGTGAGGGTCACCTTTTTCCCCCTTCTAAATGACATTAGGCAATTGTCACTTGGGGAACACTTCCCTAGGTACAAAACTAACACTCCCTCTTACCGAGGAAGGTATTCCGCACCACTCCCAACTTATCTCTGAAGAAGACAAACTTCCCCCTCCCCAAAGACTTCGTCAGAATATCAGCTACCTGCTCATCAGTGGAAATACACTGCAACTCAACTACCCCTCTCTGGACGTAGTCTCGGATGAAATGGCACCTGATCTCAATGTGCTTCGACCTGTCATGGAACACCGGATTCTCAGAGAGCTGAATGCAACTCTGATTGTCGCAATAGATCACCGTAGGTCTAAGCTGCTGATCAAATAAATCTACCAATAACTTACGAAGCCACAGTGCTTCGCAAAGAGCCTGACTGGTCGCCATATACTCAGCCTCAGCATAACTCAATGCAACGGACTTCTGTTTCCTGCTGAACCACGACACTGCTGCCGAGCCCACGCTGAAACAACAACCGGAAGTGCTCTTCCGATCCCTCACACAACCTGCCCAGTCTGAATCTGTGAACCCAACCAAGCTGACTCCACCCGAACCCCTGTAGTCCAGACCATAATCCACTATACCTGCTAGGTATCTCAGTACATGTTTTGCGGCAGTCCAATGCACACTCCTAGGCTCCACCATGAACTGGCTAAGAGTGTTAACCGCAAAACACAAATCTGGCCTAGTGTTGACCAAATACATCAACGAACCAACGAGCTGACAATAGAGTGTGGGATCCACCAACCTACCCTCGGAAGCATGAAGTTGCTTCCAGTTGGTGATCATCGGTGTAGACATAGGCCTGCAGTCCTCCATCCGATAACTCTTCAGAATATCCACTGCATACTTCCCCTGTCCTAGGAAAATATGTCCAGGCTCCTGCCAAACCTCCATCCCCAAATAGTAATGCATCATCCCAATATCAGTCATCTCATACTCAGCTGCAAGGTCTCTCTTGCACTGTGCAATAAGATGCTCATCTCCAGTGATAAATAAGTCATCAACATATAGCAGAAGAATGAGAGGATCTCCACCAACCACTATGTAGTAAAGGTTGGGATCAACCTCACTCTTCTGAAATCCCATCGAAGTCAAGTATGCATCAATCCTGGAGTACCAAGCTCTAGGAGCTTGCTTCAATCCGTACAAGGCTTTCCTAAGCCTGCACACATGAGAATCTCTCCCATGAATCTCGAATCCCTATGGCTGCTCTAAGTACACCTCCTCTTGCATAAGACCATTGAGAAACGCGGTCTTCACATCCATCTGGTGGATCTTCCAACCCATCTCTGCTGCTATAGATATCACTGCCCTAATGGAAGAATACCGAGCAACTGGGGCAAATGTCTCATCATAGTCAACTCCCTCAACCTGTGAGAACCCCCAAGCCACAAACCGAGCCTTGAATTTCTCCACACTGCCATCTGCAGCATGCTTGATCTTGTAAAGCCACTTGGAAGTCACCACTGACTTCCCCTCAGGTCTCGACATAATCTCCCAAGCATCATTCTTCATGATGGAATGGTACTCTTCCATCATGGCATCTCTCCATACCTGATGCTGAGAAGCCTCCTCAAATGTGGAAGGCGCAGAGTCACAAAGACTCACAACAAGGGCCATCCCATATCTGGCTGGCTCAACTACTGACCTGATCGCCTCCTGAGGTCTACCAAATGCTTCTGCTTCCTTCAAGGTGTCCTGAAGCCACTTAGGCTTCTTCTTCCTTGAAGGCTCCTCCCAAACTAGTCTATCCTCATCCGACGAACTCCCAGAAGCAGAAGGTCCAACACCCTGAGGACCAGTGACTGATGAACCAGTCCCTGAAGACCCTGTAACCTGTGAACCTGAGCCTGTACCTGTCCCTGAAGTACCTGTCACCTGAACCACTGATCCTGTAGAAGCTGTGCTTGTACCCTGTGATCCAGTCACTCCAGAAACCTGTGGACCTGAAACCTGCATCGAAGAAGCCTGTGTCAACTGAGGTGTGGGAGCTGGTGGCTCCCACTACTCCATCTCTCTGGACTTCCTGAAGGCTCTCTCCTCATCAAACTTCACCTCCCGCCTCACTACAACTCTCTTCTGGCCAGGAATGTAAAGTCGATATGCCTTCGAAGTCTCATCGTAACCCACAAAGATACCTCTCTCTGCAGTGAGCTCAAACTTTGTCCTCTTCTCAGAAGGGACGTGAGAGTAAGTCAGAGAACCAAATATCCGAAAGTGGCTCACCTCAGGCTTCTTGCCTGAATACATCTCCTCTGGAGTCATCCTCCCCAAAGCACGGTGAGGACTCCTGTTCTGCAAATACACTGCAGTGTTGCATGCCTCTGCCCATAGAAAGAACGGTAACCCCTGATCATGAAGCATGGCTCTCGCTACTCCCACGATCGACCTGTTCTTTCTCTCTGCTACTCCATTCTGCTTAGGAGTGTAGGGAACTGTCAGCTGTCTCTGTATACCCTCCTGACTGCAAAAAGCATTGAACTCCTTGGAGGTATACTCACCCCCATTGTCCAATCTCAACATCCAGATCTTCCTCCCCATCTGCTTCTCCACAAGGGCTTTGAACCCTTGGAAGACACTCAACACTAATGGGGACTTCTTGCTCCTCAAGAAGTAGATCCAGGTCTTGTTGGATTAGTCATCAATGAAGCTAATGTAGTACTCGTGACCAGTCAAAGATACTGAAGACATAGGACCGCAAATGTCAGAATGGATCAAGTCAAGCACTCCCGCTGCTCTCGTGTCACTGCTTGGAAAAGCAGTCTTGGTGTACTTTCCCAAAGCACACCCCCTGCACACATCACTGTGCTCAGTGCTAAACTCAGGTAAACCTGTAACCATGCTCCTCAACAATCTCAGAGCTGGGTGATGTAGGTGGGCCATCCTCCTATGCCATAGCTCACATAGCTCACTACTGCTGCTGTGTGCTAGAGCATGCTGCGGCTGAAACAATAGCTTGTACAGCTTTCCACATCTAATCCCAATGTCCATGGGAGTAGATACACCTGTAGTCCTGGGAAAAACCTGCACTCTCCCATCTGAGAAACACACCCCAAGACCCCTGTCCTCAACAGTGGAAACTGAAACAAGGTTATTTTTCAACCCAGGGACATACAACACATCCCTCAGAATCATGGGACTCATAGACTCCCTCTGAAATGTAATGGTCCCCTGACCAACTGCTCTAACAATGGTATTGTCACCAAGTACCACCTCCACATCTCTAACTGTCTGTGATAACTCGAAGAACAACTCTCGAGCACCTGTCATGTGTCTCGAGGCTCTGCTGTCAATGTACCACGTACTAGTGGTGGATGGACCTGTCTGATGGCCTGCCAACAATGAATGCTCACTCTCCATATCCATATTTGTGCTGGTGGCTAAAGAGACTCTCTCTCTCTCAATCTGTCCAACATATAGGGAAAACTCCCTCTAAAACCTGTCACCAAAGTCATCAACCTCTGTTGAGGTTGCTGTCTACTGTCTCTGTCCCTTCTTCTTCTTCTTGCTTGGACACTGTGAAGCATAGTGCCAAAACGCCTGACAACAATAGCACTTGATTTTACTCAAGTCCTTCTTCTGTCCACCCTGCTGCTGTTGCTTCTTGGCCCCACCCTTCTTGGGACCCTTCTTCTTCCCCTTGGCTGTCAAAGCCACGTTCTCCTCATCTACCCCACCCTGTGATGAACTGCCCTGTACCAGACCTCTCCTGGTCTCCTCCTGCACAAAGTTATCCCACAGTCTCTCCCAAGACGATAGGTTCTCTCTACCCACTATGGCCTGCACAAATGCACCCCAGGACTTTGAAGCCCCATTCACTGCTGTACGTACAAGCTCAGTAGCAGATACCACTTCCCCAACCGCTGCCAGTTCATCCCGAATTGCAGAAATCCTAGTGAGGTATGCTGTGACTCCCTCTCCTCCATTCATCTTTATACTCTTGAGTTTCTCTTTGAAAACCATCTTTCTGTTCTCATTGGAACTCTCATATAAACTGGTCAAGGCACTCCACATCTCATGTGCCCTAGTCTTCCCAGAAATGTGAGGGATAATGTGGTCTTTAACTGCGTCAAGGATAATCCTCCTAGCCTTACAGTCCTTCTTCTTGAAGGCTGATAGAGCTGCGGCATCTGAACCATCTGGAATGACAACCGGGTTGGCTGTAGTACTTCTAACCACCTCCATTCATAGTTCATTCTCCTCCAATATCAGTAAAATTCTGGCCTTCCATGGCACAAAATTCTCTGTCCCATTCAGCCTATCCTCCAACCTAAGACCTGTAGCCATCTCAACTTCAACCCAACAAAATGTTGATCACTAACAGAAGAAAATCAAGAGTTCCCTATCAAGATTTTCTGGGTTTTACTGCTTGCTGGTTTATGTCAACATTTCAGTGAATTTCACCTACAGCCAGTTTTGCATTGGCTGAGGGTTACTTAAGAAATTTTCATTAACAATTAAACACGCTGTAAAATACCACTAACAGGCTGAAAAATTAAATATTTAACACATGCACACCATAAAAGATAGACTCAGATTTTTCGGCAACTGTGCCCTGAAAAAACCCCACAGGGAAAACCAGTAAGAGAGATATTTATTATTTCTTCAGCAGCAAAAATAGAACAGTAATACAGTGAAAATACAACTTATCTCCACTCAGAAGATGCACCCATAGACTGCCTCGAAATGTGTGCAGAGACAGTCTCGACTCTCGAAAACTGTGCAAAAATAAGACTTGGAATTAATGCTGTACCCTCCTTGAAAACAGTGCAGAATCAACCTCGAAATCTGTGCCCTACTGTTCCTCGATTTCTGTGCATAAATCAACCTTGGAATCCGTGCTGAGTAATGAAACCGGTACGGTCTGTACGGACCTGCTGTACCAGACTGTTTCTCGAAAACCGTGCAGACTTTAACCTCGATTCCTGTGCCAGTTTACCTTGAAATCTGAGCCTGGAATTAATGCCTCGAAATGTGTGCAGAGAATCTCGAAAACAGTGCCCAGGAACTCCTCGAACTGCGTGCAGGAAAAGATGACTGCTGTACAGTATTTCTCCTCAGGATTTGTGCTAAAGATGAATGCTACTATCTAGAAATCCGTGCTGATAATAAATGTCAAATCTGTGCCTCGATTTCAGTGCCCAACTCACTAAAGGCTGCCTCGAAAATCGTGCAAGTGCTCTTGGTCTCTCTCTTCTCTCTTCTCTTCACTTCATTCATCAAAAGTGAGTTCAAATGCCTCCCTCAACCCTTTTTGTCTAACCCTAAGTGAGATCTAATCCGACGGTGGAGAAAGATCCAATCCAATGGACAAGATTCAATGAGAATAAAAATCACTTTTTTTATTTAAATCAATTAAATAAAAATTACTCACCCACTTAACTTTAGCAAAAAGTGACTTTCATTTTATAAAGTCTCGTTAAGTGCATTTAATGTGAGGGTCACATTTTCCCCCTTCTAAGTGACATTAGGCAATTGTCACTTGGGGAACACTTCCCTAGGTACAAAACTAACATGCAAACCTTCCAAGTCAAAAAATTCTGGACTGCAAATACACACGAGAGAATTTCTTGAATGAAAAACAAAATAGGAATAGTTCAGGTTTAAAGAAGTAATGCAAGCTAATAATGACAGCACAAACTCAAGTAGGAAGTTTTACTATAAATACATAAAGCCAGTGAACTGTATTTACTATTCTGCCAACACCCAAAGTCGACTGTGTCTGCTCTTCAATTCATGTGTTAGAGAGGAGAAGAATGTTCTTTAATAAATTTCCCAACAAATAAAAGATATGCACACATAAGGAGGCAGAATGAGTGATAGCGACAGACCTCTTGTGCAACATCGGCTTTCTCCATCTCCACTGTCACTTTAGAACTCTGTCGTTTTAAGCTTGGTCTCCTGAAGGATTGCTTACTTTTCTTCCTCATGTAATCTAAGAAAAATAAGGGATGCCTCCTGATTCCACTTCCTAACGAAACTACTTGGTCTAAATAGTATGCAACTGGAAGTACAATAAGCCATTCTACAGACATTATGATCAGAACTTCCTTCATGCCATTGTCATGATCACTCAAGTTTTTCCATCGCATACCCACAGTGCCCTCACTGACTCCCATTAAAGCATAATTTGCTAGCTCATAAAGCCCTCGATACAGAGAGAACCCTGGTACAATCTCCATAACCAAGATCCAGAGTCCTGTTCAAAAAAATAAAGAAAATGAAATTCCTTTAAGATTTTAGTCGAATTGTTTTAATATAAAATAATTGTTTCCTTCAAAGCATACTTAGATAATAATCAAAGATCAATAACATAAATTTGGTATTGCAATGATATCACTTATAGTTAGGAGAGCTTGTTACAATGAATGGTATTCTATTTAAGCTCTAAAAGAAAGGATTGCTGAAGCAAAACTAAAGCGACATCATGTTCAAGACACTTTTAATACTTGGCAGCCAGGTAATGTGGATTCATATAACGATAAAAAGTAATACGCAAAATACACTGGTTTTTGTAATCAACCATATTAGAGAGATCAAGCCTACCACCTTATTTACAAAAGTGTTCCCATTATTGCATTCTGTTCCCTCATCCAAAATCTTTTATGTTTGAACACTCTGTAATCCCCATACTATTTTAGAGCCTGAATTACTTTATGTCTTCCACAATTCTCTGAGCATACTGAGACTTACTTGGAAAACTCGTATCCTCCACAAAGAATACAAAAAGGAAGGATGCCAAAAGTCCAATGCCAAAGTTGTAGAGATATCCAACAACTGCAAAAGTAAAAATCTGAATTAACATAGACATCATAAAGTGTGAAAAAAAACAAAGTCACCATGCTGGTAAACATGTAATCCAAATAAATTTGACCAAATAAAGAAAAAAGTTTCATTTCTGAAGTAGACCATATGACCTGTAGCAGTTTTAACGTCAGAGAAAGCAGTTGCTGCTAAAAATCCAAGTGCTATCTGTAAGTTTATGTAGATGAAATAGAATACAAGCTGTATGCTGTAATCATTCAACCTGAAAAACTTCAACCCTGCACCAAAGGAGTTGGTTTACATGGAATCTGAACCATGGATAAGATCTTGCAATTCCATTTCAAAGATATGTAAGACAAATCAGCCATCTAGCTTACCTATAACACTGCCAAAACCAACGAAGCATACCATGTAGATAACTGAAAGGAACAAAAAATAGCCATATGTAATTATCCAATATGGCCCATCTCCTAATCCATGCATTTTCATCATAATCCGCTGATTGTTTTGCTTCTCATATACCAATGATGCTAAAATAACCTGCACCAATGTATGACTCCGAATTTTGTAAGTCAAGCATGAAAAGGAAACTTTATTCCAAAACTAGTTCAGAGGAATAATACTGAAATGTAGGTTTAACTTCTTTGTGCATATCCATTTTGTGGGTTTCATAATTCTCTTTGAATTGATTGGTTGCAGGCCCTGCATGAACACCACATAAGAAACTTTGCAATTTTAAAAGATTTGATGCAATTGAGCTTTTGAACATCCAATGCACCGAAGAATAGGTCAATTCTTTAGAAAACCGTGTCGTTTCCTGTTTAAAACTAGATGAATCCTTATCGTAAAGTTATATAGAGGCCATGGTTAAGAAAAGAGGGACGTGTATAAAGGCAATCTATCAGTCATTATTACATGTGTTATTACATGTGTCATGCACTTTACTTTGCTCTTTATAGAATTATCTCACCTCATCTTCCTCTTTCTCCTAGTAAGGGGCTTCAATCTACTTGGAAGAGGATTTCAAGAGCTGAACCACATCTTCGAAGTGGCTAATTTAACATGGAATGGTTTTTATATGGTACCTTTTAGGTTCTAACCCTACATGTTATCGACTTATGATTACTTTCCAACTTCTAATCTATGCTTATGCTAGGGTTTTGCATGAAATATTATGTAGTTTAAGCATACTGTTTTGTTAGTGTTTTCATCCTTTTTTGAAATATTTTCAAGTCTGGAATCAGAATGAAGTTTGCCTATAGGAACTGAAATTTACATTAGAATTTCGAAATGATGTGAGGTTTTGCATCTGAGTTTGTTTTGATGGATGCACTGTATTTACTTCTGATTGTTATTATGAAGATTGTGTGTTGGATTTATAGATCTACTCAATATAACTGTATGGCATGCTAATGACTATGTAATGCATGATTAGAAATAAGACCTGAATGATGTGCTTGTATGAAAGTAATTGAATTTGAAATGTGTCAATTCATACATGTTAGACTTTCAAGTTACTCTAAGAGTGTTTACACAATGTTTGGGGTGCTTCATGAGATTTGGGGTATGTTTCCGCCTAAAACACACTTAACCGTAGAAAAGTATCCAACCCACTAGGTGTGTTCTTGAGGAGCAACTATGAGTTTAGGACCCACTGTCACCTCGATTCCTAACTCCTCCATTTAGACCCAACTCCCAAAGGTCAAGGGGGGCAGTCCCTATCTATTAAGTTTTAAAGAGGTTTAGTTTTAGGAGTTTAAATTTAATTAAGTTTATTTAAGTTCAATGACAAGCAATCATGCAATATGCAAAATATTCAATGACAGGCAAACCTTGCTTTGAAACTTAACCAAATAAAGTTACAAGAAAGAAATAATCAATTGTTCACTAAACCAGTGCCTATTTTATTTGGGCTATGGAGTCACAAATTTAAGAAATAGTACGTGATAACTAAGGAAGTAGAATTACCAGATATACAATTAAAATTAAACGATTCACACTCCAAAGTAATCAATATTCACATTCAAACTATTGAAAAGAACTTTCTACAAAATAAGTAACCAATGAATAGAAACTTGCTTGTAAAATAACCTGACTTGAAATGAAGAACTTGAAATAAGATGCTTTGTAAATTGTCAAGTGATTAAAATGTTTTGCAGGTGGTCCTGTAAATTTCAAATGATTTTAGGTCTCACTTTAGCTTAGGGAATTTAGTGTGTGTTGAAAGTACAAATGGAAAATCGATTGTCCTAATCAAATGTGACTACCTTCAACACTTATCTTTCAATCTGAGAGAAACTGTTGGGTGCTCAACAAGCAAACACAAGGTTCCCTTCTAGCTCCACAAGTCAGTTCCAAAGATTGTCGGGTGCTCAACAGGAGGACACGAAGTGCCACGAGGCTCCCAACAGCCTCTACCCTTCTAGCTCCACGGATCAACCATTATTTTCTCAACGTTTAGATAAGTTGTTAAAGTGCCTATTATTCTAGCCAACTCAAGTTTTTACTCTTTCGTTTCACCCAGGATCGGATGAACCGGCAAGGGGAGTGAATACGGGACAAAAGTGGGGCGAGGTTTATTGCTTAACCAAACAAAAGAAAGCTATTACTTGGAACAAATTAAACTAGCCGACATGATATTGCAAGAGGGAAAAGCCACTTCTCATGCAAGGTGTGGGAAAAACAAATGTACAAATGCTTTAAAGAGAGAAAATTAAATCCTATTCCTACCTCTCTTGCTTACAAGGGTGGTGTTATCCAATCCATAGTAGCCGGGCTACCATGATTGCAGAGCAGTTCATTATATTTTTCTGAGCCAGGCCTTTACATGAGATCAACCTATGATGACCAGTATTTTTTATCACTCACATATCAAAGCAGCCCTAGATCAGACTTGCAGTGAACCTGTTGTCACACCATAGTAGCTGGGCTACTATTCTTGCAGAGTAGATATCTGCACTTTTCAGAGCTTTGCTTTTACAGAGATCAGCTACGATGAGCTTGTTTATTTGAGATCACTTACAGATCCAAGCAGTGTATGTATCAGACATTGATTAGACCTTGTGCCAAGGCTGAGCCTTGAGAGCTTAGATTTGATGACCGATGTGACCCTTTGTTCCATAGAGTTCCAGTTTAGTGCCCAGTTGTATCATTGCAGCAGTGTTTCAGTTGTTCATTGATGATTATTATGATATGATGTGACCTATGGACTTGTGATTGTTAATACTGGATTATTATCTTGTTGTTTTAGTCATCTTCATAGCATTGACTTGGTACATGATTCATGATGTGGCAGTACTATTTAAATAATGAAATGAAATATCTTGGATGATGTTATAAATATAAAATTGGATGTATTACTTGCACATTAAGGCTTTCTGACAATACTCATTGGTTTCATGACCCTCCCATGAGCATAGATATGGTCTTTCCTGACATCTTTGTCTACTAGCTTAGGCACCACATTCATTTCACTCCATCCATCCATGACCTTCCTAATTTGGTTTTCACCCTTGACTTGCCTTCTTGACTTTTTGATATGGAGGACTTCCCCATTTCTACCTCTTTGTTGGACCGCATCCATGTTTGTTTTGTGTCTCGGCTCTGAGTTGGTGACAGAACTAGCCTTTGGTAAGTTGGATTGTATGCCTAAATCATTCTGGTCGGTTGTCCCGATGTTTGGCACTGTGCAGAAGTCCCTCTAGTCACTTGAGTTGTTGTTGGCTAAAATTGAAAGCACATGTACTACTTGTATTGGAAATGTATTATGAAAGCCTGTGAACTTAAAATTCTAGAATATGTTTCTTAACACACGTGAATAAAGGCTAGAGCAAAGAACTGCTAAAATACCCCGCAAAGGGTATAGAAAAGGTCCAAAAAAGCAATGGTTAATCAAATGTTATATCTATTATTGCTGACCTTATAAATGTAAATATGCCCCGAATGAAAGCTACGATTAGTTGTGCTTTTTAGCGCATGTGAAATCCCAGAGGAGCCATATAGGCCAAAAAGGCCATGGATATGGAATGAATGATCCTAATGAACCTGGATCAACTTGATGTAGACATGATTCCTAAGTTAAATAAGCACTCTCTAAACAACTTATCCATTTGTGAGGCACAACCCTTCCCTTTGTTATTTTGTCCAGCACAAAGTGTAGCTCCCCCTTTCCCCGTCCAAAATGTCACTTACTTGAGTTTGGTCAAGTCATCCCCTTTGCCTAGCCTTGTCCTTAGCCTTCATCCTTTGCTAGCAATTAGGCCATGTCCATTGGGTGAGTATGTCTTTAAAGCTTTTGTGCAAGTAAATTATAAATAACATTGATATATATATATATATGTATGTATCTATTAACTGCCACTGAATGATGTTTGTACTTTAAGTTAAGCTGTGAATGTGATTAAAGGAACATGTCTTAGTCTATTGCTATAATCTAGTCCTTGGTTGTAATTTGACCTAGTCAAACATAGTTTGACCATGGTCATCCTTGGGATCCATGATGAGATGGACCACTTATGCTTATGGATGATGATTTATGGTCCCACATACACTTATTGATGATTCCATATGTTGGACATATGATTCAGATGATGATTGATGCAGTTGATCAGTTTTATTATTATTTCCAGATCATCATATTTTACATTGTTTGGGTATGGTGGACCCTACAATTGACCGCACAGGTCAACCCATGGTGTATGAGTACTCATTTCTAGTAGATTTGGGTCTTTTGGATCCATTGAGACACTTATCTTTCAGTTCCGAGCATTTCTGATGATGATAGTAGTAGTTATCCACTGTTGACCAGTTTGGGCATGCTGATCCAGCCTATCCAGCAGAGGCCTTGGAGGCCAATTGTTGCCTAGGGTGCTAGAGGAAGGGGGTGGTCCAACCACTTGATTTTACCATTATACCCCCCTTCCAGACAGCCTGGTGCACTCAGTTTGACAGCACAGGCACCCTAGGTGGCAGTTTGGGGCAGTTTCAGGGTTTTCAGGGGGATTAAAAAATGGAATAAAAGGGTCACTAAGGAATTCGATTTGGGCAATTGAGGCAAGGTTTTGGCATTTGGTCTTCTCAGAGGTCATCCATGGTGAACCCTCCTCCTCCCAGATCAGTTGGCATCAGCCAGTGGGGTCCACAGTAGTTACAGGAGATCTTTTACTGCATGTCTCTCTCAGATTTGGAGACAGGATTTGAGCATTTGTATATTTGACATGTCATAGACTCATTATTTTATATTATTGTGCCATGGGGATG
Organism: Larix kaempferi; assembly: GCA_027924585.1. Classification (NCBI taxonomy): domain Eukaryota; kingdom Viridiplantae; phylum Streptophyta; class Pinopsida; order Pinales; family Pinaceae; genus Larix; species Larix kaempferi. The sequence goes on from BSBM01000053.1 coordinate 8,071,056, forward strand.
AGCTAATGAAGGGAATTAATACCTCCTAGCCCCACCATGAGCTCCTAGTGACTTGTCTTGATCTTATATTATGGCACATGTGTTTCTAGCCACCCTCCATGTATGACGTCACCCTCACTTAGTCACTTTTAGCTATGACATCATCACTTAGTGAGTGATCCATGTGATATTATGTATTGGCTCATCTTAGCCGTTGATTAGATTGTTAGATCTTTTGATCTCAACCACTTGTTTTAAAAAGTGGTTTTGTGGTTTAGGGTTTTGGTCTTTATTATCCTATAAAAGGAGGAGACCCCCCTATTGTAAAAGCACCTATGGAGCTCTTGAAGATTGGAATAGAACACTTCTTTGTGGATCTACTTCTCTCGTCTTGATGGATTCTTTTGCAAGTTGAATATACAGTATTATCTCTATGTATCATTGTGGATCTTGGGGCTACTAGTTGTCTTTCTGCAGGGAGGCCGAATTGGTGAGGAGGACGACGATTTGAAGGAGGCTATTGTTGGGGGGACCCACATATCTTCTCTTGGGTTGATCTTTGTGATAGGGAGTATCATTATTGTATCTTTGTGACATAGTTGATGCTTTCTTTTACGTCTCTTCATCATTTTCATATTTCTCTTACTTGGCTTGTTTCTAACTTGATCTTGTCTTGTAGGAGGAGGACGATTTGGCTATCTTTGGAGGAGGACGTTTTGGCTTGGAGCACTAGATCTCACTATTGAATATACACATAAGGGGAATGCTATCAATTTGCAAAGTGGCCACAAGCATTTGAGGTATGTTCTACAAGGTATGTACCTAGATCCATTCATTCTTCTTCATTGGTCATAAAACCCTTAAAATCAAAACCCTCATTTTTACTTTTTCCTAGATCTACTTGGATCTAGCTTCGCTTTGAGTATGAAATTTAAAACCCACCTCTATAGCATCCATGGCAATTCGGATCTATAGTTTGGTGGTGATTGGCCTCCATTTGACCCACTTCCCAAGGCACCTAGCCCTCCTTGAGGCAATTCGCACTCCTTGAGGAAGGCTAGGTTGGCTAGTTCCTTGACGTGGCTAGGTGAGATCCCACTTGATTTGGATAGATCCATCTTGATAACCTACCCCTAGTGCTTCACCTCTTTGATTTTTGCCTTGTGGGCCCCATTCCTCATTTTGAGGGTTGAGCCCCACTTGGGTCATTAGGTGATGCATTTTCAATCCTAGATCTATGGAGATCTAGCTCATATTGGGGCATGCCATTTCAAACCCACCTTGATAATTTCCTTAACTACCCTGCTCTACATTTTGGTGAAATTTGGACTCCATTTGCCCCCTCATCTTAAGGCACTAGTCTCCCTTGGGTAAATCGCACTCCTTGGGCTAGTTGTCTTTTGGCTAGATCCCATATGTGGGTGTTGCCTCATTCATCTTAAATCCATAGAAATGCATCATTGCATACCCCTTAGTGCCATCTCACCCCTAACTTGACCTTGTGGGCCCCATTTGGACCATTTTCCACTTTTTGAGGAGTGGGCCCCACTTGTGTATTTTCATGGTACTAGATCTATTCGTTTGAGCTCCATAAGTGGCCTTAGTCATTCATTGGTTGAAACACTTGTCACCTCTTAAGCCTCTTCAACCACACTTAAACTCTTGGGTCCAATCTAACTCACTCATTGGTTTCCGTAACTCAACTTACACATTTCCCTAGGAACCTTTGGGTTAGCTAATCTTCATTGATTGGCTAGGGTCTCCCCCTTGATCTTGATTAGTCTTGATCTAAAGAGAAGAGCGCCTTGGTTATCGTGACTCCCAACTTGCATTGGGAACCGTGGCATCTCTTGGGTTACCCCTTTAGTTGTCCATCTCCTCTACCATCCCGAATAGGATACCTTTAGGGACAACTACAAGTTGTGTGATAACAGAACCTTATGCCAAGACTGAGCCTCTTGACCTCAGATTTGATGACCGAGATGACCTTTTATCCCATACAGAGCAGTGGAGTACCCAAGGTTTCAGTAGCAGTGTTTCAGTGGTTATTGATGATCCAGATAGCAGGTACAGGTATATGGACCAGCAGGTATATGATGTGCATTAGTTTTATTATCTTGCTCTATTGGTCATTTTGATAGCTTGACTTAGTATCTAGTGATCGTGATCTTGCAGAATAAATGTATGAAATGAATATGGTTATTATTGATTATCTAAATGGTTTTGTTACTTACATTTAGAAGCTCTTGTTTTATACTCGTTAGTTTTACCCTCTTAGGAGTTTGGACATGATCATTCCCACCTTTATGGTTTGATAGCTTAGGCATCACCTTCACTTTCCCCATCCATCCATTATCTCTCCCTTTATTGGTTTTTACCCTGACTTACACCTCAGCCTGTGATATGGAGGACCTCCCCACTTTTGCCTCTGTGTTGGATAGCATCCCTGTTAGTTTGTGTCTCGGCTCTGAGTTGGCAACAGAACTTACCCTTTGGTGTGTTGGATTTGATACCTTGATCACTCTAGTCGATCACCCTGATGTTTGGTCTTGATTGTAGAGAGTCCCCCTAGTTGCTTGAGTTGTGTTGGCTAAGACCTGAAGCAAATTGTACTACCATCATTACATATAGAAACTATGGTTATATTTCTTATGAAAGCCCATGAGAATACTTTAAAAATTGTGCTTCTCAGCACAATGAAAGAGGGCTGTGAAATTAAATGGAAACTGAAACGAAAAGCACCTTGGATGAAAGCTTGAGTAGTTGTGCTTCTAAGCACATGCAAAATCCCCAAAAGGGCTATGAAATGAAATGAAATGTAATCTGAAATGAAAAGCACCTTGGATGAAAGCTTGAGTAGTTGTGCCTCTAAGCACATGCAAAATCCCCAAAAGGGTCATATAGGCCTAAAGAAAGCAGAGGTTAAATGTATGCTAAATCCAAAGATCGTTGGCCAAGGAAATGAAATGTAATGATTAATTCATCACGGAGCCCACAGGTTGTGATGTGAGATGGAGTAAGGGACAACTATTTCTAAGTGTCCCCTAGAACCTCAAGTTATGGTTAGTCGGGCACCCAATCCATGGCGTTTCTAGAAAAGATCCTCACGGAGTTGATACAACTTGGATGTGAGTTGTAGACATTTGCCAAGTTTGAATAAGCACTCCTTTGAACAACTTATCCCATTTGTGAGACACTGCCATTCCCTATGTGTTTATTATCCAACATATGCTTAAGTGTGTATTTCCCTTGTCCCATATCCAAAGTATCACAGTGTTGAGTCATTCAAGTCATCCCCTTATCCTAGCCTTGCATTCTTCACCCTCACCCTTTGCTAGCAAAATGTTCATGTCTACAGAATGAGTATATTCCTGAGGTTCTTTTGTAAGTAAATGATTATTTAAATTTATGCTTGATATAATTATCTATTAACTGCCAGTGAAATGATGCTTAATACTTAGTCTTGCTATGAGAATTATTAACAGAGCATGCTTTAACCATTTGCACTTGCAGCATTACACTTTTCTAGCCCAGGTTATATTTTGATCAGTCTTGACCTGGTCAAACCTAGTTTGACCAAGTCAACCTTGGGATCCGTGATGAGTTGGACCAGTGATGTTATATGATGATGATCTATGGTTCTATGATGCACCTTTGATGACTCCATACAATGGACACATGTTTCAAATGATGGTTGATGTTTTTTTATGGTTATTATTATTCCCAGACTGTTTATTTTAGTATTGTTCGGGTATGGCTGAGGCTACAGATGATCTTACAGCTTGCCACAGGGTGTATGGGTACTCATCTCTAGTAGATTTGGACCTTCTGAGTCCATTGAGACACTCAGTTATCAATTACTCCTGTATGTGGATGTCCTGTTTGTTACAGGTGATGATAGTTTGATTTTGATACCAAGAGGAAGCTTGCTGCCGATTTCAAAATGAAGGACTTGGGGATTATGCACTATTTTCTAGGTATGGAGGTGTGGCAGAGTACAGATGGGATCTTCCTTGGACAAGGGAAGTATGCAGTAGAGATCCTGAAGAGGTTTGGGATGATGGACTACAAGGCCATGGCCACACCTATGGCATCGAACCTAAAGCTTCTGTGTGATGCTTCATCTGATCTGGTTGATGTCACTATGTATCGTCAGATGATTGGGTCCTTGATGTACTTGACAAACAAGAGACCAGACATTTGCTTTCCGGTGAACACATTGAGCCAGTTTCTGACGGATCCCAGAGGTGTTCACCTGGTTGCTGTAAAGCATATTCTGAGGTACCTGAAGGGTACAGTTGATTATGGGCTCAAGTATGATGCGAATCAAAAGTTTAACCTACAGGGTTATGTTGATTCAGATTGGGCAGGGACTGCTGCAGATAGGAAGAGCACATCTGGGTGCTGCTTCAGTATGGGATCAGGTGTGATCTCTTGGTTTAGCAGGAAGCAGTCATGTGTAGCACTGAGTACAGCCGAAGCAGAGTATGTTGCAGCCTATTCGGCTAGCTGTGAGGCAGTATGGCTTCGGAAGCTACTGTCTGAGTTATTTGATCTCCCGCTGGAGGCTATTGGTATCTTTTGTGACAACTAGAGTTGTGTAAAGTTGTCTGAGAACCCAATGTTCCACGACAAGTCGAAACACATAGAGATCAAATATCACTATATCAGGGATATGGTGCAGAGAGGAGCAGTGAAGCTCCTGTATGTTGCGACGGATGAGCAGGTTGCAGATGTGCTGACGAAGCCACTAGCCAGAGGGAAGTTCGAGTACTTCAGAGAGAGGCTTGGTGTTCTTCAGATTGATGACACTTCGAGGAAGAAGTGATGGACACATTTCTTGCAGGAGCCATTCCGAGCATGGTGAGAGGAGGATCCTTCCATGGCTGTGGATGTAAGCGCTGGATGATGAGCATCAGGACGATGCTCCAGTTACTGCTCTGTATGTGTATATACACATCATGTTGGATGTTGGATATGATCAGTTGGATCATTTATATGTATGTACGCATCATGTTGGATGATGGATATGATCAATTGGATCATTTATATGTATGTACGCATCATGTGATCAGTTGGATCATTTATATGTATGTACGCATCATGTTGGATGTTGGATATGATCAGTTGGATCATTTATATGTATGTATGCATCATGTTCGATGCTGGATATGATCAGTTGGATCATGTATTATGATATGTATCAGGCAGATACTGTGTATGCATCAGGTGGATGCATTGTATGATCAGGTAGATCATCTATTATGATATGTATCAGGCAGACACTATGTATGCATCAGGTGGATACATTGTATGATCAGGATGATCATGTCTGATGAGTATCAGGACGATGCTATGGATGACATGCGTCAGGACGATGCAATGATGATGATCAGGATGATCATGTGTACATCAGGATGATGTATGGTGAGTATCAAGATGATACTCTGTGGCCGTGGACAGGTTGTGCAATGGAAATCCTAGATTTGTTCTAGGTCACATCCAGTATGAAAAAGGACTGGCACTGTGGATCACATGTAAGACCTGGGAGATCCGATAGGTTGGGCTGTGTGCCTGTAATAAGTCCTGGGATGCTCTTTCGAGGGTTTGTGATGGTTGGCCACATGTAAGACCTGGGAGATCCGATAGGTTGGATTGTGTGCCCGTAATAAGTCCTGGGATGCTCTTTCGAGGGTTTGTGGTGGCCTACATGTAAGACCTGGGAGATCCGATAGGTTGGGCTATGTGCCCGTAATAAGTCCTGGGATGCTCTTTCGAGGGTTTGTAGTAGGTCACATGTAAGACCTGGGAGATCCGATAGGTTGGGCTGTGTGCCCGTAATAAGTTCTAGAATGCTCTTACAAGGGTTTGTGACGCACGTAATAAGTCCTAAGTATTCCACAGTATGGCCAGTGATGATGAAGACCTGCAGGTAGTGGGCCTACATCCAGTATGAAAAAGGATTGGCTCTGTAGAACTTCCTATGACGAGTAGATTCAGAGATTGATTGAGATAGCAGCAGCCGTGACAATGACGATGATTCGAGGATGATGATTCGCTGATGATGATCCAGAGAAGAAGACTTGTGCTAGCAGATCTGTGTCAAGAAATACCTTCCTAGTTAAGAGAAAGTGTTGATGTATATGTAACTTCGGAATGTATTTCATCTATGTATATTGTACTCCTATAGAGATGTGTTATTCCTCTATACGGAAGTATCGTCATTTGTATTGACAAGTGTCGCAAGTGTCGTAACTTGTCGATGGGTTATTAGACCACCATGTGTGGGGTCGGCCCTGATTAAGTTAACCTATAGTTATTAGGCTGAGTTAGACAAGTCGGCCCCATAGGTTTATTAGGCTGCTCAGAACAAGTATAAATAGAGAGCGGGATCTCTCTATTTGATCATCTCATTATCTCACTCTACATCACTCGGAAAGTGGCGCACATGCGAGGAGGAGGATCAGCTGCTAGGAGAAGACTATCTCTGTGTACTTGGGTTGTACTTTGGTTGTATCATTGCTCTATCTATCTTTGAGGAAGTTGTGGGGTTTTTCACCTTAGGGTTTTCCCCACGGAAACTTTGTGTGTCTATTGTCTCTTATGTTTGCATCTTGTGATGATTGATATGCTTGCTATGATTGATATGCATTGATATACTATACATGTTTTTCTCTCAGTAAAGATCCTAGAGTATTTTGAATTAATGCTCAAAAATTAACATGGTATCAGAGCTTCCCTGAGAAGAAGACATTGTGCAGTAACGAAAACTACGGTTTCTTGTTATTGGGTTTCTCTCCACAGATTTTGGAAAAGCAATATGATAGATTGACTCTCCTCAGCAAGGTGAATCTCTCTGTCCAATCAGAATTCAATTCTGAGCACTTTCAGTTTTGGCCCTAAAAATTAGGGTTTCCACAAAAATGGGAATTTCTGAAATCTGAAGACATAACTGGAAGCTCCTTGGAAAAATTGAAGTTTAGAGCTTTGGATCAATATTTTTGGCTGGGTGAATCTCCGGGAATCTCAAACCCTAATTCAGGGTCCTCCCTAGTGAATATGGGAAGACTAAAAGGCACTTCTGAAGGGTGAAACTTTGCAGAAATCAAATTCTGAGTATACCAGGCTGATCAGCTCATCAAGGCGCATCTTTCTATCCTTTCAGAAAGTTGAAATTCACATTTTGAATTTTTAGGGTTTCTCTAACAAACCCTAACTCAGATCCGGATTTCTACAAATCAAGTGGTAAGACCTAAATCTCTTTCTATTTCCATTTGAAGTACTCTTTAAGATGTCTCACCACACCAAGCTTGAGGATAAGCTTGAAGGGGCTGATAACTTCTGAGCATGGAAGTATAGGATTGGGTTAATCCTGGAAGAAAATGAATTGGATACTTACATAAGTGAAGAGGTCCCTGTCCTAGAGGGAGAGGAGGCTAAAGCCCTTCACAAGAAGAACTTGGTCAAGGCAAAGAGAATCATTGTTGATTCCATCAAATACCGTCTCATACCACATGTGTCATCTCTGAAGACACCCAAGGAGATGTTTGACTCCCTGACCAAGCTATTTGAAGGGAAGAACATAAATCGGAAAATGACTCTGCGGAATCAATTGAAAGGGGTCAAGCTGTTGAATGGAGAGACCATTCAATCTTATTTCTCCAAGGTCTCTCAAATCAAGGAACAACTTGAAGTTGTAGATGAAGTAGTGGATAATGGTGAAGTTGTTATGACTACTCTGAATGGCCTACCTAGATCATGGGATTCATTTATTCAAGGAATTTGTGCAAGAAAGAAGCTAATCAACTTCAATAGACTATGGGAAGAATGTTCACAAGAAAAGGCTAGGCTTGTAGCCCGAGAAGAAAAGATGGGGAACGAAGATCAACCTCTCACAGCACACACCAAGAAAGGAAAATTCAAAAGAGAGCCATCCCACTCCAGGGGATCTTCAAATCACCATTATCATAAGGATAAGAAAAATCTTAGATGCTTCACATGCAATGAGAAGGGACACTTTGCTTCAGATTGTCCCAAGAAGAAGAAAGACAACAACAACAACTTCAACAAGAAGAACAACAACAACAAAAGAAGATATCATGCTCATGCTGCTGAGGATGATGAACCTCCCAAGAAGAAGGCTAGAGCAGGAAGTGATGAGGATGACTCATCAAGTGAAGATGAATATGTTCTAATCGCTTCCCTCACAGGTACTATCTCTCATGGTTGTTATGATTGGCTTATTGACAATGGGGCTTCCAAACACATGACTGGGTTTAAAGAATCTTTTGTAAATCTTTCTGAACATGAGTCACCCCATAAGGTGAAACTTGGGGATGACTATCAATACCCTATCAATGGAAGTGGTGAAGCCTCCTACAACCTACATTCTGGAAAATCCTTGAAGATGAAAGAAGTTCTTTATGTACCTGGGGTCCTAGGCTCAAGAAGAACCTACTCTGCATATCTGCATTGGATGCAAAAGGCATGAGGGTTGCATTTGTAGATGGCCAAGTTCGAATGTGGCCAAAAGGTAAAACTATAGATGATGCAGTGGTAATTGGAGAGCAAGAGGGAGGATTGTATAAATTGAAGGCACAACCTGAACACGCCAGGTACATGAATCCATGGAGCCAAGTGAACTTTGGCATAGAAGACTTGCACACATGCACTACAGAGCTCTACCAATTGCAAGTAAAGTTGTAGAAGGTCTTCCTGAAATCAAGACCAAGCATGAAGGCGTTTGCAAAGGATGTGCAAAAGGAAAGAATATTAAGAAGGCATTTCCAAGTAGTGAAAGCAAGACAAAAGGGATTTTGGAAATTATCCACTCCGATGTATGTGGCCCGATGTCATCCAATTCTCTGAGTGGGTATGTATACTATGTCTCTTTCATTGATGACTTCTCCAGGAAGACTTGGGTTTACTTCTTGAAGAACAAGGATGAACTGTTTGATAAGTTCAAGGAGTTCAAAACCTTGATGGAGAACCAAACTGATAAGAAGATCAAAACATTTAGATCCGACAATCCACTTCAGGAGATTTCAAGAAGTTATGCAGTGATTCAGGGATTAAGAGGGAGTTGACTGCTCCTTACAATCCACAACAGAATGGAGTTGCAGAAAGGAAGAATCGAACAATCATGGAAGCAGCACGGGCAATGTTGCACGACCAGGATCCACCTATGCATCTATGGGCAGAAGTAGCTAGGACAGCTGTATATGTGCAGAACAGAACACCCCACAAGATATTGGGCAACAAAACACCATAAGAGGGCTTCTCTGGTAAGAAACCTGGAGTCAGCCATCTCAAAATATTTGGTTGTCCAGTATACACTCATGTCCCAAAGAAAAAGAAGACCAAGCTAGATCCTTCGGGAAAGAAGGGTATCTTTGTGGGTTACAGTGAAAGCTCGAAGGCTTACAGAATATACTTTCCAGGGTTCAAGAAAATTGATGTCAGCAGAGATGTAACATTTGATGAAAACTCAGCATTCATCAAATCAAGGAAGACACCTGTTGAAGATCATGAAGAACCAAAGGAAACGAGATTTCAAGACACTAACATGACTGAAGCAATTCCAGATGCTGATCGTGAAATTGAAGATCCGCAAGAGCCTGTAGATCCACCTCATGAGAAGGACTCTCACAAGAGGAAACCTGCATGGGCTAGAGAGCTCATTCAAGATACAGAAAGATATGGCATTCCAGAAGAAGAACACAGAGCAAAGAAGAGAACTAGATCACATACCAGCTATGTTGCTTTACTCTGTGATATCATGAACAAAGAACCTTCCAGTTATGAAGAAGTAGCGGAAAAGAAAGAATGGAAGGATGCCATGATCAAGGAATACCAATCAATAATGAAGAATGATGTTTGGGATGTTGTCCCAAGACCCGAAGGGAAATCTGTTGTGACTTCCAAATGGATCTACATGATCAAGCATGCTACAGATGGCAGCATAGAGAAATACAAAGCGAGATTTGTAGCTCGTGGCTTCTCCCAGAAAGAAGGAATAGACTATGACGAAACTTTTGCTCCTGTAGCCAGGTACACTTCCATCAGATCAATACTTGCTCTGGCTGTAGTGATGAAATGGAAGATACACCAGATGGATGTCAAGACAACTTTCTTGAATGGTGTAGTCGAGGAGGAAGTGTATGTGGAGCAGCCACTTGGTTTCGAAACACATGACAGGGAGTCATACGTGTGCAGATTGAAGAAAGCCTTGTATGGCTTGAAGCAAGCTCCTAGGACTTGGTATGGTAGGATAGACAGCTTTCTATCTAGTTTGGGCTTTACCAAGAGTAAAGCAGATTCCAACCTTTACTACAAGGTTGAGGAAGGCAATCCAGTGATACTACTCCTGTATGTGGATGACCTGTTTGTTACAGGTGATGATAGTTTGATTGTTGATACCAAGAGGAAGCTTGCTGCCAAATTCGAGATGAAGGACTTGGGGATGATGCACTATTTTCTAGGTATGGAGGTGTGGCAGAGTACAAATGGGATCTTCCTTGGACAAGGGAAGTATGCAGTAGAGATCCTGAAGAGGTTTGGGATGATGGACTGCAAGGCCATGGCCACACCTATGGCATCGAACCTGAAGCTTCTGTGTGATGCTTCATCTGATCCAGTTGATGTCACTATCTATCGTCAGATGATTGGGTCCTTGATGTACCTGACGAACACGAGACCAGACATTTGCTTTGCGGTGAACACATTGAGCCAGTTTCTGACGGATCCCAGAGGTGTTCACCTGGTTGCTGTAAAGCATATTCCGAGGTACCTGAAGGGTACAGTTGATTATGGGCTCAACTATGATGCGAATCAAAAGTTTAACCTACAGGGTTATGTTGATTCAGATTGGGCAAGGACTGCTGCAGATAGGAAGAGCACATCTGGGTGCTGCTTCAGTATGGGATCAAGTGTGATCTCTTGGTTTAGCAGGAAGCAATCCTGTGTAGCACTGAGTACAGCCGAAGCAGAGTATGTTGCAGCCTGTTCGGCTAGCTGTGAGGCAGTATGGCTTCGGAAGCTACTGTCTGAGTTATTTGATCTCCCGCTAGAGGCTACTGGTATCTTTTGTGACAACCAGAGTTGTGTGAAGCTGTCTGAGAACCCAGTGTTCCACGATAGGTCGAAACACATAGATCAAATATCACTATATCAGGGATATGGTGCAGAGAGGAGCAATGAAGCTCCTGTATATTGCGACGGATGAGCAAGTTGCAGATGTGCTGACGAAGCCACTAGCCAGAGTGAAGTTCGAGTAGTTCAGAGAGAGGCTTGGTGTTCTTCAGATTGATGACACTTCGAGAAAGAAGTGATGGACACATTTTTTGCAGGAGCCATTCCGAGCATGGTGAGAGGAGGATCCTTCCATGGCTGTGGATGTAAGCGCTGGATGATGAGCATCAAGACGATGCTCCAATTACTGCTCTGAATGTGTATATATGCATCATGTTGGATGTTGGATATGATCAATTGGATCATTTATATGTATATGTATGTACGCATCATGTTGGATGCTGGATATGATCAGTTGGATCATTTATATATATGTACGCATCATGTTGGATGTTGGATATGATCAGTTGGATCATTTATATGTATGTATGCATCATGTGATCAGTTGGATCATTTATATGTATGTACGCATCATGTTGGATGTTGGATATGATCAGTTGGATCATTTATATGTATGTATGCATCATGTTCGATGCTGGATATGATCAGTTGGATCATGTATTATGATATGTATTAGGCAGATACTGTGTATGCATCAGGTGGATGCATTGTATGATCAGGTAGATCATGTATTATGATATGTATCAGGCAGATACTGTGTATGCATCAGGTGGATACATTGTATGATCAGGATGATCATGTGTGATGAGTATCAGGACGATGCTCTGGATGACATGCGTCAGGATGATGCAGTGATGATGATGATCAGGATGATCATGTGTACATCAGGATGATGTATGGTGAGTATCGGGATGATACTCTGTGGCCGTGGACAAGTTGTGCAATGGAAATCCTAGATTTGTTCTAGGTCACATCTAGTATGAAAAAGGACTGGCACTGTGGATCACATGTAAGACCTGGGAGATCCGATAGGTTGGGTTGTGTGCCCGTAATAAGTCCTGGGATACTCTTTCGAGGGTTTGTGGTGGGCTACATGTAAGACCTAGGAGATCCGATAGATTGGGCTGTGTGCCCGTAATAAGTCCTGGGATGCTCTTTCGAGGGTTTGTAGTAGAGGTCACATGTAAGACCTGGGAGATCCAATAGGTTGGGCTGTGTGCCCGTAATAAGTTCTCGGATGCTCTTACGAGGGTTTGCGACGCACGTAATAAGTCCTGAGTATTCCACAGTATGGCCAATGGTGATGAAGACCTGCAGGTAGTGGGCCTACATCCAGTATGAAAAAGGACTGGCTCTGTAGAACTTCCTATGATGAGTAGATTCAGAGATTGATTGAGATAGAAGCAGCCGTGACGATGACGATGATTCGAGGATGATGATTCGCTGATGATGATCCAAAGAAGAAGACTTGTGCTAGCAGATCTGTGTCGAGAAATACCTTCCTAGTTAAGAGGGAGTGTTGATGTATATGTAACTTCGGAATGTATTTCATCTATGTATATTGTACTCCTATAGAGATGTGTTATTCCTCTATACGAAAGTGTCGTCATTTGTATTGACAAGTGTCACAAGTGTCGTAACTTGCCAATGGGTTATTAGACCACCATGTGTGGGGTCGCCCTGATTAAGTTAACCTGGGGTTATTAGGCTGAGTTAGACAAGTCGGCCCCATAGGTTTATTAGGCTGCTCAGAACATGTATAAATAGAGAGCAGGATCTCTCTATTTGATCATCTCATTATCTTACTCTACATCACTCGGAAAGTGGCGCACATGTGAGGAGGAGGATCAGCTGCTAGGAGAAGACTATCTCTGTGTACTTGGGTTGTACTTTGGTTGTATCATTGCTCTATCTATCTTTGAGGAAGTTGTGGGGTTTTTCACCTTAGGGTTTTCCCCACGGAAACTCTGTGTGTCTATTGTCTCTTATGTTTGCATCTTGTGATGATTGATATGCTTGCTATGATTGATATGCATTGATATACTGTACATGTTTTTCTCTCAGTAAAGATCCTAGAGTATTTTGAATTAATGCTCAAAAATTAACAACCCCCTAGGGCGTCTTTTAGTGAGTGTGCACCCCTCTTAGTGAGTTGATCCGTGTTACATTGTTCGGCTAATCTTAGTTGTTGATTGTATTGTATTTATCTTTTGATCTCCACCACTCATTCATAAAGTGGTTTAGGGTTTTAGTCTCTCTCACTCCTATTTAAGGAAGAGACCCCCCTATTGTAAAGGCACCTTTGAGCTCTTGAACTCTTGGAATAAAATACTACTTTTGCAGATCTACTTCTCTAGCTTTGTTGGATGCTCTTGCAAGTTGAATATACAATCTTTTCCCTGTGTTATCATTGTGGATCTTGTGCTTCAAATGTTTTCTCTGCAGGGAGGCCGTGTGGGTGAAGAGGAGGACGATTAGAGGGGATGATATTGTGGGGAAACCCCATATCTTACCTTTGGATTGTTCTTTGTCTCAGGGAGTATCATTATTGTATCTTCGTGACATATTTGATGCTTTTTGTTTCCTCTCTTCTTTCGTATAGCTTCTTCCATGTTTGATTGATTCTCATTATAGATCGTTTTGGACAGGGAAGGGCGCATTGGACGACTTGGAAGGATAGCGATTTCACTTGGAGCACTTGGATCTCACTCTTGATTGCCTCACTTGGGAAAGATTATCGATTTGCAAGATGGCCGCAAGCTTTAGAGGTATGTTCTACAAGGTATGTATCTACTTTCATGCATTTAACCCATTGGTCACTTTAAACCCTCATATCTTAAAACCCTAGACTTTTAGATCTGATAGATCTGGCGATAACTTGGGCTTAATAATTAAAACCCACCTCACAAATAATGAATAAACTTTGGAGACCAAATTTGGTGGGCATCCGACTCCATTTACCCCCTAATCTAAGACATTGGGTCTCTCCAAGGGAGGTCGCACTTGTGGGTAGGTGGTCTTTTTCCAAATCTATCATCTGGGTGTTGCTTGTTCCCCATCAAAACAGCAGATTTGTTGATTAGCAACCTTCTAGTGCCTTTTCTCTCTTGATTTTGCCTTGTGGACCCCATTTCACTTATTTTCCATAATTTAAGGGTGGGCCCCACTTGAGTTCTTTTGATTGACATTAGATCTATCTAGATCTACCTAATGAAACTCATAAGTGGTATATTTTATGCATGGTTGAGCATTTGTCCTTCCATAAGCCTCCTCAACCAATCCCTAACTCTGCGTGTCCACTTATAATCCCTAGATCTAGATCCATTCACTCTTGATCTTCTCCTATTTCACCTTCACATTTCCCTAGGAGGTCTAGAGTTGGTTCACTAGACTTCATTGGCTGGCTAGGGTCTCCCCCTTGGTCTTGCTTAGGCTAGATCTAAAGTGAAGAGTGTCTCGGTTAGCGTGACACTCATTTTCATTCAAGATAAAATGAAGCAACAATGGCTTCCATTCAACCCTAACAAGCATCACTTTCATACAAATTGACAAAGAGACATCAAACCAAAAGTATAGATACCTCCAAGTGCATGTGTTAAGCAAACAACTCTAGCTTCACCTTAGCAATGGCATGAACAATAGTAAACTTCCAAGAAATGCTTCAAACTTGCAAAATAACCTTCATCAAGGAGTGCATCCCTTCAAAGAGCCCTAGTTAGGGAAAATTGCAGACATAATGAAATTATCCCAAGAATTGATGATGAAAATGAAGTGAGGAGATTGAATTTATATGATCTCACTCACTTTTACATAAAATAAGGTCAATTTAATATTAAAAATGTCAACTTAAAATTAAAACAAATCTAATATAAAATAATGATAAAAGTGGGTAAATTGGGTGTTTTTCCCCAGATTTGACCCAAACATGAGCAAAATGGTTGAACAAGGCCAAATTTGACGAAACTGAAGGCTAGACTACATAGGGGGGGGTCGTCATGCCCCAACTAACCCCAACACTGATGAAAACCCTCAACGCCCCCCCCCCCTTTTAGCAAGCAAACAGTCTGCCAAGGAGGATGACATCATCCTCTGAAGGAGGCCCCAGAGGGAGGGCGATGCTGGACTGGAGGGCTAGGAGGGTGCTAAAGGTGCTCTAAATAATGAATATATGCCTCAGTGCTGAAGAACCTGCTGTTGGAGTGATAAAACAAGGATGGGGTCATGTGACCCAGTGACCCACCCTTGGAAGCTTCGGACACCAGCCTCAAGGTTTTAAACCCTTTTATGAGGCAGTCAGCGATGCCATTAAGCCATAGTACTTCCAAAGTAGAAACCAGAGGGTCTGGCCATAACCCCACCTCAGAATAAGTTGGCTAAACACCCCTCCTAGTCAGAAAAAAGACACCCTCTCCATGGGGCACCTATGCAGATACGTTGGTGTTGGTACCATCGTAACACTCGGGCACAAAATCTGACTGCACCATCATGTCTGGAGAGGGGGTAATATGGTAATAACAAGTGGTTGGACCACCCCTCTCCTCTGTAGCACCATAGGCAAACAAGTAAGCTCGAGGCAACTAGTAGACAGGCCAATTCTGCATGGCAAAACTGGCCAAAAGTAGAATTATGCCAATATCATCTCTAAGAGTGCCTGAAACTGATAACTGAGTGTTTCAATAGACTCAGAAGGTCCAAATCTACTAGAGATGAGTACCCATACACACTGTGGCAACCTGTAAAACCATCTGTAGCCTCAACCATACCCGGACAATAATAATATGATGGTCTGGGAATAAAAATAATCAATAAAAAAGTGCATCAACCATCATCTGAAACCTGTGTCCACTGTATGGAGCCATCAAAGGTGTATCAAAGCCAAAGGACCATAAATCATCATCATACATCATCACTGGTCCAACTCATCATGGATCCCAAGGTTGACCAGGTCAAACTGGGTTTGACCAGGTCAAGACTGATCAAAATATGACCCAGGCTAAAAAAGCCTACTGCTGCAAGTGCAAATGGTTAAGACATGCTCTTTTAATCATTTTCATAGCAAGACTTAAAGCATTAAGCATCATTTCACTGGCAGTTAATTAATAATATTATAAAGCATAAGTTCAAATAATTATTTACTTTACAAAAGAACCTCAAGGATATACTCATTCTGTAGACATGATCAATCAGCTAGCAAAGGGTGAAGGTGAAAAATACAAGGTTAGGACAAGGGGATGACTCAACTAACTCAACACTGTGATACTTTGGATGAGGGAAAGGGAATACACACTTAAGCATGTGTCGGATAAAATATACACAGGGAATGGCAATGTCTCACAAATGGAATAAATTGTTTAGAAAAGTGTTTATTCAACCTTGGAAAATGTCTACAAATCACATCATTTCATTTCATTTCCTTAGCCAGCAGTCTTTGGATTTCGCATATATTTAACCATTGCTTTCATTAGGCCTATACAACCCTTTTGGGGATTTCACCTGTGCTTAGAAGCACAACTACTAAAGCTTTCATCCAGGGTGCCTTTAGTTTACACAATATTTCATTTGACAACCCTTTTGGGGATTTCACCTGTGCTTAGAAGCACAACTACTAAAGTTTTCATCCAGGGTGCTTTTAGTTTCCACAATATTTCATTTGACAACCCTTTTGGGGATTTCACCTATGCTTAGTAGCAGAACTACTAAAGCGTTCATCCAGTGTTTCAAGTTTCCATTCATTCAATTTCACAACCCTTTTGGGGATCTTGCATGTGTTTAGCAACACAACTACTCAAGATTTCATCCAGGGTGTTTATTCATTTAAGTTTCCATAAATGATGGTAGTATTATTTGCTTCAGGTTTTAGCCAACACAACTCAGGCAACTAGGGGGACTCTCTACAATCAAGACCAAACATCGGGGCAATCGACTAGAGTGATCAAGGTATCAAATCTAACTCACCCAAGAGTAAGTTTTGTTGCCAACTCAGAGCCGAGATACAAATTAACAGGGATGCTATCCAAGACAGAGGCAAAAGTGGGGAAGTCCTCCATATCACAGGATGAGGTGGAAGTCAGGGTAAAAACCAAAAGTGGGAAGGATAACGGATGGATGGGGAAAGTGAAGGTGATGCCTAAGCTAGCAAGCCATAAAAGGTGGGAGTGATCATGTCCACACTCCTAAGAGGGTAAAAACCAATGAGTATAAAACAAGAGCTTCTACATGTAAGTAATACAACCATTTAGATAATCAATAACAACCATTTTCATTTTATATAAATACACTGCCAGATCATGATCACTATATACTAAGTCAAGCTATCAAAATGACCAAAAGAACAAGATAATAAAACCAATGCACATCATATACCTATTGGGCCATATACCTGTATCTGTTATCTGGATCACCTGTAACCACTGAAACACTGTTGTTGATACTCTGGGCACTGCACTACTCTGTATGGAATAAAAGGTCATCTCGGTCATCAAATCTGAGGTCAAGAGGCTCAGTTGTGGCATAAGGTCTATTTCATGTCTGATCTAGGGCTGCTCTGATGTGTGAGTGATCATAAGTAATACTGCTCATCATAGCTGATCTCATTGAAACTGTGTAAGGCCAAGCTCAAAAATATATACTGAACTGCTCTGCAATCATGGTAGCTCGGCTACTATGGATGTGATAACAATACCATCAATTGAAGGAGTAGATGTACGTCAATATAAGACCAGCATGCAAGGATTGTACGAGATAACGAGCAAGATATGGAGTAGTCTTCCTCCAAGAATGCGCCCTTGGTATTAATGCGCCCTCTCCAATCTAGATATGGATGTATAGATGCAATACTGATAAGAAGTAGCTCTGGAAGGTGTGCAATGGGGTTATAATCCCCCTCTGATCACAATAGAAGTGGCATGCAGACCATGCACCGGCTTAGAAGCCTAAAACGTGAGCCCTCCTCTGAGAAAGTCGCCCATGCAAGGGAGGGCATCTTTTGAAAGAGAAAGATGTTGATAACTAGCTCTGGAATCCAAGTAAGAATCCCTTCTTGCACGGATAGGATAATAGTGTTGCTCTCGGAAGAATGGAGCCAGCATGCAGAAAAAAGGAACCCTGTAGATTGAGATACGAATCTATCTCTCCTTGTACAATTCGCTCATGCAAGGAGGGCAAACTCCTTCAGTCCAATCTGCAGCTCGAACCCTGCAAGAAGCTGAAAAACAATACCTGATGAGGATAGCTATGTTGAATCTGGATGATCCAACCTGATAGTGACAAGGGCAAATAGATTTCGCTACAGAAATACACTGAATAGTTGAGTGTGTGCACTCAACCCAAAATAGCTCACTGAGCTCTCCAAATCGACTTCTCAAATCAATAATCATATAAGCAGGCCTTACTCACTCACTTTACCTTTCTTT
The DNA here is from genome assembly GCA_027924585.1 of Larix kaempferi. Classification (NCBI taxonomy): domain Eukaryota; kingdom Viridiplantae; phylum Streptophyta; class Pinopsida; order Pinales; family Pinaceae; genus Larix; species Larix kaempferi. Next base: position 8,089,538 of record BSBM01000053.1, read on the forward strand.
TATAACATTCACTTGGCCTGACCTAACTTTTGCATGACTAGGTCGCTTCATCTTCTAATTTCCAGTTGACTTGCATGCAGTGCTTCCGGTGTGCATGGAGGCTCAATAAAGGAGTTTTAGTGCATGCAACATGAAATATGGCTCGCATATCATGCATGCAGGTGGCCCCTAGTTCCTGTGGCCCCTATTTATCTAATGATGATATAATAACCATGCTTAAGATCTTCTTATGGTGTAAATGGCATCAATCCTAAGTTAATTCCCTGAATGCCAGTGCCTGCTCGAACCTATGGGAATCAGATAGGTTAGCGGGATGGTCCTGTTATCACATTTATTGTAGCTGGAGATACCATACTGTAGACTGTGCGGCCGAGGACCGCACAGTACTTTTTTTTTCCAGATCGGAGATCAGCCGCCTTCAGACGAGGCAGTTTTGTTCAGACTTCCCCTAGCAGATATATCAGAGGGGACAGACAGATGTATAGTGCTACACACATTGTCACTTACCATCTACCACAGTGTCACCTTTCCTTGCCAGGCTTTGACACAAGCCCATTTGAGACAGTTGCCTAGTCTTTTTCTGATCGAGACTATCATAGTACATTGTTGGTTTATTATATGCTCGGATTCAGCAGAGATCCAGCTCAATGACAGGTTCAGTAGCAGCAGGTATATGGTGCAGCAGGTATTGCATTTGATGATTATTGCTCATGTTGTAGATTAGACTTATTTATACTTGTTAGTACACTAACTTTGCATGAGATGATATATTTGGTGATCTAGCTATGGTCTGATGTAATTGGGCCCTTGGTGATGTCAGTCCACCCCTCCGGTTAGACTTATGTATATGCACGCTGAGTCATGTCCTTTTACTTGGAATAGACTTGATCACTTAACCCCTCTCGGTAGCTGACTTTAGCTCCATTATCACTTTCCCCACTCATCCGACTCATCCATGATACTTGCTCCCGACTTGGATTCTGATTTGTGATCCCCAGGACCCCTTTCCCCACTGATCTCTGAGTTTGACATGACTCCCTATTTATTGTGCCTCGGCTCTATAGTGTGTGAGATACACGGTTAGACCTGGGATTTCCTCCTGTCGGTTGCCCCCGATGTTGCAATGCAGTTAGGATTGTGTAGCCTCACCGGGTGTTCCCCATTGGTCATCAAAGCATGTATTGCTCACCCCCATTACCTTTGCAGTATGAGCACCATGTTTATATCTTTTGAGATATGTATGTAGCCCAACAGGGCCTTGATGTAAATGAAGAAATGAAATGTAAATCAAGCTAAAAAGGCCATTTTGTTGTAAATGTAAAATCTAGCCAAAAAGGGCTAAGTATGAACCTCATAGTAAAATCCATACAATGTATTTATGAACACACATGGATTCTGGTCAGCAATACATGTCAGCATTTGTAGTGGTTATTCCTCACTTAGTCCTACGGGACAAGGAGGTGAGAAGGAGCAAGGGACAAGCTCAAGATTGGCCCCTAGAGTCTCAAGTTATGGTTTGCCGGACACCCAGTTTGGCGGCTCTAGAAAAGAACCTCACGGAGTCTTCGGATACGGATGTGAGTTGTGAGATACTTGTTAGATGGCTAGTGGTGGTTTCCCTGCACTATACCCATTTGTGAGGCACCGCCCTTCCCCGTGTTTTGTCATGGCATACTTATCTCAGTGGACCCCGCTTTCCCGAATTGTCCAAAGGGTCACATGATCTTCATCATTGTCTTCCTGCATCTTTTGCCTTGTTGTCCGCATCACCTAAAGTCAGCAAAGTGGTCAATCCTATAGATGTGCTTAGCATTTTGGTCTTTTGGAAGTGGTGGGCCCACTTCACCGGGGCCTTGTTTTATCTCGGGATTTTCATTTAATGTATTTTTGATCACCATGTTATCATTGTATTGCTTAGTAATGTACTAACTTGTATAATTGAGCCTTGTCACTCCATGTTTGCATACAGGTGTTCAGCTAGCACTATTGTTGACCAGATTTGACTTGGTAAAACTGAGTTGACTAGGCCAAAAATGGGCCCGAAAAAATGTTGCGATCGGAATTTCCATTTCGATCAATTATTATCTACAGGGGTCCCGTATGAGCATGCAAGTGACGGAATTACAAAATACTGAAGCATTTGAGAAATTTTTAATTATTATTGGTCAATTTTGACCTATTTTAATTAAAAATTATGGATTTGGGGCAAATAATGCCTAAGTGATGGATCGGGGTCGTTCGAGTGGTCACCCCTACTACTTTTGGGGTCCACGATCGCATTGCAGCAGACGATTTGGCAATCCAGGAAATAAAAGTGGGTCAAAATCCCAAATTTCATCTTCAACCATATAAACCAGCAAAAATTACATGGAAAATCAGAATTTGACTAAGGCAACTATAGGCAAATGGAAAAATCAATGGTTGGCAAAGGTAAAGGTAATTTCTAAGGTAAAATGGTAATGTTTGACATGGTGTTTATGTACTGTGGGGCCCTCTCTTGCCCGGCTCACCATGAGGGGCGAATTTGCCCATGGGGGCGTTTTTTCCACTTAGTGAAATTCATGATTTCTATTGTATTTGATGTGGGACCTTGGGTGTATGTGTTAGGGGGATAAAACATCATATAGACACCCCCTAACACTTGTTTTATTTGTTGTATGGCCCCACGATGGGCCCCTCACTCCATATGTGCGCTATAGATGGGCAATTCGCACCCCCTTCTTGAGTTGATCTCCTCCATTCGTTTTGGTTGATGGGGGATTGATCTCAGCCCTCCATTTTGGAGGGAATTAGGTTTTGAGAGGAGGCATTTTCTACTTAAGAGAGATGCTCTCCCATTTCTCCCTCTCTTGGGACATTTGTACACTTGAGTTTTTCATGATATAGAGCCATTCTTCCACAGTTCTTGACAGTTTATGGATAGATGTGTGTTGCTTGATTGATATCTAGTTTTCCATAGCTTTGTTGAGTTGCTAGTGTATTGTTTCCACATTGTCCTTGGCCATTCGACTTGCAGGTGAAGAGCTCAGCTGGAGGAGGGCGCAGTTTTGGGAGTGGGAACCCCCCAACTGCTCGTATTCTTCAGAGTTTTAACAAGGGAGTTGTTATTGCACTTTCAGCCTTTCAATTCTCTCATTTTAGTCATTTTACTTGCTGGTTTTTCTTATTATTTGCTGCATCACTGACTTGATCTTGTTTGTGGCAGGTACCTAGGGCAAATTTGGCCACTGGAAGCCCAAAACGCAAAGGGAACACGCTGCTGCTCGGTAACTGAGTTTGAAAAGCTAGTCTTTGGCAATCTCATCCGTTCATTCACTCTCAAGTAGGTTGTTCTTGCTGGTCTCTAACATTTTAAACTTGAATATGTGTGTGTTGAGCAGAAAACTCACTTAAAAACCCCTAAAAATTAAAATCTACAAAAACCACCATTAGAATTAGTTTGTTTTGTAAACCCACAAATGATTTATGCTTAAACGCTTACATTCCAAATTTCATTTGATTCCGACTCCATCTGCCCACTTAACCAGGCACTTGTCTCTCACTTTGCTTATCTTTCGGGTTTGGGTGTCTGATTGTTGAGTCTCAACCATCACTAGTTGAGTGGGGTCTCCCCCCTGACTTGGCTACGTGCCTCGTCTAAAGTGACTGTAGCCTTGTCCGGTGTGACTTTTGTCCTTTGGACGGAGGACCTGGCTACTGTTGGTTACACCTACCTAGTTGTTCACCTCTACCGTCCCTATTGGGATACCTACCACCAACAGCTAGAGTTTGTGTGATAACAGGTCCTTTGTGCTTAAGCAGAAGAGAACATTACCATTTGTGGTTCTCATTTGTGAATGAGATTTATTTGTTATTGCCATCTATTTCTTGCTATATTCTCCTTGTCTCCTACGCTTATTATTCAATTTGCAAAATACAAGTTTATTTTTAGTTAATGCAATTTGCCTCTAAGAATTGTCTTGTGGTTTTGTAGGTTGGAGCTCACCGGATCTACAAGTGCGACTTGGTTGAGGAAGAAGACAAGATCTATTTGGGGACACTAGGCAAGGGGGACAAACTCTATCCATATCTCCAAATCAAGGTAAGTACCCAAATTATTTTTTATCAAACCCTTGAAAATCATTTGTCACATAAAAAATCAAAATCAAATCTTTTAAAAAATGTTGGGATAACATGCTTGGTTATTTGGGCATTTGGCCACTTGGATATTTTTCCTAGTGCATTTTGGAGCAAATCCATACCCTGGGCGTCATCTTTTGGGACTCCATTAACCCGTGAAGCAAGGCACTAGTCTCTACCCTATTCGCCCTAGGTATTTTTTCTACTCATTGTGCTTGGCATGTGTGACATCTTGCTTGTTGAGTGTTGAATGTGTGATCTTTTGTGCATAGCAAGTAAATCTAGTGACTAGGGGCTTCTTGAAAACTCATTCCATCTCCTGTGTTTGATTTATATCATTAGTTTGATCATTTACCCCAAGGAAGGCGATTTGGAATCATTTCAAACCCTAGAACTATATTCCTAGATCTCCTAAACTAATTCACTAATGAGAATTCCTTGAATTGGATTGCAATTAAATCAACTAGCTAAACCCTAAGACGATCCACTAAAATATGGCTCCTAAACCATCATCCTTCAAACACAGTCTCCATGGGCAAGGTCTTCATCCTAGGACAATCCTCATACAATATGAGGGGTAACACTATCAATGTGAATAAATGATTTGAAGTCAAACAATGAAAAACGCTCTGCCAAATGTGAGACAAACCGCCAATAAGGCTTGTGGACACCAAGGTAGTAGATGTCTAAATCAAAACCTAGAGAAAATGAGTCGTAGTCGATGGGGGAAGATCTACTGGAAGGTAAGTGAGGAAAAATCCCTCCAACAAGCACAAAGCACATATATGTACGGTAAAGATAAGTAACAAATGTGACTCTACAGACTCTCAAATTTTGACTCAACTCTTCTGACTCGAACTTTAGATCATGACCAACACAACCTAGGGATCAAAGGTAGGATTTTGGATCCCAAACCATACTACGATATAAACAATAGAAACATATCAGTCTTCACTCTTCAAAATATGACTCGCGACTTTATGCAACAAGGACATGACTTGATAACTTTGAAAGAACCACCATCCCAAAATAAAACTTAATGACTTAAAACCACCTCCAAAAATTAGCTTCGCAAAACATGAAAGAAATACTGGGAAATAAACCTAAAAGTTCATCAGGAAAAACTAAACTTTTCAACCTAAGGAAAAGGGAAAGAACAAAACATGACTCAACCTACTTACAGCTGAAAAATGGAACAACTGATCTATCTTAATAAATTAAACTTTTTTTCTTGTTCCTTTTTTTAAAATACATCAGATCTGCCTTGATTGATCAAAATATTTGAACAACCACGTAGACAACAAATTAATCCTGTGGGAAAAATCAACACAGTCATAGACTCATAACTTTAGTGAAGACAATCATGAAGCCTACCAAGATGGCAAGAAGTCGCCATATGCTTGTTTGTCAAGCAACCCAGTAAGTCTACTAGCTGAAAATCAAAACATGGTTTCTCACCAGTGAAGAAGAAGAAATTTGAAAAGCCAAAATTTTTCTTAGCAACATCTTGAAAAGCTTCCACCATCCTCAATTCAACCAGATCACGGTTGAATCTATTATCAAAGTAATGATTCAACTGAGAATCAAACTAGGGAACAAAATCGGGTTGCAGGATCATTACCAAAATGAGATAGAGATCATCTTCAGATCAATATTATCAGAACCAAACTGGTCACGAACCAGTGGACCCCAAAAACTGGAAACCAGACAGAACTGGACCGATACCAAAGAAAAAGCATAAGAAAAGAAAAACAGTTTACCAAAAAATACCTGAAGTATTCAAGTTTTGCTAAAACAATATATATTCGTGTACATCCATGTGAATCCAAACCATTCAATACAAATATGCAAAGCTTTCTCATGTATATAACAAGTAAGGGTGCATATAAGTAGAATAGCACCGAGTACAATCCATATCTGGCCCAAAATACATAAACAAAGAGGCTCTAAATGGCCTCTAGAGTCCATAACACATCATGCCACAACAAATAACTATACATCATCAAAATTGTTGCATATATTGGGATCCTATTCATCAATAGCACCCTCTTCCCCCTTCCTCTAGGCTCTAGCCCTTGCCTCTACCTAGAAGTCAATCCCCCAAGGACATTAGTCAACACCCTCCAATTTTGATAAAAACATCCTAATCCAAGCATTAAAAGAAGGTAGACAAAGATTCACATGCCTAATAAGTGATTTTGCTAAGGTACAATTTTACTATGGTCATGACAGACGAGTTCAACAATTAGCACAACGAACATCAAGTTACATAGAGGGGTTGATGCACTTGATTAAATGTCAATCCCATACCCTCATACATGATAGAATCCAGTGGAAATTTGCAATCCTGAAAATTGTTAGGTTTGCTGAATTCTGAATGGGATCTAAAATTCTACTTTTTGCATATGAAGTCCAATGAGGTTGAGACCACTCTCAACCTGAAACAATTAATGGTAATGTTAAAAATTTAAGTAAAAGTTGACACTATTAACTTTTATCAACTTTTACTTTAAGAATTTAATATTACCATTGATTACTAGGGTCTAGGGTTAGTTTTAGGGTTTTTATTTTACCCTTTTTTATTTATTTTTTTTAATTTCCATAGTACAAAACCAGTTGGTTCAGGTACAAACCGGCTGGTTCAGTACGGAACTGGCCATTTCCAGTTCAGGGATATGATTTGGACCGGTTAAGCCTGTAAAGCAGTCGAATTGGCAAAACTGGTCCAGTTCTGATAGCACTGCTTCAGCTTGAACCAAAAAGATGTTCTTCCAACTGCAGTAATATCTCAATAGCACATTGATCTTGAACCAACTCATCCATTTAAATGGGAAAAGTAGTCACATGCTGATCACAATCTTCATGGTCAATCCATTGCACCTCATCTCTAGATCTTGCCTTTCTTCTTCAAACCAAGCTTTGGCCCATTCTATTTAAATATTCTATAAAACTTCTAAATGGTAATTGCTTACAGTTTTCGGAGCAGTCCTTTATCTAATGTTTTAGCACGTAACCGAAAGAGACTTGTTAAAATAAAAGACTCCTCAAATAACAATAGCATCTCAGAGACACGTTGTGAAGGATTCAAGTCCAGAGTTACTAACATCAAGATTATGAACTTTTAAAACTTTTTCAGAAAATCTCAATACTGTTTCAGTACATATAAATTCCCTGTAAAAAAGTGTTAAGTTGATACTAATTATAGAAGCCAAGCAAATAGCTTGTACTAATGTTTACTGTTGATATCTTCAGAAACTGATGTCCTTCTACGGCCAGCATGACTGCATCTAGTTTATCAATAACAGAAACTAACATGCCAACTACAATGATTATTTCGGTGACAGACTTTGAAATCAATAAGTGAGTAATTAATAACACACTTTTAAGAATATATTAGTGACAGAGAATTAGAATGAAGTTCTCAAAATTTTCAAATGCAAGTATGAATCAATGCTTGTTAGGTGTCTGCCACAGTTAGCAATATGTATCCCTATTTGTAGGTTTCTGTCATATCCACTTAATGTCAAACCAAAAATGCAATATGCATAAACATGCAATATGTGTGAGGATCGTATTGTATTGGTGGGTCCTGGATTATTTTCATTCACACTTGTACTTTCATAAATGCATGTACAAGAATTCAACTTGGATCTTTATCATAATTAATTAAACAAACTTACATAATTCAGTACACCGATACTTACAGGAAATAGTAGCTCAATAACCCACACGAAAAACAATGGACCAAGAAGTGAAGAGAAGTCAATTTCAAGTGTTGATGCAGGTTTGGGCATCTCCTTGACAAACTCAAGTGGCATTTGCACATTTGCACCTTTCAGTAGATGAAGAAAGGCTTGAGAAACCTGTGTTTGATAAAAGAACAAATATTACTGTGAAAGCATATACCTCCTCCTGTTTTCCTCTTTTTTCGATACATGTCCCATGCATAAAGAAAATTCCTTTTTCAGCATAACTATCATAAGAACAGAAATTTTCCTGAAAAGTACAAGTTACTGTTGCAAGATTTCTGTGGTTGTTTGTTCCAGGTGATCTCGGAGAATCCACAGTTACCACAGTACAAGTTAATTAAGGTGACAAACATGATGGTCTAGGATTTCAATATAGTAGGTCCACACCAAAAATCTACTATAAATGTTGCAAAATATCAATTTATGCATTTGTTGGATTATACGGAATAGATGGATAGATATAGTACTTATAGTTATTACATATAATTCATATGATTTAAGTTCGTATGTGTATCATTGGAGCAATCTCTACACCTTGCATGCCTGCAGCACTTATGCAGTGTAGGCTCATTGATCCCTGTGGGCCCAAAAACTTCATATAGAGTAAAACCATGAAGCTCATGCTATGCAAGCTCACTGTCATTATATATGGAATGGGAAAGGGTTGTAATGATGGATGTTTTGTGCATCACCGGATAAGCATTAGCATTGCAGGCTTCTAATGGTCATGTAGTTTAGGCTCTCCATATCTTACAGGCCCAAAAACTCATATCATGTGCACCCATGCTATACAGGCCGACTATCTTTATAAAAGTGGTCCTGTAATACCCCATTCTAACACCTTGACAAAATAATGCAATGTATAAAAAGTGGTTAATTGAATATCTTTGCCCTGCAAAAATGGCAGCTTGAGTTTAAAGGTTTATTGAATAGGGGGTGTGCCTATATTGATACATATTATTTAAGAGTTGTTTTTATTGAGTTGTATCACAGCCTTATATTCTAAATTCTCCAATTTTAATTTTTTTATATTTTTAATATCCTAGTTTTGTTTTTGTCATCCTTGTCCACCTATCCCCTAGAAATTTTGTGGTACCTTTCAGCAGTTCCCGTAACCCATCCCCTCATACCCAAAAACTCAGTAAAAGATAGGTCTGAGTCAAATAGATGTGTAAATTGGTTGTTGCCTCCAACCTAGTGGATTGGGATTTGTTAGGAAAGAAAGTGCCTTGACACTAACTTGTTTATTAAAGAGGCGAAAACCACATCTTGGGCCCCGAAGGATGGTGAATATTCAAGTGAAGATGAGCTTCCAACTAAATTCTACAAAGTGACATGGGATGTGGTTGGAGATGTCTTCAAAAGGTGTATTGAAGACCTTTAATGAGGGTCTCCAGGAGAGAAGCCTAACGCTGGGATCATCAAATTAATCCCCAAAGCTTCTAAAAGGGCTTCCATAAGTGGATGGACAACAACTATCCTTCTTGATTTGGCATATAAAGTTCTTTCCAAAGTTTTGATTAGCAGAATTGAATAATTGAGCATGTGCCTTTAAGGGTTTGTATAAAATAGGTTGACTTTGTCAAAGGTTGATTTATTCCTGATTACGTTGTGTCAACATGGGATGCTCTTGAGTGAGCAAAGGAGACTTGGCATATGGACACAACAAGGTGGAAGTGCAACGAATACTTTATGGGAACTAAAGAAGGGGCGAATTGTCCTCTAGCATGATGGTGTATTTGCTTAGTGTTTTCCTAGTACCAGCATAGATCCATCCTAAACGCAGATCTATCAAGCACTGAGAGGCATCCAATTCCTTGAGGTGTTATTTTTTTATTGACTTCCAATTTCTTGAGGTGTTATTTTTTTAATGACTTTTTATTTGGTTTTAAATTTTTATTTTATGAGCGGATATGGATTTTTTTAATTATTTTTTATTTGATGAGCCGACATAATTTTTTTTAATTACTTTTTATTTTTGGTACATAAGGTGACGACGTTACGTTACATTACACATCTCCCCCATACTGGATTGTAAGCACCTCGCTACTCTCAGTGCAATCATTTACATTTCATCACAATTCCATCACTTCACCTAGGTAATTTGCATGTTTCATCACATATTCACTTTTTACCTAGGTAAGATCCATATTACACTTACACTTCATCACTTTCCCTTTCGTAGAAGGTGCATGGCACATTTTGATTATATTTCCCTACTTTCAATCTCATATCAACCCTTCATTTAGTCATATATCCACTTTTCATCATTTCCTATGTGAGCACATTAAACCAGTTTGGGATATTTTCATTTATTGACAGATTAAACCCAAACCTTAGGCTGAGCACTATATTAATTGGCCTATTGTTTCAATTAGGCATTAAATCCTCATTCCATAATTTTAATTCGATTAATCGCTAGGGAATGCAACTTTATATCATGTAGTACACATCTTGAGGGTAGCGCTCACCCTTTGGCACACTTGTTGAGGCAATACACTAAAAAATAACATTTAATTGTTGTCTCCCTTCACAAATTTGTTGGGGTCTAATTATCCTTGTTCACATGTGCCAACCTATTCTTTTGACTTGTCCCACCCTTGGCACATGTGTTGAGAAGGTTTTTGAGCTTGCACGTTGTTTGAGAGGTTAGTTATGCATGTGCCCCTAGGGTTTTGACCATGTCAATTCATGCATTTACACTCATTCATCCTATTATCACATATATAGTTGCTGGGCTACCATATGTTTTATTCCAGATTTCAATACATTTTTCAGCCAGTTTCCTTACATTGAGATGCTGAGATGAGCATCTATATTGGATCACTTCTATGATTATGGACAGCAGTATATTCCTATGCCATGACTAAGTCTCAGGAAACTCAAGTTTGATGACCGATGTAGCCATTTAGCCATTTACAGAGCAGTATGAATTTCCCAAAGTTGCAGCAGCAGGTTCTCAGTGGACAGATGATGGTTCAGATTGTTTATGCACAAGTATATGACCCAGCAAGTATTATCATGTGTTATGGTTATTATTGCTTTTATACTCATTCTTGTGGCATGTCTTAGCACTTAGTGTCATGATCTGGCGATCATATAGATATTTAGACCTAGTTGTATTATTTATATATTTATGTCCCTGCTCAAACTTAGAAGTTCTTGGTTATACTCATTGGTTTTACCCTCCTTAGGGAGAATAGAAGTGATCATTCACACCATCTTTTGGCTTGCTAGTGTTGGTCTCATTATTCACTTTCTCCACCCATCCATTACCTTCCAGTTATTGTTGTTACCCTGACATACTACTTGACTAGTGGCATGGAGGACCTTCCCCCGCTCTAGCCTCTTTATTGGATGAGCTTCCCTGTTGTATTGTGTCTCGGTTCTGAGTTGCCTAAGTTGTGTTGGCTAAACCTGAAACAAATAGTGCTACCATCAGTACAATGTGTATGGAAATGAAATGAAATGTATATCTTAAATGAAAGCCCATTCGTGGAATCGTGTTTCTGAACACACATGAATGAAAGGAAAGACTCATGAAATTGGCTTTGAAAATTAAAAGTGAAATGTGAATCCCCTTGAAGGGATACCTGAAAGCCTAATAAATGTAAATCCAAGAATGTGTTTCTTAACACACACGGATCAAGGCTATGGAAATGTATCAAATGACTAAAAAGCAATGGTTTAACAAATGCTATATCTAATGATTGTTGGCCTCACTTGTATTGATTTATTCCTTGTAAATATATATAGATCCAGACATCACTACTCCCTCTGGATCAGTCTGAGACCTCAAGTAGTATGAATCTCAATGTCAGTACATACTCATAAAAACATAGACTCAACCACTAGATCTGCATCTACCAACTAACACATAAATGCAATCAACAACATAGACAACAGATATACCCTGGAACCCTTTCGGGAAAAACCAGCTAACTATGGGGCTATCTTCTCTCTCGAGCCCAGAGCATATAGAAGTATAAAAGCAGTACAATAGAGAATTACCTCAGTCGGTAACTCAATCCCTCTGACCAGGACAAACTCTAATTTGCATGCATCCAGCTGATGCATTACCTCAGTCGGTAACTCAATCCCTCTGACCAGGACAAACTCTAATTTGCATGCATCCAGCTGATGCATGCATTGACGAAGTATGCCCTAACTGCCAATCTAGATCTGAGTGCTCTGACGGTGCCTCTGATAGATCTGCCCTCTCTAGATCTCTCTACTCTGATCTGCTTGCTCTGAAGACTGCCCACTGATGAAATCGGCCCTCTCTGCATCCACAAGTGCGCCCTCCCCTTTGAGTGTCAAATGCTCATACTGCTCCGGATCTCAACAGATCTGAGCTCCGATCGTCCCTAACCTTCCTCAAATCTCGAGGCAAGGCTATCCTGGAAGTCTCGGACTCTTAATCGGTCAATCCAACTCACAATGAGCTTCTCCTCCTCAAGAAAAACGTCCTCCTCCAAGAGAACTCGGCCTCCTCCAATCTAATCAATAATCACACTGTGGAGCTCTCTCAACTCACAGTAATGGATATCTAGTCCCCCTGGAAATGAAGGTCATTGATCTAGCTCAGATCTGACCTTCCTAGCTCCTGCAGCAACTCCTCCCTATCTCAGAAAGTCGCCCCACATGGACAGATTCGTCCTCCTCACTCTGGCAGTATCTCTCTCAGATGATACAACTGAGTAACCCCATCTGAGGACCCCCTGCCTCTATAAATAATCTCACCAATGAATTAGGTTTTCCAAAACCCTAATTCCCGGTGCATGCAAAAAGTCACTTTTGCATGCATGCATGCAAAATGTCACTTTTGCATGCAGTCACTGAATGCTGGCAGGTCATGCATGCATAGGTCAATCTTCCTTGAAGCTCCGCATGCAGCCCCCACTGGGCTCATGCCACTGAGTAGAGTGCATCTCACTCTCTACTCCATCCTGATTCCTATGGTACTGATGCACCTCCATGCAGGGTATCTGAGTCATGGAGGACATTTCGAAGTTACCAAAATCTAACATTCCTCACTAGCTTGCAAGTTATCATGTGAGATGGAGTAAGGGACAGCTAATTCCAAGTGTCCCCTAGAGTCTCAAGTTACGGTTTGCCGAGCACCCAGTCATGGCGGCTCTAGAAAAGATCCTCATGGAGTTGTATCAGCTTGGATGTGAGTTGTAGGCATCTGTCAAGGTTGAATAAGCACTTCTGAAACAACTTACCCATTTGTGAGACACTGCCCTCCCCTGTGTTATTGCTTGTCCAGCATATGCTAGAGTGTGTATCCCCTTTCCATTTCCAAAGTGTCACAGTGTCAAGTCAGTAGTCATCCTTTAGCCTAGCCTTATAAGTTTTAGCCTTCACCCTTCACTAGCAAATTGATCACAGCTATAAAGTGAGTATAGTCTTGAAAGTCTAGTCTGAGTCATAATAATAATATTGAAAACATTTAATATTTGATTTTAGATCGCCAGAGAATTGATTACTATATGTTATATTGCTACTTGAATGATTTGTAAAGCATGTCTTAACCTTTTAACACTTGCAGCAGCTTGTTTTTAGCCTGGGTCATTTTATTGGTCATGTTGACTTGGTCAAACCTAGTTTGACCAAGGTCAACTACAGGACATGAGGTGGATAGACCTTAGATGATGCAGATGGATGATATATGGTCTATTACAGGTCACCAGGTGGTTCCATGCATTGGTTACAAGTTTATGATGATGATCTGGCATTTTTATTATATTTTATCATTTACAAATTATTATTGTTTTTATCTGTCTAGATATATTGGAGATATTATATGATCATGCAGAGATCCATATGGTGTATGAGTACACACCCTTAGTAGATTTGGGCTCTCTGAGTCCATTGAGACAGTTGATTTTCAGTTCCGAGCAATTACAATTGGTATTTTCTTCAGTTTATCATTCTGGTGCATATTTGCCATTAAAAATGGCCTGTCAGAGCATTTCCATGAGTTGATTGGTTCACCTATGGCGCTACAGAGGGGATATAGGGTGCAGCCACTTGTTTTTACTACATTGCTATGTTCCCGAACATGTTGGGGCAGTTAGATTTGGCCCCAGGTGACCAGGCAGAGAGATACAAGCATTTTTATACTTTCCAGAGGATTTACAGAGGATAAAAAATGGTTAAAATGGCTACGGAAGATATCGATTTGGGATACTGAGGCAAGGAATTGGCGTGGGAATTATTTTGATGATGTGTTTGATGTTTCCCACACCCTCCAGAGCAGTTGTATCAGTCAGTGGGGCCCTCACATTTCTCCGGCACATTTTGAGGTTTTCTGGAGCCTTTGGAGGCTCACGACTTTCCCAGAGGAGCACGATTTGGTGCTTGGTTGAGTCATTTGATGTTATTGTGCCATGGGGATACACTAGGGAGGTTAGATTATGCCCCCTAGACCCACCATGAGCGGGTTTGTCATGTTATTTAGTCACATTGAGTGGGACCCCCCTTCCTAGGGCGATTTTGTCCATGTATGTGTTATATTTTTTAGTTGATCCATGTACTTTATGTTGAGCTCAACTCAACCGTTGATTAGAACTTTTATATCTTTTAATCTTAGCCATCCATTCAAAAGGTGGTTAGGGTTTTGGTATCTCTCCTTCCTATTTAAAGGAGAGAGCTCCTCATTGTAAAGGGACTTTTGACTCTTGGCTTCTGGAATAAAATATTTTCTCACAGATACTTGTCTTATGGTTGTGGATGGGATTGATGTTGATTGAAACTGTTCTTCCTTTGCACTGAGAGTATTGTAGAAGATCCTTTGCATATTTTTCTCCACGTTTTTATCTACAGGTGAAGAAGTCGATTTGGTGAGGAAGGCACATTGGCTGGGGAGACCCTCCCTGCAAGTTCCTTTTCTCTTCGTCGGTTACAGGGAGTATCATTGTCTTAGTACCTCTTACTCTTTGTCTCCATGTTCATTAATTGTATTTCTTCCATTTTTGCATTCGACTGATTGATCTTGTTGTCCTTGGTTTATCAGGAAGAGGAAGGCGCATTGGTGGAGCTGGGCAATTCGCACAAGCAAGGAAACTCTCCAATCTTTGATTTGATCTCTGCGGGAACAATCCTCAACATCATAGCAAACATTTCCATGACTCGGGTACGCTTGTGAGGTAAGTTATTTATTTCTCTATCCAACCCACCTGTCATTTTCATTGAAAACCCTAAGTAAAATTTTTCTGAAAAATCTTTGGCTCAAAAGACTTGGTTTACAACATAACCATTTCTGGGTTTTTGGTATCCGGCTTTTTTCTAGGTGGGTTCTCCAAAACGTCATCTTTGGAGGACTCCATAGGCCCATTTCCCAAGGCATTGGCTTCCTCAAACCCTCACGACTTTCCTAGGCTGTCTGTTTTGACTGTCTTTTGATCCCGTTTGTTGAGCTTGTTGTGTTGAACACTACCAGATCTGTCTCACAAGCTATGCTAGAAAGTTCCTAACCTCAAATCCAATCTTTGGGACACTTTCCCTGTTTTAAGGGTCACATTTCCCAAGGCAACTGAATTTGACCATTTTAAACTAGCACCTGAATCCTCGAATCATACTTAATCATTGAGTCACTGTGTATAATCATTCTCCATCAAGTCATATCATTACTAAGCCTCCACAATGATCTCATTTCCTTAATTCTAGGGTTCCATACCGGTCACCTTACGTACTTCATCTTATCTGATTTGATCTGGTGATTGGGTTAGATCTCTCCTATCGGGAGTAGATCTGGGTCTCCCCCTTGTTATCTTGGCTTTGATAACTCAAGTGAAGAGTGCCTCGATTGGCATGACAACCAATCCCTTGGAGATCAAGGCTCTCGAGGTTCACCACTTTAGTTGCCTGACCCTCTACCATCCTTCTGGATTCATCTTTAGGGGCAACTATAAGATTGGTGATAACACATCCATTTACACATTCTTCTCGAACGTTAGGTGGTGCGCTCCTCTAGGAGGTCAACTTGCATCGTTGAATTGGTCTTGATCACACCTTGTAAAGTTTAAAGTGACCAGAAACTAATTGGTCCACTTCTCGGAGGTCCACTTGCAAATTTTTCCAAGAGGATAACTACCATTGGCACTTTCCTTGAAGAGCCCACATATAGTGCCCCAATTTTTTCGTTTTCAACTCCAAGGAATGTATGGCATCAGCGTGCCTCGTCCACAACGGCTTGGCCTACTTCCGACTATTACACCCAAACTACGCCTATTCACTCAAGCCTTACCCATAAGTACGCCTTGAGCTATGAACTATTAGGTCGTTGCAAGCCCCTACTCAACTTACTCACCCAACAGTCACTTGCACTACAGTAGTTCAACACTTAGCCAATTCTACAATTAAGCATTACACATCAATATCACAGTACAAGTATCCAGGAGTGTACACAAGAGCCAACGAGTATGGTGGTGCCTAAACTAGCCACTTGAACTCACTATGAAGAATGTTAGATATAGTACAAGATACAATAAAGGAGTGCGCCCAACCCGACAAACACTCATACAATCCCTGTCCAAGATTATCTTGGCAACCCCAAACACGCTTTCCTGAACCTAAGGCAAAGTTGCCAAGATGTCCCTCACTACCCGCACAACCAACCTTTGTTTTGTTCGAAGAATTACCTCAACGCATGTCTCGACTTCTTCACTGGGTCAAGCACTATGTACTCTAGTACTCCTACTTAGCACCAAGTGCCCCCATCCAGCTTGACTACGTCTCTCACTCGATGCGCCCAAGTCACACTACTCTGACCCGACAAACTGCTCCCAAAAGTGTGCCCAAGACGTACAACTCTGACCTGACAAAGTGCGCCCAATGATAAATTTTCCAGAGGTCACTACTCACTCTGGAAATCTCAGATCCCAACTCGGCCTTAATTCTCAGTAAGCCTCATGCATAACAAAACCCAACTTCTTTAACCCAAAGAAGGTATTAGCAATAAAATATACTTATAGATCAAAGCACATGGAATCTATCTACAACACAATAGCTGTAGCAATCACACATGAACAACACAATATACCTGTTATCACACCATAGTAGCTGGGCTACTATTCTTGCTGAGCAGATATCTGCACTTTTCAGAGCTTGGATTTTACAGAGACCGGCTATGATGAGCTTGTTATTTGTGATCACTCATGGATTAGAGCAGTATATTGTATCAGATTTTTGTTAGACCTTGTGCCAAGGCTGAGCCTTGAGAACTTGGATTTGATGACCGATGTGACCCTTTGTTCCATACAGTTTCAATTCAGTGCCCAGTGATTACATTGCATCAGTGTTTCAGATGTTTTTTGATGAGTATTATGATGTGATGTGACCTGTGGACTTCTGATTATTGACTTTGGATTATTATCTTGTTGTTTTAGTCATCTTCATAGCATTGACTTGGTATATGATTCAGGATATGGCAGTACTATTTAAAATAAAATGAAATATCTTGGATGATGTTATAAATATAAAATGGATGTATTACTTGCACACTTAGGTTTTCTGACAATACTCATCAGTTTCATTACCCTCCTATGAGCATAGATATGGTATTTCCTGACATCCTTGTCTGCTAGCTTAGGCACCACATTCATTTGACTCCATCCATCTATGACCTTCCTGATTTGGCTTTCACCCTTGACTTTCCTTCTCGACTTCTTGATACTGAGGACTTCCCCATTACTACCTCTGTGTTGGACCGCATCCATGTTTGTTTTGTGTCTCGGCTCTGAGTTGGTGACAGAACTTGCCTTTGATGAGTTGGATTGTATGCCTAAATCATTCTGGTCGGTTGTCCTAATGTTGGCACTCTGCAGAAGTCCCCCTAGTCACCTGAGATGTTGTTGGCTAAAACTGAAAGCTCGTGTACTACTCATATTGGAAATGTGTTATGAAAGCCTATGAACTTAAAATTCTAGAATGTGTTTCTTAACACACGTGAATAAAGGCTATAGCGATGAACTGCTAAAATACTCCTCGAAGAGTATAGAAAAGGTCCAAAAAGCAAATGTTACTCAAAAGTTATATCTATTATTATTGACCTTGTATATGTGAATATGCTCCGGATGCAAGCTGCGATTAGTTGTGCTTCTTAGCACATGTGAAATCCCAGAGGGGTCATATAGGCCAAAAAGGCCAAGGAAATGAAATGCATGATCCCCCTCTCCCCGTCCAAAGTGTCACCTAGTTGAGTTTGGTCAAGTCATCCCCTTTGCCCAACCTAGTCTTAGCCTTCACCCTTAGCTAGCAGTTAGACCATGTCCAATGGATGAGTCTGTCATTAAAGCTTTTGTGCAAGTAAGATATAAATAACGTTAAATATATACATGTATTAACTGCCATGGAATGATGTTTATACTTTAAGTTAAGTTGTGAATATGATCTCAAGGAACATGTCTTAGTCTTTGTCATAATCTTGTCCTTAATTATATTTTGACCTAGTCAAACATAGTTTGACCATGGTCATTATTGGGATCCATGATGATGTGGACCGTGTATGCTTATGGATGATGATTGATGGTCCCACATACTCTTGTTGATGACTCCATACGGTGGACATATGTTACAGATGATGGTTGATACAGTTGATCAATTTTATTATTATTTCCAGATCATCATATTTTACACTGTCCGGATATGGTGGACCCTATGGTTGACCCCTCAGGTCAACCCATGGTGTATGAGTACACATTTGAGGTAGATTTGGGTCTTCTAGATCCATTGAGACACTTATCTTTCAGTTCCGGGCACTTCTGATGATGATAGATGCAGTTATCCACCTGTTGACCAGTTTTGGGCATGCTGGCCCAGCCTGTCCAGCAGAGGCTTGGAGGCCAGTCATTGCCTAGGGCACTGTGTCTGAAGGGGGTGGTCCAGCCGCTTGATTTTACCATTATACCTCCCTTCCAGACACCCTGGCGCCCTCAGTTTGACAGCACGGGCACCCTGGGTGGCAGTTTGAGCAGTTTCAGGGTTTTTCAGGAGGATTAAAAATGGAATAAAAGGGTCACTGAGGAATTCGATTTGAGCAATTAAGGCAAGGTTTTGGCACTTGGTCTTCACGGAGGTCTTCCAGGGTGAACCCCCCATCTTCCAGTCAATTGGCATCAATCAGTGGGGTCCACAGAGGCCACAGGAGGCCTTTTACTGCATCTCTCTCACAGATTTTGAGGACAGGATTTGATCATTTGTGTTATGTGGACATGTCATGGTCCTTTTATTTTATATTAATGTGCCATGGGGATGAGCTAGTAAGGATTGATGCCTCCTAGCCCCACCATGAGCTCCTTGAGTCATGTCTATGTCATATTAGGTGGTCCCATGTATTTTAGCCCCCTCTTAGGGATGACGTCACCCTCCTTAGTCTTTTTGAGGGATGACGTCACCCTCCTTTTGAGTGATCCATGTGATATTATGTTAGGCTCATCTTAGCCATTGATTATATTGTGAGATCTTTTAATCTCAACCACTCATTTCAAAAAGTGGTTTTGAGGTTTAGGGTTTTGGTCTTTATTATCCTATATAAGGAGGAGACCCTCCATTTGTAAAATTCATCTAGATATTTTTGGCTCTTGGCTATTGGAATAAAAATACTTTCTTGGGCATCTTGGATCTTGAAGTTGGAATGCTTGTGGTGATTGTAAATGCTTCTTCCTCTGCACTGGAAAATATTGGTGGCCATCTTGGATTTTATCTTCAACTAACATTTTTGCAGGCAAAGAAGACGATTTTGAGGAGTGCATATTGGTGGGGAGGCCTACCCTACATGCTTCAAGAGGACGTTTTGATTGACAAGGAGTTGTTTTGTCTTTGTACCAACAATTTCATGTTGTTCATCTCTTTGTTTGCATCTACTTCCATTCTTGTTTATTGATTGATCTTTGTGTCCTTGATTGACAGGAATAGGGAGGTCGATTCGGTTGAAAGAGGCAAAACGTTGGCAAGAAGGGCTCATCAAGTTTGGCATTTGATCTTTGTGGGAAGTAATCCTCGTCTCAAGCCTCTTCCATCTTCATTTTCCAGGTATGTTCCATGAGGTATGATATTCTTCTATCTTATCCATCTATTCTCTTAGATCTCAAAACCCTCTTTGATTAAAACCCTCATTTTTACTTTTTTTTAGATCTACTTGGATCTAGCTTGGCTTTGGGGATAATTTTAAGAACCCACCTCTATAGCATCCACGGCAATTCGGATCTATGGTTTGGTGGTCATTGGCCTGCATTTGACCCATTTCCCAAGGCACATTAGCCTCTCCAAGGGAGGTCGCACTCCTTGAGGAAGGCTAGTGGGGTTAGTTCCAAGTTGTGGGTAGGTGAGATCCCACTTGATTTGGATAGATCACCCTTGATAACCTACCCCTAGTGCTTCACCTCTTTGATTTTTACCTTGTGGGCCCCATTCCTCATTTTGAGGGTTGTGCCCCACTTGGGTCATTGGGTGATGCATTTTCAACCTTAGATCTATGGAGATCTAGCTCATGTTGGGGCATGCCACTTCAAACCCACTTTGATAATTGCCTAATCTACCCCGATCTACATTTTGGCATAATTTGGACTCCATTTGCCCCCTCATCTCAAGGCACTAGTCTCCCTTGGGCAATTCGCACTCCTTGGGTTAGTGGCCTTTTCCTAGATCCCATATGTGGGTGTTGTCTATCTTGTCTTAGATCCATAGATCTACCTCATCTCATCCACTTAGTGCCATCTCACCCCTAATCCAACCTTGTCGGCTCCATTTGGACCATTTTCCCTATTTTAAGGAGTGGGTCCCACTTGTGTCTTCTCATGGTACTAGATCTAACTCCATTGAGCTTCAATAAGTGGCCTTAGTCATTCATTGGTTGAAACACTCGTCACATCCTAAGCCTCTTCAACCACACTTAAACTTTTGGGTTCACTTAATCAAACTCACGCATTGGTTTCCGTAACCTAACTTACACATTTCCCTACAAACCTTGTGTTAGCTAGTCTCCATTGATTGGCTAGGGTCTCCCCCTTGGTCTTGATTTCTTCTTGATCTAAAGTGAAGACTGCCTCGGTTATCATGACTCCCAGCTTGCATTGAGAACCGTTGCATCTCTTGGGTCACCTCTTTAGTTGTCCATCTCCTCTACCATCCCGGATGGGATACCTTTAGGGACAACTACAAGTTGTGTGATAACAATACCCTAGAAAACCCCAATGAGGAAAAACCAGCAACTATGGGCTTTCTTCAATCTCGAGCCAAAGCAAAATATGAAGAGTCGTACAATCAGAAATTATATGAGTAGAGAAACCTGATGGGACAAACCCTGGATCTGCATGCAGCTGCAACTGTTGCTCTAAGGAATGTGCCCTCTGCTCTACACTATCTGAATCTCTGATATCTACTTCTGCCAATATCTGGAAGAAGTACTCTCACTGTCTCTGCTCTGATCTGCTCAATTGTTGAAGAACTGTTGCTCCCTCAATCTTAGAAGTGCGCCCCTGCTCTGGAAGTGCGCCCTCTCAGCTCTGGAAGTGCACGCCTCTTTGGTTGATCAAATTCTGAACTCCTGGCTCCTAGATCCAGTCAAGTACTGAAGCAATCGATGCTTCCCTGAAGCATCCCTCACAAGCATGTCAAATCTACCTTAGATATGATCTCTCCTCCAGAAGGAGAATGCACCTCTCTCTCAAGAATGCACCCCTCTTCTACTGCTCATTAATCTCTAAAGAGATCTCCTAAGATGTCTCTCACAGATTGAATGATGTGGCCCCTATCTCTTAGAAGAAACCTTGCACCCTCTCTCAGCCAGGAGGATGCCTTGATTCTATCTCAAATAAGTGTGCCCCCTCTGCATGCAGAAAATGCACCCTCCTCTCTCTCTCATCAAACTTTGTTGAAAATACTGATTAACCGTTTTTGGTTTCCCCTTGCGTCCTTTTAACAACCCAATGACTAATTAGTGTTTCCAAAACCCTAATATGAGTGCATGCAAAAATCCTGCTTTTGCATGCTTTTTAATTAAAAATCTTGCATGCAAGATATTGCATGCATAAGGAAAACGACATTAAAATTTATGCATGCATCCACCGCTGGATCCATGACACCTAGTAGAGTGCATCTCACCCTCTACCCTCCCTTGATGCCTATACTAAAAATGTACCTCCATGCTAGGCATCTAAACATGAAGGACAACTTTCCTAGTTAACTTTTCAACACTCCCTTTTAAAGAGGAAAGTGTTCTGCACTACTCCCATCTTATCCCTGAAGTAAACAAACTTGCTCTTCATCAGAGTCTTCGCTAGAATGTTTGCTACCTGCTCATTTGTAGGTACATACTGAAGCTCAACTACTCCCCTCTGAACATGATCTCGAATGAAGTGATATATGATCTCTATATGCTTGGACCTATCGTGAAAAACTAGATTCTCTATGAATTTTATGCAACGCTGATTATCACAGTTGGCTCCAACTGCTGATCAAATAAACTCACTAGCATCTTACAAAGCCAAATGGTCTCGCAACTAGCTAGACTAGCTACCATATACTCTGCCTCTGCAGACCTCAGTGCCACTAACTTTTGTTTCCTGCTAAACCACAACACAACTATCGAACCCAAACTGAAACAACACCCGGAGGTGCTTTTCTTATTCACTGCACTACCTGCCTAGTCAGAATCTGAATAGCCAACTAACTGTACTACACCCTTCCTCTCATAATTCAGTCCATATTCTGCTGTACCTGAGCACATGCTTTGCTGCCACTGAGTGCACATCCCTGGGCTCCACCATATACTGACTCAATGTATTGACAGCGAAACTCAGATCTGGCCTAGTGTTGACCAAATACATCAATGATCCAATAAGCTAGCAATACCTAGTGGGATCAACCAACTCACCCTCGAAAGCTACCAGCTTCTTCGAGTTGGTTGTCAAAGGTGCGGCCATAGGCCTACAGGCCTACGTCTGAAATCTTTTCAGAATGCCAACTGCATATTTTCCCTGTCCCAGAAAGATATGCCCATCCTCCCACCAAACCTCCATACCCAATAAGTAATGCATCAGACCTATATCTTTCATCTCGAACTCTGAAGCAAGATCTTTATTGCAGCCGCCTATGAGTTTCTCCGCTCCTATAATAAACAAATCATCCACATACAGTACTAGAATGAGTGGATCCTCATCAACCACAATGAAGTAGAGGTTGGGATTTGCCTTGCTCTTCTAGAAACCGAACTGCTACAAGTATCTTTCCTCGAATACCAAGCTCTCAGAGCTTGCTTCAGACCGTACAGTGCTTTCCTCGGCCTACACACATGAGACTCTCTCTCATGTATCTCAAAGCCCTTTGGTTGCTTAATGTACACCTCCTCCTCTATGAGTCCATTCATAAATGTTATCTTCACATCCATCTGGTGGATCTTCCACCCATCTCTGCTGCAATGGAGATCATTGTTATGATCGAAGTATACCAAGCCACTGGAGCTAAGGTCTCATCATAGTCAACTCCCTCTACCTGTGAGAACCCCCTCGCCACAAACCTAGCTTTGTACTTCTCAATGCTGCCATCTGCAACATACTTAATCTTGTAGAGCCACTTGGAAGTCACTACTGACTTCCCCTCCAGTCTCAGCACAACCTCCCAAACATCATTCTTCATGATGGAAGCATACTCTTCCAACATGGCATCTCTCCTCACCTGCTGCCTGACGCCTGCTCATAAGAAGATGGCTCGGACTCACTGATACTGCTCACCATATCCAAGTAGCTACAAAACCTCTCAGGCACTTTTCTCTCTCACACAGCCTTCTTGGGAGTCCCCACTATCTAAGCTTCCTTCAAGGTATCTTGAAGCCACTGGGGCTTCCTCTTCCCTGAGCTAACCTCTTGAGAGGGGAACTACTCATCCTCATCCCAATCAACTTCCTGAGACTGAGTACCTTAAGTAGTAGCCCCACTGGTCTGAGACCCTGTAGCCCGAGAACCTGTAACTTGCGAACCTGAAATTGGTTGACCACCACCCTGTGATCATGTACCTATGCCTGTATCTGTACCTGGGGAACCTGTCACCTGTGAATCTGTCACCCCTGATACCTGTGACCCTAGACTTTGTGAAGTTGTTCTTACCACCCTGAGGTGGAGGAAACTATTGCTTCCCCTTCTCTAACTCACGACTTCCTGAAGGCTTAGATTTCCTCAAATCTCACATCTCGCCTCAACTGTCTTTCTCAATGCAGGCATGTATATGCGATAGGCCTTCGAAGTCTCATCATACCCAACAAGGATTCCCCTCTCTACTATGGGCTCCAACTTTGTCATCTTCTCTGAAGGGACATGTGAGTATGTAAGGCATCCAAAAATTCTAAAATGCTCAACCTCATTTTTCTTTCCTGTGAAAACTTCTTTAGGAGTCTTGCTCCCCAAAACCTTATGAGGACTTGTTATCACACAACTTGTAGTTGCCCCTGGTGGTATCCCATCCAGGACGGTAGAGGGGGCAGGCAACTAAAGAGGTGACCCAAGAGATGCCACGGTTCCCAATGCAAGGTGGGAGTCACGTCAACCGAGGCACTCTTCGCTTTAGGTCAGGGTGTAACAAGACCTAGGGGGAGACCCTATAACCAATCACAGTTGATTGGACCCAAACAAAGGTTTCTAAGGATAAGTAAATGAAGAGTTACGGAAACCAATGCAAGGCTAAGTGGACCTAGAAGTTGAGGTATGGTTGAAGGTGGTTTGATAAATTGTTAGTGTTCAACCTATGTATGATTTAGGCCACATAATGGTATGATGACAAGGTGTAGTACCATATGTTTACACAAGTGGGTCTTATTTTCTTGGGATGTGTGAAATGGCTTTAAGTGGGCCCACAAGGTGAAGGTAAGGTGTGAAATTGGTACTAGAGGTTAGGTAATGATTAGATCTATGGATTTAAGTTGATTTTAGGCATACCCATGTACTAGATCTAGGGTTTGACACAATTCCCAAGGAGTGCGACTTGCTTTGAGGAGGACTAGTGCCTTGTTAAATGGGCTAATGGCGTCAAAAAGGTATGTCAAAGTGTAGATCGGGACACCTAGGAGCCAGGTCAAGTGGGCTAAATGAGATTGAATGGTTGGATCTTGCTAGATCTAGGTTTTCATGAAATGACCTGTTATCACATATATAGTAGCCGGGCTACCATACATTATTTTTCTCATTCCAGTACACTATACAGCCAGTTCCCTTGCATTTGAGATGCCGAGATGAGCATCTATATTGGATCACTATCAGATTATGGACAGCAGTTGCATTCCCCATGCCATGACTGAGTTTCAGGACACTCAGAGAGATGACCGATGTAGCCATTATACCATTGGTACAGAGCAGACAGTAGTGCCCAGAGTTACAGCAGCAGTTCCAGTGGACAGATGAT
Organism: Larix kaempferi; assembly: GCA_027924585.1. Lineage (NCBI taxonomy): Eukaryota > Viridiplantae > Streptophyta > Pinopsida > Pinales > Pinaceae > Larix > Larix kaempferi. The sequence continues at coordinate 8,114,803 of BSBM01000053.1, forward strand.
GGTACAGGTTGATGTGCATTCAGGTATATAACTCAGCAGGTATATTACGGTGTTATGGTTAGATTGCTTTTATACTTATTCTTATAGCATGTCTTAGCACTTAGTGTCATGATCTGGCGATCATATAGATATATGGACCTGGTTGATCTATTATATATATTATACTGTCCCTACTCAGACTTAGAAGTTCACTATTCATACTCATTGGTACATACCCTCCTTAGGGAGAATAGAGGTGGTCATTACACCATACTTTGGCTTGCTAGTGTTGGCTCCATCATTTCATTGTCTTCATCCATCCATGGCCTACCTTTTAGATTATCACCCTGACTTACTACTTGACTAGTGGCATGGAGGACTTTTCCCCACTGTAGCCTCTGTATTGGATGAGCTTCCCTGTTTATTGTGTCTCGGCTCTGAGTTGGTGACAAAACTTACCTATGGTGAGTTGGAGTTCCTTGTGAATTCCCCCTAGTCACTAAAGTTGTGTTGGCTAAACCTGAAACTTTTAGTGCTGCCATCAATACAAAATCTGGAAAATGAAATGCTATATCTTGTATGAAAAGCCCATTCACGCAATGTGTTTCTAAACACACATGAATGAGAGGCATGCCAAATGAACATGGCAATAAAAATAAAATGTTATATCTTGTGGAAAATAAATACCTAGGTAAACAAGCTGTCCATGACACACCTAGAAGTGCTCAGGTAAACAAGTGCCTTAAAAACACACCTGCAGCAGAAAGCCTAAAAGAAAAAATGTAAATCTATGCAATGTGTTTGTAAACACACATAGATCAAGGCTATGGAAACTTCAGGCCCAAAAAGCAATGGAACTTAAATGCTATATCTAAACAATTGCTGGCCTTATTTGTATTATGGATTGTGCGCATCTGTGAAGGTGAATAAACCCTCTTTAAACAACTCATCCATTTGTGAGACACCGCCATTCCCTGTGTTATTGCTCATTCAGTATATACTATGGTGTATTCCCTTTCCCTTTCCAAAGTGTCACAAAGTCAAGACAGTTAAGTCATCCCTTAGCCTAGCCAGTTAATTTAAGCCTTCACCCTTCACTAGCAAATTGATCACAACTATGAAGTGAGTATGATCCTGAAAGTCTAGTCTGAGTAATAATAATAATTAATGACACTATATATTTGGATTTAGATCGCCAGTCATGATTACTCTGTGTTATATTTGCTATTTGAATAAATTGTAAAGCATGTATTAACCTTGATACCTTTCAGCAGCCTTGGATGATGGACTGAGTTATATTTGGTCTTGGTTGGACCTAGTTTGACCATGGAGGACCATGGGACATGAGATGTTAGACCTTATGATGATATGGATAGATGATATATGGTCTATGTACACATACAGGATGATTCTATGCAGCAGCTACAGGGTTATGATGATGATTCTGGGGTTTCAGCAGTATTTGTATATGTACAGCACATTATTATTGGCCCTGTTCCGGTATATTGGATATTTATTTTGATCATGCAGAGACTCATATGGTGTATGAGTACACATCTTGGATAGATTTGGACCTTCTGAGTCCAATGGGACAGTTTGTTTTCAGTTCCGGGCACTTACAGTGATGATTGAGCCTCAGTAGGCTGTCCCAGTGCAGTTTTGGTCTGTTGGAGGCCCTGTCGGAGCAGAGATGACTTTTATCCGGTTGACCTAGGGCGCTGATGATGGAGGGGGTGGTCCAGCCACTTGTTTTTACCATATTACCCCCCTTCCGGACACATTGGTGCCCTCACCTTGACAGCGCCAGCACTCCAGGGGGCTGTTTGGGGCAGTTTCACGCTTCCCGAGGCATTTCAGGATTGGTAGAAATGGCTATTGAGGAAATCGATTTGGGCTACTGAGGCAAAGTTATGGCATGGGATGACCAGTGATGATAGATCGGGACCTTCCACACCTTCTGCAGCAGTTTCAGCTTCATCGGGGCCCGCATCCATCACTTATGGCACTTTCTGTGGATTTTCTGAGGTCTTTTGAGGACCACGACTTCTCTATGGAGGCACGATTTGGTACTTTCATGATTATTTATTGGTTATTGTGCCATGGGGATTGACCAAGGAGGGATAAAATTACCCCTTGGACCCACCATAAGCCTCTTATGATATTTTATCATCATGATTTGGTGGGATTCCCCTCTTATAGGGCGATTTTGTCCACCTACATTATATTTTATTAGTGATCCATGTATTTTATTGTTGAGCTCATCTCAACCATTGATTAGACATTTGTATCTTTTAATCTTAGCCACTCATTCAAAAAGTGGTTAGGGTTTTGGTGCCTCTCCTTCCTATTTAAAGGAGAGAGCCTCTCATTGTAAAGGACTTTTGGCTCTGGATTATTGGAATAGAAAATTATTATTGCATCTATCTCCAATGTTGTGGTGAATGTTTTTGGTGTTCGTTCGTTGGTTCTTCCTTTGCACTGAGTTATTGGAGATCTTGTTTGCCATATCTTTTGTACCACGATTTTGCATCTACAGGTGGAGGCCGATTTGCTTGGAGGAGGAGGTATTGGTAGGGGAAGACTCTCCCTACTTCTTCTTTGGAGCTCTTCGTTGGTAACAGGGAGTATTACTGTCCCAGGACCTTCTATTTCATGTTACTATTTGCATTTCTCTTGTATTTCTTCCATACTTGCTCTTACTGATTGAATCTTCATTCCTTGGTTTGACAGGTAGAGGAAGGCGCACTTGTGGACTAGGGCATCAAATTGGCAAGCAAATCAACAATCTCTCATTTGATCTCTGCGGGAATCTTCCTCAACATCAAGGCATCTCATCCACATCATTCAGGTATGATCTCAAGGTAAGTTCTATCTCCATGATCTATCCAATTGTCAAAAACATTTAAAACCCTAATTAATTAAAACCCCAATTTTGCATTTTCTCAGATCTACTTAGATCTATTGGGTTGTTGGGCGTAATATTAAGAACCCACCTCTATAGCATCCACGGCATCCCGGATCTATAGTTTGGTGAGGATTGGCTTCCATTTGATCCCCTTCCCAGGCCAACTTAGCCTCTCCCAAGCAAGGCGCACTTCACCAGTTGAGCAGGTTGACCTAGATCTAAGTGGTGGGTGTTTGAGATTCCACTTGATTTGACATCTACACATCAAATAACATACACCCAGGTTGTCCCTTTCTTGAAATTCACCTTGTGGGCCCCATTCCACATTTTAAGGGATTTAATCCCCATTTTGGACCACTTGGAACACTTAAACTCAGATCTACTAAGATCTAACCGGTGGATTGCCACAAAATTACAGATCCATACTCCTACCTGACCGATCTACCCGGATCTAAAGTTTGGATGCCATCCGACTTGATTTGACCCACCTAAACCCCGATTTAAGCCCCCTTGGGTAAAGTCGCACCACCTTGGAGAAGTGAGTTCACTCACTTCTAGGAACTGGGTACTTGAGATTATTGCAGATCTGAAACCGGAATAATTCAAAACCTAGGTCTAGACTATCACTTTGTCAAATCTTGCCTTGGGGACTGCATTCCTTGTTTTAAGGGATTGTGGTCCACTTGGGTTAAACCTAGATCTAGATACATTCAACCATCAAGACCTATACTGTCCACTTATCTCATGTTGTAGGAGTCCTAAACCATAAGTCAAACCCACTTTGACTCCACTTCCCAATTCCCAAGGCACTGGTTTATCTCCAAGACAACCCAACTCTCCTAGATTGTTGGATTGACTTGTGGTTTGACTTTTGCATGGTGAACTATACCCTTAAAGCTATCATGAATCATGGTCAAGCTTGTCTTATGTACTAGTTAGCCCCAATACATCCCTCAAAACTATCCTGCATTGGACACGGTTCCCAAGGCAGTGGATCTTTTGACATTGACCTAGTACACTCATCCTAGATCTCACTTCAAACATTATAAGTCACTCTCACATCAACTATGAACCAAAGCCATACCTATTGAAACCCCACTTGGCTTGTGACTTCATCCTTGGGTCTAGGATAAACCATACACCTAACTTCACTTAGAAATACCCTGATTTGGTGTCTTGGTTTTGATCTCTCCTGTCGGGAGTAGATCGGGTCTCCCCCTTTGTTGTCTGGGCTAGATAACATAAAGTGAAGGTTGCCTCGACTGGCGTGACAACCATACATATTGGAGGTCGAGGTGATCGTGGTTGCACCTTTCAAGTTGCCCTTCCCTATTGCCATCCATGACTGGATCCATCCATAGGGGTAACTACAGTTTAGGTGATAACATGACCCTAAGTGGACCAGAATCCCTTGAAACAAGGAATGCTACCCCCAAGGCAGATCGTCACAAAATGATACTTTAGACCTAGGTTTCAAGGTATGGCCAATCCAAATCTACAGAAATCTCAAACACCCACTTCCTCAAAGTGGACAAACTCACCTTCCCCAGGTAGTGCGACTTTGCTCAAGGAGGGCTAAAAGAGGGGTTAGGTGGACCAAATCAAGTCCAATGGCTACCAAACTATAGATCCAAGTGGCTTATGCCCCGATCTATGTGGATCCCAAAAACCAAGTCAATCCAAGGGTTAGATCTTAGTAGATCTGAGTTTTGAGGTGCCAAGAAATTCAAAAGGGGGTTTTAACCCCTTAAAACATGGAATAATGTCCACAAGGTAGAATTCACCAAAGTAAGAATCTGGGGGTAGGTTATCAAGTGTGTACATTACCAATCAAGTGGGATCTCACCTACCCATGTGCTAGATCTAACCAAAGAAGCCTCTCTCTAGGAAGTACGATTTGGGTTCAAGAGGGCTTTTTGCCTTGAAAAGTGTGTCAATTTTAAGCCAATCACCACCAAACTATAGATCCAACTAGGGGTGGATGCTATAGAGGTGAGCTTTCAATATCTCTTCAAAATCAAGGCTAGATCTAAGTAGATCTAAGAAAAACCAAAAACAAGGGTTTTAATCAATTAGGGTTTTTATGATCTAGAAATTATGGATGATTCAAGGAAGAAGAAGATCATACCTCTTGGAGCATACCTGGATGAAGCGATGAATGCTAGTTGAGACGAGGATTACTTTGCCAAAGATCAAATGGAGAATTCTTGAAGCCCTCTTGCCAAATCGATTTTCCCAAGCCACATGTGATTCCCTCTAACCTGTCAAAACCAAGGAGCAAAGCATCAATTAGTTTAACATGTTGAAGGTAGATACAAGCAAGAGAGATATAAACAAAAAAAAGTTGACACAAAGGCAAAACTACTCCCTGTCAAACCAAAACGTCTTCCTCCAAGCTTGAAGGGCAAGCCTCCCCACCAATTCGCACTTGTCCAAAAACGTCCTCTTAACCTGTAAATAAGATATGGCAAATATGCAAGATAGCTACAATAGATCCTCCAGTGCAATGGACAAAAGCATTTACAATCGAAACAACCAACATCCACTCCAATCCAAGCATGTACTCCAAAAGATAGAAATTTTATTCCAAGAGCCAAGAGCCAAAAATCTCTAGATCACTTTTACAATGAGAGGCTCCCTCCTTAAATAGGATGGGGAGAGAGTACAATCCTAACCACTTTTTACATGAGTGGCCAAGATTAAAAGATCAAAAGATCTAATCAACGGCTAACAATACATCACATGGATCACCCAATATAATGATAGCACCCCCACTAAATGGTACAAAAGGAGGGTGACGTCATCCACTAGAGGGGTAAAAGTACAATGATCCACCTCATGATGACTAGGACATGACAAAATAAGCACATGGTGGGGCTAGGAGGCATCAATCCTTACTAGCTCATCCCCAAGGCACAATAAAAATAATAAAATATGTCCAAGATAATATAAATGATCAAATCTGTCCTCAGAATCTATGACAGACAAGCAGTAAAAGACCTCCCGTGATCAATGTGGGCATACCCACATGGTGAAAACTGACTGGAAGATAGTGAGATCACCCTGGAAGACCTCTGCGAAGACCAAATGCCAAAACCTTGCCTCAATTGCCCAAATCGAATTCCTCAGTGAGCACTTTATCCCATTTTTTAACTGCCTCGGTAACTGTGAAAGTGCCAAAACTGCCTCCTAGGGCATCTGCGCTGTCCATCTGAGCCCACCAGGCTCTCCAGAAGGGGGGTAAATGGTAAAAACAAGTGGCTGGACCACCCCCTCCATCATCAGTGCCCTAGGTGAACTGGCCTCTCATGGCCCCTGCTGCTCAGGCTGGGAAATCAGCCCCAAATCTGGTCAACAAGTGTAAAACTGCATCAATCACTGTCAGAAGTGCCTGGAACTGAAAGATAAGTGTCTCATTGGATCCAAAAGACCCAAATCCACTAGGAATGTGTACTCATACACCATGGGTTGCCCAAAGGGGCCAGCTGTAGGGTCCACCATATATGGACAATGCATAATCCGCTGATCTGAAGTAATAATGAAACCTATTGAACTGCATCAATCATCATCTGCATCATATGTCCATCATATGATCTCATCATCAAGTATGTGGGACCATGAATCATCATCAATAGGCATATATATATGGTCCACATCATCACGGATCCCAAGAATATACAACCAAGGATAAATCACATCAGTAGACTAAGACATGCTTCTTTAATCATTCTCACAGCCAAGCTCAAAGTATAACATCCATTCAGTGGCATTAATCAAGTTAGCATATTCCGTTGTTATATAAGATTACTTGCACAATAGTTCAAATGACAAACTCACCCATTGGACATGGTCTAACTGCTAGTGAAGGATGAAGGCTAGGAACAAGGTTGGGAAAAGGGGTTGACTTGTCTAACTTAACTCAAAAACACTTTGGACTGGGAGAAAGGGGAAAGCTACAAACTCTGTGTTGGACAAAGTAACACGGGGGATGGCTATGCCTCACAAATGGATAAGTTGTTTAGAGAGTGTTTATTCAACTTAGGCATCATGTCTACATCAAGTTGATCCAGGTTCATTAGGATCATTCAATTTTATTTCATGGCCTTTTTGGCCTACATAACCCTTCGGATTTCAGATGTGCTGATAAGCACAACTAGTTGCAGCTTGCATCCAGGGCATGTTTTCAAATATATATAAGGTCATCAATTGTTTAGATATAACTTTTAAGAACCATTGCTTTTTAGACCTTTCTTATATTCTTCGAGGAGTATTTTTAGTTGTTCATCGCTCTTGCCCCTTTTTTAGTTTCCATGGGCGAATTTATAAATTTCCATAGGTAGAACATGAGCTTTCAGTTTTAGCCAACGACATCTCAAGTGACTAGGGGGAGTTCGAGCCAATGCCAAACATCGGGACAACCGACCAGAATGATTTAGGCCTACAATCCAACTCACCAAAGGTAAGTTTTGTCACCAACTTAGAGCCGAGACACTGAATATACAGGGATGCGGTCCAAACACAGAGGTAGAAAAATGGGGAAGTCCTCAGTATCAGAAAGTCAAATGAGACAGGTCAAGGTTTAAAGTCAAATAGGAAAGTCATGTATGGATGGAGTCAAGTGAATATGGAGCCTACACTAGCAGACAACTGGTGTCAAGAAAGACCATATCTATGTAAGGTGAAAACCAGTGGGTTTTGTTAAATGACCTAAATGTGCAAGCAATTGTCCATTTTATGATTTATAGTTCATTTTAAACAGTTTGCCACATCAGGAATAATATACCAAGCAGATGCTGTAAACATGACTAGATCAACAAGATAATAATCCACAGTCAGTGATAACATATCCATAGATCATACAACATCATCATAATCATCATGTACTATCTGAAACACTGCTGCAATACATCTCTAAGCACTGAACTGAAACTGTATGGGATAAAGGGTCACATCGGTCATCAAATCTGAACTCTCAAGGCTCAGCCTTGACACAAGGTCTACCATAAATCTGAATAATATACTGCTCTGATCATGAGTGATCCAAAATATGTAGCCATGCTCTGGAATAATGGAAGCTCTGGAATGTGCAGATATCTGCTGAACAAGGATAGTAGCCCTGCTACTATAGTGTGATAACAGGACTCTCGTTCTAAATGTACACTATTGTGTTACAAGCCTCTGCCCAGAGAAAGAATGGTAAACCCTGATCATGCAGCATAGATCTCACTGCACCAACAATTGCCCTATTCTTCCTCTCTGCTACCCCATTCTGCTGAGGTGTATAAGGTACTGTCGACTGCCTCTTGACTCCCTCCTGTATACAAAACTCATTAAACTCCTTGGAGGTATACTCTCCCCCATTGTCTAATCGCAAAATTTTGATCCTCCTTCTTGTCTAGTTCTCCACAAGAGCTTTGAACTCTTGGAACTTCTGCAAGACTTCTTTCGATTCTTTGCTCTTCAGAAAGAAAATCCAGGTCTTCCTGGAGAAATCATCAATGAAGGATACATAGTACTAGTAGCCCTTCAATGATACAGTGGACATCAAACTACACAGGTATGAATGTACCAAATCAGGCATCCCTGCAGATCTGCTGTCACTGCTTGGGAAAACAATCTTGACATACTTGCCAAAAGCACACCCTTTGCACACATCACTGTTCTATGTGCTAAACTCTGGCACACCTGTCACAATCTCCCTCAAAATCCTCAAAGCTGGATGATGTAGGTGGCACATCCTCCTGTGCCACGGCTCACATAAGTCACAACCATCACTGTTGATGCTATGAACTAATGCATGATGAAGCTGAAAGTTGAGCTTGTATAGCTTCCCACTGCGAACTCCAATCCTCACTGCTGAAGTGTCTCTGGATCCCTTGGGATGAATGAACATTCCCAGCTCTGAACATTACTCACAATCCCCTATCCTCTATAGTGGAAACTGATATCAAGTTCTTCTTCAACCCCGGAACATATAAAACATCCCACACTGCCATGGACTCTCCAGACTCCCTCTAAAAGGAGACTGTCCCTTGTCCAACTGCCATGACTGAAGTGTTGTCTCCCAGTACAACCTCGAGATCTAAAGCACCCTCAGTAAAATCTGTAAAGTTGGAGAGACAAGACGTGGCCTAATGGCAGTCCCAATTAAAGATATGACACACATGCACTATATGGGTGGATAAGAGTCAAGACAAAGACCTTTCATCTCTGACAGAGTAAATTAGATGGGGGGTGAATGACCCAGAATATAGGTGGCTTACAAGAATTGATGCTGTATGGAGATCTCCATGTGCTTTTGAACTTAGAGTAACTGGTTGGCTTATTTTTATTCAAGCTTTGCCGATCAAATACAGGATAGCTAGTATAGAACTTACACATGGTCTTTGTTTGTAGTATGGAAGAAAGGAAGACATCAAGCATATCAATTTGGAAGACATATCCCTTCATTTTTGCTCTCTGTTTTCTGGCTTCTCCATTGGAAGGCAGTTCTTGGTGATTCTGCTTTATGAACCACTGTCTCTCAGCCCTTTTGGTCCATATTTAGATTGACAACTCTCACTTTTCTCTGGTCTAATTGACATAAATATACTTTTGACCAGTGTTGCAAATATCTCCGATTTCTCACGATATCTCCGATTTCTCCCGAGTTTTTCGTGTTTCCGATTTGTCCGATATTTTCATAATTCTTCAAGACTAAGTTAATTTTTGCCGATATTTTCCGATAATTACCAATATTTTCACTGATGTTCCCGATAAGTTTCTTTCCAGACCCTTGGCGATATATTCACTGACACGATATTTGCAACATTGCTTTTGACATAAATATACTTTTGAAGGTGGCATGTTTAGTGATGGCCGTTTAGTTTCTCATAGGCTTTTCAATGAATGAGCAATTCAAATTGCTATTAAAGGCCATGTTCTTAGAAGTATATTACGGACTCTGATTATGGGACTCGGTCTACTATGTTAGCTTTTCTGGCCTGGGTTGGAAGAGGGTGAAAATATCTCAACTGTACATGATGCATTTCTGATTTGGTAATATAAGACTCAGTTTTTGCACTGAAAAAAATCATTATCTATGTACTCTGAAACATTATCCTACTATTTTCTACAGTGGCATACCAGATTCATAGATCGTGGTATCCGCAGCAGTGCATATGCTGCATTTCCAGTCGCATTATTAAATGTTCCATTGTACACGACAGTCACATTGAAGTTCTTTGTGTTTGAGTTCATGAAATCATAAGCTGTGAACAAGTAGATAGAACAATTAAATTAATTGAAATTATACAAACTAAAGCATAGAAAATCCAAAATTAGATGACATGCAGCTTCAATAAATTTGACTTACCAGCAACAAATTCATTGATTTTCCTAGCAGCATTTCCTTTAAAATAACCTTGGAACAGTTCTTTATTTACCACTGAGGAATTATCTCGCCATAGTGCTTGACTTTCCACACAATGGAACTCTTCATCTGCAACAAAAATACTATAAAATTTTAAAAGCCTATGAAAATCAAACATGGCCAAAATCTGAAGCCACAAAGTAGGCAAAAAAGCATACCAATGGGAAATGTAATGCTATCTTGCTGAGAGGAAACTGAAAAATTCAGACTTGCTGAGCATGAAGATTGAACCACATATGATAGAGAACCAGGCAAAAAAGCAGGCTCAATGTAATTTGTTTCTTGAGGCTTGCTATCAGTTCCCTGAAATAACCAGTCTTAAGATTCCTGATTTCTTACACCCTCGAAGTGCTTTAAATTTTAACAGTAAACAAGCGAATTCACTTACAGAATCAAAGAGAATGAAAAACTCACTGGAACCAGAACTGAAAATGTTTCTAGTAGGTCTGAAGAATTTGCCAGCAAAGTATTTGGTACAAGATTCCCAGCCAAGTCTGCAAGCATAATTCATTACATCAGTTATCATATTGATAACAAGGAATACAGATAACATGCTAGTCCATGATTAACATGGCCAATTGAACATCTCTTAAGTAATAACGATTTGGTGCAGAGACCCAAGACAGACCAAAAAGAAAATTGTCAACGGTGGCTTTACAGGTTGGTGAAAGTGGGGCACTGTTAAAGCCCCCACCCAGGGTTCAAGTCTTACCGAGGACACGCTTGTGCTTGTGCTCATGTTTGTTATACACTACCAACAGCGGCTGGGACCAGGTGCAAGCCCTGGGTAAATTTGGGAGAACAGATGCCCCCCAATCATAGCAGCTTAGCCAAAGGCTTGCTTTCACAAATCCACATACATGTGCTCATGTTGACTGGAAGCATCCATTAAAAAAAATGGGCAGAATCTTATGATGGGATTCCAACAAGGGTAGTATTTATTATTTTCGTATCTTAATCCATAGCCCCCCTGTTATCAACTGATTTGTACAATAGTTGGAACCTTATTGAGCCGCCAGTGTTGGAACACATCAGTGTTCACTTCCAGAGTATCTGGGTTTCAGATATTTGGGTCTAGCCAGTTTTGGCTAACCAGTTTTGTTTTTTGAGTCGACATGACCTTGGCCCCATGGGGGTTTGTAATAAAATGTGCTAGTAGGGTCTGAGTGGCTCGGTTCCCCATGACTGGATTAAACAACTAAGGTATTCCAGGGAGTTTTTTCACCGTCAGATTATACTTTGCTTCAGGCGAGATATAATCTCTTGGTTTTTCTCCCGCTTCCTCCAAAGCTGGGATGCCCGATTTTGGAAATTTTTGCCATGGGGGGATATTAGAGTCCAACTATAATGTATAAACCTACTAGACACTATTAGAATAGGTTCTGGTCATGTCCTAAGTCTCTAAGACCCTCAGAAAAAATTTCGAAAAAATTTTACCGGGTCCGTCGAATTTGGGTTTTTAATTATTTTTTAAATTTTAATAAATTTCTCTATAGTTTAAATAGAGAAATTTCAATTTGTAATATGTCAATCATCCGGGATCCGATTTCAATGATTGAAGGCTCCAGACTTAAGCCAAAAATCATTCATGATCCCCGGACCAGCTAACCCTGAGTTTCAGACAATTATTTGGCCTCATAATTAATATTTTCTCAAAAAATCAAAAAATGAGAAATATTAATTAAAATATTCAAAAGATAATAAATTGGAGATAATTTAAATCTCTCCAAAAAAGGCCAAATTGAATAAAATAAAAGTCAAAATGACATGGCAAAAAACATTTATGATGATTGGAATCTTCACCCACCTGATTCAGATCAGTTTCGGAGCACTGGGAGTGATCTACAGTTGAGAAATTTGCCCACCTTCATGCAAATTCGTTTTTGTGATTTGGCAATTGATTAATGGGTTGTTGGATTATGAAATCAATGCATGTGGGGCTCCTTCCTCAAATTATGGACTCCAAACTCAAGCTCAATGTTGAGTTAAGACTCCAAGCTCGATTTGGTTGGTGTTGACATGGTTTTGATTGGATTATGATGGAGTTTTTGGCTCTCTTCATGCCAAATTCGAATTAGGGTTTTAGGCTAGTGTTTTGCTATTTAAGAGAAGCCATTTGGGCTTTCTCTTCATGGAGAATTATTGTAAACTTACTCTGCGGAGATTGTAATAGCTATTGGCTATCATTGGAAATAAAGTTGGCTTTGGAGGCAAATTTGTGTACACTTCTATTGGTTCATGAGTTACTAATTTATTTTGAGGTAATATCTGTAATGTTTTCTTGATTTATGCAATTTCAAAGTTTGATTTAAATACATGCTTAGATCTCTTTCTTAAGAGCGTAGGGCAAGCATTTGATGGTCCCAAGCATTTGATGGTCCCAATTTGTTTGCTAGGCTTAGGCTTGAATAGTATAAAGAGTGCAACTTGTAATCGGTCTTACTACCTTGTCTCTTTATGCATTTTTGTCTAACTCTCTATATTTGATCAAGCTTTGTTTGTGTAAGTTTTTGTGCATTGCAGATCTTCAAAACGGTTGAGATGAGATGAACTCGGTTGTATCTCCCTCTTCTCCACAACCAAAAAACCTTTACTAATAGTGTGTTTGCAGGATACTTCCAAAGAGTAAGATCTTAAGATTGGCATCAAAGCAGAGAGGGTTTCCTCTTCCATCAACAAAGTTTTCATCTTTCAAACTTGGTTACAAAAGGGTTCTTTCTTCAAACCCCTCTTATTTGCTCCTTGTTTCCCTTTTCTCATTGGTTTGCTAGCCCTTGTCTCTTAAAACCCTTCTCCTTAGCTTTCGCTTGGCCATAGTTACCCTTCTTTCTTCCCTTTCGTTTTGGCTCTAGTCTTTTTGCCTTCCCCTCTCCATCTAGCTCTTGATTTACCTTCCCTTCCACCTTTCGTCTTTCCCTCTTTTATCCTCTCGTTCCCCATCTTCTAGATTCCATCTCTCCCCCTCGTTTTCTCCAAAAAGAGCCCTAAATTATCCCAAAAGATCAAAAACGAATTGTTAAGTTAGTTTATTTTTTGTTAGAGTATTAGCTTCTCTTTTTGCAAGATAGCTTGTCATAGTTAGATCTTAGGTTTTACTTGCATCTTGTAGATCAATTTCATGCATTGAAAAGTAAGTGTTAGAAGCATTCTAGATTTCTCTTTTCACACTAGTATAGTTTGCATTTTTTTAAAACCCTAGTTGCAAGTTTAAAAGATAGAATTTTTTTTACAAAAATATTTCAATAATTTTACATCCTAGATCTCTTTCTCATCATTTTTTAAGCATATGTTGTTCGCTGGTCCATTTTTTCTTTTATGCATTTTTGAAATAAAAAATCTCATAAACTAATTTTTTGAAGTCTTTTGTAGACTCTAGTTTAAATAGCTTCAAGATTTTGTCTTGTTCTAATGATTAATGGGTGCCTTGGTTGAGAATTTCTAAGACTTGTGTAGATGTTTTGAAAGGAGGAAACTTGAAGGAGCTTTGAAGAAGTAAGATCTAAGCAAAAGAAACAAAGTGAAGAAACCATGAGAATGATCAAAACTTGACGTACTTATCCTTTGTAAAAGCAAGCAAAGACTTGTTTCTTCTTTATTTTTTCCAAGTATTATCTATCTCTCAAAAGTCCTTCAAGGGTTTCAAACCCAAGGCATTTGTAACCGTTTAATAAAAGTTTCAAGTGGAGGAGGCCTCCACTTTTTTGGGTCTTCTTCCCCATTTGGGGAAGAGTGTCGTACTTGGTTAACTTAGATTTGTGGTTTCATGCTTTTAGATTAGTTCTTTACTTCAATAAGTTACTTTAAAATCATCTTCCATACTTACTTACCCCCATGCTCTCCCGAGTAGGGTCTTTGACCTGAAAGAGACTCTTGGGTAGTTTAGTTTTACTTTTTGCATCTACTATTATCTTGTCTCTCTTCCAAAGCCTTCGACCGGAAGTTGTATCCTTGAGATTTTGTCTCAAGGGCAGGACCACATAATTTGTGGTTACTCTTCCTTCCCCGTTGGTTTCCTTGGCAGAGCTTTCAGCTAGCTGGAGGTTCTCAAGTGCAGGCGGTTCTAGTGGTTGATCTTGTTCGGAGATCAATCCCACCTGGTAGAGTAAAGTTTGTATGGTAGAACACTAGATTTGCTCAACTTCATTTTTTCTTGCAAGTAATATTGTTAGTAGTAATTCATATCCTGCTGATCAGTTTCACTGTTTAAATCTTTTTTATTTTGAGATATACTGCTACTACTTTCTTTTTGGTTCTTTAAAATAAACCAAAGTCTCTTGAACTTGGCCAAAATCCAAGTCAAGAGCACCCTCTGTCGGAGGGCATCTTAGTTTTTTGCATCATCCCTGCATTAGGCATTGTTAATCTAGCAAGTCTCTTGAACTGTGGTCATAAAATCGAGTCAAGAGCGCTCTCTGTCGGAAAGTTGAACAAGGCTTTCTAATAATAAAAAATTTCCACTCACACACCCTTTAATTAATTTATCTTGGTTTCTGTCCTACACCCGTATGCTCTGCCAACCTGAAAAGGTTGGGCTAGTACTCAGAAAGGTGGAAGACTTGTTAAATTACAAGTGAAAATCTAATTAAAACATTCACCCCATAACCAACGAACCGGCATTGACATAAAGTATTTTAATCAGCTCTCAGGGGAGGCGCCGAACCGCCCAATCTGCGACACGGTGGCTGGTTAGCATTGCGCGCCTCGCCGTGATTCCAGACAGGCCCCGACAGGTCTCTTAAAGGGGCTGCTTAAAACTACTTTCCGGACACTCTTTGAATACCCTTGGTTTTAGCCCTAATAATCAAGACAATTAAAACTTTGAATTTACCAAGATAAGCTGCATAACGTTCTCACAAACTTTCAATTCAAGCACTTGTATCAGGTTTTCACAATTCACATTTAATTCTTGACTCCATAAGGCACTGGTCCTTTATCTCATATTTTGCTTGTTTAAATATCTACATTGGAGTTATCTGTTATATTTCGTGAAAAGTGATTGACTTATTGCCCAAGTGTATCTTTCATCTTGTGTTTGCAACGTGGATTGCGCTATCTTGTTATTTAATTTAATTTTATATTGTCTCTCATCTCAAAAAACTCCTAAACAACACCCATCCGCATCACTACATCAAAAACACTTAAAAACAAAAAGAGCCTTAGTGAAACTCTCTTTTAGGGACTACCCCCCTTGGCTTCGTTAGGAGTTTGCCTAAACGGAGGAGCTGGGATTCAGGTGACAGTACCTGGCTCATTGCTTGCCCCCAAGGCTACACCTCTCCCCACTTTCCAGTGAGGGAGACAGCTTTCAAAAGATTTCTGCTGCTGGTGTGCATATTGGCGGACAACATCTTTGGCGCCGCTGCCGGGGACAAATCTTTTTGTTCCTGGACGACCTTAGTTTTTCTAGTTTGTTTTACCTTTTGATAGATTCTCATATCTATCTGGCGACTCCACTTCACCTTTTTACTTTGGTATATTTTTAGTTTAATCACTCTCTGAAATTAGACTTGGATTCACCTGGCGACTCCACTGTCAGTTAACACATCAAGGTATTCAACTAGAAGAAACTCTGAAGGTTTGCTTAGTTTTATCCCTGAGCCTGGAAAGGTTTATAGGAGGAGACTGAACAAGCTTGCTTCTCGTAGAATTCTTGAAAATCTTAGATCCGAATCTATTTTAGACATCCACTCTTTATTTCAAGAAAATCAAGAAAATCAAACAAATTTTGAAAACAATAACTGTTTCCTTTCCACAATGGGTGAGTTCTTTGCTCAACTCAACTTTACTCAGATACCAGGTCAACCTCACGATATTCCTGAGAAGGCTATTGATAAAATCACAAATTTCAATGGCATTGATGCCTCCATATCTGCTGAACAACATATCCGAAACTTCACCAAGCTATGTAGCACTTATGTCAAAGGAGCAGATAAACATGAGGATGTTTACATGACTCTTTTTGCCCTATCCTTAGAAGGAAAGGAAGGGAATTGGTACGACAATCTACCAGACAACTCTTTTGCCACCATAGCAGCCTTCAAGACGGCCTTCCTCAACAAGTTTGGTTGCAAAAAAGAACCTAGACATTTAGTTGCATCTCTAACTAGCATGAAGAAGACAGAAAATGAAACTATGGATGAATTTAACACTAAATTCATAGAGTTGGCTAATTTCATCCCTGAGACCTATGTGCCTCCTGCGGCTTCTTTATTGGATTACTACATAGAAGCGTTAAGTGGCAAGGTCCAATACCAGATTAGGGATAAGGAGCCAGCTACCTTGCTTGAGGCTCAAGCTTTGGCCATCAAGATTGATAGGAACATGAAGTCTTTCGGAGAGTCAAATATCCAGGGATACTCTAGATCTCAACTGCCTTCAAAACCAATCGAGCATAAAGACAAAGAGCCTATGAAAGACTCTTACAAAAAGAGAATGATAGAAATATGTGAGAGAATGGAGAAAGCAGAACAGAAACATGTAAGTCAGATTAAAGAATTACAAAACAAGATCATAAACATGGAAAGAACACAGGTTCACCAAATTCAACATACACAACCGGTTCCTAGGAATTTCCCTGCTAAACCTACTTGGCAAAGGAAACCTCCTAACCATGAGAAGAGGCCTCCTCATCAACTAGAGGCTGCTAACATGGTTGAGTACACCAAGCCCTTTTGTAGGGCATGCAGAGATTTCCATGAGGAATCTGGTTGCTACCATGCATGCTATATTCAAGAACACGGTTTTCCTGAAGGTTGTGGTCCTAGTGCATCAACAAGCAAGCCTGAATTCATTAATAATGTGGGAGACATCTGTGGCATTCCTAGGGTTGAACCTTACACACCATTCTGTAGGACATGCCAGGAGTTCCATGAAGAAAACACTTGTCACCTTACACACTATATCCAGGAGCATGGGTTTCCTGAAGGGTTTGTTGGTCAGTCTTCATCAAGTGAGCCTGAGTGCATAAACTATGTAGGTGATACTTATGATATTCCTGAAGAGGGTTGGAATCAGTCGGATCAGCCTATTACAGAAAATATAACATTTTCCCATCAGATTCCTGATGATCCTATCATAGAGATTTATCAAATACCGGATATTGTTGAAAACCCTCCTCATGCCATCAAAACAAAAGACACTTTGGAATTGGAAGTTCTTCAAAACTACTTCAGTGATGATGAACATTTATGTACTTCTGACCCATCTTTAGAAGAAACCATTATGGAGATCAACATTCATAAAGAAATCCATGAAAGTAATATTAGTGTGTGTTATGACACTCCCATTTGTTCTCCACGTGGCAGTGAATATTTACAAATTTGGGTCCCTTGTGATATTTTTGAAACACATCTGTTTGAGGAAGATTATTATGAAGTTGAGGAGGATAGGCATAGCTTAAAGGATGACATGAGTGATGATGAGTCCATCATGGATGACATAGATATTGGCAATGATGAATGGACCTCTCTTGAGAACCCTATCTATGCCATGTTTGAAGAAGTTAATGATGAACAAAATCCCCTTGGAAATTTTGTTAACAATCCCACTTATGAGCATGAGGATACATATGGCCAGGAATATGGTAAAATTCATGAAGACTCCCCTATTTTTGGCAGGAGTATGGATTTTGAACAGTTGAGCATAGAGGAAAAGAAGGAAATTATTTCATATGAGCATATATCTTGCCCATCGGAAGCCCCTTGTATATTAGGGCAATTCGAGGCATGCACTTTCATGGAAAATCATTTTCGGAAGAGCCTCTTGGAGGAATATGATAAGGTACCAGAGTTGCCTTGTCATCTTGAATTTCATCACCCTATCCTGTTCTGGATAGAGGGTGCCTGCAGAAAGATTTTTTACTATATTGGGGAGCACTTCAAATATTTATTACATACTCATGATTCCCCATCCAGCCCTCCCTTTCAGAAGATCCAAGCAGGTTTGCACTTTCTGATAAGCATGCCCTTGTCTTGGCTGGTAACCAAAGACAAGGTAAAAATTTGTTTTTTCATTAATCACATGCTTAAATGGTTACATTGGATTTCTGATTATACTTAACATTTTCCTTTTTGTATTATATTAGAATAGGAAAAGATTTAATCTACCTTCTGCATTTTAGGTTTCTTAGAATTCATTTTCAAACAATAAGATATAGTTGGTATTTCATTTTGGTTTTTTCATACCACATGTGCTACTGAAGGTTTTCTGTCAAGTTGAGATGTTTTTGCAGGCTATATATATAAACCAGAGATTCTGGTGTTCTCGTATTCTCTCCTTGCATGAATTCCAGATCGAGCACACGTCCCGCAGTTGGAGCCGGATGTTATCAACTGATTTGTACAATAGTTGGAACCTTATTGAGCTGCCAGTGTTGGAACACATCAGTGTTCACTTCCAGAGTATCTGGGTTTCAGATATTTGGGTCTAGCCAGTTTCGGCTAACCAATTTTGTTTTTTGAGTCGACATGACCTTGGCCCCATGGGGGTTTGTAATAAAATGTGCTAGTAGGGTCTGAGTGGCTCGGTTCCCCATGACTGGATTAAACAACTAAGGTATTCCAGGGAGTTTTTTCACCGTCCGATTATACTTTGCTTCAGGCGAGATATAATCTCTTGGTTTTTCTCCCGCTTCCTTCAAAGCTGGGATGCCCGATTTTGGAAATTTTTGCCATGGGGGGTTATTAGAGTCCAACTATAATGTATAAACCTACTAGACACTATTAGAATAGGTTCTGGTCATGTCCTAAGTCTCTAAGACCCTCAGAAAAAATTTCGAAAAAATTTACCGGGTCCGTCGAATTTGGGTTTTTAATTATTTTTTAAACTTTAATAAATTTCTCTATAGTTTAAATAGAGAAATTTCAATTTGTAATATGTCAATCATCCGGGATCCGATTTCAATGATTGAAGGCTCCAGACTTAAGCCAAAAATCATTCATGATCCCCGGACCAGCTAACCCTAAGTTTCAGACAATTATTTGGCCTCATAATTAATATTTTCTCAAAAAATCAAAAAATGAGAAATATTAATTAAAATATTCAAAAGATAATAAATTGGAGATAATTTAAATCTCTCCAAAAAAGCAGTGTTACACGGGGACGCGTTCCCTAGGGTTGGGGGCGCGCCCCCCTCGCTCCCCGCGCCCCGGGGACTTGGGGGCTCGTAGCGAAACGTTTCCCCTCGTCCCCAATTTGGAGAAACTTCAGGAAACGCATGGGGGAGCTCGTCCCCTATTTTGAATCGTGCACCGATGAAGTGGGGGCGCTTAGGCGCTCCTTCCTTACTAGAGTTGTTCAGTAGTAATGGTAATATTAAATTCTTAAAGTAAAAGTGGTATTTTCCTTATCTTTCATTTTCTATCCTTTTACTTAAATTTTTAACATTACCATTAATTGTTTCAGGATGTTTGAGAGTGGTTCCAACCTTATCAGAGTTCATATGCAAAAAGTAGAATTTTAGATCCCATTCATAATTCAACAGACTTAACAGTTTTCAGGATTTCAGGATTGCAACGTTTCCACTGGATTCTATCATGTATGAGGTTAAGGGATTGGAATTTAATCAAGCGCATCAACCTCTCTATGTACCTTGATGTTGGTGGTGTTGATTGTTGAACTTCTCTATCATGACCTTAATCAAAATGTTCCCTTTAGTCAAGCAAAAATCACTTATTAAGCATGGGAAATTTTTTCTAATTCTACCTTATTTTAATGCTTGATTTAGGAAGTTTCATCAAAATTGTAGGGCGTTGAGTAATGTCCCTCGAGGATCAACTTCGAAATTCAAGGTAGAGGCAAGGGCTAAGAGCCTAGAGGAGGGGGGCACAGGGTGTTATTGATGAACAGGATCCCATTATAGGATTAATAGTTCACTCCTACATAATTGTATGTTGGACTTGAAAGCCTCAAATAATGTGATTTCCTCTAGAATCATGAAGAAATAGAATCCTCAAGTCACAGTTCCCCATTACAACATCTATGCCATGGATTCACACAATGTTGAAGTGTATTGAATCATTGAAGAATTAGACTGTATTTACAGGGAGCATCTTAAATCGTATTTACATGCGATGAATTGTTGTTGCTGGTATTTAAAACCTCTATATTTTTGATAATTTTTATGACCTTAACGCCCCCCCGTCCCCCACGAATTTCCCTAAAATTTGGGGGTGGTCTCCACACGTCCCCAATGTGCGTTTCCCCGCTCCCACGCTCCCGCGTCCCGGAAACTTGGGGGAACATTGCAAAAAAGGCCAAATTGAATAAAATAAAAGTCAAAATGACATGGCAAAAAGCATTTATGATGATTGGAATCTTCACCCACCTGATTCAGATCAGTTTCGGAGCACTGGGAGTGATCTACAGTTGAGAAATTCGCCCACCTTCATGCAAATTCGTTTTTGTGATTTGGCAATTGATTAATGGGTTGTTGGATTATGAAATCAATGCATGTGGGGCTCCTTCCTCAAATTATGGACTCCAAACTCAAGCTCAATGTTGAGTTAAGACTCCAAGCTCGATTTGGTTGGTGTTGACATGGTTTTGATTGGATTATGATGGAGTTTTTGGCTCTCTTCATGCCAAATTCGAATTAGGGTTTTAGGCTAGTGTTTTGCTATTTAAGAGAAGCCATTTGGGCTTTCTCTTCATGGAGAATTATTGTAAACTTACTCTGCGGAGATTGTAATAGCTATTGGCTATCATTGGAAATAAAGTTGGCTTTGGAGGCAAATTTGTGTACACTTCTATTGGTTCATGAGTTACTAATTTATTTTGAGATAATATCTGTAATGTTTTCTTGATTTATGCAATTTCAAAGTTTGATTTAAATACATGCTTAGATCTCTTTCTTAAGAGCGTAGGGCAAGCATTTGATGGTCCCAAGCATTTGATGGTCCCAATTTGTTTGCTAGGCTTAGGCTTGAATAGTATAAAGAGTGCAACTTGTAATCGGTCTTACTACCTTGTCTCTTTATGCATTTTTGTCTAACTCTCTATATTTGATCAAGCTTTGTTTGTGTAAGTTTTTGTGCATTGCAGATCTTCAAAACGGTTGAGATGAGATGAACTCGGTTGTATCTCCCTCTTCTCCACCAACAAAAAACCTTTACTAATAGTGTGTTTGCAGGATACTTCCAAGGAGTAAGATCTTAAGATTGGCATCAAAGCAGAGAGGGTTTCCTCTTCCATCAACAAAGTTTTCATCTTTCAAACTTGGTTACAAAAGGGTTCTTTCTTCAAACCCCTCTTATTTGCTCCTTGTTTCCCTTTTCTCATTGGTTTGCTAGCCCTTGTCTCTTAAAACCCTCCTCCTTAGCTTTCGCTTGGCCATAGTTACCCTTCTTTCTTCCCTTTTGTTTTGGCTCTAGTCTTTTTGCCTTCCCCTCTCCATCTAGCTCTTGATTTACCTTCCCTTCCACCTTTCGTCTTTCCCTCTTTTATCCTCTCGTTCCCCATCTTCTAGATTCCATCTCTCCCCCTCGTTTTCTCCAAAAAGAGCCCTAAATTATCCCAAAAGATCAAAAACGAATTGTTAAGTTAGTTTATTTTTTGTTAGAGTATTAGCTTCTCTTTTTGCAAGATAGCTTGTCATAGTTAGATCTTAGGTTTTACTTGCATCTTGTAGATCAATTTCATGCATTGAAAAGTAAGTGTTAGAAGCATTCTAGATTTCTCTTTTCACACTAGTATAGTTTGCATTTTTTTTAAACCCTAGTTGCAAGTTTAAAAGATAGAATTTTTTTTACAAAAATATTTCAAAAATTTTACATTCTAGATCTCTTTCTCATCATTTTTTAAGCATATGTTGTTCGCTGGTCCGTTTTTTCTTTTATGCATTTTTGAAATAAAAAATCTCATAAACTAATTTTTTGAAGTCTTTTGTAGACTCTAGTTTAAATAGCTTCAAGATTTTGTCTTGTTCTAATGATTAATGGGTGCCTTGGTTGAGAATTTCTAAGACTTGTGTAGATGTTTTGAAAGGAGGAAACTTGAAGGAGCTTTGAAGAAGTAAGATCTAAGCAAAAGAAACAAAGTGAAGAAACCATGAGAATGATCAAAACTTGACGTACTTATCCTTTGTAAAAGCAAGCAAAGACTTGTTTCTTCTTTATTTTTTCCAAGTATTATCTATCTCTCAAAAGTCCTTCAAGGGTTTCAAACCCAAGGCATTTGTAACCGTTTAATAAAAGTTTCAAGTGGAGGAGGCCTCCACTTTTTTGGGTCTTCTTCCCCATTTGGGGAAGAGTGTCGTACTTGGTTAACTTAGATTTGTGGTTTCATGCTTTTAGATTAGTTCTTTACTTCAATAAGTTACTTTAAAATCATCTTCCATACTTACTTACCCCCATGCTCTCCCGAGTAGGGTCTTTGACCTGAAAGAGACTCTTGGGTAGTTTAGTTTTACTTTTTGCATCTACTATTATCTTGTCTCTCTTCCAAAGCCTTCGACCGGAAGTTGTATCCTTGAGATTTTGTCTCAAGGGCAGGACCACATAATTTGTGGTTACTCTTCCTTCCCCGTTGGTTTCCTTGGCAGAGCTTTCAGCTAGCTGGAGGTTCTCAAGTGCAGGCGGTTCTAGTGGTTGATCTTGTTCGGAGATCAATCCCACCTGGTAGAGTAAAGTTTGTATGGTAGAACACTAGATTTGCTCAACTTCATTTTTTCTTGCAAGTAATATTGTTAGTAGTGATTCATATCCTGCTGATCAGTTTCACTGTTTAAATCTTTTTTATTTTGAGATATACTGCTACTACTTTCTTTTTGGTTCTTTAAAATAAACCAAAGTCTCTTGAACTTGGCCAAAATCCAAGTCAAGAGCACCCTCTGTCGGAGGGCATCTTAGTTTTTTGCATCATACCTGCATTAGGCATTGTTAATCTAGCAAGTCTCTTGAACTGTGGTCATAAGATCGAGTCAAGAGCGCTCTCTGTCGGAGAGTTGAACAAGGCTTTCTAATAATAAAAAATTTCCACTCACACACCCTTTAATTAATTTATCTTGGTTTCTGTCCTACACCCGTATGCTCTGCCAACCTGAAAAGGTTGGGCTAGTACTCAGAAAGGTGGAAGACTTGTTAAATTACAAGTGAAAATCTAATTAAAACATTCACCCCATAACCAACGAACCGGCGTTGACATAAAGTATTTTAATCAGCTCTCAGGGGAGGCGCCGGACCGCCCAATCTGCGACACGGTGGCTGGTTAGCATTGCGCGCCTCGCCGTGATTCCAGACAGGCCCCGACAGGTCTCTTAAAGGGGCTGCTTAAAACTACTTTCCGGACACTCTTTGAATACCCTTGGTTTTAGCCCTAATAATCAAGACAATTAAAACTTTGAATTTACCAAGATAAGCTGCATAACGTTCTCACAAACTTTCAATTCAAGCACTTGTATCAGGTTTTCACAATTCACATTTAATTCTTGACTCCATAAGGCACTGGTCCTTTATCTCATATTTTGCTTGTTTAAATATCTACATTGGAGTTATCTGTTATATTTCGTGAAAAGTGATTGACTTATTGCCCAAGTGTATCTTTCATCTTGTGTTTGCAACGTGGATTGCGCTATCTTGTTCTTTAATTTAATTTTATATTGTCTCTCATCTCAAAAAACTCCTAAACAACACCCATCCGCATCACTACATCAAAAACACTTAAAAACACAAAGAGCCTTAGTGAAACTCTCTTTTAGGGACTACCCCCCTTGGCTTCGTTAGGAGTTTGCCTAAACGGAGGAGCTGGGATTCAGGTGACAGTACCTGGCTCATTGCTTGCCCCCAAGGCCACACCTCTCCCCACTTTCCAGTGAGGGAGACAGCTTTCAAAAGATTTCTGCTGCTGGTGTGCATATTGGCGGACAACACCCCCAATATACCTTATTTCAGTACAAAGATGATTGAAAATTATATTAATAGACAAAAACACACAACATTCCAGTGCTAATTTACAATTCACTCTACATTTCCTTAATTCAGTGTAAAATATCTTTCTACATGATGCTAAACGAAGAGCAAGTATTAAACAAGTACAAATTCACAGCATGGTGATAAACATAAATAGCAGATCATGAACAAAACAAATTTATTTCCATTGTGTTAATGAACAAAAATAGAGTTTATCTGTCAAGAAAGCATACTTTCTGCCATTGATTTATTCTGCCCTGTGTAAAGTAAAGTTGCAGGGCAAGAATTGTTTTTCAAACAAGAATTGTCTGGCAGGTCTGTGAACCCGTCTGAACTAATTTTCACAGCTCGATACTGAGGCCCTGGCACTTGTAGAAATGCAGGCCATTCTGGAGGGCTTAGTATGGGACAAGTGCCAACTTGATCTAAAGTTGAGTATTGTATACCACAAATCTCTTGACAGCCACCAGTCCCATTTACTTCTACACATTTGCAACCACATCGATTCTTTGAGGAATTCAGTAAATTGTTCACCACCACTTGCAGGATGAGCAGCATAAGACATAGTAGAAATGGGAAGATGATAAGACATGCATTCGTTTTCATATTGCGCTTCTGCAACAACAAGCATTGTATAAATATATATGTCATTGCATAAAATACAGCAACCTTTTTAGTATTTACAATCCAGCAAATACACTAACTTACCAAGTTACCATACCAAAAATTTCTTAGATTCCAACCCTTAAAAATTGATAAACAAATAAGCTATAATGAATGTTGCTTTCGCTGGTTCTTGAAAAATATCTAAATAGTTGATTGTGATTATTATATTTGTTATTTTGATGTGCAACATGTAGTATTCCATGGAGCATGGATCAATATTCTTAGCCATACTGTTTAGTATAGGAACATAAAGAATTAATTGGCAAGCCATTCATCCTTTCATATTGACAAGCATTATTCTTTGCACACAGAATGTAACAACCCATTTTAAGTTCCCTTATTTTGTGGTGATGTGTTAGTTTTTGTTACTCCAACCCTATTCTCTGAAAAGTTAGGGCTTCCTATTTTTTAGGAACATCTACTTTTAGACTGTCTGCAGACTAGGGGTTAGCCACTGTCTTTCAATTCCTATTTTGTAGGGTTTTCTACTTTTAGCAGTTCTAATTTTAGACTATGGTTCATTGTTTGACTAGTGATTAGTCACCGATAAGTTAGTTGCATTTAATAATGAGTTGAGTGCTTTAATTAGAGAGAATATTTTCTCTACTAGTGTGCCACTCACCTGCATAGTGCACCTTATTTGAAAGAGGATCGCAAATCTACTCAAGATCAATTGACGCATGTTGATGAATTTTTAGTATGTTGATCTCTCAAGTAGAGCACCCCTCTTAGAATAGTTATTCTGTCAATTTAGAAGAGTTAAGTGTGATTTTTGACGTCTTCTTTATATGTTGTTCACCTCCCTTTGCCAATTGGATGCTTGACATGAGCACCTGGCGAGTTTGTGCACGAGTTGACATAAGAGAACTCAGGCAAGTGGAAAGCCCACCTTCCCAGGGTGTCTCTCTCTTGTATTATATCATTGTAAACATTCTTCCGTGGTTAACGAGAAGCTTATTGTTTGCTGCTACAAATTTTGAGCTTGCTGGATTTTATTTTCAGCAGGACTATTTCTCAGATCTATCACCTGTTACTAGGTGGATTGATCCCAAGTTTAGATATGCTGTATCTCTACTTCCAATCTACACTTCACAATGTTGGTTTTTTAAAAGAAAACTTTTCATTGGTGTTTCATAAGTTTTTATTTTCAGTGCTAAGTTAGATCCTTGAGCCCAAATCTACATATTAGGAATTGAAATTATCAACATGGTATTAGAGTTGTTTCATTGAAATCACCAGTCCAGTGAATGGAGAAGGGAGTGACCTATGAGAGGAAGTTCATTTCTGTAGAGGATTTCAGCCAGTGCAAAGACCAACAAGTTCTAGTGACTAGAGCAATCTAACCTATGAGCGGTTGCTGATTTTCTTTTGGTTAAATTATTATGTTTTAGTTGTAATCCAAGGGACTACAAGAATGGTGAACTGCAACATGTCAAATTGTCAAGTCTCCGAGAATATAACCAATAAGAGGGGGCCTCTAATTTCACACCCTGAAACTGCAAGTTGCAGATGCTCATGGTAGAGCTTGATCTATGGGGCATAGTCAAGGGTACCAAAACTACTCCTAACAATCCTCAATAGTTAACTCAGTACGAGAAGAAGGTTGCTATGGCTAAAAGGATCCTTTTGGACTCCATGAAGGACTGCTTAGCCCCTCACCTAGCAAGGAAAACAGCTAAGGAGATGTTTGAAGCATTCACTGCTCTTTGTCAAAGTGTCAATGTTTCTAGGTAGATGCTTTTGAAGAACAAGCTTTCCCTAAACACGCATAAGTGATTCAAACACCATGACAAGTTACCGCATGAATATTACCGTGCTTGGAGATTAGCTTTTTGCATGAAGATATAAGATGAAGAATTAAAGCCTATTGCACATAATGGCTTTTCTTCTATTTGGAAAGCCTTTTTTCAAGATGTTTCTGCTTGGGAAAAACTCCCAACTTATGAGATGTTTTAAGATATCAATGTCCAAGAAGAAACAAGGGGTGAAATAGTTTCAGCCCAAAGAGAAGAGACCCAAGACCTTGCTCACATAGGGAAGGTGAAGAAAAGTGGTGTTACCTACCAAACCTGCATTTCAAATGTTATGAAGTCCTTTAACAAAGTGCAATCCTAGGGGCACTTAGGAAGATTGTCCAATGTCACCACAGCAATACTTCCACTTGCTTAAGGCCAGCTCTTTACCGGCACAAGGGTGGAAACCCTAGAAAATACAGTTTTTGATATTCTCTTTAGAATAAGATGGATGGTGGAATTTACCAAGACTAGTGCCTATCCAGTTAGACCATGGTGTCAAAACCAATGAACAAGAGAGTTTTGAATGTGATAAAGAGGTGAAGTTAGGCTATTAACAATATGCTCTAACCAACCACATAGGTCTTTTCAATACACAGAAATTAATGGAGGGCCTTCCAAAGATGCACCTCACGACAATTACAAAACAGTTAAATATAGCGTGCAACCATGAACAAGAAAAGGGACAGCAACAACCTCTCGACATGCAAAAATGACAACAACAATATCCATTAAATGAACAATGGATTACAACAAGAAGTAAGGAGGGTTACACCTCAACCTTATCTTTTCTTATTGGAACAAAATTCCTCTACTTCAAAGATTACACCAACAGTTTGTAAGAGTCATTCCAGACATAAAACTAACCCATGAAAAGTAGAAAAAAGATGAAAAACCTCAACTTGATCTAGTCCTCCTTCCAATCCTCCCAAAGATATTTAACTAGGTGCCTGAAGGGGAATTCCCTATCTTCCAACCATGCCTTGCAAATGAAATCCTCACCTCTATTTATAACTTTCAAATCAAAACCCAATCAATAAAATTATATTAAAAGAGAGCTAGAAACCCTAGAGTTAGGGCACTCCTCTTAGAGTAGCTTTTAGGGTTTGATTTAATCACAAATTGACATGTCAACTTCTCCTTGAGGTCACGCATCCAAATATGTGAAATACTTGCCTCGAATAATGTGCAATGCACCATAAAGACCCTTTAGAATGATTAGATCCCTTCTTGAAGAAGGCATCCTTCATTACAATGGTAGATACATGGTAAAGCAACAAAAAGGTCATTATTTTCACCCTTGGAGTGGAATGCTCATTAAGTAAACCCTTTTTTACCACGCAAATGCTTTTCGCACCACATATGGCACCTTAATAACGTAAGGCATTTCTCCTTTAACCCCCTTCCTTATCACATATCATGCTCCAACGTCCTACAAAGTAGGGCATTTTCTCCTATGGGCCTTGTTTGACCCCTGTTATGACTCAGATTCTCTGTAGCACACCCTACTAGATGTGCCAAGGAGGGGGGTACTTTTGCTATTGTAAAAAGCTAAGTTGCGGCTATTTTATGTAAAATGTTGGTCTATCAATGTCCCAAACCCCTTGGTCGGTCATGGCAGGTCCTCTTGGTCCTCATTTCAAGGTGAATTGGTCTTGTCTCCCTGCTGACGAGCCCTTGATGGGTGGTAACACCCTATCATGTCGGGCATTTATGCCTTGGATAAGTATTGGTGCATCCTGGGGTGACTCCATTAGGACACATGATTTGTGGAGCCGCTAGCCACACTTATGATTTTAAGCTTTGTTAAGTTGATTATGGTTGTAAGGGTTGTCAAACCCAATTTAACACACCCCTTTTGTGCCCACTTGGACCTCATTATGTTGTATTACCCCTCCTCTTGGTCATCTAGGTCAAAGAAGGTGAAGACGTCCACCTTGGAAGATCTCATTGAAGATCATACCTTGCAAAAGAACGAGGGTGTTGAGGGAAAAGCACATCATTGGGGTTAGTTGGGGCATGACATCCTCCTTTTTGGCTCAACATCATCTTGGTTGAAGCATCTTGCTTATTTACCATTATTTTATGTCTTAGGGCTTAGTCCCTGGCCATTTTGTGGGTGACAAGCCATAATTTAATTTGAAATTCATTTTTGTTAGGTCGGCTAGAAATTAGAAAAAACTCCCAACACGAAGATTCCTTGGTTGGCCTATGATGGAGCACTAGAAGGGAACTAGGATAGCCCGAGGGTCTGCATGGAGAGAAGGGATCCCATTCCTTGTCTTGTGAAGGATGATGGGGGAAGACTTTCTTGTTGATTAAGTTGTCATTGATGCCAACAGTGCCTGGTCATTGATGCCAACATTTGAGTCTCCCCTTGTGGAGCCCCTGAGGGTTAGTATTTGGTTTGTGGTTGTTTGTGTCAAAGGAGACCTTTTGACTTTGTCCAAGCCCAAGCTTGAAGCCCTTGGAGGCCTTGGGACAATGCCAAAAGCACTGGCTACCCATTAACTTGGTTAGGTGCCCCTAAGTTGTATCTTGGTCCCATTTGAGTCCATTGTTGTATCCTTGCTCTTGGTTGTCTTTTGATTGATGGTCTTTGTTATCACACAACTTGTAGTTGCCCCTAGAGGTATCCCATCCGGGACGGTAGAGGAGACAGGCAACTAAAGAGGTGACCCAAGAGATGCCACGGTTCCCAATGCAATGTGGGAGTCACGTCAACCGAGGCACTCTTCGCTTTAGGTCAAGGTGTAACTAGACCAAGGGGGAGACCCTATACCCCAATCACAGTCGATTGGACCCAAACAAAGGTTTCTAAGGGTAGGTAAATGATGAGTTACGGAAACCAATGCAAGGCTAAGTGGACCTAAAAGTCAAGGAATGGTTGAAGGTGGTGTAATGGATAGTTAGTGTTTCAACCTATGTATGGTTTAGGCCACTTTATGGGGTATGATTACTAGGTATAGTACCATGTGTTTACACAAGTGGGTCTAGTTTCTTGGGAAGTGTGAAATGATTCTAGGTAGGCCCACAAGGTGAAGTTAGGTGTGAGATTGGTACTATAGGTTAGATCTAGGCTAGATCTAGAAGTTGGAGTTGGTTCTAGGATTACCCATGTATTAGATCTAGGGTTTGACACTAATCCCAAGGAGTGCGCCTTGCTTGGAGAAGGACTAGTGCCTTGTTGGATGGGCTAATGGGGTCAAAAAGTATGTCAAAGTGTAGATTGGGACACCTAGAAGCCAAGTCAAGTGGGTTGAATGAGATCCAATGGTTAGATCTTACTAGATCTAGGTTTTTAAGTGATGACCAAAAGTGGACCACAATCCCTTAAAACAAGGAATGCAATCCCCAAGGCGTATCTTGACGAAAGGACAGTATAGACCTAGGTTTCAAGGCATGGGCATTCCAAATCCACGAAAATCTCCAACACCCACTTCCTAGAAGTGGACCAACTCAAAACTTCAAGGGGGTGCGACTTGCTCAAGGAAGGGTAAAAGATGGGTTTGGTGGACCAAATCAAGTCCAATGGCCACCAAACTGTAGATCCAAGTGGCTTGTACCCCGATCTATGTATCTTCAAAAATTCAAGTGAATCCAATGGCTAGATCTTAGTAGATCTAAGTTTTAAGGTACCAAGAAGATCAAAAGGGGGTTTCAACCCCTTAAAACATGGAGAGATGTCCACAAGGTAGTTTTCACCAAAGTAAGGATATGGGTATAGGTTATCAAGTGTCTAGATTCCAAATCAAGTGAGATCTCACCTACCCATGTGCTTGATCTAGCCCAACAAGCTTCTCTTAGGAAAATCGATTTAGGTTCAAGAAGGCTTTTTGCATTGAAAAGTGTGTCAATTTTTAGCCAATCACCACCAAACTATAGATCCAACTAGGGGTGGATCCTATAGAGGTGGGTTTTTAATATCTTTTCAATTGCAAGGCTAGATCTAAGTAGATCTGAAAAATACCAAAAACAAGGGTTTTAATTTGATTAGGGTTTTTGTGATCTAGAAATTATGGAAGATTCAAGGAAGAGAAGATCATACCTCTTGGAACATACCTGGATGAAGAGATGAATGCTAGTTGAGACGAGGATTACTTTGCCAAAGATCAAATGGAGAATTGTTGAAGCCCTCTTGCCAAATCGATTTTTCCAAGCCACATGTGATTCCTTCTAACCTGTCAAGCCAAGGAGCAAAGCATCAATTAGTTTAACAAATCGAAGGTAGATGCAAGCAAGAGAGAGAGAGAAACATAGAATAGTTGACACAAAGGCAAAACTACTCCCTGTCAAACCAAAACGACTTCTTCCAAGATTGAAGGACAAGCCTCCCCACCAATTCGCCCTTGTCCAAAATCGCCCACTTAACCTGTAAATAAAATGTGGCAAATATGCAAGATAGCTACAATAGATCCTCCAGTGCAATGGACAATATCATTTACAATCGAAACAACCAACATCCACTCCAATCCAAGCATGTACTCCAAAAGATAGAAATTTTATTCCAAGAGCCAAGAGCCAAAAATCTCTAGATGAATTTTACAATGAGAGGCTCCCTCCTTAAATAGGATGGGGAGAAAGTACAATCCTAACAACTTTTTACATGAGTGGCTAAGATTAAAAGATCTCAAGATCTAATCAATGGCTAACAATAAATCATAACAACCTATCACATGGATCACCCACATAATGATAGCGCCCCCACTAAAAAGTACAATAAGGGGGTGACGTCATCCACAAGAGAAAATATAAGCATCAAAATCCACCTCATGGTGACTAGGACATGAAAATATAAGCTCATGGTGGGGCTAGGAGGTTTTAATCCTTACTAGCTCATCCCCAAGGCACAATAAAAATAATAAAATATGTCCAATATAATATAAATGATCAAAACTGTCCTCAGAATCCATGACAGTCAAGCAGTAAATGTCCTCCTGTGATCAATCTGGGCATACCCACATGGTGAAAACTGACTGGAAGGTAGTGATGCCGCCCTGGAAGACCTCTGTGAAAACCAAATGCCAAGACCTTGCCTCATTTTCCCAAATCGATTTCCTCAGTGACCACTTTTTCCCATTTTTTAACTGCCTCGGGAACTGTGAAAGTGCCAAAACTGCCTCCTAGGGTGCTAGCGCTGTCAATCTGAGCCCACCAGGCTCTCCGGAAGGGGGGATAAATGGTAATAACAAGTGGCTGGACCACCCCCTCCATCATCAGCGCCCTAGGTGAACTGGCCTCTCGGGGCCCCTGCTGCTCAGGCTGGGAAATCAGCCCCCAATCTGGTCAACAAGTGTAAAACTGCATCAATCATTGTCAGAAGTGCCCGGAACTAAAGGATAAGTGTCTCAATGGATCCAGAAGACCCAAATCCACTAGGAATGAGTACTCATACACCCTGGGTTGCCCTAATGGGCCTGCTGTATGGTCCACCATATATGGACAATGTATAATCTGCTGATCTGAAGTAATAATAAACCTGCTGAACTGGATCAAACATCATCTGCATCATATGTCCATCATATGATATCATCGTCAAACATGTGGGCCCATAAATCATCATCAATAATCATCCATACAAGGTCCACATCATCACGGATCCCAAGAATATATAATCAAGGATAAATCACATCAGTAGACTAAGACAATGCTTCTCTAATCATTCCCACAGCTAAGCTCAAAGTATAAATTCCATTCAGTGGCATTAATCAAGTTAACATATTCTGTTGTTATATAAATTTACTTGCACAATAGTTCAAATGACAAACTCACCCATTGGACATGGTCAAACTGCTAGTGAAGGATGAAGGCTAGGAGCAAGGTTGGGCCAAGGGTTTGATTTGTCTAACTTAACTCAAAAATACTTTGGACTGGGAGAAGGGGGAAGCTACAAACTCTGTGTTGGACAAAAAGAACACGGGGAATGGCTGTGTCTCACAAATGGATAAGTTGTTTAGAGAGTGCTTATTCAACTTAGGCATCATGTCTACATCAAGTTGATCCAGTTTCATTAGGATCATTCAATTTTAATTCCATGGCCTTTTTGGCCTACATAACCCTTCGGATTTCAGATGTGCTGAGAAGCACAACTAGTTGCTGCTTGCATCCAGGGCATGTTTTTCACATATTTATAAGGTCAGCAATTGTTTAGATATAACTTTTAAGAACCATTGCTTTTTGGACCTTTCTTATACTCTTCGAGGAGTATTTTTAGCTTTTCATTGCTCTTGCCCTTTTTTTTTGTTTCCATGGGCGAATTTTTTAGTTTCCATAGGTAGAACATGAGCTTTCAGTTTTAGCCAACAACATCTCAAGTGACTAGGGGGAGTTCGAGCCAATGCCAAACATCGGGACAACCGACCAGAATGATTTAGGCCTACAATCCAACTCACCAAAGGTAAGTTCTGTCACCAACTCAGAGCCGAGACACTGGATAAACAGGGATGCGGTCCAAACACAGAGGTAGAAAAATGGGGAAGTCCTCAATATCAGAAAGTCAAATGAGACAAGTCAGGGTTTAAAGTCAAACAGGAAGGTCATGTATGGATGGAGACAAGTGAATATGGAGCCTACACTAGCAGACAACTGGTGTCAGGGAAAGACCATGTCTATGTAAGGTGAAATACCAGTAAGTTTTGTTAAATGATCTAAATGTGCAAGCAATTGTCCATTTTATGATTTGCAGTTCATTTTAAATAATTTGCCACATCAGGAATAATATACCAAGCACATGCCATGATCATGACTAAATCAACAAGATAATAATCCACAGTCAGTGAGAACAATATCCATAGATCATACAATATCATCATAATAATAATCATCAAGTATCATCTGAAACACTGCTGTAGTACATCTCTAGGCACTGAACTGAAACTGTAATGGGCTAAGTGGTCACATCAGTCATCAAATCTGAACTCTCAAGGCTCAGCCTTGACACAAGGTCATATACAAAATCTGAATAATGTACTGCTCTGATCATGAGTGATCCATCATGTATAGCCATGCTCTGGGAAAATGTAGGCTCTGGAATGTGCAGATATCTGCTGTACAAGAATAGTAGCCCTGCTACTATGGTGTGATAACATCTGGCTCCAGCTGGGACAAGTGCTCTAAGGGAGAGAGAGCTTGAGAACCTCAGAATCTCTGGTCTCGAACTGCTCTACATCAATCATCAATCCAGCACTGCACCATCCTTGCTTTCAGCTTTTATCTTGCACCTGTTCCTGCTCTCACAAACACTAGAATACCATCATGGAGCATGTATGGGACAAATATAAAATAAAACTGAAAACTAATCTAAAGAATAAACTGAAAATGCGTCAAAATATAAATATAAACTAACATGGCATATATTATTATCATTTATCATTTTATTTACTGTGCAGGAGGACAAGAGTACTTCTTTAATCAGGCAATCTCAACTTGCATAGGCAGCCAACAATATAAATGCTAAAATTTCTTAAATCTATGCAGGAGAAGAGACAAGCTTAGGAAGGAGCAAGACTCAACTCAGGCAGAAACAAGAAAAAGGGACAATACTCGGTACACAGAAAAAGAAAAGTCACACAAATCCTACTGCTCAAGTGAGCTTCTTCAAGACCTACCTACCCTACTCTAACCAGTCAACACAAATGCTAGGTAAAATCATAAATCCAATGTAACCATTCGTCAAACAGGTTAATGATTCTTATTTGACTTTTGATAATAGAACAAGTCAAGATCGGGCTAAAGATTAACAAATTTGAGGGCACAATCTTCCTGACTTGTTCAAACATAGAAGAATGGTTTAAATGATGCAGTATGAAAATATGCCAAGGAGAAGATTGTCTGATACAAACATCCTCCATCAAAGAACTGATAGGATCATAAAATTTATGCAAGTTAAACTCAGAGATGGATGGACGGAAGACATAAGACATGTGATTCGGTTCATTTTCACACAAATTAACTTCTTCATTTGCTTCTCTCACATATTCAATTTGATTCTCCTTGGGACTGATGATCAAATAGAAACCAAGTGGGGACAAATTAAAGCTTAAAAGATGAAAAATCAAAGTTAAACCCACTTGATGCTCAAAAATGGAGAAAAGATGGAATTGATCTTTAAACACCTTTTCTAGCCACCCAGAATGATTAATAACTTGACAATAAGCATTATGGTTCAAAAGTGACTGAAAAGGGAAATGAAATGCTTTTTCTCCAAACATGTAATCATGCTTATACTTTATGTTGAAAAAATCAAAAGCAAAAATTTGACTAGAGCACCAACCCAAAGATGATTGAAAGAGTTGGGAAGGGAGGGTGGATTGCAAATATGAAAATTCTCCCAAATGAATAAATAAGTTTGACTTTGGATTTTGGCAAAAGAAAGCACTCTTTACTGTAGGAATGATTTTAATCTTCTGGTCAAGTTTAATATTTACAATCTGAGGACAAGATTGACCATAGCTACCTAACTCTAAGTTGTCTTGATTAAGGATGGGAAAAATTAAAGACTCATTATAAGAAGTGGAACACAGATTAGAGCATCTAGTGTGATTCACTAATTCATCCTCATCTTGAGATTGACCTTCTATTGGTTCATCATTAAAATTATAAGAGGATAGGTGATCATTTTCATTTAATTGATCAGGGGGAAAATTAACAAGCTCATTTAAAGTATCCTGATTATTTGCACAATGATCACTAGAGATCACCACTAAAGGATCTTGGTCTATGCTTTCACTTTCTTCTTCTTCCATAAGGTGATAAGGAATTGAATGATCATTAAATATGGAATGATTAATGAGTTGCTCTGAGGGAGGAACTTCAATAGATTGACTGACTAAAGGCTCATCCTCAGAAATTTCCTCAGGATCAAGACTAGGGCTACCTAAAAAGAAATTTGAAAACTTATGATTTATACAATGATTATGGATTTGACTTTCAATCGGCTCAAAAGTGGAAGACTTATCCTCAAAAGAGATTGAGCAGGAGGGGTCATCTTCGGATGTTGGCAATTCACTTGATGTTTGATTATTAACAGATTCAACAATAGGATCAAAAAGGGGAAGGTTTTGATTTGAAAAGTATACATCATTGGATTCATTTCCCCATCTTTCTAAGAAATTTTGCTCAAACATGTCATACCCGGAAATGCTATTGGGCTTCAAATCTAAGAACCAGATCTCAGCTCTTCCTTTGAAGGATGAAGCCAATAGTTTCATACACAAATCCTCATGGGTTATGGATAAATCTTTAATAATTTCCCTAAAAAGTTCAAGGTGTCTTTTAGCAGATACTTCATGACTTCCATCAAACTTAGACAACCTTTCACGGGCTTGATGAGGGATATGATGAGGATACCCAACAATTTTTGAGAAGTCAAAAACTTTCAAACGACCAAAAGTCCTAGGCTGCTCAGAAGCAGCCATGGATGGCAAAAATTTATTTTTTAAATTTTTAATTTTTTTATTTTTTTATTATTAAATCAAGAACCTAAATACAAAAAGATGTACCCCATGGGTTCTAGATAATGATAGGATCGATCACCAGTGGAGTCGCTTATGTGGAGTCGCCAGGTAGATTTTAAAACTCTTCTACCAAGATGTATTTCGTTTAAAGTGCAGGAAGAGAATGAGACACAAAGGTGTGTTGAACCAAGGTAGGCCTCTACCTCCCCGACAACGGCGCCAAAAATGTTAATGTTGGCAAAGAGAACGGGAGGAGAGGTTTGAAAAATATATGTCGAACCAGGGTAGGCCTCTACCTTCCCCGGCAACGGCGCCAAAAGTGTTATCACACAACTTGTAGTTGCCCCTAGAGGTATCCCATCCGGGACAGTAGAGGAGACAGGCAACTAAAGAGGTGACCCAAGAGATGCCACGGTTCCCAATGCAATGTGGGAGTCACGTCAACCGAGGCACTCTTCGCTTTAGGTCAAGGTGTAACTAGACCAAGGGGGAGACCCTATACCCCAATCACAGTCGATTGGACCCAAACAAAGGTTTCTAAGGGTAGGTAAATGATGAGTTACGGAAACCAATGCAAGGCTAAGTGGACCTAAAAGTCAAGGAATGGTTGAAGGTGGTGTAATGGATAGTTAGTGTTTCAACCTATGTATGGTTTAGGCCACTTTATGGGGTATGATTACTAGGTATAGTACCATGTGTTTACACAAGTGGGTCTAGTTTCTTGGGAAGTGTGAAATGATTCTAGGTAGGCCCACAAGGTGAAGTTAGGTGTGAGATTGGTACTATAGGTTAGATCTAGGCTAGATCTAGAAGTTGGAGTTGGTTCTAGGATTACCCATGTATTAGATCTAGGGTTTGACACTAATCCCAAGGAGTGCGCCTTGCTTGGAGAAGGACTAGTGCCTTGTTGGATGGGCTAATGGGGTCAAAAAGTATGTCAAAGTGTAGATCGGGACACCTAGAAGCCAAGTCAAGTGGGTTGAATGAGATCCAATGGTTGGATCTTACTAGATCTAGGTTTTTAAGTGATGACCAAAAGTGGACCACAATCCCTTAAAACAAGGAATGCAATCCCCAAGGCGGATCTTGACGAAAGGACAGTATAGACCTAGGTTTCAAGGCATGGGCATTCCAAATCCACGAAAATCTCCAACACCCACTTCCTAGAAGTGGACCAACTCAAAACTTCAAGGGGGTGCGACTTGCTCAAGGAAGGGTAAAAGATGGGTTTGGTGGACCAAATCAAGTCCAATGGCCACCAAACTGTAGATCCAAGTGGCTTGTACCCCGATCTATGTATCTTCAAAAATTCAAGTGAATCCAATGGCTAGATCTTAGTAGATCTAAGTTTTAAGGTACCAAGAAGATCAAAAGGCGGTTTCAACCCCTTAAAACATGGAGAGATGTCCACAAGGTAGTTTTCACCAAAGTAAGGATATGGGTATAGGTTATCAAGTGTCTAGATTCCAAATCAAGTGAGATCTCACCTACCCATGTGCTTGATCTAGCCCAACAAGCTTCTCTTAGGAAAATCGATTTAGGTTCAAGAAGGCTTTTTGCATTGAAAAGTGTGTCAATTTTTAGCCAATCACCACCAAACTATAGATCCAACTAGGGGTGGATCCTATAGAGGTGGGTTTTTAATATCTTTTCAATTGCAAGGCTAGATCTAAGTAGATCTGAAAAATACCAAAAACAAGGGTTTTAATTTGATTAGGGTTTTTGTGATCTAGAAATTATGGAAGATTCAAGGAAGAGAAGATCATACCTCTTGGAACATACCTGGATGAAGAGATGAATGCTAGTTGAGACGAGGATTACTTTGCCAAAGATCAAATGGAGAATTGTTGAAGCCCTCTTGCCAAATCGATTTTTCCAAGCCACATGTGATTCCTTCTAACCTGTCAAGCCAAGGAGCAAAGCATCAATTAGTTTAACAAATCGAAGGTAGATGCAAGCAAGAGAGAGAGAGAAACATAGAATAGTTGACACAAAGGCAAAACTACTCCCTGTCAAACCAAAACGACTTCTTCCAAGATTGAAGGGCAAGCCTCCCCACCAATTCGCCCTTGTCCAAAATCGCCCTCTTAACCTGTAAATAAAATGTGGCAAATATGCAAGATAGCTACAATAGATCCTCCAGTGCAATGGACAATAGCATTTACAATCGAAACAACCAACATCCACTCCAATCCAAGCATGTACTCCAAAAGATAGAAATTTTATTCCAAGAGCCAAGAGCCAAAAATCTCTAGATGAATTTTACAATGAGAGGCTCCCTCCTTAAATAGGATGGGGAGAGAGTACAATCCTAACCACTTTTTACATGAGTGGCTAAGATTAAAAGATCTCAAGATCTAATCAATGGCTAACAATAAATCATAACAACCTATCACATGGATCACCCACATAATGATAGCGCCCCCACTAAAAAGTACAATAAGGGGGTGACGTCATCCACAAGAGAAAATATAAGCATCAAAATCCACCTCATGGTGACTAGGACATGAAAATATAAGCTCATGGTGGGGCTAGGAGGTTTTAATCCTTACTAGCTCATCCCCAAGGCACAATAAAAATAATAAAATATGTCCAATATAATATAAATGATCAAAACTGTCCTCAGAATCCATGACAGTCAAGCAGTAAATGTCCTCCTGTGATCAATCTAGGCATACCCACATGGTGAAAACTGACTGGAAGGTAGTGATGCCGCCCTGGAAAACCTCTGTGAAAACCAAATGCCAAGACCTTGCCTCATTTGCCCAAATCGATTTCCTCAGTGACCACTTTTTCCCATTTTTTAACTGCCTCGGGAACTGTGAAAGTGCCAAAACTGCCTCCTAGGGTGTTAGCGCTGTCAATCTGAGCCCACCAGGCTCTCCGGAAGGGGGGATAAATGGTAATAACAAGTGGCTGGACCACCCCCTCCATCATCAGCGCCCTAGGTGAACTGGCCTCTCGGGGCCCCTGCTGCTCAGGCTGGGAAATCAGCCCCCAATCTGGTCAACAAGTGTAAAACTGCATCAATCACTGTCAGAAGTGCCCGGAACTGAAGGATAAGTGTCTCAATGGATCCAGAAGACCCAAATCCACTAGGAATGAGTACTCATACACCCTGGGTTGCCCTAATGGGCCTGCTGTAGGGTCCACCATATATGGACAATGTATAATCTGCTGATCTGAAGTAATAATAAACCTGCTGAACTGGATCAAACATCATCTGCATCATATGTCCATCATATGATATCATCGTCAAACATGTGGGCCCATAAATCATCATCAATAATCATCCATACAAGGTCCACATCATCACGGATCCCAAGAATATATAATCAAGGATAAATCACATCAGTAGACTAAGACAATGTTTCTCTAATCATTCCCACAGCTAAGCTCAAAGTATAAATTCCATTCAGTGGCATTAATCAAGTTAACATATTCTGTTGTTATATAAATTTACTTGCACAATAGTTCAAATGACAAACTCACCCATTGGACATGGTCAAACTGCTAGTGAAGGATGAAGGCTAGGAGCAAGGTTGGGCCAAGGGTTTGATTTGTCTAACTTAACTCAAAAATACTTTGGACTGGGAGAAGGGGGAAGCTACAAACTCTGTGTCGGACAAAAAGAACACGGGGAATGGCTGTGTCTCACAAATGGATAAGTTGTTTAGAGAGTGCTTATTCAACTTAGGCATCATGTCTACATCAAGTTGATCCAGTTTCATTAGGATCATTCAATTTTAATTCCATGGCCTTTTTGGCCTACATAACCCTTCGGATTTCAGATGTGCTGAGAAGCACAACTAGTTGCTGCTTGCATCCAGGGCATGTTTTTCACATATTTATAAGGTCAGCAATTGTTTAGATATAACTTTTAAGAACCATTGCTTTTTGGACCTTTCTTATACTCTTCGAGGAGTATTTTTAGCTTTTCATTGCTCTTGCCCTTTTTTTTGTTTCCATGGGCGAATTTTTTAGTTTCCATAGGTAGAACATCAGCTTTCAGTTTTAGCCAACAACATCTCAAGTGACTAGGGGGAGTTCGAGCCAATGCCAAACATCGGGACAACCGACCAGAATGATTTAGGCCTACAATCCAACTCACCAAAGGTAAGTTCTGTCACCAACTCAAGGCCGAGACACTGGATAAACAGGGATGCGGTCCAAACACAGAGGTAGAAAAATGGGGAAGTCCTCAGTATCAGAAAGTCAAATGAGACAAGTCAGGGTTTAAAGTCAAACAGGAAGGTCATGTATGGATGGAGACAAGTGAATATGGAGCCTACACTAGCAGACAACTGGTGTCGGGGAAAGACCATGTCTATGTAAGGTGAAATACCAATAAGTTTTGTTAAATGATCTAAATGTGCAAGCAATTGTCCATTTTATGATTTGCAGTTCATTTTAAATAATTTGCCACATCAGGAATAATATACCAAGCACATACCATGATCATGACTAAATCAACAAGATAATAATCCACAGTCAGTGAGAACAATATCCATAGATCATACAATATCATCATAATAATAATCATCAAGTATCATCTGAAACACTGCTATAGTACATCTCTAGGCACTGAACTGAAACTGTAATGGGCTAAGTGGTCACATCAGTCATCAAATCTGAACTCTCAAGGCTCAGCCTTGACACAAGGTCATATACAAAATCTGAATAATGTACTGCTCTGATCATGAGTGATCCATCATGTATAGCCATGCTCTGGGAAAATGTAGGCTCTGGAATGTGCAGATATCTGCTGTACAAGAATAGTAGCCCTGCTACTATGGTGTGATAACAGTCTTTATGCTGCGTGTATTTGTTGTGGTCTCTTGATTGGTTGTTGAATGGATGATGTGGTAGTTTAATCCTTTTAGCCCAAACACAGTTGACTTGTGCCCTTATGTTCTTGCACATGATAAAGCTTGGTCCATATCGATGATCATGATATCTTTGGGTCATGGAACTCACACACATGGAGTCCTCTTGCTTGATCTTGATTGGAGTCCTATATGATATCCTGATGCCTTCCTGCTTGGTCAAATCCTTGGAAGTTTCTCTTGCTTGTGGTAAAGAAACTCTTAAGCCCGCATAATATGGTCACATGCCCACAAGATGGCTCTTGAAGAAGCCCTAAAAATCCCACATGGCACAAACCCTTTTTTAATGGCATTAGATTGAAGTTTTATTGACATTTAATTACTATCTTAAAGTCGGCTTGCTAAAAGAGCTTTTTAATTGATGTTAAATTAAAAAAAAATTATTGAATTCATAACCTAACCAAGTAAGTCAGCCAGCCTACATAATTAATATATTTTAAAATAATTTTTTAAAATAAATAAATGTGTTAATGTATGTCGGCCAGCTAAATTTTTTAATTCAATTTTTAATTTTATCCTATTGCTAGGTCGGCCCAGCATTTTTCTTGGAGTGGAAAATGAGTATAAATACCCAAATAAAATAAACAAGAAAAATGCATCATCTCCTCTCTGATTTCAGGCTGCCTCACTTCTGCATATTTCGGACTGTCTCTCCTGTAAAATTTCGGGCTGCTTCTGTGTTAAATTCAGACTCTCTTCTCTAAAACTAGGGCTACTTCTGTGTTAAATTCAGACTGTCTCTAGGGCTGCTTCCATGTGAAATTCGGGCTGTCTCTTCAGAAAAATTAGGGCTGTCTCATCTCTGTAAATTCGGGCTGCTACAGATCTTTGACTGTCTCTACCACAGTCTGATTTTCGAGCAGCTTCTATATATCTGAGGTATGCACAGAAAGTTTTTTTTATACACAGTGATATTTTAATTGACCTTGACAGTGATGTATATTTGTATCATTTTCAGACTTTTGTCCATACCTCTGTAGACTGTGTAACTTACTTGTAGCTTGTTTTGGTCTTCCCTTTTGGTGGTGGTTGACTGAATGATTGAATTGATTATATCTTAAGTTGGATTTGGTTGACTGTATGTTGTAAGAGACTTGACAGTGTTGTGAGTAAGGGACTGTTGTTAACCCTTGACAAGACCAAGTCTAGATTGAAATATTCCTTGACCATACTCCTTTTGCAAGATTGCTTTGAGTAAGTCTGGCAAGTCCTCTTTGATCAAGATGACTGTGGGCAAGAGCTTGTATTGACTAAGTTTGATATTCTAATCTTGCAAGTAGGATACTGATTGAGTTGACAAGTTGTCATGACAATATTATAAGGGATTATTGTTGACTTAGCATTCTTCTCTTGTATCTTGAATAGTATTATATGAGACAATGTTGACAGTGCCCTTTGACTTAGTATAATGATAAGTTGGAAGTATTATTTGATTATATAAATTGACTATATGAGATTGTGTTGACTTGACTTAGCTTGGCAAACTGTGTAAAGTGGACATGACCTAATTGGTTTAGCAAGTTGTATAAAGTTGGCCTCTGTTGTATTATTACCTTGACTGATATTGACTTGTTAAGTTAGTTATCACCTGATTGATTTGACTAGACTGGTCTGGCAAGATACCTAAAGTTGATCTTGACCTATCTTACTAAGGTTGGTGGCGTGGCTTAATTAAGCAAGTTGATTGGAGTTAGTCTTGACTTGATTGCTTATCTTGAGTAAAGTGATTGAACAAGTTGTGGATTTGACCTAATTGATTTTTGTAAAGTGCCTAAAGTTGTTGGATATAGACTGTAAGTTTAAGTTGACAAATTGGTTAAAGTGTGTCTTAGGGTTTGTAGGTTGACCATCTTCTTGTTTGAAGTTGGTTGGTTGATGTTGTCTGTCAAGCCTTGCTTGACTGAGTTGTTAGTCGGGTCGCGAGTTTGGGCTGAGTCTGATTTGGAGAGTAAGTCATGGTCGTGTTGTAAAATGTATTATCCTAACCCTATCTTGACCTAGTAAGAAAGTAGCTACAAGTTGGCACAAGGTACTTGATAAGATTGGCACAGGTACATGATCAGATTGACACAAGTATATGATTGATTTGGTACAGGTACACATGCAGGTTGGTTTAGTTGAGCAGGATTGGCATAGGTTGCCTTATGTGCAATTGGTCCAACTCAAACTGGCTGAGTTGTATGAGCAGTTGGTTTGACCCAGGTGGACTGAGTTTGGTGTGCAATTGATTAGACTCAGATTAACTGAGTCGAATGAGTGGAACAACTTGATTGGTACAGCTAGATTGTATATGTTGACGAGCAGTGTGACACAGTTGATGTGCAGTGGTCAGTGGACAGTTGGTCAGCAGTGACAGATGATGAGCGTTGATCAGCAGTGATAGTTGATGAGCAATTGGTCAGCAGTGACAGTTGATGAGCAGTGGTCAGCAGTGACAGTTGTTGTGCAGTGTGGTACAGGTGTTGGTTAGCAGGTCTGCAGGATCAGTGCGGTTGCGATTGCGGTAAAATCTCTTACAATACCAAGAGTAACCTTGTTGACTTGGCTAATAAACAAACCACACATCTTTCGCCCTCGTCAACCTAAGGCTGATACTACTAACTATACTCATCAGACAATCACTTAGCATTCTTGTTCATTGATTTATTAGGTATACATCAGCGTGGTATTGGCATACAGTCATTCATACATATCCTTTGATCATCCATTATGCAACATCACAATCATATCATATGGGGAGTCCAAGAGTAGCAAAGATGGAATCCCATCCTTTGGGAAAAAGCAAAAAGAAGTCTGCGATATCGGTATGCCCATAGAATGTGGAATAACAGTACCCAAGGTAAATCCTAGATTCACAAGTCCATTACCACAATAAACTCATTATAAGCTC
Source organism: Larix kaempferi (assembly GCA_027924585.1). NCBI lineage: Eukaryota > Viridiplantae > Streptophyta > Pinopsida > Pinales > Pinaceae > Larix > Larix kaempferi. Next base: position 8,158,692 of record BSBM01000053.1, read on the forward strand.
AATATGTCACTTGCAGGAATACAACCTAGGTGGGGAGGATAACACTCCATCCTGTTGCCGTCGAAAACACACTTGGGGTTAGCGTGGCAGAAATCTTCAAGCCACTAAGTGTGTCCTTGGGGGCAAGCCTCGAGTCAAGTACTGTCACTTGATTCTTGACTCCTCCGTTTAGGCAAACTCCTAACGAAGCCAAGGGTGGTGGACCCTAAAGGTTGCTAAGGCTGCTTAAGCTAGCTAGTTCTGGTGGATGAGTTAGTTTTTAGGAGTTTAATAACAACAAAACTGACACAAGAGATTTGCAATATGATTTGAAAGCATAACAGCATAAAGATTAAACAGCATAGAAATTAAACATGTTTATCGATCCATTCAACACATGATAGAAATTAAACATAAATTGTAATGATAAATCAAGAGAGACTAGTGCTGAAAATGGAGTCAAATAGAATGTTGTTTGTAATGTTGGAAATGAAATGTTGTGCAAATGTTCTTGGTCAATTTTAAATTTATGTGAAGATGAGTGGATTATTAATGGAAAGGGGATTTCCAATATACCATAAGGTACTGGAAATATGTTCGGATTATGGCAAGGTGGGTCCTCACTCAAAAATGTGGACTGGATCGGAGTCTCTGGGAGGTGTTCAACACTACACCAAACGAGGGTGTAGTCTAACGGTATCCCGAGGTCACTACCCAGTAGTTCCCGCTTCATTTGAGGAATTTCCCCACACTATGCCAAGAATCGATACGTCGGATTTTCGTATGTGGGAGGTTTATTGGGAAGTGTTAAACTAATTACTAGTCACTAAGTCCCTTTCTGGTTTGATCAACATGTTCAATCAAGCTACAGTGATCCAGAGCAGGACAAAGCCTTGTTAATTTTAAAAGTTTTTTAACACGGTTTTCTTGTTTATTAAGAACCCCAAGATTCTCTTTTATGGCAAGTACTCGAGCAAGCCCTTATCCTAAAACCGTACTTCGGGAAAGCAAGGGGGGTTAATTGCAAAGTAAATGACTGAACAAAAAATAAATAAATAAAATGTTTTCTAATTACTACACTACCGAGGTAGTGGGGTTAGTATCCGATTTACTTTTTTGCAAAAAAGATAAAATAATTTGTAATAAAAAGTATACGGTCTGAAAAAACGAAATAAAAAAGGTTCCTAAGTCCTGAGAGAGTTAATGGCCCAATATTTGGATTGGACCTTGACGTTAGATTTTAATTTAAATTGGTTGATTTTAGTTAATCTAATCTAATGTGAAAATTATTAGGTTTGAAAAATTGACAACAAACACAAAAATTGAACCGACACCAATCCCCCCTGGGGGGGTGAGAAGCAAGCTTTGTGAGCTTGCTTCCAAAACACTTTTTATTACAAGTTACAATGCCAAACTGGAAAAGAAAGAATTCTTCTTTCTCCTTATAGATCTTGCAGAAAAGTGGTTACAAATGATGGAGGCAAAGTAGGGAAGGAAAGGCAAGGTTCAAGGAAGGTTCTGGATCATCCAATATGGTCAAAGTGAGTGCTTCAAAACCTTCTATTTGCCGTCATAAATCAAAAACCAGCAAACGATATTAGTAGAAAAAGTGCCCAAAATCACTTTAAAAGTGACTTGGGCAAAATCAAAAAATACTAGAAAAAATTCTAAGTTAAAACTAGCTAACTAAAGTAAAGAACTAAGATGGATTGGCTAAAAAGCCAACCTCTTAGGGTCTTGGACAGCCTTGAAAAGGCAGCCAATGAAGCACTTGATTGCTTGATATAAACCTTAAAAATTTTAAGAGAAGAAATCTTTAAACAATCATAAAATTTGACTTGAAAAAATTATTTAAAGACCATTTTCCAAGCAAGACCCAACAAGGAAATGATAACTTTGAACTACCTTGGATCCATGCATAAAAAAATCAGATCTGATTTTTATGATAAACTTACTAAACAAATCAGATCTGAAATTGTCACAAAACAAGTAACCAAGAAGAAAGTAATTTTAATGAGAGAAAGAGTAAGGAGAAGAGAGCTTGTTGCCAAAAAGATCAAACAGAGAAGGCTTCTTTGTGGAGTGTTGAGGGACAATGTTCTTGAAGGTTGTTGAAAATAGAGTGGAGTCAAACTTGATCCAATCCTCCTCCAAGCTTGGCAACCTGAAAGCTAAATCACAAAAACTTGCATACCCATGAGATCTTGTAAACACATATAAACAGAAATTAAAATAGCATGAAAATAAACTTATTTAACATGCAAATTTTTCATCTTTAAAGATACATGAAAAGATAGAAATGAAAATAAACTTACTTACAATTCTTATTCCTATTGATTGGGAGGAATCTTTAAGACAAGATCTATATCAAGAGTAAACAAGAAATTGCAAAAAGAAACAAGTTACCTCATGAATAGCATCACAATGTTAATCCACACACCAAGGCACTACACATTTCAGCCTCCAAAGCTTCTTTATTTTCAATGCAAAAAATATAGCAGATTACAATAGCAAGCCTTCTCTCATTCCAACTGTAACTAGTTTGGAATGAGAGAGGTGCTCTCAATTTATAGAAAAGAGAAGAGAGGGGAGGGTGCACATGTGAAGGAGAAACTCAAGGCTTGATGAGTGGCTTGATTAGGGCTGCCTCCACCTTTTGGGCTGCCCAAAAATCAGCCCAAACAAAGCCTAAATTACAGCTGCAAATTTCCATAAATGAAGCACCTTCTCTCTTGGGAAATGCGCCCCCCTTTTCATGGGGAAATGGGCCCAAGTGATGGGGAAAGGATCCCATGTTTGTAGCTGCCCAAAAAGTGTCATAAATCATTTCTTACATCTCCCCTAACATAATTGATCCAAAAACTCTTACAAATCCCCATAATTTAGGAATTTGATTTTTGACATTTTTTCACTTTTTTGTACTTTTTTTCTTTTTTTTACTTTTTTGGCTTTTTGTAAAATAAGTGAAAAATAAAACACCAAACACTTAGGAAAGTGGGTTTAGAGGTAAAGTGGGTGCTTTGAGTTTGAAAATGAGCACCCCATGGAAAAAAAGACCCCTAGACCACACTTTTATCACATTTTCAATTTTTTAAATCAAACCATTAAAAAGTGGCTTGTTTTTACGGAAAAATATTTTTTCCTTGGAACTTAAAAAAAAAACCAGGGAGGCGGAATACATGTCCATACGACTCAAAAATAATGCCTAACATGGTTTAATACATTGACACCTAGGCTCTAATAACCTCTTAAGGCTTTAAAATTTACGCCAACCACCCCAACTTTGGAGGATTGAGTGAAAAACTCAAAAATTATTAGTCGTTTGTTCAACAACAAATAATTTCCGAAGAAAAAAACACTCTGGGCTAGTCGGTTTAACGTTTAAGTCCTAGGAAGCCGAGTCTTTTACAAAAAGATACCATGCTAGTCCATTTTATTACAATTTCCCCGAGGTGGTATGATCATGTGGTACAAAAATAAAAACGGCCTAGAAGGAGTGATGGACTTCTGAACTTTGATAATGAACATTTTGACATGTTCAAGCCTTCAGCGGTTCACTCGGAATCCACTAAGTGCAATTTTAGTGGATAACACAACATCCCACAACCACTCAAGCTAGACCCAATTGACAATCAGCAACAAGCTTAGAAACTTATTGTTATTATTTCAAGTTTTCACCAAGTTAAACCAATTCTCTTCTCTACCCCATTTACTAGCAAGTATCTTTGCACTCAAAGCGAAATACCCTACAATTCACACGAGCAGCTCCTTAAATATTTGTTACCTTCATTGCATTAACACTTAATCTCAACAATGACTCACGACGACATGATTCCTTTATAAATCTCTCAACAAAATTAACAGCTCATGGTGGCTTGATTCCTCTATAAAAACCTTCAACAAACAATGTATTGTGAGTTATCAGATATGTGGCAGCTTATCAATCTCTAACACAAGTATCACCTTTATGGCGGAGGCTCTCCCTATTCAATATCACCATTTGGCCCTGTTAACTCTCGAAAATACACATCAAGTTGTAAAGCCCTAAAAGGCTAAAACATAAGTGCAACTTCAGAGGAACCAAGAGAAGATGTCCAATGTCACCACAACAACACCCTCACTCTCTTTAGGCCATCTCTCCTTTAGCACAACAAGGGTTTCCCTAACATAAGATTACTAAAGCTATATAATAGAGGCTCAGGGTGATATGATGAGTTACTTTAGCAAAACAAATGTTATAGTATAGAAAATAAGGGAATGGAGGACAGAGACTAGTGCCTATCCAATATAGGGAAAATGGAGTCAAGGCATCAATCTAAGAGGACATTTTTATAAATGATTAAGGAAGATAGAGCTGCTACCACATGCCACAAACAGCTTTAACTTATTTTTAATAAATGCAAAAATATCCTTGGAGGGCCCTGTTATCACATCCATAGTAGCTAGGCTACCATGGTTGCAGAGCAGATATCTGCATATTTTCGAGCTTTGCCTCTACACATTCTCAGCGAGATCAGCTATGATGAGCAGTATTATTTATGATCACTCACACAGAGCAGCCCTATATCAGACATGCAGTAGACCTTATGCCAAGGCTAAGCCTCTTGACCTCAGATTTGATGACTTAGATGACCTTTATTCCATACATGTGCAGTGCAGTGGTTAGAGCTTCAGTAGGAGTGATGTTACAGTTTGGTCCAGATAGCAGATACAGGTATATGGCCCAGGAGGTATATGATGTCCATTGGTTTTATTATCTTGCTCTTTTGGTCATTTTGATAGCTTGACTTGGTATATAATGATCATGATCTGGCGTTCTATCTATATGATAATGAAAATGGCTGTCAATTATTACATATATGTTTGTATTACTTGCACTTAGAAGCTCCTGTAGTATACTCATTGGTTTTACCCTCTTAGGAGTGTGGACATGATCATTCCCACCTTTTATGGTTTGCTAGTTTCGGCACCACTTTCACTTTCTCCATCCATCCGTTACCTCCCCTATCTTTTGGTTTCTACCCTGACTTACACCTCAGCCTGTGATATGGAGGACCTCCCCACTTTTGCCTCTGTGTTCGATAGCATCCATGTTAAATTTGTGTCTCGGCTCTGAGTTGGCAACAAAACTTACCTTTGGTGAGTTGGATTTTATACCTTGATCTCTCTAGTCGGTTTCCCCGATGTTTGATCTTGATTGTGGAAGTCCCCATAATTGCTTGAGTTGTGTTGGCTAAAACCTGAAGCAAATTGTACTACCTTTGGAAACTATTGATATATATCTTTTGTAAAGCCCAATGAAAAGGGTTGTGAAACGAAATGCAATAAAATGTAAATGCACCCCGGATGAAAGCTGCGATTAGTTGTGTTTCTAAGCACATGCAAAATCCCAGAGAGGTCTTAAAGGCCTAAAAAGCAATGGATAAATGTATGCTAAATCTAAAGATTGTTGGCCAAGGAAATGATATGAAATGAAATGAAAGGTCCAAATAAAGCAGTGGTTAAGTATATGCTAAATCTAAAGACTGTTGACCTTAAATGAAATTTTCCTCATTGAGCCTGTGGGTTATGATGTGAGATGGAGCAAGGGATAGCTAATTCTAAGTGTCCCCTAGAACCTCAAGTTACGGTTAGCCGGGCACCTAGTTCACGGCGGTTCTAGTAGTAGACATTTTGCCAAGGTTGAATAAGCACTTCTCTAAACAACTTACCCATTTGTGAGACACCGCCATTCCTTGTGTATTCTGTGTCCAACACATGCTTAAGTGTGTAATACCCTTTCCTTTATCCAAAGTATCACAGTGTTGAGTTAGTCAAGTCCTTTCCCTGAGCCTAGCCTTGTATACTTAGTCTTCACCCTATGCTAGCAAATTGATCATGTCTACAAAATGAGTATATTCCTGAGGTTCTTTTGTAAGTAAACTATTATTCAATTTGATGATTTATTATAATTAAATGTTAATTGCCAATGAAATGATGCTTAATGCTTTAAGTCTTGCTATGAGGATGATTAAAAGAGCTTGTCCTAACCTTTTGCACTTGCAGCAGCAGGCTCTCCTAGCCTGGGTCATAGTTTGATCAGTTTTGACCTGGTCAAACCTAGTCTGACCAAGTCAACCTTGGGGTCCGTGAGGAGTTGGCCAGTGATACTATTTGATGATGATCTATGGTCCTTGATCCACCTTATTGTGGTTCCATACAGTGGACACAGGTTTCAGATGATGGTTAATGCATTTTTTATTGATTATTATTATCTTCAGATCATTATATTATTATTGTCCAGGTATGGTGGATGCTACAGATGTTCTTACAAGATGCCATAGGGTGTCTGAGTACTCATCTTTAGTAGATTTGGGTCTTCTGGATCCATTGGGACACTCTGTTTATAGTTTCAGGGATGATATGAGCATTTTCCCACCAGTTGACCAATTTGGCCATGCTGAGTGGTATGTCCAGCAGATGATTGGAGGCAAGTCGTTGCCTAGGGCGCTACAGAGGAAGGGGGTGGTCCAGCCACTTGTTATTACCATATTATCCCCCTTCTGGACATGAGTGTACAGTCAGATTTTGTGCCCAGGCACCAAGCAGTTGTTTTCAGGCAGTTTGATGGATTTTCAAGTGGGATAAAAATAGAATAAAAAGGTCATTAAAGAAATCAATTTGGGAAATTGAGGCAAGGTTTTGGCATGAGGTATTGTTATCACATATATAGTAGTCGGGCTACCATACATTCTTTTTCAGATTCCAGAGCATTATTCAGCCAGTTCCTTTGCATTTGAGATGCTGAGATGAGCATCTATTATGGATCATTGTCAAATTATGGACAGCAGATATATTCCCCATGCCATGACTAAGTTTCAGGACACTCAGAGAGAGGACTAAGGTAGCCATTCAGCCATTTATACAGAGCAGTCAGTAGAGCCCAAAGTTACAGCAGCAGTTTCAAAGGACAGATTCTAGTTCAGATGATGAGCATTCAGGTATATGACTCAGCAAGTATATTTTGGTGTTATGGGTATATTGCTTTTATATCCATTTTTTTTATAGCATGTCTTAGCATTTAGTATCATGATCTAGCGATCATATAGATATGTGGACCTAGTTGTACTTTATATATATATATATATATATATATATCATACTGTCCCTACTCAAATTTAGAAGTTCTTGACCTATACTCATTGGTTTTACCCTCCCTAGGGAGATTAGAGGTGATCATTCCCACCATACTTTGGCTTGCTAGTGTTGGTCTCATTATTCATTCTCTTCATCCATCCATTACCTACCCAATTTGTTCATTACCTTGACTTACTATTTGACTAGTGGCATGGAGGACCTTCCCCCACTGCAGCCTCTGTATTGGATAAACTTCCCTGTTTATTGTGTCTCGGCTCTAAGTTGGTGACAAAACTTGCTTCGGTAAGTTGGATTGTAGGCCTAAATCATTCTAGTCGGTTGCCCCGATGTTTGGCACTGGTCGAAGTCCCCCTAGTCACTAAAGATGTTGTTGGCTAAACCTGAAATGGATAGTACTGCCATGAATGCAAATGAAATATTGTGAAAAGCCAAATGAACCTGGCAGAGAAATATTAAATGTTATATCTATTGTGAAAAAGCCAAATGAACCTGGCAAAGAAATATCAAATGTTATATCTTTTGTGAAAAGCAAATTACCTAGGTAAACAAGTTGTCTGTGACACACCTAGAAGTGCTCAGGCAAACAAGTGCCTTAAAAACACACCTGCAGCAAGAAGCCTAAAATAAATGTAAATCTATGCAATCTGTTTATAAACACACATAGATCAAAGGCTATGGAAACTCAAGGCCCAAAAAGCAATGGAACTTAAATTCTATATCAAAAAGATTGTTGGTCTTCTTTGTATTATGGATTGTGCGCATCTACTAAGGTGAATAAACACTCTTTGAACAACTTACCCATTTGTGAGACACCGCCATTCCCTGTGTTATCGCTTGTCCATTATATGGTATGGTGTGTATTCCCTTTCCATATCCAAAGTGTCACAGTGTTGAATCAGTAAGTCATCCCTTGGACTAGCCACTTTACTTCTAAGCTTTCACCCTTCACTAGCAAATTGATCACAACTATGAAGTGAGTATGACCTTGAAAGTCTTGTCTGAGTAATTAATTATAATTAATGACATTATATTTGGATTTAGATCGCCAGTAATGATTGCTACTTGTTATAATTACTATGTGAATGGATTGTAAAGCATGTTTTAACCGTTGACACCTTGCAGCAACTTGATGACGGTTTGAGTCATATTTTGGTCATTTTGACTTGGTCAAACCTCAGTTTGACCAAAAGTCAACCACAGGACATGAGGTGGCAGACCTCAGATGTTATAGATAGATGATATATGGTCTGGTACAGATCACCATGGTGGGCTTATGGAGTGGTTTCAGGCTTATGATGATGATTTGTGCTTTTCAGCACTTTTACAGATTATTATTATTTGGTCTATCGGATATGATGACTATTTATTTTGGACCATGCAGAGGTTTATATGGTGTATGAGTACACATTTTAGATGGATTTGGACATTTTGAGTCCAATGAGACATATTGTTTTCAGTTCCGGGCAATTACAGTGATGATTAAGCCTCGGTTGGATATCCTAGTGCAGTTTTGGTTTGTCGGAGGCCATGTCAGAGCAGTGATGAGATTTACTTGGTTCACCTAGGGCGCTATGCATGGAGGGGGTGGTCCAGCCACTTGTTATTACCATATTAACCCCCTCCCAGACTCATTGGTGAGTTCACCTTAACAGCGCAGGCACTCCAGGAGGCAGTTTGGGCAATTTCACATTTCTCGAGGCAGTTCAGAAATGGTAAAAATTGCTACTGAGGAATTTGATTTGGGCTACTAAGGCAAAGTTTTGGCATGGGATTATCAGTGATGATGAGTGGGATGTCTTCCACACCTTCTCCAGCAGTTTCAGCTTCATCGGGACCCACATCCATCACTTATGGCACTTTCTGATGATTTCTGGAGCCTCCTAAGGCTCACGATTTGTCCATAGAGGCACGATTTGGTACTTTGATGATTATTCTATTGATATTGTGCTATGGGGATTGACCAAGGGTGTCTAAAATTACCCCTTGGACCCACCATAAGCTAGATCTATTATTTCGTCATCATGATTTGGTGGGATCCCCTCTCCTACGGTGAATTTGTCCACTAATTGTTATATTTTATTATTGATCCATGTATTTTATTGTTGAGCTCATCTCAACCATTGATTAGATCTTTTGATCTTTTAATCTTAGCCACTCATTCAAAAAGTGGTTAGGATTATGGCCTCTCTCCATCCTATTTAAGGAGAGAGCTTCTCATTGTAAAATCATCTAGAGAATTTGGCTCTTGGCTCTTGGAATAAAATTTCTATCTTTTGGAGTACATGCTTGGGTTTGGAGTGGATGTTGGTTGCTTTGATTGTAAATGCTTTTGTCCATTGCACTGGAGGATCTATTGTAGCTATCTTGCATATTTTGCCATATCTTTTTACAGGTTAAGAGAACGTTTTTTTGACAAGTGTGAATTGGTGGGGAGGCTTGCCCTTCAAACTTGGAGGAGGACGTTTTGGTTAAATAGGGAGTGGTTTTGTCTTTGTGCCAACTATTCTTTGCTTATCTCTCTCTTGCTTATATCTACCTTCAACATGTTAAACTGATTGATGCTTTGCTCCTTGGTTTTGACAGGTTAGAGGGACACACATGTGGCTTGGAAAAATTGATTTGGCAAGAGGGCTTCAAAAATTCTTCATTTGATCTTTGGCAAAAGTAATCCTCATCTCAACTAGCATTCATCTCTTCATCCAGGTATGCTCCAAAGGTATGGTCTTCTTCTTCCTTGGCTTATCCATAACTTCTAGATCATAAAAACCCTAATTGATTAAAACCCTCATTTTTACTTTTTCTTATATCTACTTGGATCTAGCCTAGCTTTTGGAAAGATATTGAAAACCCACCTCTATAGTATCCACGGCAATTCGGATCTATAGTTTGGTGGTGATTGGGTTCCATTTGACACACTTTCCAAGGCACTTAGCCCTCCTTGAGCAAAATCGCACCACTTGGGAGAAGCTAGTTTGGTTGGTTCCAAGACATGGGTAGGTGAGATCCCACTTGATTCATGATCCTCACACTTGATAACCTACCCCTAGTGCTTCACCTTGTTGATTTTTGCCTTGTGGGCCCCATTCCTCATTTTGAGGGTTGTGCCCCTCTTGGGTCAATTTGGTGATGCACTTTCAATCTCAAATCTATGGAGATCTAGCCATTGGATCCCCTTGATTTTCAAGATCCACATTGATACTTGCCTAAACTACTTGGATCTACAATTTGGTGGCCATTGGACTTGATTTGACACACCTTTCCATGCATTTAACCCTCCTTGGGCAAAGTCGCACTCCTTGGGTATTTGAGTTTGTCCACTTCTAGGACATGGGTGGTTGTGATCCCGCTTGATTTGGAAAGAGCATACCTTGAAACCCGTACCTAGTATCTCACTTTGTGAAGTTCTGCCTTAGGGGTATCATTCCTCATTTTGGGGATTGTTGTCCACTTGGGTCACATAGTGAAATATTAGATCTACTAAGATCCAACCATCACATCTTGAATAGCCCACTTGATTTGCATCCTAGGTGTCCCGATCTACAATTTGACATCTCTTTTGACTCCATTAACCCATCTATCAAGGCACTAGTCCACCTAGGGTAATTCACACTCCTTGGGAGTTGTGTCAAGTCCTAGATCTCATATGTGGGTATCTCTAATTTCACTGTAAATCCATAGATCTACTCATAGCTTACCCCTTAGTACCATTTACACCCTTAACTTCACCTTGTGGGTCCCATTTGAGCCATTGCCATATCCCAAGGAAGTGGGCCCCACTTGTGTATTTCATGGTACTAGATCTTGTCATCTTATCTCATCATGTGGCCTAAATCATTCATTGGTTGAAACATAAGTCATTCCCTAAGCCTTTTTCAACCACATTTAAACTTCTAGGTCCACCTAACCTTGCATTGGTTTCCGTAACTTGTCTTTTATATATCCCTAGGAACCTTTGTTTGGGTCCAATCATCTTTGATTGGTTATAGGGTCTCCCCCTAGGTCTTGATTCATCTTGATCTAAAGTGAAGACTGCCTCGACTGACGTGACTCCCAGCTTGCATTGGGAACCATGGCATCTCTTAGGTCACCTCTTTAGTTTCTCATCTCCTCTACCATCCCGGATGGGATACCACTAGGGACAACTACAAGTTGTGTGATAACATTTTTGGCGCCGCTGCCAGGGAAGGTAGAGGCCTACCATGGTTCAACATATATTTTTCAATCCCTACTCCCGTTCTCTTTGCCAACATCTTTGGCACCGTTGCCGGGGAGGTAGAGGCTTACCTTAGGTGTCTACGAGTATCCATGCATAATTCATATCTTATCGCATCCGGATTAGTCTAGATGGTTATCATCTTTATCTTTAATTCAAACATAACCATCTATTTGTCGCTCATCTCTCCCCGCTTATTAACGACATATCATCTTGGTAGAAGAGATTTAAAATCTACCTGGCGACTCCACATAAGCGACTCCACTGGTGATCGATCCTATCTTTATCTAGAACCCATGGGGTGCATCATTTTGTATTTAGGTTCTTGATTTAAAATAAAATATAAAATAAAAAAAATTCCATCCATGGCTGCTTCTGAGCAACCTAGGACTTTTGATCGTTTGAAAGTTTTTGACTTCTCTAAAATTGTTGGGTATCCTCATCAGATCCCTCATCAAGCCCGTGAAAGGTTGTCTAAATTTGATGGAAGTCATGAAGTATCTGATAAAAGACACCTTGAACTTTTTAGGGAAATTATTAAAGAGTTATCCATAACCCATGAGGATGTGTGTATGAAACTATTGGCTTCATTTTTCAAAGAAAGAGCTGAGCTCTGGTTTTTGAATTTGAAGGCCAATAGCATTTCCGGATATGACATGTTCGAAAATAAATTCTTAGAATATTGGGGAAGTGAATTCGATGATATATATTCTTCAAATCAAATCCAAGATCAAAACCTTCCCCTATCCGATCCTATTGTTGAATCTGTGAATAATCAAGTATCAAGTAAATTGTCAACATCCGGAGATGACCCCTCCTGCCCAATTTCTTTTGAGGATAAGTCTTCCACTTTTGAGTCAATTGAAAGTCAAATCTATTGTATAAATCATAAGTTTTCAAATTTCTTTTTAGGTAACTTTAGTCCTGATCCTGAGGAAATTTCTGAGGGTGAGCCTTTAGTCAGTCAGTCTATTGAAGTTCCTCCCCCAGAGAAACTCATTAGTCATTCTATCTTTAGTAATCATTCAATTCCTTATCACCTTATTGAAGAAGAAGAGAGTAGGAACATAGATCAAGATCCTTTAGTAGTGATTCCACGTGATCATTGTGCAGATAATCAGGATATTTTTGAAATTGTTCATTTTCCCCCTGATCAATTAAATGAAAATGATCACTTGTCCTCTTGTAATTTTAATGATAAATTAATAAAAGATCAATCTCAAGATGAGGAAGAGTTAATAAATCACACTAGGTGTTCTAATCTTTGTTCCACTTCTTATAATGAATCTTTAAATTTTCTTTTTTTCATCTTTAATCAAGATAACTTAGAGTTAGATAGTTATGGTCAATCTTGTCCTCAGATTGTAAATATTAAACTTGATCAAAGACTTGAAATCATTCCTAGCGTAAAGAGTGTTTCCTTTTGCCAAATTCCAAGGTCAAACTCATTTTTCCATTTGGGAAACTTTTCATATTTGCAATCCACCCTCCCTTCCCAACTCTTTCAATCATCTTTGGGTTGGTGCTCTAGTCAATCTTTTGCCTTGGAAATTTTCAATAGGGAATATGGGAATTTTCCTGTAATCAGAGAAGTACTTCATTTCCCTTTTCAGTCACTTTGGAATAATAATGCTTGTTGTCAATTTATCAATCATTCTTGGTGGCTAGAAAAGGTGTTTAAAGATCAATTTCACCTTTTCTATATCTTTGAACTACAAGTGGGTCTGATTTTGATTTTTCATTTGTCTCCACTTAGTTTATGTTTCATCATCAATCCCAGGGAGAAACTAATTGAATGTGCAAGAGAAGTGAGTGAGGAAAGTAGTTTGTGTAAAAAGACTTTGAATCACGTGCCATGTGTTTTCCCTCCATCAACTTCAAATAATAAATTGCATAAATTTTATGATCCTATCAGCTCTTGGATGGAGGACGTTTGCATCAATTATTCTTCTCCTTGGCATGATCTCATTTTGCAGCATTCAAATTTTTCTTCAATTTATGAACAAGTCAGGAAGATTGTGCTCTCAATTTCATTAATCTTTAATCCAATCTTGACTTATTTTATCAGCAAAAATCAAAGAAAAATCACTGATCTGTTTAATGAATGGTTACACTGGATTTATGATTTTACCTAGCATTTGTGTCAACTGGTTAGAGTAGAGTAGGTAGGTATTCGAATAAGCTCACTTGAGTAGTAGGATTTGTGTGCCTTTTTCTTTTCCTGTGTGTTGAGTATTGCCACTTTTCTTTTCTTCTTGAGTTGTCTGCTTGATTTTGTCTTTTGTTGAGTTGATTAATTGAGTTGAGTCTTGCTCCTTCCTAAGCTTGTCTCAACTCCTGCATGCATTGAAGAATGGTTCGTTTGCTTGATGTTTATTGGCTTCTTGTGCAAGTAGAGTTAAGTGTGCCTTCCTAAAAAAGTCTTCTTTGTCCTCCTGCACAATAAAAATAGAATGAATGATGCATAAAACTTATATGCCATGTTAGCTTAAATTTTTCTTTTATGCATTTCAGTTTATGTTTTAGAGTATATTTCAATTTCAATTTTATATATATTTCCCATACATGCTCCATGAGGTATTCTAGTGTTTATGAGGGCAGATACAGCTGCAAAATAAAAGCTGAAAGCAAGGATGTTGCAGTGCTGGATTGAAGATTGATGCAGAGCAGTTCGAGACCAGAGATCCTGAGGTTCTCAAGCGCTCTCTCCCTTAGAGCACTTGTCCCAGCTGGAGCCAGATGTTATCACATATATAGTAGCCGGGCTACCATACATTCTTTTTCAGATTCCAGAGCATTATTCAGCCAGTTCCTTTGCATTTGAGATGCTGAGATGAGCATCTATTATGGATCATTGTCAGATTATGGACAGCAGATATATTCCCCATGCCATGACTGAGTTTCAGGACACTCAGAGAGAGGACTGAGGTAGCCATTTAGCCATTTATATAGAGCAATCAGTAGTGCCCAGAGTTACAGCAACAGTTTCAGAGGACAGATTCTGGCTCAGATGATGAGCATTCAGGTATATGACTCAGCAGGTATATTTTGGTGTTATGGGTATATTGCTTTTATATCCATTTTTTTTATAGCATGTCTTAGCATTTAGTATCATGATCTGGCGATCATATAGATATGCGGACCTGGTTGTACTTTATATATATATATCATACTGTCCCTACACAGATTTAGAAGTTCTTGACCTATACTCATCGGTTTTACCCTCCCTAGGAAGATTAGAGGTGATCATTCCCACCATACTTTGGCTTGCTAGTGTTGGTCTCATTATTCATTGTCTTCATCCATCCATTACCTACCCAATTTGTTCATTACCTTGACTTACTATTTGACTAGTGGCATGGAGGACCTTCCCCCACTGTAGCCTCTGTATTGGATAAGCTTCCCTGTTTATTGTGTCTCGGCTCTAAGTTGGTGACAAAACTTGCTTCGGTAAGTTGGATTGTAGGCCTAAATCATTCTAGTCGGTTGCCCCGATGTTTGGCACTGGTCGAAGTCCCCCTAGTCACTAAAGATGTTGTTGGCTAAACCTGAAACGGATAGTACTGCCATGAATGCAAATGAAATATTGTGAAAAGCCAAATGAACCTGGCAGAGAAATATCAAATGTTATATCTATTGTGAAAAAGCCAAATGAACTTGGCAAAGAAATATCAAATGTTATATCTTTTGTGAAAAGCAAAATACCTAGGTAAACAAGTTGTCTGTGACACACCAAGAAGTGCTCAGGTAAACAAGTGCCTTAAAAACACACTTGCAGCAAGAAGCCTAAAATAAATGTAAATCTATGCAATGTGTTTATAAACACACATAGATCAAAGGCTATGGAAACTCAAGGCCCAAAAAGCAATGGAACTTAAATTCTATATCAAAAAGATTGCTGGCCTTCTTTGTATTATGGATTGTGTGCATCTGCTAAGGTGAATAAACACTCTTTGAACAACTTACCCATTTGTGAGACACCGCCATTCCCTGTGTTATCGCTTGTCCATTATATGGTATGGTGTGTATTCCCTTTCCATATCCAAAGTGTCACAGTGTTGAATCAGTAAGTCATCCCTTGGCCTAGCCACTTTACTTCTAAGCTTTCACCCTTCACTAGCAAATTGATCACAACTATGAAGCGAGTATGACCTTGAAAGTCTTGTCTGAGTAATTAATAATAATTAATGACATATTATATTTGGATTTAGATCGCTAGTAATGATTGCTACTTGTTATAATTGCTATGTGAATGGATTGTAAAGCATGTTTTAACCCTTGACACCTTGCAGCAGCTTGATGACAGTTTGAGTCATATTTTGGTCATTTTGACTTGGTCAAACCTCAGTTTGACTAAAAGTCAACAACAGGACATGAGGTGGCAGACCTCAGATGTTACAGATAGATGATATATGGTCTGGTACAGATCACCATGGTGGGCTTATGCAGTGGTTTCAGGATTATGATGATGATTTGTGCTTTTCATCACTTTTACAGATTATTATTATTTGGTCTATCGGATATGATGACTATTTATTTTGGACCATGCAGAGGTTTATATGGTGTATGAGTACACATTTTAGATGGATTTGGACCTTCTGAGTCCAATGAGACAGTTTGTTTTCAGTTCCGGGCAATTACAGTGATGATTGAGCCTCAGTTGGCTATCATAGTGCAGTTTTGGTCTGTCGGAGGCCCTATCAGAGCAGTGATGAGATTTACTTGGTTCACCTAGGGCGCTATGCATGGAGAGGGTGGTCCAGCCACTTGTTATTACCATATTACTCCCCTCCCAGACTCATTGGTGAGCTCACCTTGACAGCGCAGGCACTCCAGGAGGCAGTTTGGGCAGTTTCACATTTCTCGAGGCAGTTCAGAAATGGTAAAAATGGCTACTGAGGAATTCGATTTGGGCTACTAAGGCAAATTTTTGGCATGGGATGATCAGTGATGATGAGTGGGATGTCTTCCACACCTTCTCTAGCAGTTTCAGCTTCATCAGGACCCACATCCATCACTTATGGCACTTTCTGATGATTTCTGGAGCCTCCTAAGGCTCACGATTTGTCCATAGAGGCATGATTTGGTACTTTGATGATTATTCTATTGATATTGTGCTATGGGAATTGACCAAGGGTGTCAAATTACCCCTTGGACCCACCATAAGCTAGATCTATTATTTTGTCATCATGATTTGGTGGGATCCCCTCTCCTAGGGTGAATTTGTCCACTAATTGTTATATTTTATTATTGATCCATGTATTTTATTGTTGAGCTTATCTCAACCATTGATTAGATCTTTTGATCTTTTAATCTTAGTTAGCCACTCATTCAAAAAGTGGTTAGGATTATGGCCTCTCTCCATCCTATTTAAGGAGAGAGCTTCTCATTGTAAAATCATCTAGAGAATTTGGCTCTTGGCTCTTGGAATAAAATTTCTATCTTCTGGAGTACATGCTTGGGTTTGGAGTGGATGTTGGTTACTTTGATTGTAAATGCTTTTGTCCATTGCACTGGAGAATCTATTGTAGCTATCTTGCATATTTTGCGATATCTTTTTACAGGTTAAGAGGACGTTTTTTTGACAAGCGCGAATTGATGGGGAGGCTTGCCCTTCAAACTTGGAGGAGGACGTTTTGGTTAAACAGGGAGTGGTTTTGTCTTTGTGCCAACTATTCTTTGCTTATCTCTCTCTTGCTTATAAATTAAATTGATGTACAAAACCTAAATTTACATTTAAAAGTTTAAAATTTAAGGAGAAATTTTAATTATTTATAACAGTATTCATATTTGTATATTTTAGATGTTTGTACATGGGATGTTGATTGGAAATTTGAAAGATATATTGGAAAAATTATTGAGAATTTATAGTTTTATTGCTATTGGTCTCGGTAAAATTTATTGGGAATTTATAGTTTTCAAGTTATTAATCACACTCTTTTTCTATCTTTTTTGTATCATTGGTAATATAGACCAATAAATCATAAGAATCTTACTGAGCTCACATCCAAAAGAAATTTAAAAATTAATTATTTAGGTGATAAATGATAATATAATATAATATAATATTTTAATTATATTGAAATGTCTTTTTTAAATAATGATTAAAAATTATCACTGGAATTCATCGAGTCTTTGCTAAGTCTTATCTGAGTCGCCGAGTCTACGAGTCCCAAGCCAACAGAGTATTTGACAAGTTCAAGTCTAACTACATTGAAGGATATCCCTGCTTGACCCCAATGGTACTCCTAATGAAGTCTGAAACCCCATGAGATGTGCGAAGATGACCCAAAATTGTCTCGTATAACCGCATGATGGCGGTCATAAGAATCTCGGAAATGCTTGTCTATGAGCCTCTAGAAAAGTGCCTCTCTAGGGATTGAGTCAAACGCTTTCCGACAGTCTACAATGTTAATTTTCCAGAGGTCACTACTCGCTCTGGAAACCCTGAGATCTCAATGACTTTGAGTCTCTATAAGCCAAATAAGCAAACTGAATTATAACTTAAAGTACTAACAGATCTCTTAACAACTTGAAAAAATAATGAGCAATCACATAAATCAACTCACAAATTTATCCTGGAAACCCCAATGGGGAAAACCATCTCTGATTGGGCTTTCTTCTTTCTCAAGCCCAGAGCAAAATAAGAAGAGGATAGTTACATACAAAAACTCAGAAAATGCAATCAAACCTGACGGGTATAAAACCCTATATCTACAGCAGCTGCAACTCTTAGGAAATGCGCCCATGTTGTCTGTTCGAATATGGATCACTCTGAAGGTCTGTCTCTACCTGTCTCACGATATACTACCTCTCTCACTCCATAGCCCTTATTTGCTCTGTCAAAGATGAAAGTCTGCAACTCAACTCTGAAGAATGCACCCCTCTCTCTGTATGGAAAAGTGCGCCCTCTCTCAGACACTGAGAAGTCGCCCTAGCTCAAATCTCATCCAATCTCCTATGAGATCATCACAAATCTTCTTCAATCACTGAAGAAGATCTATCTTGCAAGTCTCAGCAGCTTTAGTCTCAAGTTGGATCAAATACGTCCTCCTCTCCTCAGGAAGTGCACGCCCTCTCTCAGTAAAGTTGCCCAAGCTTTGAACTCTAAGTTATCTCCTCTGTGACACTCTCTCTGCCCACAATAAATGACAGATAGGTGCCTCGGATCAAGTGAGGATAGATCCCTCTCAGATCCAGATCCCTGTTATCACACCATAATAGCTGGGCTACTATTCTTGCTGGGCAGATATCTACACTTTTCAGAGATTGGCTATGATGAGATTGTTATTTGTGATCACTCATAGATCAGAGCAGTATATTGTATCAGATTTTTGTTAGACCTTGTGCCAAGGCTGAGCCTTGAGAGCTTAGATTTGATGACCGATGTGACCCTTTGTTCCATACAGTTTCAGTTCAGTGCCCAGTGATTATATTGCAGCAGTGTTTCAGATATATATAGATGATTATTATAATGTGATATGACATGTGGACTTCTGATTACTGACTTTGGATTATTATCTTGTTGTTTTAGTCATTTTCATAGCTTTGATTTGGTATATGATTCATGATGTGGCAAAACTATTTAAAATGAAATGAACTATCTTGATGATGTTATAAATTATAAAATGGACCTATTACTTGCACACTTAGGTTTTCTGACAAAACTCATTGGTTTCATTACCCTCCTATGAGCATAGATATGGTCTTTCCTGACATCCTTGTCTGTTAGCTTAGGCACCATTTTTCACTTGACTCCATTCATCCATGACCTTCCTTATTTGACTTTCACCCTTGACTTGCCTTCTTGACTTCTTGATACTGAGGACTTCCCCATTTCTACCTCTATGTTGAACCGCATCCATGTTTGTTTTGTGTCTCGGCTCTGAGTTGGTGACAAAACTTGCCTTTAGTGAATTGGATTGTATGCCTATATCATTTTGGTCGGTTGTCTCGATGTTTGGCACTGTGCAGAACTCCCCCTAGTCACTTGAGATGTTGTTGGCTAAAATTGAAAGCTCACGTACTACCTATATTGGAAATCTTTATAAATACGCCCATGGAAACTATAAACTCTAAAATGTGTTTTTAAACACACGTGAGTAAAGGGCAAGAGCAATGAACTACTAAAATACTCCTCGAAGAGTATAGAAAAGGTCCAAAACACAAATGTTACTCAAAAGTTATATCTATTATTGCTAACCTTATATGTATAAACATGCCCCGGATGCAAGCTGCAATAAGTTGTGCCTCTTAGCACATGTGAAATCCGAGGGGTTATGTAGGCCAAAAAGGCCATGAAATGAAATGAATGATCCTAATGAACCTGGATCAACTTGATGTAGACATGATGCCTAAGTTGAATAAACACTCTCTAAACAACTTATCCATTTGTGAGGCACACCCTTCCCCATTGTTATTTTGTCCAGCACAGAGTGTAGCTTCCCCTCTCCCCATCCAAAGTGTCATTTAGTTGAGTTTAGTCAAGTCACCCCTTTAGCCTAGCCTTGTTCTTAGCCTTCATCCCTAGCTAGCAGTTAGGCCATGTCCAATGGTGAGTCTGTCATTAAAGTTGTTGTGCAAGTAAGACATAAATAACATTGAAAATATATACATGATAAATGCCGCTGAATGATGTTTATACTTTAAGTTGAGTTGTGAATATGATCTAAAGGAACATGTCTTAGTCTTTGTCATAATCTTGTCCTTGGTTATATTTTGACCTAGTCAAACATAGTTTGACCATTGTCATTCTTGGGATCCGTGATGATGTAGACCATGTATGCTTATGGATGATGATTGATGGTCCCGCATACTCTTATTGATGACTCCATATGGTGGACATATGATTCAGATGATGATTGATGCAGTTCAGCGGTTTTATTATTATTTCCAGATCATCAGATTATACATTGTCCGGATATGGTGGACCCTATTGTTGACCCCTCAGGACAACCCATGGTGTATGAGTACACATTTCTAGTAAATTTGGGTATTCTGGATCCATTTAGACACTTTTTCTTCAGTTTCGGGCACTTCTGACAATGATAGATGCATTTTTCCATTTGTTGACCAGTTTTGGGCTTGTTTCCCCAACCTATCCAGCAGAGGCATTGGAGGTCAGTTTCACCTAGGGCGTCGTATGGGAAGGGGGTGGTCCAGCCACTTGTTCTTACCATTATACCCCCCTTCCAGACAGCCTGGTGGGCTCAGTTTGACAGCGCAAGCACTCTGGGTGTCAGTTTGGGCAGCTTCACAGTTTTCGAGGAGAATTAAAAATGGAATAAAAGGGTTACTGAGGAATTCGATTTGGGCAATTGAGGCAAGGTTTTGGCACTTAGTCTTCACAAAGGTCTTCCAGGGTGAACCCCCCATCCTCCAGTCAGATGGCATCAGTCAATGGGGTCCGTAGTGGCCACAGGAGGCCTTTTACTGCATGTCTCTCATAGATTTTGAGGACAGGATTTGATCATTTGTGTTACTTGGACATGTCATAGTCCTTTTATTTTATATATCATTGTGCCATGGGGATGAGCTAGTAAGGATTGATGCCTCCTAGCCCCACCATGAGCTTATTGAGTCATGTCCATGTCATATTTGGTGGGCCCTTGTATCTTAGCCCCCTCTAGAGGATGACATCACCCTCACTTAGACACTTTTAGCTATGACATCATCTCTATTTTGAGTGATCCATGTGATATTGTTTATTGGCTCATCTTAGCCATTGATTATGTTGTGAGATCTTTTAATCTCAACCACTCATTTCAAAAAGTGGTTTTGAGATCTAGGGTTTCGGTCTTTATTATCCTATATAAGGAGGAGACCTCCCTCATTGTAAAGCACCTTTGGGCTCTGGAAAACTTGGAATGAAAATATTATTTTGGAGATCTACTTCTTGGCTTTGATTGGGTTACTCTTGTATATGTTCTTACTTCTCTTGTTTCTAGACATTGTTTGCTTTTCAGGTGAAATCGACATCAAGAGAGGGAGGCCGAATTGCTTGAAGCTAGCTCAACGTTTTGCTTGATGGGAAGATTGTAGGGGTTGCTCACAGCCCCCATGGGCAAGACGTTTTCATCTTGAGGGAGTTTTTCAATTGTGCTTTGTCCATTGATTGCTTCTCTGATATGACATGCTTAGATCTTATGGATTTGTGGATCAAATCTAACTTGATGTAGTTTGATTTACAGGTTTTCATGAGACATCTCTCCTCCTAGGGCTTGGACGTTTTGGGTTGAAGACACTTGGATCAAGCTTGGAATTGTAACTAGGGCAAGAATCATCCATATGCTAAGAGGCTGCAAGCTTATGAGGTAAGATCTACAAGGTACGTACCTATTTCGCTTGTTCTCCATCCTATTGGTCAAAAACTCCATTAAAATCAAAACCCTCATTTTTCTATTTTTCTAGATCTACTTGGATCTAGCTTGGCTTTGGGGAAAATATTGAAAACCCACCTCTATAGCATCCACGGCAATTCGGATCTATAGTTTGGTGTGGATTGGCCTCCATTCGACACATTTTCCAAGGCACACTAGCCTCCTTGAGGGAAGTCGCTCTCCTTGAGGGAGGCTAGTTGGGATAGTTCCAAGAGTTGGGTAGGTGAGATCCCACTTGATTTGGATAGATCCACTTTGATAACCTACCCCTAGTGCTTCACCTCTTTGATTTTTGCCTTGTGGGACCCATTCCTCATTTTGAGGATTGTGCCCCACTTGGGTCATTGGGTGATGCATTTTAAATCCTAAATCTATGGAGATCTAGCTCATATTGGGGCATGCCACTTAAAACCCACTTTGATAATTGTCTTAACTACCCCGATCTACATCTTGGCATCATTTGGACTCCATTTGCCCCCTCATCTAAAGGCACTAGTCTCCCTTGGTCAATTCGCACTCCTTGGGGTTAGTGTCATTTGCTAGATCCCATATGTGGGCGTTGTCTTTCTCATCCTAGATCCATAGATCTACATCATTTCACACCCCTTAGTGCCATCTCACCCCTAACTTCACCTTGTGAGTCCCATTTGGACCATTTCCATATTTTAAGGAAGTGGGCCCCACTTGTGTATTTTCATGGTACTAGATCTATCCCTTAGGTGGCCCTATTCATTCATTGGTTGAAACACTTGTCACCTTTAAGCCTCTTCGACCACACTTAACTCTTAGGTCCACCTAATCTAATCAACGCATTGGTTTCCGTAACCTAACTTACACATTTCCCTAGGAACCTTTGTGTTAGCTAGTCCTCACTGATTAACTAGGGTCTCCCCCTTGGTCTTGATTCTTCTTGATCTAAAGTGAAGAGTGCCTCGGTTATCGTGACACCCAGCTTGCATTGGGAACCATTGCACTTCTTAGGTCACCTCTTTAGTTGTCCATCTCCTCTACCATCCCGGATGGGATACCTTTAGGGACAACTACAAGTTGTGTGATAACAATCCCCTCACTCTCCCTCTCTACAGATGTGCCCTCCTCTCTCTGGAAGTCGCCCACTCTGCATGCACAAGTCGCCCTCACTCTCAAACTCCTCTCTCTCTGATAAGTTTGTTGAGTAATCTTTATCGGTGACCTCCAGCCTCCTTATAACAACTCACTGATCGATTAGGGTTACCGAAACCCTAACGTGAGTGCATGCAAAAATATCATTTTTGAGTGCTTTTTAATTAAATAGCTTGCATGCATGAGGAAAATCACCCTGAAAGGTCCGCATGTATCCACCATTGGATTCATGCCATCTAGTAGAGTGCATCTCACCCTCTACCCCATCCTGATGCCTATACTACAAATGTACCTCCATGCTAGGCATCTGATCATGGAGGACATCCTGAGATACCACTATCTCTAACATACAAAGCAGCAATAAACCTTCTAAGAGCAATGGAGTGCCTCCTCAATGATGGCCCAAAGCATAAGAATGTGAATAATAGTCTGGTGAGCAGGTCTAAAACTAGCATGTCCTCTAGCTCTAAGGTGTCTCCGCTCAAGCTCCTCAAAAAGTTGTATATGGAGAATTGTAGCATAGAATTTTGAGGTGTGGCCAGCCCTGATCTTTCTATAGCTATTGGGATCTGCACTAGGTCCCGATTTGTGGATCGGGTGGAAGATATGATGTGACCAAGAGTTTGGAATACTTGTACAGACAACGTGGTTGAACAAATTGGCCAAGTGACTGTTCAAAGCATGAAGGCCATGCTTGAAGAGTTCACTCTGGAACGCCTCCTCATTCATTGCTTTGTTGATGCTCATGGCCCAAACTACTTCTCGGATTTTAGGAAAAGTAAATAAGTAGCAGGAATGGGGGGGTGAACTGGATATGGGGTTGCCCCGGAATATCGTAGAGGGAAGAAGTATGGGAGAACAAAGATTTTGGATCAAGATCGGGCAGGAGATGGGTGTGGCGGGGAAAAATGTTACGTCGGAATGTTTTGGGAGAGTGGATAAGGAAAGCCCTCAATTCACACCACTTATGGGAGATAAAGAGGCATTTCTTGTGGCAGAGTAGGCGACAGTAGGAAGCTTTGGGACCGAGGAAGGAGAGGTGATCATGAGTTAAGAATGATCATGAGAAAAGCAGTTCAACAACAACAACAACTACAAGCATCAAAAAATTCTAAAGGGTCATCTCCTCTTTCTACAATTCAAGAGAGCAAAATAGCTAAAATGATGAATGTTCAAGGGAGAGAAGAAGTTGAAACAAGGGTGGCAAGGACCATCCATGCTTTTGGTATCCCTTTTAACATGGTTCAACCTCCTTTATTGGCAAGATATGTTGAGGGCAGTTAACACAACTCCTCAAGGGTTCAAGGGTCCTAACTATGAAAAATCCAAACTGGTCTACTCAAAAAGGAGAAAGATTTTTTTGAGGATATTTTAGCACCTATTTGTGCTTCATGGAGCAGCTCTAGGGTTACCATTTTCTCAGATGGATGGATAAATACTAGCCGTGGGCCATTGATCAATATCATTTTCATTTCACCAAAAGGAGCAATGTTTTTGAAGGTTGAAAACTGTTCAAGGGAGGTAAAGGATACTCAATTCATTGTTGATATTTTAAGCAAAGCTATTGAGCAAATAGGGCCTGCTAAGGTGGTCCAAGTTATCACAAATAATGCACTAGTTTGCAAAGTTGTAGCTTTGATTATTGAGAGTAAGTATGATCACATTTTGTGGACTCCTTGCATTGTCCATAATTTAAATCTAATCTTAGAAGAGATTGACAATAAAGTTCCATGGACCTGTTATCACCAATCTTGTAGTTGCCCCTAAATGATAAATCCTATACAGGATGGTAGAGGGGATAGGCAACCAAAGTGGTGAACCTCGAGAGCCTCGATTCCCAAAAGGATTGGTTGTCACGCCAACCGAGGCACCCTTCGCTTTATGCTTATCAAAACCCAAGATAACAAAGGGGGAGACCCTGATCTACTCCCGACATGAGAGATCTAACCAAATCACCAGATCAAGCTATTAGGATAGGGTACGTAAGGTGACAGGTATGGAACCCTAGATTTAAGGAAATGAAACCACTGTGGAGGCTTAGGGAAGATGTGACTTGGCAAAGATTGATTACACAAAGTGATTCAATAATTAGATATGATTCCAAGATTCAGGTGCCAGTATAAATGATCAAATTCAGCTGCCTTGGGAAACATGACCCTTAAAACAGGGAAAGTGTCCCAAAGAGTGGATCTGAGAATTAGGGCTTTCTAGCACAGCTTGGTAGATGGATGTGACAGTGTCAAAGCACACAAGGTCAACAAGAAGGATCAAAAGAAAGGCAAACTGACTCTCTCAGGGAATGTGCAAGGGTTCAAGAGAACTAATGCCTTGGGATTTGGGCCAATGGAGTCCTCCAAGTATGACGCCTTGGAGAACCCACCTAGGGATATGCAAGAGACAGATAACCCAGAAATGGTTTGCCAGTAAACCAAGTCTTTTAAGCCAAGGATTTTTTCAAAGAAATTATACAAGGGTTTTAACATGAAATGACAGATGGGTAGGTTAGAAGAATAAACTACATAACTCACAAGCGTACCTGAGTCATGGAGATGATTGCTATGATGTTGAGGATTGTTCTCGCAGAGATCAAATGAGAGTTTGATGCTTTTCCTTGCCCACACGAATTATGCCCAGCTCCACAAGTGCGCCCTCCTCTTCTTGTTGAACCAAGGACAATAAGATCAATCAGTTCAAGCAAGAATGGAAGAAATACAAATGACGAACATGATAACAGAGAGTAAGAGGTACTAAGACAATGATACTCCCTGTAACCGATGAAGAGAAAAGAAAGGAGCAGGGATAGTCTCCCCAGCCAATGTGCCCTCCTCACCAAATCAACTTCTTCACCTGTAGATAAAACGTGGAGCAAAGATGTGCAAAGATAATCACCAATACCCTCAGTGCAAAGGAAAAACAGTTTCAATCAACACCAATAACATCCAAAACCAGAGCACAAGTATTTGCAAGAATATATTTTATTCAAGAAGCCAAGAGCCAAAAGTCCCTTTACAATGAGAGGGTCTCTCCTTTAAATAGGAATAGAAGAGACCAAAACCCTAACCAACTTTTAAATGGATGGCTAAGATTAAAAGGTACATAAGTTATAATCTACGGTTGAGATGAGCTCAACACATTAAGTACATGGATCAACTCCAAAACATAAAGATCCCACTTAGTCAAATCGCCCTAGGGAGGACATCCTCATAAAGTGACTATAAAAATATAACATAAAGGTCATGGTGGGTCTAGGGGGTGATATAATTCCTCCCTAGTGTGTCCCCATGGCACAATAACATCAAAATAATCATCAAAGTGTAAAATCATGCCCACTAGGGAAAGTCGTGAGCCTCCAAAGGCACCATGAAACCATAAAAATATGCCGGAGAAAGATGTGAGGACCCCATTGACTACTGCAACTGCTCTGGAGGTGTGCGAGACATCATACACATCATCAAAACCATTCCTATGCCATTTCCTTGCCTCAATAGCCCAAATCGATTTCCTCTGTAGCCAATTTTACCATTTTTTATGCCTCTGTAAATCAACTAAAAAGTATAAAAATGCCTATAACTCACTGCCTGGTCACCCGGGGCCAAATCTGACTACACGAACATGTCTGGGAGTATAGCAATATAGTAAAAACAAGTGGCTGGACCCTATACTCCCTCTGTAGCACTCTAGGTGAACCAATCAAATCATGACACTACTCTGACAGGCCATTTTTAATGGCAAATTTGCACTGAAGTGATAAACTGAGACAAAAGCCAACTGAAACTGCCCAAAACTGAAAACAAACTGTCCCAATGGACTCAGAGAGCCCAAATACACTAAAGGTGCATACTCATACACCATATGGATGACTCCATAATCATATAATATCAACACCATGCTCGGACAATATAAAAAATAATAATAATCTGCAAATGATCAAAATCATTAGAAGTACTGCAGATCACTATCTGAAACTGTAACTGCTGCATGGAACCATCTAGTGACCAACAATAGATCACATATCATCAATAGCTATCATCCAGGGTCTAACTTATCTCATGTCCTGTGGTTGACTTTGGTCAAACTGGGTTTGACCAAGTCAAACTGACCCATAATATGATCCAAACAATAAACATCAAGGTGTTGCAAGTGCATTTGGTTGAAGCATGCTTCATTAATCATTCCAATAGCAATATAAACATAAAGTAATCATTTCACTGGCGATCTAAAACAAGATACTTCAGGATTTTCAATAATAATAATAATAATAGCTCAGACTAGAACCTCAAGACTATACTCACTTCATGGTTGTGATCAATTTGCTAGTGATGGGTGAGGGTGGATAAATGCAAGGTTAGGCTAAGGGATGACTGTACTGACTCAACATTGTGACACTTTGGAAGTGGGAAAGGGGATACACACTAAAGCATATGTTGGACAAGCAATAACACAGGGGATGGCAGTGTCTCACAAATGGATAAGTTGTTTCAGAAGTGCTTATTCAACCTTGACAGATGTCTACAACTCACATCCAAGCTAATACAGCTCCATGAGGATCTTTTCTAGAGCCGCCATGACCAGGTGCCAGGCAACCGTAACTCAAGTCTCTAGGGGACACTTAGAATTAGTTGTCCCAAGCTCCATCTCATATCACAACCCGCAAGCTAATGAGGAATAAATCATTACAGTATAAGGCCAACATATCATTAGATATAGCATACATTTAACCACTGCTTTTTGGGCCTTTCATTCATTTCCGAAGCCTTTGTCAATGTGTGTTGACAAACACATTCTTGGATTTACATTTATTTCACATGCCTTTCATTCACGTGTGTTGAAAAACACATTCTAGAATGGGCTTTCATTTAAGATATACAATAAAGTTTCCAGATACATGTAATGATGGTAGTACTATATATTTCAGGCCTAGCCAACACAACTTAGGCAACTCAGAGCTGAGACACAAGTTAAACAAGGAAGCTCATCCAACAAAGAGGCTAGAGCGGGGGAAGTCCTCCATATCACAGGTCAAGTAGTAAGTCAAGGTAAAACAATAATTGGAAGGTGACATATTGATGGAGATAGTGAAAATGATGCCAACACTAGCAAGCCAAATAATGGTGGGAATGATCACATCCATTCTCCTAGGAGGGTGAAACCAATGAGTATAGACAAGAACCTCTATCATCTGAGCAGGACACTAGATAAATACATAATAAAGACCAAGTCCAATATATATATATATATGATCGCCAGACCATGACACTAAATGCTAAAACATGCTACTAGAATGACCAGAAAAGCAATATAAACCAATACACAATATAATACTTGTTGGATCATATACTTGTGCAAACCATCTGAACCATCATCTGTCTGCTGGGAACCTGTTGCTGCAACTCTGGGCAATGCATACTGCTCTGTATGGCGAAATGGCTACATCGGTCATCAAATCTGAGTTTCCTGAGACTCAGTCATGGCAAAGGAATATACTGGTTGTTGATAATCATAAGAGTGATCCAAAAGTAGATGCTCATCTCAAGCATCTCAGTGTAAAGGACTGGCTGAAAAATATACTAGAATCTGGAATAAATATATGGTAGCCCCAGCTACTATAAATGTGATAACAGGACCAATGAACTCACAAGGCAAGCAAGAGAGATGATAAAATTCATTGCCAACCACCACCAATCTCGAGCAATAATTCGAGAATACTCCAAATTGGAGTTGTTTAAAGTTGTTGAGACAAGAAATGCCTCCAACTTCATCATGTGCATCTCCTTGTTGAGGTTAAGCAACCATTTGTTTCAATGGTGGTGAATTTGTTAAGATTATATGCTACTAAAGACAAAATTCTAACTTCATGAGCATTTAATACATTTTCACAGTAACAGCATAACAAGGATCTCTGAAAGTTACACAATCACAAGGTACACAACAATATATCCTGGGAAACCCTCAAGGGGAAGAAAACCCAACAAGAACTTCCTCAATATAGATTACCAAAGTACAATGCCCAAAAATAAGTCTCACAAAGAAGAGAGACAAAAACCCAAACTCTAGAGCCAAGACAATCCTCCTCCTCCTTCGCAAACTTCCTCTCTCCTCTAATGTGCAATGCATGAGTGAGTGAATGGTACAAATGAGGGAAAGACTCCCTCTATTTATACTTTACTTTTACTTGACATTTAACCTAACTAGGTCGGCCTCACTTAACTTGACTGGGCCAACCTTTCTAGGGAGACTCAAAATAATAATAATAATAAACTCTTTTGGGTACTATCGACCCGACTTACAATGGAGGTTTTACCTCATGACTTTTACATGACCAAATATAATAATGACATCCCCGAACAGAGGTAAAACATCTCCAACGGAATAAAGTACAAGTAGGATATTCTTCGAAGTTACATTAATTCAACAGAATTAACTTTGGGATTAGTGGAGACTGGAAAATTCAGAGCAGGGAACTATGGTGCACAGATTGTGTCTTGAAAAGGAGTGGTGGAGCAAGATAGATTTCTTGCTCAAGTTCACATCCCATGCATTTGAGCTTCTCCAAAGTGTCGACACGGACAAACCTTTCTTGGGAGAGGTTTACAATAGTATGGATACAATGGTTAAGAAAACTATGGAAATCATTTCATGTGAGTCTCCTTCGCTTTGATTTGTTGATGCTCATTGTTACCTCATTTACTATAGGGGTGGCTAGGAGACTTTTTCACTTGTATTTTTTATCATAAGTGCTTGATGACGGGTTGCTAGATTAGAGTTATGCTTCATGGATGATGATGCCCTAGATGATTGCTTAATGGATCTAATTGTCCTAGTAGCTATGACATGAAATCTCTCCACAGTGTTTTAAGTCTTTTTGTGCTCTCATATTGGATATTGGCATGCTTGGAATATTCTTATTCAACATCTATCTAATACTTGTACATTCATGGAAAGGGAACCCATCAACTTAGGGTCTCCCAAAGTTGTGAGAACTGTTAGACTATTAGTAAGTGTTATTTTGATGAAGCATTGCCTATGAGATTATGGATGTATGAGGCCTCCTAGCTTGATCATAATAGTACATTTCACCCATGCATTGATTGTTCATGACAACACCCTATCACTTTTGGGCTATTTTGTTTTCTTCATAGCATAGATCATCCTATCTTGTAGAGCGTTGTTTCTCATTGATCGTGATTCACACATACAGATGACTTGTGGTGAGTTTTTCATGGAGTGCTTGGCTCATTTATATGGTTTGATGGCATTCGGAGGCTCTTCCATAGAACTCTAGCATTTTGGGTCAGGTATGGCATCTTGATGACACATATTGCCATTTCTCTTGGAGCGCTTGGCATATTTGGGTGATTTTATGACATGGGGGTTTTATATTGGAATGTTCTAGCTCTTTGGACATGTTTCATGCTTGAGGATACTTTGTTGATGTTTTTCCATGGAGTACTTCAGATCTTTGAATGTATTTCACACTCATGGATGGCTTACGGTTAATATCCTTGGAGCACTCCAACACATATGATGCATTTCACTCTCAGAGATGCTTGGTTGCTAGTTTTTCATGGAATGCTCTCATTTCTAGCATATGTTACATGGCTTGGCACTCATTTCTATTGGAGCGCTCTAACTTGTTGGAGGTGGTTACCAATTTGAGATGCCCAACCTGGTTCTGGAGCTGGCTAGCCTAGGGTTTGTTAGAGAAACCCTAATTTTCCAAACTTTGAATCTTGAACTTCTGATTGGACAGAAAGATGTGCCTTCTCAAGGCACGTTTTCCAATGTACTCACTTTTCCAAATCTGTGAACAGAATCCCAAAATAATTGATGCCCTAGTTTTCCTCCGGCAGTGGTGACGGGTCCAAAAATGAAAATTCTCGGAATTTGATTCTGCTTCGATAGAAAGATGCGCCCTTCTAGGGCGAGTTAGCCTGGACTCCTTTTCTTGATGATCTATGGAGAGAAGACCTCAAACTTAGAAGCCCTATCTTCCCGCTGCTGCACAATGCCTTCTTTTCAAGCAAGCTCTAATACCATGTTAGTTTTTCTACTTTAATTCAATATTATCTAGGATCTTTAATTGAAAGAATAACAAGCACAACAATACACAAAAGACACAATAGTTTTCCTCGGGGAAACCATAAAGGAGAAAACCCCGCAACTTCCTCAAAGATAGTTTTGTCACTAATACAACATCAAGCCAAAAATGGAAAACCCCAAAATAAGTCTTATGCAGCTTCTCTCTTCTTCACCAACGAACTTGTCCCTACCATGTTAGTTTTTCTACTTTAATTCAATATTATCTAGGATCTTTAACTGAAAGAATAACAAGCACAACAATACACAAAAGACACAATAGTTTTCCTCGGGGAAACCATAAAGGAGAAAACCCCGCAACTTCCTCAAAGATAGTTTCGTTACTAATACAATATCAAGCCAAAAATGGAAAACCCCAAAATAAGTCTTATGCAGCTTCTCTCTTCTTCACCAGCGAACTTGTCCCCTCTCTCTTGCTTATGCGAACTTGTGTGAGTGAGTGTGTGTCCAAATGAGAGAGCTATGCTCTCTATTTATACTTTACTTTCCACTTGACCTTTTCACTAACTAGGTCGGCCTCAACTAAACCTGACTGGGCCGACTTTTCTAGGAAGACTCAATAACCCTATTACATTTGACTCTAGCGGATCTATTGCCCCAACTTACAATGGAGGTTTTACCTCAATGACTTTATATGACCAAATGTCATAATGTCATCTCCGACCGGAGTGAAAAACATCTCCATCGGAGGTACAAATAAAATACAATAATAATATCAATATAAAATACAATTGAATATCTTCCGAAGTTACATTTACATTAACAATAATATGGAATTGTGTCAAATAATTAACAAAAAAATACATAGAATATATTATATTTGTTTAAGGTTGTATGTGTATCGTTGGATTAATATTTATGCCTTGTGAACTTATAGCAGTTATGCAATATAATCTTTCTATCCTTGCAACCCTAGAGAACTTATAGGTCATGGGCCCTTAATAAATAATGTTATGCAAATCCATTGTCTTTATCAATGTTCATAGATAAAGAGGTGAATCCAAATCATAGTAGAAAAAACTATTGAGTTTGACATTAACTCGTGAGTCAAACTCAACCTGAGCAATTTTTATATATAAGCAAGTCATACTCATGTTAGCTTTTGGGGTTGCTCGAAAAGTGTTTTCATCTAGTTAGGAGAGCACTAGGTCTCCTAATCCCTTGGGGATGCTTTATGGACATATGGATGGCTCAATTTGAGTGGGATGCTTGACCTTGGATAGAGTGTTAACATAGCACACTTACCTACGAGGTTGTTATCCGATGTGGCATGATGACTAATCCATTGGGTGCACACAGTGGGAAAGTCGATTGCATGATTAGGAGATGTAACTACCTAGGAGCATGAGCACTAGGCACTTGGAGAAGGGAACTTATCCCTAAGAGCATAGAACCATGTGACATACACCTTGGAGGTTGGATACCTGACTTGAGGATGCCTGGGTTGAGGAGCATACTTCATGGAGATTGGTTGTGGACCTGAACACATATGTTGAGGAGAAGCATTGGAGCAAGTAACTACCTTAGCATATGTTGAGGAGCATTGGGAAAAAGAGGACATATGGCACACAACTATAGGAGGAGCACCTGTGGACTTGAACACATATGTTGAGGAGAAGCATTGGAGCAAGTAAATACCTTAGCATAGATGTTGAGGAGCATTGGCAAAAGAGGACATATGGCACACAACTATAGGAGGAGCACCACGCATGAGGACACTTGGAGATCACAATGTAAGAGGGAGCATTGGGCTAATAGCTTATTGGATGGTTCCCATCTTGGAGGAGGGAAGTTGGACCCAAGGGTCATCATGATTGGAGGGTGCACCGCCTTGGGGTTAGGTACAACCCTAGTGTGACACTTAACATCCTTGTATTGTAGAGTGCTCCATGTGGGGTTGCCTTATTGACTTAGGTCTAATGTTACTTGTGTGGACCTAGTCCATGATTTATGTTGGCCTCCCTCACCTATTCTATATAAATGGAGGAGAGAGACTTTTTCATTACTCACTATTGATATACTCATTATTCTATCTTTGTAATTGCCATGGAGAAGTCTTGAAGGGAGAAAAACCTAGTGTTTTTTATGTAAACCCTTGGGGAGATATGAAGATGAATACTAGTGCCAGAGATGAGCTTGGATCTTAGCATTCTGTGATACAAGAAAAGAAGACCTAAGATTTATGTGATGTAAACCCTAAAGCAAGAACATGGAGTGCTAGAAAAGTAAAGGAGTCTTGGAGCTTGGTGTGATGCTTAGCTTGAAGAAGACTTAGAGCTTATGCCAATGTACTCTTGATATTCCATTGTAACATACTCTAGAGGTTTTACTGCTTGTGTGATGCAAGAGAAGAAGACCTGCGATTTGTGGGATGCAAACCCTAGAATAGACAAGAAACAAGAGAGTAAAGTTGAAAGAGTTCATTAGATAATTGTATCTTGAGGATTAACGTGTCTTGAGTCTTTGTACTTGTCTTAATGCAAGGGAGGGAGGCACTAGGGTTTGTAAGAGGCAAAACCCAAATAAGACTTGAATAGTTGGGGTGATGTGCTTGTGTGGAAAGGACGAATGGTTTGTGGGAAATAAACCCTAGAGGAGATCTGGAGCACTTTGCTTGAAGAGCTTGTGTGAGGCAAGCTTGGAGAGAGATCAAGGGTGGACTTGTTGGTGTTGATGCCACCTTGTTATTAAGCATTTGGAGTGGCTAGAAGTGGCTTTCTATGATGCCTTGCTAGGCCATGTTTACGGGTTAAGGTTTGCTATTGATGGTGGATGCCCTAGCTAGGGCTTGTATGCATTGGAGAGTCCTAGATAGTGATAAGCTTGAAGGACTATCTTGTACCAGCTTGTAATAATAAGTTGTTGGTATGTGTTTGTAACTGCATTCCTATGTATATATGAAGTGTACTTTGTTGTCCAAACTTTGTGTATTTGCATATCTCATTTTCAACTTATGTTCTCCTGGTGATTGAGTAGTTTCTAATGCAGGTTATGTATGTTGATTTAACATAACAATCAGCAGATTTTGTTGAGTTATTTGACAAGTAAATAGAAGCTACAGAGGGTATATTTGTCGTTGTGATAAATCTGTTGTTTGTAAGTCATTTTCAGATCTGGTATATATTGGGGATTGTGCCCGTGGGGCTGGAAACATAGTTCCCTTGAAGTACAACTGTTCAGTGTTTATTATCATGGGATGGCTTATTTGGTTGGACATAAGTGAAATATATGATGTTGTAATTTATATTTCAAATTCAGCCCTAAGGCTGAAAGTTCACAGGAAATAGATCAAATGAACCTCAAGGTTAAAGTGAAATTTCTGAATTTGCATTAAGCATGGTTTTCCAAAACTTCCACAACTTGTTGCCAGTGAGTCTAACTTGTCCTCAATGAGTTTGACTTGCAAGTACTTGTGGGTCAAACTCGAACCCATGAGTACTCACTAAGTTTTCCATGGCATGGCAAGTTGACTCACAAATGAAAAGTTTTGCTTGTCCGATTATAAAAGTTAAACAAATAAAATAATGATAATAATAATTAAAAGTAAAAAGACCATTCAGCTCACATTTTTTTCAGGGTTTTCTGCCCAACTGTTTGTAGAGTCCAAGTCAAACTCTTACGATACAACTATTTTTTTGTCAAGTCCAAGTCAAATTCTTACACTCCAGCCTCACTGAGTTTGTTGCTCAGCCAATTTTTGCTACTTGGACCAAAAGTTTATTTATCATTGGACTAATCTTTGTGCCTTTGGGCCTATAGGGCCAAGCCCACTTCCTCCAAGATTTTGTCGGACAGAGTGGTAGGATTGCACAAATGCTTATATATATATATATATACTAGCATAGATCCATGTTAAACCTAGATCTATCAAACACTGAGAGGGATCAAATTTCTTGAAAACGTCAAGATAAAAATTTACACATCAAGAAATTTGACCTCTCAATGCTTGATAGATATGAGTTTAAGATAGATCTATGTTGGTTTTAATGTTTTTAGCTTTTGTGTAAAATTCAAAATTAAGCCGACATATGCTGCCAAATAACTTTATTTAAAAATTGATTGCCGAACTCAAGGGGACGGAGAGAATGCAGTGCTCCAAGAAAACTCTAATGCGCACCCTGGCCGCCTGGCCGCAATTGGGATGCCCCCGTCGTCTCCTGCGGAACTAAACCTGGCCTCAGAACCCCCTATAGAGTCTTGTTGCACGGTGAAGAAGGCACCGATTTTAAGGAGAATGACCAGCCTGCCCCAAAGCCTGATGCGTCTGCGCCCCTTCTTCTTTTCGGCAGACGGGAGAGAGATCTTCTTCTAGACGCGGCTAAGTCAGAGGGCGCTATAGGTTTTCCTCTTTTCGTGAGGGTCCTGGAAGGCTCGTCAAAATGCATGCACGCTCATCCCCTCGACAGTGTATGCAGGCTTAAAATCAAGATCTATCAAGTAACAGGGATTCCACCCTGCTTTCAAATGCTGATCTATGAGGGACGACAGCTTGAGGATGAAGTTCGGCTTCAGAGCTTGGGGAATATGAAGAATGCAACACTGTCGCTTGTCGCTAGGCTGAGGGGAGGGGCTCCTTCTCCCACTCCCCCCCACTCTTACAAACATGTAGTTAAAACAGGGCTTGAGGCTCCATCGGGATCTAGGCTCCATCGGGATCTAAGGCGGCAGGTACTGGAGCAAAGGCACTTTCAGGATCTGCTTTCATTGTGGAACAATCCACAGAACCTCCTACGGCTGAGGTAGAAGATCCCCACATTTTTGCCTATGCTACTATCTATGAGCAAAGGGCCCTCATCTGTCGCTTCAACGGACTGTGGCCTTCTGCTTCGGCGCTAAGAGATTGGATCAGCAAGACATGGGCGCCAAATCTAGAGGCGTTCCTCTGCTCCAAAGGCTTCTTCATTGTCAACTTCGCCAAAGATGAGGATCGCCAACGAGTGTTAGAGCAAGGACCGTGGTTCTGGGGCAGATCCGGTCTTTCCATGCACCCATGGTTCCCCTCTTTTAACCCTATGACTATGAATGCCATGCGGACTCCGATCTAGGTGAGATTCCCTAACTTACCTCTACATTTTTATTCTCCAAATTGTTTACCCACCATTGGCAATGCGCTAGGAAGGTTTATCAAACTTGATAAAGATCGTCTTATGAAGGGTTTCTTCACTTATGCACACATTTGTGTTGAAATCGACCTCAGCCAAGGGCTTCCGAATAGGATTTTTATCGACTAGATTAAGGATGACCCTTACGTGCAGCTACTTGATTATGAGAATATGGCCTTCAGGTGCCGCTCATGCCAACAAACAGGGCATCTCCAGGCTTCTTGTCCCGTTTCCCCTACCTCGCCCTTGTCCTTTGGGATACGGAAGAAGGCCAATGGGTGGCAAGACCCCAAACCTCGCAAAAGTCGAGCGACTCCCTCTGTGGACGGCAAGCAACATCATAAAGTTTCTTCTAACCCTCCGTCTTCAACAACTCCAGTATAGCCCCTGCCAGTTGAGAAACAACCAACTGAGGAGATAATTCTCAAGCCCTCGGAAGCAACAGAAATTCAGGCTTCAGATCCCACATCTCAGTCCGGGGTTTCCCCCCAAGTACATGCTGAACCAAATGATATTATCATGGCCATAGCTCCGCTTTTAGGGGCTCAGAAACGCCCTCACGAATCAAATCATTCAAACAATGATAAGTAAGCACCTGCAGTACATCCAGGTCACAACGATGGAATTCCCTCAAATCAGTTGGCCTTGGTGGAGAAATCTGCTGCACCTTCCAGTTCCACAGGGTGGATTGATGTTCGGAAGAAAAAGGGGAGAATGGGGTTTGCTCGGTCCACTCAATGAACCGATCCCTTCTTCCAGTCTTAGTCTAGTGTCTTAGTCTTGTGTCAGTGGTTCCCCCGTTTCCTTTTGGGGGGTTTGACGCCCATCGCTTGTCCTTTACGGGCAAGGATGGCAGCATTTATGTAACACTATGTATAATTTGTTTGGTTGAATAGAAGGTCCTGTTTTTTTATTTTTTTTAAAAAACTTTATTTAAAAATTTAAAAAAAAAAATTGTCACATTATACATGATGAATTTGACAACATCTCTCCCATACTGGGCCATAAAGACCTAGCTACTCTAAGTGCAATAAGATTTTGTGGTTCTTGGAAAAAATATAAGATTTTTGGGTGGGTATTTTAAATTTTAAAGAGAACAATTATGAAAAGATCATAGTAATTATCCTAAAAATAAGTACCACCTACGAAAATTGTTCAGCACAATGAACCCTATGATACATGCTTAATTCTAAATCTTCGACCAAAAGTCTAAGAATTTTAGGGGAAAGGTAAGGAATGCAGAAATTTTCGGCAGACCTAGATTACATTTTAAGCAGAAGAATAACTTTAGTCTATGCTTAAATCATCTGATGTGGTGCATGTGAATCTACAGCTCAGCTAGTCAAAATTAACTAATCAGACAAATCTTAGAGAAAAATGAAATTGATATATTGCAATTAAAGGTGGCCTGAAGGGTGAAGGGCAGTAACCTGCAAGGTGGCATTCTTTCTCAACAGAGCATTTGCTTGTGTGCCGAATGAGGCTGGGCCTCTTCTCACCGGCGCTTGCTGTGATGCCACTTGACCCCCACGAGGGCTCGCCATCCTCTGGGTATGTGCTCTCTATCTCTATATCTGTATTGAGAATTGTTTATTGGAAGAAAATATACAAAAGGAATGGGGATTAATGGATTTGTAGAGATTCCAACGCTCAACTCTCTCCCGTTATATTTTGTAAAAAGAAAGAGAAGAGATGCCCAGATGAGAGGAGACGAGGCGGGGCGCCATTTTGAAGGGAGGAGTGACGCTCTCAGCCGAATTGCCCACATAC
The DNA here is from genome assembly GCA_027924585.1 of Larix kaempferi. Classification (NCBI taxonomy): domain Eukaryota; kingdom Viridiplantae; phylum Streptophyta; class Pinopsida; order Pinales; family Pinaceae; genus Larix; species Larix kaempferi. The sequence continues at coordinate 8,196,491 of BSBM01000053.1, forward strand.
AGTTTTTGCATGGAGACTTGTTCAATAATGTCACTATCATTTTCCCACGCTCCTCAGATGGGCTGGTCATTTGTTGAGGACAACGAAACTTCGAAGTCAATTTCCATTTGATTTTATCTAGTGGGGCCAATGGACATATTATCAATCTATCATCTTCAGCATCTACAACTCCTCTATGGAGATCTGATCTTTCTGCTTTGTCTTATTCTATTTTGCCTACGCGGAGAGTATTGGACTAAAACTATTATTAATTTTCTTTTCAAATTCTATCCCATTTATACCATAACTTTTAACAATATATTAAAATATAAAGGAGTAAGCTAAACTATACTATTTACACCCAAAATTTCGCTAAAAAGGTTTTAGTTCTATAAATTATAATAACAAGAGTCACACGGTAGCATGTCCTCCTCTTTAGTTTTGAGTAAGCTAAACTATACTATTTACACCCAAAATTTCGCTAAAAAGGTTTTAGTTCTATAAATTATAATAACAAGAGTCACACGGTAGCATGTCCTCCTCTTTAGTTTTGTAAATTATAGTAAAAGTTACATGGCAGTATGTTCCTACTCTTTTCCAAAGTAGATATTTTTGAATTGTGTATAAAAATTGTTGAGGAAATTGTAAAGAATTGTGATCAAAACCTTGCTAAAATTCTTAATAACTTGAGATTTTTATTTTCATTTATACATTATTATATCTCATAATAAAAATCATACCGTCTGTGCTAATTTTTAATTCAAAGATTGTCAAAGGGAAGGATTGACCTCTTGCTTTCCACTTTCATAAAGGATATTCGATTTCACACTCACTCAATTCGCACTTGATTGAATCCCTATTGTAAGGTATCCATGAGACCCCCTCCCCACATTTGATTACCTTATCAGTTGAATAAAAATTATTCACAAAATAAGCCACATAAAACTTTAGACGAGTTGAAAATATACCTCTGAAAATCACTTAATATATTCAGCGAGCATGTTCCCGAAACAAAACTGGATTGAAATAGAGCAAACGAACGAAGAAAGAAGAACCAGAATGGAATTGAATGGATGGAGAAGGAAAAGTGTGAATCGAATCGCTTACCTATTATAGTTAAATAATGGGGTTTCGGTCCAAGACAACTATGTGAATTCTTCACGGGGTCGTAACCAAAAACTTCCTAGCAATTGTTGGGTGGGTCCATGGTACTAAGTGCTAGTATGTTTCCAGTTAATAATATGTTACTAAGTGCTAGTCGATATATATATCACCGCAATATCTTATCACAATAGGAAGTTATTGTCTTACCGATAATGGCACCACCTAAATAATAAAGTAGAATGTGACTTTACAGGGATCAAAATTTACAAAGATTGACATGCATCATATTATTAATATTAATTTCCATGTGGCATGACCTCAAAACATCACACTACAACTGGAAACATAAAGATCATTATCACTTCATACTTGAACATGTTAACCATTATATTAAGCATGTAATAAAACCAACTATCATAACCTCAAGAAATCACCCTACAATTGGAAACATGAAGATATGGCGGATGGACTGGCAAACATGATTTGTCACTAACGGGTGGATAGTGGTTGCAATACATGTTATTACCACCATTGCAACACATGAAACATACTTGGGTGCAGCCCTCAACTCTTATTATAAGGTCGTGCTCAATCCTCATGTTTGGGGTTCGAGTCTTACAACTATGGGTTAGGCTCACAACTCCAGCCAAGTTCAGCATCCCCACCATAGTTCACCGCACATGAGTGTTCAGTATCTCTGAGATGCAGTCTATGCTTACCTATTAAGCACAAAATGGTGTTTACTAATGCAATAGTTGGGAGAGTTGAAAAGCAAAGACTGCTCTATTGACTTTCCCAGACTTATATTTGCCACCCCATAACAGAAGAGGCAGGTTCAATCCACGGCTCATAATTTGCATATCCACCGGATCGGAGTTTTCCGATTCCTTGGTTGTAAGACAACTTCAAGCTATGGAATCCAAATTTTCCCATGATGATGCTAGATCCAGATTGGGATCCCTTGCACAGATTCCTCTAGAAAGAGATTAGCACTAATGTTGAATGCTCGATTGCATCATAGCCAAAGAGAAAAGGTATGTATATTGTGTCCTCTTTCTACACAAAATGTGCTCACACAAGGAAGTCAATTATAGAGATTGGGTTTTCAAAGACTAGTACAATTGTAGGAAGCAAACAACAAGTAATGAAAGCCCCCCTTCCTTTCCTAACGCTATGAGCGAAGTGTGTCTCGTTCCCGGATCTCTTACTCTCTTTGATTGATGTCGACCACGTGCAAGTAGGAAAACTGGTGTATCGAAATTCCTACCTCGCAACGAAAACAATATGCACACGTATTGAAGAGATGGTCATGGTCCAAGATAGTCTAGTTTCGATAAACTACTAATAGCATACTGCATTACTAATAGCATACTAGTCTTTTTTACCATAAACTGCTAATAGCATACTACATTACCCATTTCTTCTCCATACAATCTAATATTTATCATAGCCAAAAAGGACCCAAATAAATAACCAAGGAAACATTTGGCCTCACAGGTCTCAAATGTAATCTGAAAGAGAAACTCGCAATCCAGAGTTACAAAAATAAGATTACCATTGTGGTAAAGCTAGAGCTTTTTCGTTATCTTTTCAGATAAAATGAAAAATCCTTGAGCACCAACTTACATACCAGTAGGATCAGTTGAATACTCAGAAGGATTATTTGTAAGAAAGATTGATCACATGCTCCAGCACGACAAATTGACTATAATTGACGATTGTGATCACAACTAAACTCTCGTCAATATGAGGACACAAAAATAAGAAAAGCATCATCATTTATCATCAAATCTACAATGATATGGCCAACAAATCCCGGTAATCTTTTGCATCATCATCAGAGGGAGGAAGGTTCAAATCTGGAAACATTTTCTACTCTTGTCACTTTGGGATTTTCCATTCCTTGTAAAGATTGAGATCAAAAACTCCTTTCCTACAAGGGTTTCACATCACATGGCAAATCTTCACTAGAATTAACGTCATTGTCCATAGCTACAAATGAAGGAATTGAATGAAGAGAGAGAAAGTGAATATCAGTGCATTGAATGCCCACGGATGTTAACTTGGACACATGGCAGATGAAACCTTCAGGCTTATCCTTATTGAAGATGTCATCACTGCAGAGCAAATGAAAACACAGATAAATCAGTATTTAAATAATTTGAAAAAAAATGAGGTTAAACTTCGAGTTCACCTTCAGTGAATCCTATACGGGTTGAGTAATATGTTCCTGCGGTCACTATATGTCCCACAAGGACATAACAATATATTAAAAATAGGTAGAGAAATTTTGGAAACAAGGTTTAACTAATTTTTTTAATTAAAATATAGAATATATTTTTATTTTTTTAATCACTTTTTGGAAGTTACTAGAAAGAATAACACTTCATCTCAAAACACTCACACTAAAACCATGAACAATTTTCCACATATATATTGAAATCTAATATATAAATACACACAATGAAGCTTTAAATAATCACTTAAATTAGTATGCATGTTTTATTTAACATTTTGACCTAATTTAAGAATGATTATTGTATTAGGTTATAAGTTTTATAAAACTTTATTTAAAAATAATTAAAATATTTTATATTATATTAAAAATATATATTAAAAAAATATTTATTTTTCTTAATATTAAATTGAAACTATTAAAATAATAGCTTAGCACCTTACAGGAATGTCTCATGAATATTTCAAACTTTATTTAAAATATACAATATTAAAACTTATCACTTCCATCTTTACAAACTTCAAGTTTAAGAAATAATAAAATATTAATGTGAAATAGGACTTAGTAAAGCTTTTCATTTTTTTTTTCATGAAAAAAAATCATAATTGTATTAATAAAAATATAGTTACATTTTCCAGATACCTTCATGAATAAATTCATGTGCATATCCAAGTTGAAACAAAAATGCCAACCTAAAGTCCAAAATTTTATCTACTGTGGAATAAAAATCCATTCAACAATACAATCCTTTACATTCAAAACAAACCGTATCATCATACTTAATGAATATAGATAAAAAATATGCGATCGTACACAAAGTACTAAACAAACTGAAAATCTAGACAAGAGATTTCATTCCCAAATACAAAATGTATAGGAACTAAAAGCTACCGAACCTGGTTTGTCATTTGTCTTCATAAATCTTTTAAAAAACAAAAAACAAAAAAACTTCCAAAACTGATACATATCTTTCAAGCTTTTAGTATTGATGAAAAAACAATCTATACAAAACTGTAAAAAAACATCACAAAACTCACAGAAAACGAGCATGATGGTATCCTCTTATGGTTGAATTTATATTTTCCGAAAGATATCATTCCCCTTCCTGCATAAGAGTACCAAGATTTTCTTGTTCATTTTCCAAATTGTTTCGTTCTCTACAAATATGCTTTATCCTCACTGAATC